>JASDDO010000024.1:846731329-847962295 GCA_030015575.1 Agapanthus africanus
TGCAACCAGATAGCATACTATCATGTCGAGCAAGAAAGTCCTCTATATATATGTCCAAGCATCCATTATAATATACAATAATGGCCTCTAGGGCATACATATTACCAACAATCTCCCACTTGCACTAAGGCTAGTTGTTGTAGTATCGGATACCCAACATCCCAAAAAGTCTCTCAAACTGCGTCTGGGGGAGGGCCTTCGTGAGTGGATCCGCTGTGTTATTCTTCGTGTCAACTCTCATGACCTCGATCTCCCGGCGATTTGCTATCTCCCGGATCAGATGATACCGCCTAAGAATATGTCTGAATCGCTGATGGGACCGGGGTTCCTTGGCCAAAGCCACAGCTCCATTGCTATCACAATATAAAGGTATTGGATCCTCAATGGATGGAACCACACCATGTTTAGCAATGAACTTTTTTTATCCAGATATTCTCTTTGGCAACATCATTGGCAGCGATGTATTCAGCCTCCATCGTTGAGTCTGCCACAGTATCTTGCTTGGAACTCTTCCAACATACCGCCCCTCCATTGAGGGTGAAGACAAAACCCAAGACCGACTTACTGTCGTCCTTATCATTCTAGAAGTTCGAATCGGTAAAGGACTCCACTTGGAGTTCACCGTTACCATACACCAAGAACATCTCTTTAGTCCTTCTTAAATACTTAAGAATGTTCTTCACAGCTGTCCAGTGCTTCTCTCCAGGATCTTATTGATACCTACTTACCATACTAAGTGTGTAATCTATATTCGTTCTGGTGAATAACATCGCGTACATGATAGAACCTACTGCAGAAGCATAGGGTATCTCTTGCATGCGAGCCTTCTCCAAATCAGTCTTGGGAGACATCTCTTTGGAGAGGGTGATTCCTGAACAAGCGGGTAAATTACCATGCTTAGAATCTCCATACTAAACCTCTTTAGTATGGTGTCAATGTACCTGAATTGGGACAATTCCAACATCCGTTTAGATCTATTCTATAGATCTTTATCCCCAAGATGTAGGAGGCATCACCCATATCTTTCATGGAGAACTTTTTTGATAAGAAGAGCTTGACCGAGTGTAGCATAGGAACATCATTTCCTATCAAGAGTATGCCATCTACGTACAATACGAGGAAGACAACCTTACTCTCTACAACCTTCTTGTTTATACAAGGTTCATCTATGTTTTTGATGAAGTCAAACTCTTTCACTGCCACATCAAAACAGATGTTCCAGCTCCGCGATGCCTGCTTTAATCCGTAAATTGATTTAAGCTGCTTGCACACCTTTCCGCTGCTCCCACTGTCTACGAAGCCCTCTGGCTGTGTCATGTACACGCTCTTTTCTAAATCACCATTTAGAAAAGCGGTCTTGACGTCCATCTGCCAGATTTCATAGTCATGGTATGCAGCAATGGCAAGTAGGATCCTGATGGACTTAAGCATAGCTACTGGAGAAAAGGTTCCATCATAGTCGACACCTGGTCATTGACGAAAACCTTTAGTAACAAGTCTATCTTTGAAGGTTTCAACCTTTCCATCTACACCAATTTTCTTCTTAAATATCCATTTGCTCCCAATGGGTTTTACCCCTTCAGGAGCAACTTCCAAAGTCCATACTTTGTTGGTATACATAGATTCCATCTCAGATCGCATAGCATCCAATCATTTTACAGAGTCCCCACTTGTGATGGCCTGCTCGAAACTAGTTGGGTCATCATCTTCCATGATGCAATCCTCACTCCCACCGTCTATGAGAAAACCGTAGTATCTCTCAGGTGGATGAGGAACCCTACTAGATCTGTGGAGTGGCTGAGGTTCGTCGGGGACTATTGAATCCTCCGGTTCTACCAAATCATCAGCTGTAGTTTGTATAGCTGGAACTTCTTCCAGATCTACCCCATTACCACTATTTTTTTTTACAAGAAATTCCTTTTTTAAAAAGGTGGCATATTGAGAAACAAACACCTTTTGTTCCTCAGTGTGGTAGAAAATATATACATGTGAATTCTTTGGAGATCCCACAAATTTGCAAAGAACTGATCATGCCTCGAGTTTTTCAGGATTCTGTTTTTTAACATAGGCCGGACAACCCCATATCTTAACTTGTTTAAGACATGGTCTCTTTCCACTCCATATCTCATATGGTGTTTTAGGCACTGATTTTGATGGAACTTGATTCAATAGGTATGCAGCTGTCTCAAGTGCATAACCGCAAAAGGAAATAGGTAACTTAGCAACACTCATCATAGAGCGCACCATATCTAATAGGGTGCGATTCCTCCGTTCCGATACTCTATTGTGCTGTGGTGTATACGGAGGAGTTAGCTGAGAGAGAATCCCATTCTCTTTTAAATAGTGTCGGAATTCCGTGCTCAAGTATTCTCCTCCCCGATCAGATCGAAGGATTGTAATACTTTTTACCGTCTGGTTCTCTACTTCGTACTTATATTCCTTAAATTTCTTAAAAGCTTCAGATTTGTGTTTCAATAGGAACACATGTCCGTATCTTGAGAGATCATCGGTGAATGTAATAAAGTACGAGAAACCATTCCTGGCATGTGTAGACATAAGACCGCATACATCACTATGTATTAGTCCCAAGAGTTTAGTAGCTCTTTCTCCGTGTCCCGTAAATGGAGTTTTGGTCATCTTGCCTTTAAGACATGACTGACAAGTTTCATAAGATGTAAATTCAAACGTATATAAATATCCATATTTATGCAACTTAGCTAGTCTTGTCGCATTGATATGACCTAGTCTACAATGCCACAAGAAGGCATCGTTCATTTCTGAACTTTTCCTCTTGTGTGTGTTATGTATGTTTAGAACTGTAGTTTGATATAAAACGTATATACTGTTACATCACGTACCAAACCCAATCAACACTTGATTTAGGAAAATGTTCATAACATTATCCTCTAATGAAAAGTTATATCCCTCTTTATATAATAAGGAAACTAATATAATATTGCACATCATAGTTAGTACGAAATAGCAGTCGTTCAGAATCAATGTATTACCATTTGGCAATACTAGGTGATATTCGCCAACTACTTTGGCCGCAACAATTGCTCCATTCCCTACTTTGAGAGACTTGTCACCCTTTCCCAGTTCTCTACTTCTTCTTAATCCTTGTAACATATTACAAATATGGGATCCTGATCTGGTATCTAATACCCAAGACGTAGAGCAAACTGAGAAACAGTTCTCAATAACGAACACACCCGAAGAAAATACATCAGCATGCTTTTTCTTCGATCAGGTTGCGTGGGAATCCGAGTATTCCCCTATTCCTTGCTCAGACTTATGACAGTCATAAGAAAGAGCGGAATCAACGTTCCCCAGCTCAGTATAATAAGCGGGTTCGGTCAATACATCCATATTATTATCTTGATTAAGGCATGCCGTGGTCGCTACCTGGAGAGAGAGAGAAGAAAAACACTTTAGCGTGCGCTCTTGCAAAATTAGATTGGTTATTATCTTATCTAATCAGGTGGCTCCCACTGTTTTTATCAAATCTTCCTTCAAACCCTAAAAGGTAAGATTAGCCGGGATTAATTACACCCTATAAGTTCTCCAATCGGTCAGCCAGGCAGGTATTGGTACTCCAAGGGAGTCTCCCCATGCTTTCGCATGGAACTAATTAAATAATCTCATTTCCGTAGGGGCATAATCACACACCTTTCTTAGACACCTACTGGATCAGCTAATTGCAAAGTGGAAAACTCTCTCAGGAGTAACACTTACTCGCAGTGTGTATCGGGATCCAACTATCATATAGAAAGTATGCAATCTCATTGCAAATTTCAACACTTGAAATTCCCGATATCTATTTTTACCCGTAGAAACTTATGACCTTAACTATGGTCAACAAATCATAAGCGCTAGCTTAGTTCAACCCTTTATTTCGTGATTGAATTAAACCCATTCGTACGACCCTTGGCTATGGTCAACAAAACCATATGACTACCCTAATCCAATCGTATCATATGTTGCAGATAAGCACTAATCAGCTACCATACACTACGCCTTGGTTATGGTCAACAAACGCAGCACGAAAACTAAATAGTACTTATCTGAAATGAAGGAGGGCTACGTTTGGTTTTTAAGAAAACCTTTAGCGTAATGAACTTGATATCGTTGTAGAATCTAGTGATTTGAAAAGGAGTGGTTTAAACTCCGCTTTTAAAATCGAGTAGTTTTTAAAACAAACCGAGTGGGTTGTAGAATTTGCTAGTATTGCTAATGTGGTCACTCCCGGTGAAGGGATCTAGGCTTTTTCTTCATCGAATGAGGTGCTGGATATTCATAAAGTAATACCGCTATGAAAAGCAATAACTAGTGCTACCCTTTGAAAAATTTGATTTTACAACATCTTTAGGTTTTTTTCTTTTCATTAATCTCATTAATGACGTCCCATCATATATGTTTCCTAAATATCACAAAAGAAACGAAAATAGAACGTATGCTTATGCCATCCGCATTCGCCACGGGGCCCTGTCATGCACCGTTAGGTTACTTAACTAACGGCAGAGCGGGGGCTGGACTAGCACGGGTGCAAAACATAAGCAACGTTTATTTATATATATATATATAGCATTCGTCTCATACAGTTATATGATCACATCACAGAACTCAAGCAGCAGAAGAAAATATATGAAATATAGGATATACTAGGAGGTCCGTGTTTTAAATTTAGCCAGTAATGAAAAACACGAATTCCACGGTCGCGATGAATAAACAAACCTACATCCCTAGACCCTTATGAGAGTGGCAAACAACGCTACCAATTCTAGAGTTAGGCGACCCGATCTCGACTCCTTGAGATGGCCTCCCACTGGACTTTAGAACCCGGTTACTTGTGCTCCCCATCTTGGGTCTATCCTAATGTGGAAAAAGTAAATAATATACATCAATTGTGACATTATCCTTTACCCGAAAGTGTCCTAATAAAAGAATATTACATACATATTATTACATGAATGAAAATTGAAAAACTCTCATCTCACGCAAAACCCCCCGGCTATTCATTCATGACGATCCAATATAACATATCACAGCAATATCATAACATCACATGTCATCAACGTAAGTAAATATGCGTATCCCGAATGTCATTGACATATAGCAACGAGATCGGGGATACACCACATATTACACTTACGGTCGCAGAAAAGAAATTAAAAACTACAATGTTTAGAATCCGCATATACCTCAGAAATCATAAACCCGGAATATCACATATTCCAAATTTCATGCCTAATACTATAAACTTTGCATTTTAGCCTCGAATTGAAAACACTTTTCAATAACCAGTCGGGTAATTCAACAAGATTCCCGATTAAATGATCGAATGCTCGTCGGGAACTTTAGTTGATGGCCGCACCCCTGATGCCGTCGACGAAGTGCACTTAGGCGAGACACCGTGGCCGCGAGCTCTCGATTGGATGATTTTGGCCTCGGGGTTCTCCTAAAGTCACTTGGTAAGGGATATGGGGCGTGGCTATCTAGTAGCGTTGTAAGTCCATGCTATCTCTCCCGGCTACTTTCGGGCATGCAGAATTTGGTGAAAAACAATTTTCTTAGAGGTGGTAACATGGACTCAAAACCGGATCTTTGTTAAAATCTAACTAACAACCTAACTACGAGTTGCTAACTACTCGGTTAGGGGGTTATACCTTTCTTTTTCTTGAACTCCTTCGTCTTCAAGCTTCGATGGTCATCTGAACCGGCTTCTCCCCGTCGTCTCCTTGTGCCGAAGATAGATCCACCTGAAAGCTTAAACCTTTGGCTCCTTCTTCGAACTTGAAGAAACTAGTTCACTCGGTTTGCTAAACCTTATGAACTAGAGTGAGTAGAGAAAAGTTTGTATGGGATTTTATCTATGGTTCTTGGTTCTCAACTCATGAGACAAGTGAACCATAGAGTCAAGAGAGGGAGAGCAAGAGGAGGAAGATGAGAGCTCAAGAACAAGAGAGAGAATGAGCATAAAAGAATGAGAGAAGACTTTTCTCATTTGGCTCTCATAATCCAAAACCATCATCACAAAAATAATAATCAAGTATTGTGTAAAATGGTTCAAGTCAAAATGGCTAAATCATTTCATGCACTCATTTCTCACAAAAGAAACAAGCAAGTAAAAAGTCTTTGCCATGAAATGATAGCCATTATCATCATGATGGTCAACTAGTCCAACCTAGTCAACCGGTCAACAAGTCAACAAGTCAACAAAGTCAACCCCTCAACAACCATGTCACCACAATACTTAATTAATATTATTGTTAATCACATATCATATTCTCATTAGGGTTGAGCAAAAAGTCAATAATCAACTGTCAACGGTCAACAACCCTAATGAGAATCCTCTGCCTCTGTCTCTCCGTCAACTGTGCATACACACCCGCATCCGCGTTCCGAGGAACACGAATGCATACTGGATAAATCCAATCCCAAAAGGTACACTAGGATCTGGCTTAAACCAAAGTCCGCTAGTGTAAACTGTCCGGACACTGTACGTGCACAAGTGCACGAATGTGACCGAACCCTATCGCAAAACCATGCGACCTGTCGCAAAACCATGCGACCTCTACTCTTTTGCCTAAAGGCGAATAGCTTTCTGTGTGGGACTCTAAAGACTCGACACTACGCTGGCAGTGGGTTTAACCACAGACCGCAAGCGGCACTAGCTGTGCGTAACGGTCCCCAGGTAGATGCCGACAAGAAGACTGACGAGGCGAAACCCATCTGAACTCCTCCTGGGCCTGAATGTGACATTCTCCGTACAGTCCGGTCTGTTCGTCTGATACATTGCATGGCGGCCTAGGGGGCGGTAAACGTCAGTCCTCCAATAGCGGTACAAGTCGTGTCGGAGTGAAGCCCAAAACACCCTGAGATAACACTGGAAGCCTACTAGTATATCTCGTTTGCCCTGGCCAGGGACTACTCGTGCAATGGCTCTCCTAGACACAGCGCGATGTCAATCCCCAATACCGGGAGAGACGAATCCTGTCTAACCGTCACTGCCTCCAAGTGCTTCGGGACTGCACCCAACTACCACCTGTTTGCACGACTCCTTTGAGCCGTGGTAGGGTAGTAATCAAAGTACAGTGGGAACACACTCGAGGCGAAGTGACAGTGTCAAGTCAGCGGACTAAGCTGTACTCATGTCACCTGGGAACTGATAACTGACGATAGGCATAATACCAACTAGTCAGTTCCCGACGAGTCCTGTCCAGTGTACTCGTAACCCAACGAGCACCCGCATACTATCTCAAGTACGACGTACCGACGGCTGTGGAACAGACCGTCTCCCACACTGGGATGAGAAGCGCATGCGCTAGTCTACTCCGGAGTATCGATGCCCTGTCTCGATAGTCCTGTGACCAGGGACCTGCATAAGGATGTGCTTATAGATTACCCAGCCCCACTAATGTGACTGCCATCACAACGTTGGTAATCAAGCAAAGATCTTAAAGGCTCCACTAATGTGTATATGCGATATACTAAAATAAACACATATACACATTGAAGTAGAAACAAACCAAGTAGCATACTACTATTTTGAGCAAGATTGTATATACAAGGTGAATATCCCAAGCTTCCATTAAGTAATATACAAACTATTATGATACAGTAATGGCCTCTAGGGCATATACACTAACAATCTCCCACTTGCACTAAGGCCATGTACTGGCGTATCGAAGACCTATCATCTCGATCAGCCGCTCGAACTGAGTCTGGGGCAAGGCCTTGGTGAATGGATCTGCAGTGTTATCTTCTGAAGCGACTCTCCGAACCTCGATCTCCTGGCGATCCATGATCTCCCTGATCAGGTGATACCGCCTCAAGATGTGTCTGGATCTCTGATGGGACCTGGGTTCCTTCGCTAAAGCTATAGCCCCATTGTTGTCGCAATACAGAGGTATTGGATCAACAATGGACGGAACCACCTGATGTTCTTTCAAGAACTTCCTCATCCAGACAGCTTCTTTTGCGGCATCAGATGCAGCGATGTATTCCGCTTCCATCGTCGAGTCTGCAACGGTTTCCTGTTTGGAACTCCTCCAACACACCGCCCCTCCATTGAGGGTAAAGACAAAACCCGACATGGACTTGGAATCATCCTTGTCACTCTGGAAGCTGGAGTCAGCAAAGGCCTCGATCTGGAGGTCTTTTCCGCCATACACCAAGAACATCTCCTTAGTCCTTCTCAGGTACTTGAGAATGTTCTTTACCGCTATCCAGTGTTTCTCCCCAGGGTTTGACTGATACCGGCTTACCACACTCAGTGCATAAGCTACATCCGGTCTGGTACACAACATCGCATACATTATAGAGCCTACCGCAGAAGCGTAGGGTATAATAGACATGCGATCCCTCTCCAAATCAGTCTTGGGAGACATCTCTTTAGAGAGGGTGATCCCGTGACAACCCGGTAGGTTACCGCGTTTGGAATCTTCCATACTGAATCTCTTCAGTATGGTGTCGATGTACCTGGACTGTGAAAGTCCTAATATCCTCTTGGATCTATCACGATGGATCCGGATCCCCAGGATGTATGAGGCATCACCTAGGTCTTTCATGGAGAACCTGTGCGACAAGAACCCCTTGACAGATTGTAGCATAGGAATGTCATTTCCTATTAAGAGAATGTCATCCACGTATAAAACGAGGAATACTACAGTTCTCGCTACAAATCTACTATAGATGCATGGTTCATCTGGATTTTTGATAAAGCCAAATTACTTGACCGTCTCATCAAAACAGATGTTCCAACTCCGCGATGCCTGCTTAGTCCATAGATGGACTTAAGCAACTTGCACACCTTTCCGCTGCTCCCACTCTGAATGAAACCCTCTGGTTGGTCCATATAGACACACTCCTCTAAATTTCCATTTAGAAACGCGGTCTTTACGTCCATTTGCCAGATCTCATAATCGTGGAAGGCAGCAATGGCAAGAAGGATCCGAATGGATTTCAGCATAGCCACTGGAGAAAAGGTTTCGTCATAGTCCAAGCCAGGTCTTTGACGGAAACCCTTTGCAACAAGTCTAGCTTTATAGGTCTCAACCTGTCCATCTACACCAATCTTCCTTTTGAAGATCCACTTGCATCCTACGGGTTTTACCCCGTCTGGAGCAATGTCCAACGTCCATACATTGTTGGTGTACATGGACTCCATTTCGGTCCGCATTGCATCCAGCCATTTTACTGAGTCAACGCTCTGAACGGCCTGCTGGATGCTAGTAGGCTCATCATAATCTATGATGCAATCCTCTCTATCCCCATCTATGAGAAAACCGTAGTATCTCTCGGGCGGATGAGACTGCCTACTACTCCTGCGGAGTGGCGTAGGAATGTCCTGTTCTTTTGAACCCTCTGGTTCCACTAAGCTTTCAGTAATAGCTCGAGGTTCTGGAATTTCTTCCAGTTCTACTGTGCCCCCACTTATCTGGGTTTCTAAAAACTCAGTTTCCAAGAAGTAGGCATGACGAGAAACAAGAACTTTTTGTTCCTCTTCGCAGTAGAAGAAATATCCCTTGGAGTTCTTTGGATATCCCACGAACTTACATTGTACTGAGCGTGCCTCGAGCTTGTCCGCATGCTGCTTTTTAACAAAAGCTGGACATCCCCATGTCTTAATGTGCTTAAGATAGTGTCTCTTCCCACACCACATCTCATATGGTTTAGTAGGCACAGTCTTAGTTGGAACTCGGTTCAAAAGGTATGCAGCTGATTCTAGCGCATACCCCCAGAATGATCGCGGTAACTCAGCGTTACTCATCATGGACCATACCATATCCAATAGGGTTCGGTTCCGTCTCTCCGATACACCGTTATGTTGCGGAGTGTATGGAGAAGTAAGCCGAGAGAGAATTCCGTTCTCTTTTAAATAGTCCAGGAACTCGGCACTCAAGTATTCACCACCTCGATCCGATCTTAGAATCTTGATACTTTTGCCGGTTTGTTTTTCTACTTCATTCTTATATTCCTGGAACTTTCCAAAGGCTTCGGACTTATGTTTCATTAAGAAGACATAACCGTACCTTGAAAAGTCATCCGTAAAAGTAATGAAGTAAGAAAAACCGCTTCGCGCATGTGTAGACATTGGACCGCACACGTCGCTGTGTACGAGTCCCAAGAGCTCGCTCGCTCTTACTCCGTGTCCAGTGAACGGAGACTTTGTCATCTTTCCTTTGAGACAGGATTGACAAGTGGCATACGATTGATATTCGAACGGATTCAAATATCCTTCTGTATGTAACTTTGTCAACCTTCTCTCATTGATGTGACCCAGTCTACAATGCCATAAGAAAGTCTGATTTACTTCCGGAGACTTTCTTTTGTGTGTATTCTGGACATTGAAAATCTGTGGTTGGTTTAATACGTATATACCATTGCTCAATGTACCTGACCCAATCAGAACTTGATTAAGGTGAATGTTTACAACATTGCTTACAAACGCAAATTCATAACCTTCTTTAGAAACTAAAGATGCAGAAATGATATTACAAGTTGCGTTGGGTACAAAAAAGCAATTACGCAAAACCAAAACATGTCCATCTGACATTCCCAGGTGATAGTCCCCCACGGCTTTAGCATCCATGCTAGCTCCGTTCGCAACTCTGAGGGTCATGTCACCTGCTTTCAAAACACTACGGTTTCTCAACGCCTGCAAAGAATTACAGATATGAGATCCTGATCCGGTATCCAATACCCAGGAAGTAGAGTTTATTGAAAGACAGTTTTCAATAACATACACACCTGAAGCTGAAGCTGCAACCTGCTTCAATTCCTGTGTTCTGGCCTTTCAGGCCCTGCAATCATTCTTCCAGTGTCCTTTCTTATGACAATAGAAGCATTCTTCCTTATCCACAAGCTTCCCCGCTTTCTTTGTTGCTTTTGCTTTTCCCTTCGTATCCACTTTACTAACACCGCCTCTTGGTTTGGCGGGGGCTTTCTTCTTCTTTCCCTTGGCTTTCGCCTTGGACCTAGAAGAAGATGATCCTCCTACAAACAAAGTGGATGTTTCCCTACCTTTCTGTAGGGTGCCCTCTGCGCTCCTCAGCATGTTGAGGAGCTCTGAAAGTTCAACTTCTTTTTCTTGTAAGTTGAAGTTAAGTATAAACTGGGCGTAAGTGGAAGGAAGGGACTGGAGAACTAAGTCCGTATAGAGCTCACTCTCCAATGTAGTCCCTAGGTCCGCGAGCTCCTCAATGTAGCCGATCATCTTAAGCACGTGTTCTGCTACTGATGATCCGACGGCCATCCTTGCCGAAAATAACTTTTTCGACGCTTCGTATCTTGTGATACGAGATTGCTCTCCATACAGTTCTTTTGTATGAAGAAATATGGATTCTAAGTCCATATTCTCGTGCCTCCTCTGATGTTCATTGTCCATAGAGGCAAGTACGAGGCACTTGGCCTTCGCGCTATCAATCTCCCAAGTCTTACGGATTTCCTTATCCGCGACGCTGGAAGTGGGACCAGGGACAGGGGGAGCTTTGGTGGTAAGAAGATACCCCAGCTTGTCGTAAGTGATTGCCATCTTGACATTCCTGAGCCAATCTTTGTAGTTTGGCCCTGTCAGTATGTTTTTATCTAGAAGTAACTTAAGTCCAGTCATGTCGAATGGTCGCTGCAATTAAGAGAGAGAGAAGAAACACTCAGCATGATGCTCTTGCAAGTTTAGAGTGGTTTTTAGTTTGTCTAAACAGGATGGCTCCCACTGTTTCTCGAATCCCTCCTCAAACCAAAAAGGAAGAATTAGTCAGGATCAATCTCACCGTACAATACTTGCTTAACCGTTCAGCCAGGCCAGTGTTGGTACTTCGAGGGAGGTTTTCCAATGCTTTCGCGAAGTTCCTTAATTAAATAACTTCTTTTCCCTGGGGGCGTAGCCCCGCTAACACCTTTCTAGACACCTACTTGGTTTATAGCATTGATCGTTAAGTGAGAAATTTCCCGAGGAGTAGCATATACTCACAGTAGGTTCGGGATCCAAATATCATCGCGTGACGAAACTGAAGGAATCCAACCAGAATCATCACACTCCAAATGGTATGCAACACTAGCAAGTTTCAGTACTTTTGAAACTCCCGATGTGGATTTTTTCCCCATGCTCTTATGACCTTGACTTTGGCCAACAAATCATAAGTCACATGTCAAGTTCTACCCGTCGTTCTCCAGGTTAATTTGAATCCACCCGTACCTACCCTTGACTTTGGCCAACAAGGCAGTATGACTGTTCCAAACCAACGCATCTATCTATGCTGCACATGAATACCCAATAGCTACCAATCACTATGCCTTGACTTTGGTCAACAAACACAGCTTGAATACTATTGACTATTCATATGAAACGACGTAGGGCTACGAATGGTTTTGGCGAAACCGTGAACGTAGATAACTTGATATAATCGATGGAACGAGATAGCTTTTAAAAGGAGTGGCTCAAACTCCGCATTTTAAAAGTTTGTTTTGAAAAGAACCGAGTGGTTTTTCGAAAGTGTTCCAACGACTTTAACTTGGTTTATTTTCTTGCATTAGTTCTTTTAATGCGTGATATTCTTGCATTAGTTCTTTTAATGCGTCCCATCATTTAATCCTACCATTGCAGAAAACAACCAAAATATGACGTACGCTTATGCCATTCGCATTCGCCACGGGGCCCCGTCATTACCCGTTAGGTTACTTAACTAACGACAGAGCGGGGGCTGGGCTAGCGCGGCTGTAAAACATAAGCAATGCCTAAATAATATCATATATAGATATACTGCAATGATAGCCATTTCAGATCACAGACGAACACATTGGATATACTAGGAATCCGCAATTCGTACGAGCCTGTAACGAAAAGCAGATTACACGGTCGCGGTGAGTAGCCAATACCCCACCCAAGACCCCTACGGGTGCGGCAAACTACCCGCCAAGTACCCGAAGCGAAGCAACCTCCCTCAACCCCGTGAGTAGGCCACTCGGCACTTCGGCATATCCGGTAGTTTGTGCACCCCCTCCATGGGTCTATCCTAGGAGCAAAAACAGTAAAAAGAAATTATACAATGACGGCTACAACCCCGACCCGGTTGTGCGGCCATACAAATAATTATTACATCAATTTACAAATTTACATGAATTGAAAGAAAAGAAAACTCTCGTCTCACAACCCCCGGCTATTCACCCGCGACAATCCAATGAATTCATATACACATTCCAAAAACATTACAGATCAAAGATTTGTATAACCCCCACTAATCGACATATAGCGATTAGCAGACGTTCAATACAAATATCACATCACAGAAAAACCCGTCAGCTAAAGTCTTTTAGAAGTTCGATCAAAAATACGGATTTTCAGGACCCCAAAAATAAAATTTTCGTTCTGGAAAATCTGGGCAGAAAATATATATTCCAAAAATCCCAAAATACCCCTATGAGCAAACTGCAAAGAAGAAACCGCATGACCGAGTCAACTCGGCCGCGGTTCCGCGGCGGGAGCAAGCTCCCGCCGCGGAACCGCGGCGCTTTGATCGAGTTAGGGGGTCAAATTTTTGCAGTTTCTTCAGAAAACCCAGAGTCAATTTTTGGTGTATCTCAAAAATTTTTTCCAGCACTTTTAAAATCGACAGAAAGTTTTAAAAACGGGGTTTGTTTTGCGACTTTTTCTTTGATCGATCTTCTAGCTACTTTGCTAACATGTTAGATAGAGTTTAACTAGGCTCTGATACCACTGTAAGTCCATGCTACCTCTCCCGGCTACTTTCGGGCATGCGGAATTTGGTGAAAAACAATTTTTTTAGAGGTGGTAACATGGACTCAAAACCGGATCTTTGTTAAACATCTAACTAACAACCTAACTACGAGTTGCTAACTACTCGGTTAGGGGGTTATACCTTTCTTTTTCTCGAACTCCTTCGTCTTCAAGCTTCGATGGTCGTCCGAACCGGCTTCTCCCCGTCGTCTCCTTGCGCCGAAGATAGATCCACCTGAAAGCTTCAACCTTTGGCTCCTTCTTCGAACTTTGAAGAAACTAGTTCACTCGGTTTGCTAAACCTTATGAACTAGAGTGAGTAGAGAAGAGTTTGTATGGGATTTTATCTATGGTTCTTGGTTCTCAACTCATGAGACAAGTGAACCATAGAGTCAAGAGAGGGAGAGCAAGAGGAGGAAGATGAGAGCTCAAGAACAAGAGAGAGAATGAGCATGAAAGAATGAGAGAAGACTTTTCTCATTTGGCTCTCAAAATCCAAAACCATCATCACAAAAATAATAACCAAGTATTGTGTAAAATGGTTCAAGTCAAAATGGCTAAATCATTTCATACACTCATTTCTCACAAAAGAAACAAGCAAGTAAAAAGTCTTTGCCATGAAATGATAGCCATTGTCATCATGATGGTCAACTAGTCCAACCTAGTCAACCGGTCAACAAAGTCAACAAGTCAACAAAGTCAACCCCTCAACAACCATGTCACCATAATACTTAATTAATATTATTGTTAATCACATATCATATTCTCATTAGGGTTGAGCAAAAAGTCAATAATCAACTGTCAACGGTCAACAACCCTAATGAGAATCCTCTGCCTCTGTCTCTCCGTCAACTGTGCATACACACCCGCATCCGCGTTCCGAGGAACACGAATGCATACTGGATAAATCCAATCCCAAAAGGTACACTAGGATCTGGCTTAAACCAAAGCCCGCTAGTGTAAACTGTCCGGACACTGTACGTGCACAAGTGCACGGATGTGACCGAACCCTGTCGCAAAACCATGCGACCTGTCGCAAAACCATGCGACCTCTACTCTTTTGCCTAAAGGCGAATAGCTTTCTGTGTGAGACTCTAAAGGCTCGACACTACGCTGGCAGTGGGTTTAACCACAGACCGCAAGCGGCACTAGCTGTGCGTAACGGTCCCCAGGTAGATGCCGACAAGAAGACTGACGAGGCGAAACCCATCTGAACTCCTCCTGAGCCTGAATGTGACATTCTCCGTACAGTCCGGTCTGTTCGTCTGATACATCGCATGGCGGGCCTAGGGGGCAGTAAACGTCAGTCCCCCAATAGCGGTACAAGTCGTGTCGGAGTGAAGCCCAAAACACCCTGAGATAACACTGGAAGCCTACCAGTATATCTCGTTTGCCCTGGCCAGGGACTACTCGTGCAATGGCTCTCCTAGACACAGCGCGATGTCAACCCCCAATACCGGGAGAGACGAATCCTGTCTAACCGTCACTGCCTCCAAGTGCTTCGGGACTGCACCCAACTACCACCTGTTTGCATGACTCCTTTGAGCCGTGGTAGGGTAGTAATCAAAGTACAGTGGGAACACACTCGAGGCGAAGTGACAGTGTCAAGTCAGCGGACTAAGCTGTACTCATGTCACCTTGGAACTGATAACTGACGATAGGCATAACACCAACTAGTCAGTTCCCGACGAGTCCTGTCCAGTGTACTCGTAACCCAACGAGCACCCGCATACTATCTCAAGTAGGACGTACCGACGGCTGTGGGACAGACCGTCTCCCACACTGGGATGAGAAGCGCATGCGCTAGTCTACTCCGGAGTATCGATGCCCTGTCTCGATAGTCCTGCGACCAGGGACCTGCATAAGGATGTGCTTATAGATTACCCAGCCCCACTAGTGTGACTGCCATCACAACGCTGGTAATCAAGCAAAGATCCTAAGGGCTCCACTAATGTGTATAGGCGATATACTAAAATAAACACATGTACACATTGAAGTAGAAACAAATCAAGTAGCATACTACTATTTTGAGCAAGATTGTATATACAAGGTGAATATCCTAAGCTTCCATTAAGTAATATACAAACTAGTATGATACAGTAATGGCCTCTAGGGCATGTACACTAACAAGTGTTTCTCGGTGAGTGTTTGCGTACGATACGTGATTGCGATGGACTTTTGATCCAAATCGAAACTCCGTGGCAATCGATCAAATGAGACTAAAATTCTAGATTTACAAAACACAAACTAGTTTTCACAAAACTAATTAATGTGTATTCCAAATATTGTATCAAATATCTAAAATATCTAGACAATATTAAAAATTTCGATCGATATATCAAACACCCACAAATCACAGAGACCTCAACATCTTGAGCCTCACTAAAAATTCCCAGAAAACCTAAAATACAAAAATGAAGCAGTACAAGAAGTATCGAATCCTAACACCACTAATGAACCGCGGAATCGCGGCAAATACAAGGTAATGGCAGCGGTTCCGCGGCCATATAAATGAGTTAGGTACTCATATTTCAGGTACCTCCATAGAAAATCCTGCATGTTTTTCTGGATATTTTTAATCTGTAAAATATCAACTTTTGAAAAAATGGACAGAAACTTTGAAATTTGGGTTTCGAAAGTATCGATCGAACACTTTAACGTCATTTAGACTTCACCTAATGCACTAGCTTGGCTCTGATACCATTAAAGTATGTCTTAGCACCACTACTTAGTTTATACAAGTATCAAGTATGTAATTTTAAAAAATCTAGTGTGCTAAGCTATACCCACCTAGAATCTAACTAGAGAATTAGGGTTTACAAAGCAATAAAGCAAGTTCTATAACTAAGTGAGGAGGGTTACAACCTTTGTAGACCAAGTCCTTCATTTCTATAGTTCCAAGCAGTAGTCCCTAGGCTCCAAGCAGTAGTCCCTAGAACTCTTCTTGTTTCCACTTGAAGAAAGGATCGAGTTTGCTTTGATGTCTTCGAAGCCGAAGATGATCCACCTTGAAGTCTCACTAACTCAAGCTACCTCTTCACTAATCAAGGAATTAGTGAAGCAAACAACCTAAACTAAAGGCTAGTAAAGTGTAGGTTAATGAAGTAGGAATTTTGATCACTTTAGAAATTTATTTCTCTTTTTATTTTCCAACTCAAGAAAAAATAGAGAAGGAAGAAGATGAACTAGGGTGTAGAAAAATATCTTAAGTGAGAATGAGAGAGTTAACCATGGGCTAGTGATAAGATTGTGATGATAAATATCTTAGAGTAAAAACAAAACGAGATGATGAGTCATGGCTTCTACAAGCATCCAAGCCATGACTCATTATCCTTTCATTTTCATTTTCCTCTTAAAATAAATCATCACAATAATCTTTAGTCTAGTGTGAGTCTCATACACCCATGTTCAATGTATCATCAACCATGACACAATATATAATGCATATATTTATATATCACATATATATTTATATGTATAAAGAGAAGAAAAACATTGGTGAGCCAATATTAGTTAATATATAAATATATAAAATATAAATATATATCAAATTATTAAATCAAAAATTGATTCAATAATCCGGTTATATCATATATAACCGACTAATATCACTTATATGTATATCACATTATCAAATCAACACTTGATTCAATAATTTGGTCATATCTCATATAGCCGGACAATATCAAATATATTCATATACATATAAAAAATCATCGAATCAACACTTGATTCAATAATCCAGTTATATCATATACAACCTAACTGATATCAAATATCGCAAGATTAGAATACGGTATCACATACTCGTATTTAATCAAGCTCCAGCACATATCAGCATATGTGCCCTACTTCATTTCGCTTGAGCTAGGAAACCTCTGTGTGAGACTCTAAAGATTCTTCAATAAGCCAGCAGTAGGCAATGACCACATCAGTTACCCACAATCCGTCAGCGGTACTAGCTGGACGTAACGGCTACCCAGGTATTGAACGAATAGAAGATCAATAAAAAAACTTGTCCAAACTCCCGTGAAGCCTATGAGCAACACTCACCGTACAGTCCTATCTCTTCGTCTGATATGTCGCATATCGAGTCTGGGGTGGAAACGTCAGACCCCAGTAACTTGATAAGCCATGCCTATGTGTGGCCTATAATGGTTCGAGAAACTACTGATAACACTAACCAGTAAATCTCATCAGCCCTGCCCAGGGATTTACTGTTATAGCCAATCGAGCATAACGCAACATCAACTCCCTATACCGGGAGAGACGAAATCCCTCCTATCTCTCACTGCCTCCATGTGACTCGAGACTGTACCCAAATCCACCTGTTTGCATGACTCCTTTGAGCCGTGGTAGGGAGGAAATCAAAGCACAGTGGGAACCACACAAGACTCTATGACGATCTCGGGTCTACAGACTAACCTGTACTAGTGTCACCAGAGAACTGCTATCTGACGATAGGTATGGTACCATCTAGGAGTTCTCGGCGAGTCCTGTTCGGTGTTCCCATTTTCTAATGAGAACTTGCGTACAATCTTTGATGTCAAACACCAATGGTATTAGGATCAACCATCGCCCCATACAGGGTCAAGAAACGTACACACTAGTATACTCCGGAATATCAATGCCCTGTTTCGATACTCTCTCAACTAGGAACTATTAAAGAATGTGCTTGTGGACTATCCAGGCCCTAATAGTATGATCTGCATCATAGTCCTGGTAGTTAAGTCCACATCCTAAGGGCTTTATCATCATGTAACAGAGAGACAGTATTATAATACAAGTGTACATGTCAAGATAAAGTGCAACCAGATAGCATACTATCATGTCGAGCAAGAAAGTACTATATATATATGTCCAAGCATCCATTATAATATACAATAATGGACTCTAGGGCATACATATTCCCAACACATCCATGCCGTTTTCCCGTCATTTTTGACGGGGCCTGGTACTTTCGATTACCATAGTCCACGGAGCAAGTTGGACTCCTCTCGTATACATTGATACATTCTGTACCAAGTGATTGATTTGTGAAAAAGTGTTTGTCGTAAATAAAATTAACCGCAATCAATAACATTGTCGCTTGTAGCTAGCCGAGATGAGTACGGGTCGTCCGCAGGGATGCGTGGAACTTTTAATCTTGCTTTAGATGTGGTTATTAGAAATAGGAAGAGTGATTCTAGATCTATGTTGAACACGGATGTAGAATATATAAGAAGAGGGCTCGTAGGGTTCGTTAGAATTTAGTAGTAATGGATGATTAAATAAAGATGACTCCTTTTATCTTTTAATAGATTTAAAACTAGATCGATTGCGATGAATGAAGATTAGGGTTTTTGGATGGAATAGGGTTCCCACTCTTAACCCTTATCTTTTCATCGACCTCTACTCATGTCTAGCCTCTACCAAAATAATTGTTAATCTGATTTCAAATCGCGGTCGAGACTATCAATAAATTGATAGCGCACCCGATTAGGTTGTTAACGATTCTTTTGATAAAGTTTATAAACTTTATAAGATGTAAAAGAAGTTAAGCGATTTTATCATCCATTGATCTACCCTAATCCTACGAACCCTATCAAGCGGAGAATTACTCATGCATGTTTGGAGAAGGAGAAGAAGAAGAAAGGATAGAGAAGAAAATCATAATGCAGAATTTAAATGCAGAATGTAAATCTGAAATAATTAAGCAAATGATCTACCTTTATTAATCAACTTTACAAGTACAAATCCTTTGAATTTAGATTACAAGAAGAAGTTGCTCTCGATCTCTGCCTCGTAGGAAGTAGATGTTCCGTCGATATTCACGTCGCTCTATCACGTCGAATCGCGGACCTGTCATGGATCTCTTGTTCTTTGACGGTGATTTACTTCGTGTTAAAGGTGATGATTCTCTAAGTTTAGCCCTCGGTCCTTTATATAGCAGTAGAAGCAGAAACCATAGATCTCATAGGTTAAGATATGCCATCAAGATCCAATTTCCAAATTTTCAGATCTTACTGCCACGATGAAGCCGCGGATCCGCCGAATATATGGGCTATTGGCCACGGTTGGGCGACGGTTTGGGAGAGTTAGGGTTCCAAATTTCTGGGGCTTCTACATGTTGACACGTGGAGATCATCTAGATATCTGGATTTTGGAAACATTTCCTGAGTTTCTGCCAGTAATGATTTTACGTTATTATTGGCAGATTTTTGATCCTGACATTTTGAATATCTTGATCTCTTGACCTGAGCTAAATCTGTATAATATCTCCATGAATAATCTTAGTAATATTTGTTATATTAGAGATATAATCTTAATCATTTTATATGGTAATAAATATTTTAGAAATTTGATTAATATTATTTGATATGATATGCATATTTAAATTATTAAAATATCTTATAAATATTATATGCATATATTTTTCTTCATAATGTTAATTACAATATATAAACATATGGTAAAGAGTAAATTTGCAGATAAACCCATATATGTTCTATATTTATAATAAATACCTTTAAATATTTAAGAAAAGTAAGGAAAATGTTATATCAAATGTGCAATATTTTCGACTGAACAAATACCCCAAACTTAATTTTGATCGTCCCGAGCTAACTAGTTATTCAAGAGAGGGAGAAAAAGAAAAAGAAAAACCTAAGTAACACACTTTTGTGGGCAACACGATTGCACTGAGCACATACAACAAGCTGTTAAACGTCTAGGTGTCCCTAATTGGACGAGTGTTGTCTCCTGAGGGTTTTTAGCGGATTACACCCATAAAATCCCATAATAAAATAAAGAAAATGAAAGTCACATACAGAGATAAGAATTACAAAAGAAAGAACTTGAAAATAAGAGTTTCCAACTACACCGGCTTTTCAGTTGCCATGAGCCCTATTTTAATGGCCGTGAAAAGATATTAGAAATCACATCATCCCTAAATAAGGCATCGCCTTTAGTCTTCCTTCCTACCGTAGAGAATTCAATTCAAGCTATCATACTCTTGTCAATCTTTCTTAATACTTTTTAGTTGATGATTATTATCAGATGGAATTTCTCACACATCCTTCATGCGACCGTTAATACTTCTTGAGATACTAACCGACCGATTACCAAATGTGCTTGCTCATTTAAGTGTAATATTCTCGTCTTGCAACACTTAAGGCTTAGCAGTGGATCCTAAACTAGTTGGTTTAAGGCACTAGGTGATAAAGCACACTCGCTACATTTTTTTTATACTGCCTTAAGTAATTACAAAACCAGTGTTCATTTTTTTCACCATTTTTTTAATTTATATTTATATTTTTTTTCATACCAGGCTTTTAGACAAGAGCATTTCAAGGTATTCTCTACTATCCCAAGTTTCAAGATGTGTGCAAGTGCGTATAGTAGGGTATCAACGTTAAAATATTTGGACTCAAGAATATGGACTATTTTTCAGACTTATTTTTATTCTCAGATTAGTAATTTCCTTCATCTTACTAACCTTTTGGACAACGGCTCATAACTACTTATTACTAGCTTCGTTTAAGAAAACATCTAACTTTCTTTCTTTTCTCAAACTATTCTTATCTTTCATATGTAATTTTTCACTTTCTAGTCTTTTATTATCAAAAAAATTTGTGATTATATTTATGATAATGCAAAATAATACATGAATAAGCACAAACCTCCCATAAACCTATTTGCAGCAGTGTCCTCACTGATATCATCTGTTAAGCTTTAAAAAAACCCTGTAGACTTAGGAGGAAAAGTTAGTAACGGCGATATGAATTAATGACAGTGAAATCCTCCCCAACTTATTTTTGGCTCACAATTTTGTAAACATTTTCTTTTCGTTCAAGAGCCAAAAAATATTTTTCTCCCCCCTCCCAAACTTGAGTAAAATAGTATTAAGCATTTAAAATTATAAAGAGGGGGGTTAAAGTTATTGGTCAATATAAAACTTTGCAAAGACTAAAATTCAACACCAACCATTCAATTTTTTTTATCAATGTAGCACCAAGATTGGTAGAAGAACATGTTACCTATCGATGTGAAGAAGTGGGGAGGAGATAAGAGGTGTAATAAAATGGGTTTACGTCTCGGTTTATAGAGACGAAAAAGTGATGGTGGATTACTCGCATTCTTATTCCGGATAAGAAGAAGAGGTGCCGGTTCAACTTCTTTGAGTGGGGGTTGATTCATCACAACGCCCATGTCTTCTAAGAATGCGAGTTCTCCAGTGAAGATTTCTTCAAAGCTTTCATCGATATCCCGAATAATAATCTCATCGGAAAGAACGGGATGATACTCGGACTCCATAAAAAGTTTATATTTTGCGTTAGATGTTGACCCGGACAGCTCGATAGAAGGGTCCACATGTGTATAATAAATAGCAGGGTCAAATAATAATGTACTAGCGGAGTCAAGATCAATATCGTGAAGCTGTTCAAATTCGCTACTGTCGGAATCCATCCTTTCGACAGAACATACTTGAGCATAGGGTTCGGAGGGTTCACTTCCTAACTTGTAAATGTTAAGCTCAATTTATATCTTCCCGAAGGATAGGTTCATTGAATCGTTATGACAATTGATTACAGCGTTGGAAGTCACTAGAAAAGGTGGACCTAAAATCACCGGAATTTGGTTTCGTGGGTTTGCTACAGGCTGTGTATCTATAACGATAAAGTCCACAGGGAATATAAATTCCCCGACTTTGATTAACACATCCTCTAGCTCACCCTTAGGTTGGGTGATAGATCGATCGGCCATCTGAAGAGTGCAGTGCGCTGGTTTTAACTCTCCGATCCCTAATTGCTCATAAACAGAATACGGAAGCAAGTTAATACTAGCACCTAAATCGAGTAGAGCACGATTGATATTTCTACCCCCAATAACAATAGATATTGTAGGACTCCCGGGGTCTTTTCGCTTCATGGGTAATTGTTAGGTAAAAGCAGTGCTTACATTACCCGCTAAGAAAACTTTTTTAGGTACTTGAATTTTCCTTTTCCTAGTGCACAAGTCCTTTAGAATTTTCACATAGGACGGAACTTGTTGGATAGCATTTAGGAGGGGAATACTTATGTTAACTTGCTTAAAAATTTCCACAATCTTCTCCATTTAGAGACTTGGTCTGTGGCCCCTTAACCTGTTTGGATAAGGAGCTTTATCAATAAGGGTTTGGTCCACCATTTGTGGAGAAGTTTGTGGGGATGGAATCGATCCCAGAATTGGAGTTAGGATCATTTTAGGTTGACTCGAGGAAGTGGGCGGAGGGTTCAAGCCTAAAGGAAAACGGAGAATAGGATCGGATGAAGATGGTGGACTAGACGAAGTAGAAGTAGAAGAAGTAGAAGCCGGGGTATCGTTAATATCATCGACATCAACGTCATCAACATGTTTACCCACTTGGTTGTTCAGCACTCTTCCCGATCTCAACGTAGTTACGACACTCACATTATAACTTTGTGAGTAGCCAGGATTTGGTAGAGGTTGAGATGGAAGTTTCCCTTTCTCTCTCGCACTCATCGCGACATTTAACTGTGCAAGTTGTGATTCTATCGATTTTATGCTTTCACCGTGGGAAGCGGTGTTCTACACTAGAGTTTGGATAGCAGACGTTAAATTAGCCGTCGTTTGTGTAGATTGTTTAATGAACGTATCGAGTGCAGAGGGTTTATCGATACCGGCCATTGGGAAAGAATAATTATAAGGATCAAAGTTGTTGGCCGGGTTTTGAAAAGGTTGCGGTTGAAAGGGGTGTTGACTGGGTTGTGGTGGTTGCTGTTGCTAAGGGGGAGGTCTTTGATAGTTGCTTGGGAACTGGTTTTGATTTTGAGTTTGGTTTTGGTTCCAAGCAAAATTGGGGTGATTCCTCCATCCCTGATTATATGTGGAAGAATAAGGATTTTTTCTAGGTCGTTGTTGAAAAGTAGCATTAATATGTTCTTGACCTTGAAACAAAGGATTCAAAGGACATTCTTCCGTCAGATGTGATGGGTCCGAACAGAAACCACACGATTTTGGGGAGCGTAACCTGGTTTAGGGAAGCTGAAGAGACTTTGTTTTCTATGGATTCGAGTTTCTTTTGTATCGCAGCCATTTCGGCCTTCAGTGCGATGGAAATATCGAGCTAATGAATACCACCCCTAGATGATGTTGATAGTGGTCTAACGCTATCCCACTGTAAAGTTTGTTCAGCGAGATCTTCCAGGAATTGCCAAGCTTCACTATCGTCTTTAGACATGAGATGGTATTGACAAATGGTTTCAAACATCTGCTTCGTCGCTGGATTAACACCCTCATATATAATTCGGTAAAGGTCCCATCTATTGATTCCATGATGAGGACATTGGACAAGAAAATCTTTAAACCGTTCGAAGCATTTCCAAAATGGTTTGTTAGGAAGCTAGGTAAACTGGTTAATCTCGCTTCGAATATGAACGATCTTATGATTGGGATAAAATTTCTTAATGAAGGCTATAACGAATTCATCCCAATTGGCAATAGAGTGCGCGACAGTGTTATAAAGCCATTTTTCTGTTAGATCGCACAAGGTAAAAGGGAGAAGACGTAATATCATAGCATCCACTGAAAGTTGTGAAGTGCCCATCATTGCGCATACATTTTCGAATTTGGTGATAAAAACGTATGCGTCTTCAGACTCAAGCCCATGAAATTTGGGTAACAGGTTGATGAAGTGGGGTTTAATTTCAAAATTATCCCCATTGGCTGGTAGAATAGATAGACAAGTAGAAAGGGGACCGCGTATCGGGTAGCATCTTTCTTGGAGAGAGATGGGCGGTGGATTCTGCGCACCTACGAGTTGTGGCAGGGGTGTGTTGGTAAAATCTGATGGAGAACCGTCCATCTCGGTCAATGTGGTCGATGGAGGGGAAAAAGAAGATGAAGAAGTACCGACTTTGGAATCGATAGCAGAAACGCGGACAAGACGGGTACTAGAATCCCGTGTCCAACCGATCATGCACTAAGCGAGTTTAGCACACGTGGCAGCGTGTGTGAGAACTAAAAAGGTTTGTTTTGAAAAGTGTCGAACGCGAGACAAATCACACAAAAAATGCACAAGCAACCCTAGAACTAAGGTCACCTAGGTCAAGTCACTAGACCGCTCCTTGACTTCCAAAGGACAAGTCACAGGATCAATCCTCTACCACCTCTTTATTACTCTTGTGGCCAGGTAAGTGGGAGGTATCTGCTATACGAATCACCGAAAATAGCGGGCCTAATTAAGTAACCACTTGCTTTAGTCACACTTCCCTAGACACCACAAAAGAAATGCGGATAAGCGATAGATTACCCACGACCCTCCTCTGTCCTAATGGAGCGCGTCGGTCCTTAGAGTCTTGATCTAGATATTTTTTAATTAATGTAGGGTTATGCGGATGCTCGTTTTGTGATTTATGGGGCCTAAGAAGGGTGATGAAATCCCCACCTAATCTGAATTTTGGTCATACCCCTTAAAGTCCGTTTTAAAACATGCAAAAACAAACCAATTAGAAAACGCGCAAAAGGTTTTTGAGCGGTGATATTTTGCAAAGAATCCTGCAGAAAATCAAATTATTGGATTTCTAGAGGAGAGAGAAAGATATGTGGAAGATATCAGAGGAGTTTTGAGACCTAGTTCTACCAAGCCGCCGCCCAACCGCGACTAAAATGATGCTTCTGCCGCGGTTCCGCCGCGCAATTGTAGGGTCTTCGTCCAATTTTTTTCTACAGTGCCTCCTTTGCTCCTCTCTGAAAATCTCTGAATTTCAAATTCCTCGCTTCTGTTACTCCATATTCCCTCGCAAAAATCACACACTAATCGTTAAATATGCAAGTTACGGTTTTGTTTTATTTTTATGATATGGATCGAATAAGAATTCAACCGGAATAGTAAGAAAAAAAATTACGCACGTATCCCCGGCAACGACGCAATTTGATTGATTTGTGAAAAAATGTTTATCATAAATAAAGTTAACCGCAATCAATAACGGTGTCGCGTGTAGCTAACCGAGATGAGTACGGGTCGTCCGCAGGGATGCGTGGAACTTTTAATCTTGCTTTAAACGAGTTGATTAGAAATAGGGGAGAGTGATTTTAGATCTATGTTGAACACGGATGTAGAATATATAAGAAGAGGGCTTGTAGGGTTCGTTAGAATTTAGTAGTAATGGAAGATTAAATAAAAATGACTCCTTTTATCTTTTAATTGATTTAAAACTAGATCAATAATGATGTATGAAGATTATGGTTTTTGGAGGGAATAGGTTCCCACTCTTGACCCTTATCTTTTCATTGACCCCTATTCATGTCCAGCCTCTACCAAAACAATTGTTAATCTGATCTCAAATCACGGTCGAGACTATCAATAAATTGATATCGCGCCCGATTAGGATGTTAACGATTCTTTTGATAAAGTTTTTAAACTTTATAAGATGTAAAAGAAGTTAAGCGATTTTATCATCCATTGATCTACCCTAATCCTACGAACCCTATCAAGCGGAGAATTACTCACGCATGTTTGGAGAAGAAGAAGAAAAGAAAGAGAAGGAAATCATAATGCAGAATGTAAATGCGAAATAATTAAGCAAATGATCTACCTTTATTAATCAACTTTACAAGTACAAATCCTTTGAATTTAGATTACTAGAATAAGTTGCTCTCGATCTCTGCCTCATAGGAAGTAGATGTTCCGTTGATATTCACGTCGCTCTATCACGTCGAATCGCGGACCTTTCGTGGATCTCTTGTTCTTTGACAGTGATTTGCTTCGTGTTAAAGGTGATGATTCTCTAAGTTTAGCCCTCGGTCCTTTATATAGCAGTAGAAGCAGAAACCCTAGATCTCATAGGTTAAGATATGCCATCAAGATCCAATTTCCAAATTTCAGATCCTACGGCCATGATGAAGCCGCGAATCCTACGCATATATGGGCTATTGGCTGCGGTTTGGGGGAGTTAGGTTCCAAATTTCTGGGGCTTCTACATATTGACACGTGGAGATCCTCTAGATATCTAGATTTTGGAAATATTTCCTGAGTTTCTGCCAGTATTGATTTTACGATATTATTGGCAGATTTTTGATTTTGACATCTTGAATATCTTGATCTTTTGACCTGAGCTAAATCTGCACAATATCTCCATAAATAATGTTACTAATATTTGTTATATTAGAGATATATTCTTAATCATTTTATATGGTAATAAATCTTTAAGAAATTTGATTAAGATAATTTGATATGATATGCATATTTAAATTATCAAAATATCTTATAAATATTATATGCATATATTTTCTTTCATAATGTTTATTATAATATATAAACATATGGTAAAGAGTAAATTTACAGATAAACCCACATATGTTCTATATTTATAATAAACACCTTTAAATATTTAAGAAAAGTAAGGAAAATCTTATATCAAATGTGCAATATTTTCGACTGAACACCAAGTTAGAAACAACTACATTAGCATAACAGACAAATAATTTACCAGTTCTATTCTCTTTACTTGTCTATTCCATTCCATCTTTTGGGAATTACCGAGCGCTAGTTCGCTGACGACATTCCTATTTCTTTCTTTCTTTGGAATGTTCGTCAGGAGGACCCGTCTATCAGGAGACCGAGCCCAGCCATGAGGACTTGGATCAGTTCATAAAGGAGCCAGACTTTTAGTTTTACTTGTACTTATTTCCTTTTCATTCGTATGCCACTGTTTAGGCATTGCTTTTATCATTACATTTCCAGTTGTAATGTAAAGAAAGAATGTTAATAAAATTTGTTGTTTATATTACATCACTTGTCTTTCTTGTGCATTTATTTATATTTCTTATTTACGCTTAACGTGTTTACTTCTGAGTAAATACGTCACGGTCCGTCACGTCTACTTCTCCATACACTGGGATGCGGGGTGCGACAGGTTTTGTTGGTGGCCCATGCAGGTCAGTTCTGCATGGAATCCTAAGCAACATGTCACAAGAATTATAAAAATTAGCAACTAAACATTCCTTATATTTTTAATCTCTTGAATCTATCCTAACACTTCCTTTTCTCTCAAGGTTATGGATTCTCCCAACAACACAAGTATGAATGTCAATGAAAACACTCCACCTCCTCTACCATCATCACCTACCGTTACAGCTCTAATCAACGAGCAGTCGGTATTTCTTGAGGCGATAAAGAGCCTCTTGGAGGGTCAGCAGCAGCAGACTGCTATCCTCCTGCACCACCCAGAGACTGAGGCACCCGGAGTCGAGCAATTCCGGGCTCTGCATCCAAAGAATTTTTCTGGGAAAGAGAGCCCACTAGAGGCAGAGGAATGGGCTCAGTCTATTGAAAATGACCTGGCAGCAGCACAAGTACCAGAGATTGCTTGGGTGAGAGTTGCAATGTTGCAACTAACTGACAATGCCAAATTTTGGTGGAAGGCTGATAAAAGCCGTCTTTCCCAACCGATTGAATGGAAGACTTTTCGCGACATGTTCGACGTGAAATACTTCCCTGAGACTTCCCGTTTCGACATGGAACAGCAGTTCATCCACTTGCAATAAGGTTCAATGTGGAACAAATCTGTAGATGAATACGATGCTGAGTTTACCATGCCCTGCAGGTAAGATATGTCTCAATATTCAATTTCTTGATATCACATACTACACTGCTAACACAAGATCGTAACAGCTTCGCGACACACTTGATCCCGACTGCTGAGATCAGGGCAAGAATATTTCAGCAAGGGTTAGACTCGGAGATACAAGCTGCAATAGTTACAAGGGATTTCCCAATCTATGATCTTGCGCTGAAGGCTGCCCGCCGCTATGAGGCAGTAGTGAAGAAGAAGGGCTGATCTCAGACTGCCAGTGTGAAGAGCCCTACCACTCAGACGGCAGGAGGAGCCTCTTCCAGGCCTACTTTTGTACCCAAGAGACCGGGAGTAACATTTAACCGGCCTAGTCCAGATTTTTGCTTCTACTGTAAGAGGAATAGATACCTGGTAAATGACTGCAGGCATGCAAATGGCATGTGCTTAGTTTATGGCACATCCACTCACGACATTGTAACATGTCCTTATAGACTCAATCCAAATCTAGCCCCTAGACCAGCGATCACTTTTCCACAGCGGCCAGCTATTCAGGCTCCTGCACCTTATCTTGCTTTACCCGCTCCACCTCCACGTGGACCTCCTGCTCAGCCTCCTCATCAGTTCCATCAGGCACAGAGGATCATGCCTCAAGGGCAGAGGAATATGCCCCAGAGACAGAGGAATGTGTTTCCAGCAAGGAGGAATGTACCTAGGCGTCAGGCTTTCACAATGACTGTAGAAGAAGCTGAAGTCACCGGCCAAGTCATTACTAGTAACTCCCAATTTTTCAAAACTTTTTAATTTTTATACATCAATGTTTCTTTTCCTATAACTAAATATATCCCACACAACTTAGGTACAATCTTAGTAGCCTCCCTACCTGCCTTAGCACTCTTCGATACTGGAGCATCACATTGCTTTATGTCGCAACGGTTCGTCCGAACTCATGCAATTCCAGTCAAACCGCTCGTATTCTGCTGGAATGTTAGTTCAGAGAACGACGTTCTAAAGGCAACTATGGGATACAATCTGTATCTAGTGGTCGTCTGCAGCAAAGAATTTTATACGGACTTCAAGGTGCTGGACATACCGAACTTCGACGTAGTCTTGGGAATGGACTGGCTGGGAACTTTCTTCGTTACCATCGACTGTCGTCAAAGGAGGGCAGTGTTCGAGATACCAGATCATCTGGTCTTTTATTTCAAGAATGGAGACCGTACCCTGGAACCTAGCACCTACAAGGCTAAACCAAAGAAGGCAGTGATTGCAACAATACAAGTGGAAGAAGAAAAGCCAGAGTTAGTTCGAGAGTTTGAGGATTTATTCCCTGAAGACAACTCAGGTTTGCCTCCCTATCGAGCTCTTGAATTTAGTATCGATATAGTATCTGATGCGCAACCGGTGATCAAAGCACCATATCGCTTAAGTCCAGAAGGATTGAAGGAGATCCGTACTCAGATAGAAGAACTTCTGAAGAAAGGATGGATTCGACCCAGTACCTCAAGTTGGAGATCTCCAGTTTTGCTCGTGAAGAAGAAAGAAGGTTCATATAGAATGTGTATAGACTACCGAGCTCTGAACGAAGTGACCATAAAGAACAAGTATCCACTACCGCGCATCGATGATCTGTTCGATCAGCTATGTGGGTCTTGTGTTTTCTCAAAACTAGATCTTCGTTCGGGTTATCATCAGGTGAAGGTCAAAGAGTCTGATATTCCGAAAACGACATTCAGGACTCGCTATGGTCATTATGAGTTTCTCGTGATGCCATTTGGAGTGACCAATGCACCTGCTATTTTCATGAATCTGATGAACCAAGTTTTCCGAGAGTACTTAGATAGGTTCGTTGTCATCTTCATCGACGACATCCTGGTGTATTCAAAGAATCAGAAAGAACACATTGAGCATTTGAGGATTGTCCTGGAGACATTGCGACAGAATCAACTCTATGCTAAGTACAGCAAGTGCGAATTTTGGCTAGATCAAGTTGGATTTCTCGAACATATTGTTTCAGGTGAAGGAATCTCAGTAGATCCAGCTAAGATATCAGCCGTCGCGAATGGCTGACACCAAAGACAGTGAAGGATATTCAAAGTTTCTTGGGTTTAGCAGGATACTACCGAAAATTCATTGAAGGTTTTTCGAAGATTGCAGCACTCCTGACCAAGCTCACACCTAAAGATGAAGAATTCGCGTGGTCAGAAGCATGTGAACAAGCTTTTGTAGAACTCAAGTCAAGATTGAAATCAACTCCTATTCTAGTAATATCGGATCAATCTGGAAGATTTGTTGTGTATTGCGATGCATCCGGTAAGGGATTAGGATGTGTTCTACATCAGCAAGGAAAAGTTGTAGCTTTTGCATCAAGGCAGCTGAAGGTTCATGAGCGCAACTATCCAACACATGACTTGGAGTTGGCGGACGTTATCTTTGCACTTAAGATTTGGCGCCACTATCTTCTGGGAGAACAAGTGGATATATACACGGACCACAAAAGTCTGAAGTATGTGTTTACTTAGAAGGAGTTGAACATGCGGCAGAGAAGATGGCTAGAACTTATGGAAGACTTCGACATCAACCCACAATATCATCCAAGCAAGGTGAATGTAGTTGCTGATGCACTTAGTCGCCAACCACTATCAATGAATTTCACCGCTCAGTGGAAGCTACAACAGGATTTGCACGGGATGGAGATAGAAGTGGTTATGCCAGGTAACGCTTCGTATTTGATGAACTTACAAATTCAGTCTACTATTGTCAATCAGATCAAGAAAGCTCAAGCAAGTGATGCCAAGTTGCAAAAGATCTGAGAACAAGTAGAAAGTGGACCGCGAACAGACATCATCATCCACGAAGATGGATCTTTGGGATATGGAAGCAGGTTGTGTGTACCATAAGGTTCTGTTCGGAAAGAGTTGATGAAAGAAGCTCATTGATCTCCTTACTTAGTACATCATGGTGGTACAAAGATGTACAAAGATCTACGGCAACACTATTAGTGGCATGGAATGAAGCGCGAAGTAGCCAGAAGCATAGCCAAGTGTTTGGTGTGTCTGCAAGTGAAAGCTGAACATCACAGGACTGCTGGATTACTTCAATCGTTAACTATCCCAGAATGGAAATGGCAACACATCACCATGGAATTCGTGACTGCACTTCCTCGCAGCATGGAAGGTAACGATGCGGTATGGGTTATTGTGGGTCGACTCACCAAGTCAGCTCACTTCATCCCATTTCGAGTTGGCCAATCTACTAAGACGCTAACAAAGAAGTACATGGAGGTAAGCATAAATCTAAAATTAGATTTAACCTCAAATTGTACTATATTTCTGATACCCATGAACTCATGCAGGAGATCGTGAGATTACATGGAGTACCAGTTTGTATCGTCTCCAATCGTGACACCAGATTCCGATCGCAGTTTTGGCAGAGTCTGCAAGGTAGTCTGGGAAAGAGTCTGAACTTCAGCACAGTTTACCATCCACAAATAGATGGACGGTCTGAGCGAACAATTCAGATTCTAGAAGACAAGCTAAGAGCTTGTATGCTAGAATTCGGAGGATCATGGGAAGATCACCAACATCTTATGGAGTTTTCATACAACAACAGCTACCAGGCGAGTATTGGAATGACACCATTTGCAGCTCTCTATGAAAGGAAGTGTCGATCACCACTAAGTTGGGATGACATCGGAGATCGGGAACTCCTTGGACCAGAGATGATCGTGGCAACTGTGGACGTAGTCCGCACGATCAGGGAAAGAATACGCATAGCCCAAGACAGACAGAAGCACTGGGCTGATGCAAAGCGCCATCACCTGGAATTCCAACCTGGAGATCATGTCTTCTTAAAGATCTTTCTAAACCGAGGAGTGATTCGTTTTGGCAAGAGGGGTAAGCTCAATCCGAGATATATAGGACCGTTCGATATACTCGAATGAGTCGGAGAAGTGGCATATCGTTTAGCACTACCACCCTCATTGGAAGGAGTGCACAACGTGTTCCACATATCCCAGCTTCGAAGATATGTGAGTGACCCTAGCCACATCCTTGATCACTCCGAGCTCACTGTATAGACAGACTTAACTTGTAAGCAACAACCCATTGAGATCCTGGACCGAAAGGTGAAGACACTGAGGAAGAAGGAAGTAAATTTGGTCCGAGTGATGTGGAGAAAGGATTCGCCAGGAGAATCAACTTCGGAGCGTAAAGATAACATGCGTGCAAGATACCCTTTCTTATTTGTAAACTATTCCTTATGTAAATGTAAATTTCGAGGACGAAATTTTTGTAAGGAGGGTAGAATGTAACGACTCTGATTTTACTGTACGAAATTTTTTAAGTTAATGTACAGAATGGAGTTTGCAAGCCTGAGTACACTTTAAAAGTTACTTTTTGTTAAGAACAGCAAGAAATAGCTTGTAGCTCATTGGTAAAGCCTTACACTGCTGTGACGTAGCCCCTGTGTTCGAATCCTATCAGTCACATTCGAATCCTATCAGTCACATATATTTTTACTGATTTTTCTTTTAAACTTTTTTGGAAGCCCAAAAGTTTACACGTGCACTGCACATAAAATGAAAAGTCTGAAGAAATCAAACATGTGCAAATTAGAGTTAATACAAGCAGGGGCACATGGCATCAATCCATCGGCATTTCCCTCCCAAACGATCGGCGAGATCGGCTATTCCACCAGCGGCGACGGGTCCCCCATAGGGAATGAGGCCCGTGTCTTGCACACAAAACCCTTTGGCCTACCTCATTACCCCTGCACTGTTTGTTTTCTCTGCAATTTAACAGAGAATTCAATTTCACCTTTAATCCAATTTTTAATGCATTTTAATTCAATCTTTCAATTCCAAAACCCTAATTCCACACTATAAATACAACTCCATACCCTATCCCTCTTCATTCTGAAATCTCTAGTCAAAATATTAAAATTTTCTAAGTACAAGTGGAGTTAAAGTGGAGTTAGCCCAAGAACGACTTCCGGCAACCCCACGATGTCACGAAGGATACGACATCTTCCTCTACCTCTCCTATCTCCTTCTAGCAAGTAAGTCCCACCCTTTCTCTCTTTCTATATAAAAAGTTCTCTTTTTCCAAAATATGTCGGTAAATGGAGTTATAGCAACACTTGATTTTTAAAACCCTTGGAACTACAATTTTCTTAAGCTTTGCTCACTTACATTCTAACACCATACTTGTTAATCATGAAACTTTTAAGTAGAAACAATTTTCACCCTATATCCTAATGTTAAATAATTTTAAATTGAATTTTTCGTTTAAATACCACAAACTTTATATACGTCGTCTTTTATTGCTTTGCTTAATATTACCTTTAGAAAAATTCACCAGGTAATGACCTACCTCTCAAATACACATATTGATATAGCATGATTCTCTTGAAACATACTTTTGTGGCGAATACGATATTTCACTATAATACCATGAACTATAAAAACCCGGTTTTCTTTGAATTGTATTATTAAACTCTTTGCAATTATGCCTCTACAACCCATTTAGGGAACCCGTTATTGGATGGTGCGGATTATCGCACATCCACGGGCTAGTAGAGCGAGATGCAGATCTTCTCATGGAGCATTCGGTCTCGAAAGAATTTTAATACGATTTTTAAGAAAAACGAGATTTTCTATTTGATAATAAAATTAATTTTTATAATTATATAAATATTATTAAAATAATATTTTCAAGTTAAAATAAAAATTCTATGTTTTCTAATAAATAAAGGAATGACGAGTTTTACCAAAATACCATCAAGTTTCAATACAAGAAAAGTTTACATTAAAATACCTTGAACTATGCAAGCTATGTAAATTATCACTAAAATACTTCACATTCTTAAAATTCACAATTATGGAAACCCTATCTATATAAATTAATACTCGAGATTTATTTTGAAAGTATAAAAATGTTTTCATAAACCCCCCTCGAGTTATATAAAATTACATTAAGGACCTTAGTAAATATGGGGCGGGATCAATTCTTTTGAGCCTCAGGGAGCCGGAGAAAGTGAGTGCTTGCCTATTTAAGGTAGAAAACTAAAACGGAGTTATCAACGGTAATTGTCTTGGAAAAAACACAAATCCTTGTTCATGTGCAGCAGTTACCGATAACACCAGAACTTAATTCAGGAACCAAATCTGTTTAAAGTGTCTGACTCAAGTCTGAGTTTGAGTCTCAATCTGAATCCAATCCAAATATGAATCCAAATCTAACATGAATCCAACATGTATACTTGAACCTGAACCTGAATACCAGAACAATATCAATATGCAACATGACTTGACTTGACCGAACCATGACTATGACTTGATTTGAGTACCCGAATACTTGTTTACATTCTGAAAACGATTACATGAACAACTTGTACCCATGGTTTCGGCAACCCTTGTTACTACAATCTATTATTCAATACAATACATTACGGGATTTAACGGGGTAGAATGGTACGGAATGTATTATAAGTGGAATGAGACGGTCACTAAAAGACATCTACCATACATCCATGCCATTGTCCCGTGGGTTTTGACGGGGCCTTGTACTTTCGATTACCATAGTCCACGGAGCAGGTTGGACTCCTCTCGTATACACTGATACATTCTGTACCAAACTACAAACAACTATGTTAGCATAACAGACATATATTTTACCATTTCTATTCTCTTTACTTGTCTATTCCATTCCATCTTTTGGGACTTACCGAGCCCTAGTTCGCTGACGAAATTTGTCACGCCCCACTTCCTAAAATACGGAATACGAGTGGTGACTAGGCCAGCCATGCTCCTACGGTCAGGAAATAATCCCGTCGTAGTCATACTTCGGCTTCTAGCATTACATGGTAGTCAGTAAATAGTACTAGAGTAAAGGAAAATTCACAACTTTATTACATTGCAAAAATAAAAGAGTTTGAGATACATTTATTTTGCAGAATAAAATAACTAACCAACAAAAACGAAGTGCTGGAAGCAAAAGAGATAGCGCAGATGATGCAGTCTAGACCTCCGCGATCTCGAATGGCAGGTCCTACTCCTGGGCTGGGTCCACTTCGTCCTCTGAGCATGCACACTCAGGTCGTCAGGGAGACACATATAGCAATAATTATACAATGGGTGTGCAATATTATTAAACACAAAAGTGCAACAGAATACAGAACATGAAATCAAAGAACATCGTTAGATATGAACAGTGTGGTATAACTATCAGTCACTAAGTCAATGAAATCAATTGGTGAAAAAGATGCTCGTGTTTAACAAGGGTCTCGTGCATGCCCGAGACTACGGTCCGCTGTTCTCGGGACATAACCCTGTCAGCCGTGCCGCTAGGCCCACGACCTAATATGTATATGTATATATATCACTAATAGCGAATGATCATCCTCTAAATCACTGTACCTTACTAAACACGAGTTCAATTCCACCTTGATTTTCCCATTCCCCAGGTTATAGTATGCATTTAGGTATTAGATAGGTTGTAAACAAATACGTGTCGCTGTCACTTTCAATCACTTTCCACTTATCAATATTACTGTCGTATTTGCCACAACCCAATCACTAACACTAATATATCGACAATGCAAAACAGTTGCTAGGTCTCAATATGAACGATCACTATGCAGCACGTATAAAGCAAACACGAAAATAGGCAGAAATGCACTGAACATATATTCACTATTTTATGACGACCAATACCATATAACTTGAAAAATTTACGATAAATCACATGCATAAAATCGACCAAAATAATATAAAAGACGTAAGAATCACACTTTATCATCTAAAAAGTAAAATTAATTTCATGTCAATCGGAATTCAGGTTAGGGAATTATCATCATTTTAAGGTAGCGATCGATTGCTGGAATTCCAGTTTCAGAACTAGAAGCCCAACTTCACGCATGTTTTACCAGTGATTATGTTCAGATTCAGGTGTTTCCCCAGATGAATAAAATCTAGTTCTATATGTTTAGTTTCCAATGCATTAAACATATTATCAATAGCATTTCTGTATTAGAAGTTATGTTCTGTTTAGTGTAATGGTGTAAGAGAGGTCACTGCAGAAACTGCAGAACACATCGGTACGCTAAAATGCAAATTAAATATCAAACGATGGTGAAACGGAATGGGACCAGATTCAGGTGTTAGCTAATTAAATTATCTATGTATTCATATTGGTCTCAGTGAATTTTTCAGTCTAATGCGGGGATGCACAGGTGTTCAAAGTCTGGTATCCAAAACGAAACGCTGCCCCAGACTGCAGTCCAGTGCTGCATTCGTAACCAAGTATCGTTACAGTGATCTAAAATTGTCGAGAAACAAACTATGGATAGTTTTAGGTTATTGAGTTGGCTTTGATATGAGCCTTAGAACGTTACGTTCTAAACTGTATTTAATTTACAATGATTTTAACAAGGTAGCGTGTGCGGTAAGGTTCAGATTTTGTGTCGCCTTTAGGAGGCGACGATACATGCTTATAAACAAGATAATTATAATTCAAAACCTTACACAACATTCACTAATCAGTTAGGGATTCGACGATCACAAAACATGGACACTTTAACCAGAGTTTTCATTTAAGTATGGGTATCGATCGTCGTCATTGTTATCGAATGATTATAACAATGAATTCATGTAAATTATGAATGATATCATTATGGTTTACAGGCTTGAATTGGGTTCAATTCAATACAATCAACACGATAGTTTACTAACAGTTCTATTATAGTCTACGATCTAAATATGTATATGTATACACACGTATGAATAAATCTTTAACTTGGTTATTTAATCTAACGGGTAATTTAGCAAGAGTATCAAGTGAAGAATTTTCACTTGCCTTTGGCGAAAGTGGCACGTTAGCGACAACGATGCCGAACGCGATACTGGTACGGGAGTGGGCATGGTGAATGTATTGGATTGGGGTACGGAGTGACACGGGTGCTGGCATGACGCGGCATGGGGGCTGGCACGGTGTAGCACGACGTGTGTGGCGTGGAGAGTGGGTACGATGTGGCACGGGGCTTGGCACTGCGTGGCATGGGGCTTGGCATGGTATGGCACGGGAACGGGCACGGCGTAGCACGAGAACTGGCACGGCATGGCAAGGTGCAGAGGTGATTGATCGTTTTAATTGTGAAGTTGTTATAAAATGTAAAAATGATCACAACCAAAGAATTTTTACCGCAATCAATTAACGGTGTCGAAATAGTTTCGTCAATGAATACAGATCGTCCACTGAGATATGTGTACTTAGTTCGATCTTATTTTAGTTGAGTCGGAAAGAAAAATATAAAAGAAAAATTCAAGAAAGAGATTCACGATTTAATTGAGTTGTCATTTCAAGAAAATCAAGAAAACAATCAAGAATTTAAGAAAGATTAAGAATATATCCAAGATCAATATCGTTATCAAGATTTTATAGAATAGCTTGTAGGAATCGATCAAATTGGTAGCTATGATGAATACTAATGATTACGAATCTTATCTATTGATGAATTGTAGCTAGATCGATGTTGATCAATGAAGATTAGGGATCTATTGAAGAAACTAGGGTTTCTCCTTCACTATCCCTTGTCTTTTCAATGATCATCATTCGGATCTAAGCTCTAGCAAAGAGAATCATCAATTGTTTGATCCCTATTTTGCAACAAAATAATCAAGAATGAGATCTCGCTCCTAATTAGGTCATCGATGATTCTTTTTCCTAGAGTTTACAATCCTCATAAGACTTAAGACTAGTAAAAGGATTTCAACATCATTAGATCTACCGATTCTCTCGATTTCGTTACAAGCGGAGATTTCACTCACACATCATGAAAATTAAAGAGTAACTATTCATACCAGAATTTTGCATTTTAATACCGCTCAATCATTATCTATTTTTTGTATATATCGGTACTATTAACCAATGTTTGCTCAGTAATACAGAATGCAGGTATCCGTGACAAAATACTGGAAATACATTCAAGATCACGGATATATCATTTGCGAACCAACACTGTAACCAGAACCGCAAACCGACCGATATTTCAAGAGTTTCTTTATGCAACATGCTTGTGTACACACTTTTTATCTAAATGGACCAACACAATACAAGTTGTACACAAGTGTGCACTAGGACCTAGGGGGGTTGCACAAGACACAAGTGGGCATGAGTGTGACATTGATTAAATGCTATAAGATATGTGTTGACTTTAAAGATTCAAGTTTCCCTCCAAAACCCAAACTGCAAACAAGATCAAACCAGAGAAAATAAACTGCACCAAAGTGATGCTGGAAACAACACTAACCATCACACGAAGTTCGAGGAACTTCCCCCAAAAACTGGCCGGCCCCACTCCTCCTCTAGCTGAGCTCGCCGGCCCCACCTCCTCTGATTGGCTCCATCTTCCTGTCGGCCCCCCTTGATGCCACATCAGCTCATTTTTATTGTTTATTTATTCAGTTTTTGAGCCTATAAATACAGACCAGAGGCATAAGGATTTAGGATACCTTTTGTTTAGTTTTGTATTAAAACTCTTGTAATTTGTAAGCTTGCTTTCCTTTGTAATTCTTGAGCTCTTGCCCCTTTGCCTGGACCTTGCAACTTCTTCATTGAACTTGCAAGCTTAAGGTTTAGGTTCTTGACTTCAAGATTAGTGTAACTTGTTTGTGATTCAATAAAAAGTTCTCATTTTTTTATTACCATGTCTTGTTCTATGTTTACATATTTGAACTTGTGAAATTCTTGCTTTACATTGATCTTGCAACCTCTTAAGTGAGCTTGCAACCTTAAAGTTTTGTGTTTGGATTTCACACTTCACCGAGCTTACGAACACTTGGAGATATTTGCACTTGGATTCATTGGTTCTCTCTTTTTCTTTCTTTCCTCATATTTTTCATTATGTTCCTTACTCTTTTCCCTTTTTCTTATTTTTACTTTGTAAATATGTGTGAGTAGTCTCTGTACTTGTTAAGGGTGGAATATGGTTAGATTGTATTTGAAGATGTTATTTGCTAAAAAGCTTAAAAACCTTAAACTTTGTAATTGAAACTCCGTGCAAATCACTCGCAATTCCGCTTCGCTAGGCATCCTATCCTACCACGATAGTGATGATTCCTAATCGTGACTGGATTACTAGTGGTTTGCCGGAGGCTAGAATCAAGAGATTTCAACAGAAGGACAAGGGACAAGGAAGACAGATTTAGCGAAATGCCGCAATACCGCATTTCATGTTTCCTAATCCACGTTGTTACCTATGCTTTACTGTCAATACCAAAGTTGGTTCTATAAGGATTCAGAAACTTCACCTTCATACAAGCTAATATATTACTACCCTTAACAAGTCCTTTTATTATACTTATCCTTGTTGCGACATTTAGTTTAATCAACAAATCAAAATACGTTGTTAACTCGTTAATATAAGCCTAAAATCTTACCATCTCCCTGCGGACGACCCGTACTCATCGCGGCTCGCTACACGCGACACCATTTTGATTGCGGTAATTTCTAAACTCTTTCTAAAATACGACACGGCAAAGACGTAACAATCAAATGGCGCCGTTGCCGGGAAGACGGTAACGCTTTTATACTTGTAATCTCGGGTTAATTTGTGCATATTTTGTATAAAAATTAACTTTCTAACACATTCAAACGGATAAAACCATTCTTTTTCAAAACCAACACAAATACAAAAATATTCTTTTTTCTTCCTTGGATTTATAATCTGCTAACACTTTGAGGTTTAAAAAAAAATCAAGTTATAAAAATAGAATGACATTACTTCACTGAGGAAACACACAAAATTTTAGCCCATTCCCACACAAAAAAACCGGCGAAACACCCTGAAAATCCGATCTCGCCGGTCTGGTGGGGACATTTCCACTTTTGGTTTTTTGTGTTGCTTTCAGTGTTCTAATTGCATCCCATTTTTATTGTTTGATTTTCTTAAATATTTGTGTTCAGAATTTTGGCTATCCATATCGCTTTTTGGCTCAAATATCCGTATTTTTCCAACATTTGCAGATTTGACGGATTGTGAGCAGCGATCGTGCGGAACAAGGGGCATTTTCAAGTACAAGGGGAGTGAACACTTTGTGCCAAAGATCCAGGTAGTTGGACCCGCGCAAATGAACCATTCGACCACTCGGAGACAATATCGACACGAGTTTTCTTAAACTCGACACTTTTGGTACGTATTTCTCTAAACACTTTCTCTTCTCAAACCCGACGCTCCAATATCCTTGTCTTTGCAGGATTCTTAGCAACATCGCCGCAAAAAGCCAAAGAAAACACTAACTGTATTTGTTGCAGCGCCACATTTAAAGTAAAAAACGAATTGATTGTTTGAAAACAAAACTTTGTTGATTTGCGCATTGCATGATTTAATACGGACTTAAGGGGCTCTAACACCAATCCAGATTGGGTAGGGATTTCATCACCCTTCCTAAGACCCCGGAAATCACTAATTGCATAAGTGTCACCTCAAGCTTAATAAAAAATATTTAGACTCAGCCAACTAAGGACTTGTCGCGCTCAATAGGACAAAGAAAGATTGTGGGCATTCGGTCGTTTATCTATACAAGACTTTTGTGGTGCCTAGGCTAGACAAGTGATGAGCTAATTTTAAAAGGCCCGTCTCACGGTGATTCGTGAGCGGAACCCTCCTTACCTCACTTGTATAGGGTTCCTAGGCACACTTATGAGGTTCTACAACTGATCAACCATGCCCAATTCAAAAATTTAGGTGCCGAGAAACCCTATGCTAGATCGTTAACTAGAAGTAAGGCGAAAGCATGCAAGCAAACTACTTTGCTACAAAGTGAATGGGAATACAACCTTTATAGATCCGGTCCTCCACTTCTTTAGCTCCGTGATGACGTCCCTCCGCTGCGATCATCGGGATCCCGAACACAAGCGATGGTTTCGTCGGAGAAATGATCGGGCTAGGTCGTTGACTTCGATGCCGAAGATGATCTACGTCGAGGCGACTCAAACTCAAGCTCCACCGTCACTAGGTCATGAAACTTGTGAAGATAACACCCTATACAGTATGGCAAGTGGTAGAGGATGAAGAAATAGGAAGTGGGTTCACTTTGGATTTGGATTTCTCACTTGATTTCATCACTTGGAAATCTTCAAGAAAGGTTTTCTTCTCTTCATGAAGAAGAAGAAGAAGAAAGAAAAGAATTAATTATTCTCAAAATAGAAAATCAAGTGATGCTTATCATTTAGCAACCATGGGTGAGGTAACTAATGTAGAGAATAAACTAAGGTTTAGGTGAAATGGTTAGGTTAAGGAATAAAAACAAAATGGTTACTTTTTCAAAGATGCATGAAGTATCATGAAGCTTCTAGCAAATGAACAAAAGCAACCATTTAGTTTTTTAACCAAAATAAATAAAGTAAATGAAACCCTAACCATTAACCTAAACATGGTTTAAAGCATACACACACCCAAGTTTGCATGTATCATCAAACATGATACAAACTGGTACACAAACATATATCATATATACAATGTGCACAATCAAGTGAGAAAATCAATCTTAAGTGAACAATACTAGTCAATGTAAAGTAATATATCCAATATATAATTGTACATTAAATCATTAAATCAACACTTGATTTAATGATCCGGTCATACTGCATATAACCGACTAATATCAAGTGTATCAATATATCGAATCAACATTTGATTCGGTAACTCGGCTATATCTTATATAACCGACCGATGATACAAATCGCGAGAATAGAATTCAGTATCATATACTGGTAGTATTCTCGGTCCCGCACATATCTCATATGCGCTCCTATTTCGTTTCGCTTGAGCCAGGAAACCTCTGTGTAGGACTCTAAAGACTCGTCAATACGCCGGCAGTAGGTGATGATCATATCAAACACCCACAAGCCGCAAGCGGTCTGCTAAACGTAACGACCACCCGGGTATTGAGCGATTAGAAGATCAACGAGCAAGCCCGCTCACACTCCTGTGAATCCAACCAGTAACACTTACCGTACAGTCCGGTCTGTTCGTCTGATATGTCGCATATCTTGCTTAAGGGTGGTAAACGTCAGACCCCAGTAGCTTGATAAGTCATGCCGATGTAAGGTCCATAACAAGCATGAAACTACTGATAACACTTACCAGTAAATCAGTGCAACCCTGGCCAGGGATTTCCAGTTATGGCCAGTCGAGCATAGCGCAACATCAACCCCTAATACCAGGAGAGACGAATCCCCTCCTATCATTCATTGCCTCCATATGAATCGGGACTGTACCCAAAAACCACCTATTTGCACGACTCAGTAGAGCCGTGGTAGGGTGGAAATCAAAGCACAGTGGGAGACACACAAGACTCTATGACGATCTCGGGTCAACAGACTAAGCTGTACCAGTGTCACCAGAGAACTGCCATCTGACGTAAGGTATAATACCATCTGAGAGTTCTCGGCGAGTCCGTTCAGTGTACCCAGTCTCCACTGAGCACCCGCATACCATCTCTGATGTTAAACACCAATGGATATGGGATCATCCATCGCCCATCACATGGATCGAGAAGATATACGCTAGTCTACTCTGGAATATCGATGCCCCGTTTCGATATTCCCACGACTAGGAACATTGAAGGATGTACTCATTGACTACCCAGGCCCCACTAGTATGATCTACATCATAGTCCTGGAAGTCGAGTACACATCCTAAGGGCTTTATCAACATGTAACAAAGAGACTGAAAGTATACATGTTAAGATAAAGAGTAACCAGATAGCGTACTATCATGTCGAGCAAGAAAGTCCTACCTATATATGTCCCAGCATCCACTACAATATACATCCAATGTACAGTAATGGCCTCTAGGGCATACATATAACTAACAATCTCCCACTTGCACTAGGGCCATCTGTAGCAGTGGTTGTAGTATCTAATACTCAACCATCCCATATAAGTCTCTCTCTGGGAAAAAGCCTTTGTGAGTGGATCCGCCATGTTGTCCTCTGAGTCTACTCTCCTAACCTCGATCACCCTGGAGATCAACTATCTCCATGATCAGGTGATGCTGCCTCAGAATATGTCTGGGTCACTGATGGGACCAGGGTTCCTGGGCCAAAGCCACACTTCCATTGTCACACAATGGTAGGAACCTAGTTCATCTTATGAACCATTATACACCCAAACTGCCTCTTTGGTAGTATCTTTAATAGCGATGTTACCAGCCTTTATCGTCTAGTTTGCCATGGTATCTAGCTTAGAACTCTTCCAACATACCGTCCCTTTACTGAGGGTAAAGACAATGCCTGTGACTGACATCCAGTCGTCTTTATCACCCTGGAACCTTTCCAGTGATTCTCCCCAGGATCGATTGATACCAACTCACTAAACCTAGTGAGAACCCTAACATCCTTATAGATCCAAATCCTAGGATTTAGGAGGTATCACCTTTATCCTATTTGGAGAATCCTTGTGATAAGAGGAGATTGACCGAGCGTAGTATAGGAAACTCTTTTCCTATCAAGAGTATGTTGTCCACGTACAATACGAGGATAACCACCTTACTCTCTACTACCCTTTTGTATATACAAGGTTCATCTACCATTTTGATGAAGTCAAACTCTTTGACTACCACATTAAAACAGATGTTCCGACTCCGCGATGTCTGCTTTAATCTATAAAGCAACTTGCACACGTTTCCACTGCTCCTACTGTTTACGAAGCCCTCTGGCTGTGTTCTTATAGACGTTCTCTTCTAAATCATCATTTTAGAAAAGCAGTCATGGCACCCAACCATCAGATATCGTAGTCATGGTATGCAGCAATGGTAAGTAGGATCTGGATGGACTTAAGCATAGTCCCTGGAAAAGGTTTCATCATTATCCATGCCCGGTCGATGACGAAAACCTTTAACAAGTCTAGCTTAGAAAGTCTCAACTTTTCCATCTACACCAAGTAATCTTCTCAAGATATACTTGCTCCTGATGGGGATTTAACCCTTCAGATATAGCAACCAAAGTCCATACTTTGTTGGTGTACATGGATTCCATCTCAGATCGCTAAGCATCCAGCCATTCTTACAGAGTCCCTACTCTCGATGGCCTGCTCGAAACTAGTTGGGTCATCATCTCATGATGCATTCCTTGCTCCCACTGTCATCGAGAAACCGAAGTATCTCTTAGGCGGATGAGGAACCCTGCTAGATCGGCGGAGAGGCTGAGCTTTGTCGGAATCCATTGAATCCTTTGGTTCTACCAAATCATCAGCTGCAGTTTGTATAGCTGGAACCATTCCAGTTCTACATAACAGACCTTACCTCAAGCTTGTCCGGATTTTGCTTTTAGACATAGGCCGGACAACCCCAAATTTTAACCAACTTAAGATATGGGCTCTTCCCTTACCATATCTTATATGGAGTGGTAGGCATAGATTTGATTCGAACCCAATTCAATAGGTATGCAGCTTCTCAAGTGCATAACCCCCAAAAGGAAACAGGTAACTCAGTAATACTCATCATAGAGCACATCATATCTAATATGGTGCGATTGCTCCGCCCCGTTATACCAACGTGCTATAGTGTATACGGAGGAGTAATGCTGAGAGAGAATCTCATTCTCCTTTAGAATAGTCCAGGAATCCCGTGCTCAAGTATTCTCCTCCTTGATCAGATCAAAGGACATAATACTTATACCTGTCTTTGGTTCTCTACTTCTAACTTATATTCAGTGATTATCTCAAAAGTTTCGGACTTGTGTTTGAACAGAAACATATGGCTGAATCTTGAGAGATCATCAGAGAATGTAATGAAGTATAAAGAACTGGTCCTGGCATGTGTAGACAGGGGACCTTACATACATCATCATGTATCAGTCCCAAGAGTTTACTAACTCTTTCTCTATTTCCAGTAAACAGAGCCATGGTCATCTTATCTTTGTGACATGACTGGCAAGTTTCACAAGATATAAATTCAAACTGATTTAAATATGCATCTAAAATGTAACTTGAGCTAGTCGGGTCACATTGATATGACCTAGTCTACAATACCTCAAGAAGGAATCGTTCATTTCTAAACTCTTCTTCTTTTGTGTGTTCTGTATACTAGGAACTGTAGTTTGATTTAGAACGTCAATGCTTTTAGATAACGTGCCTGAACCGATCAACTTTTGAAATAGGAAATGTTCAAAACATTATCCAACAATACAAAATTATATCCATCTTTAATAAATAAAGAGATTGATATGATTTTGTATATCAGGTACGGTATCTAATAGCATTTGTTCAGAATCAATGTACTGGTAATACAGGGTGACAGTGACCAACAGACTTGGCTGCAACACTTGCACCGTTTTCTGTCTCATGAAACTTATCACCCGTTCTCAGTTCTCTACCTATCTGTAGCCCATGTAACAGATTACATATGAGGGATCCTGATCCAGTATCTAATACCCAGGATGTAAAGGATACTGAGAAACAGTTATTTGAAATGAACACACCCGAAGGAGATGCATCTCATGCACTTTCTTCGTTTGGGCGGTATGGGAATTCTGGTATTTCCCTATTTCCTGCTCGGTCTTATAACAGTTATAAGTTGGAGTGGGACCAACGTTCCCCAGCTTAGTATAACAAGCGGGTTCGGTCAATACATCCATATTATTATCTTGATTAAGGCGTGATATGGTCGCTACCTGGAGAGAGAGAGAAGAAAACACTCTGCGTGCGCTCTTGCATGATTAGATTGGTTATTTATTTTATCTAATCAGGATGGCTCCCACTGTTTTTATCAAATCTTCTTTCAAACCCTAAAAGAAAAGACTAGCCGGGAATAATTACACTCTACAAGTTCGCCAATCTTTCAGCCAGGCCAGTGTCGGTACTTTGAGGGAGGTTCCCTGTGCTTTCGCACATACCTAATTACAATAAAGCTCGTTTTCCCAAGGGCGTAACCCCGTTGACACCTTTCTAGACACCTACTTGATCGGCTAATTGCAAAGTGCAAAACTCTCCCAGGAGTAACAATTACTCACAGTGGGTATCGGGATCCAACTATCATATAGAAGATATGCAATCTTATTGAAAATTTCAACACTTGAAACTCCCGATAATGGTTTTTACCCCTAGCACTTATGACCTTGGCTAAGGTCAACAAATCATAAGCAGTAGTCAAGTTCTACCTGTCATTTCGTGATTAATTAGACCCACCCACATGACCCTTGGCTAAGCTCAACAAAGTCACATGACTGTCCTAATTAATCGCATCATATGCTGTGTAGGAAGGCATCACTTAGCTACCGCACACTACGCCTCGGCTATGGTCGACAAACGTAGCACGAATATTAAGTACTCTACTTCCTAAAATGACGGAGGGTTGCAGATGGTTTTTAAGAAAACCTTTAACGCTTTGAACTTGATCTCGTTGCGGAATCAAATGGGTTTTAAATGGAGTGTTTTTGAGGCTTTTCTAGTTTTGCTAAAGGGGTCACTCCCGGTGAAGGGATCGTCGGCCCTTTCCTCATCGAATAAGGTGCAGGATATATCATATATACCACTGTGCAAAGCAAAAACTATAGAAGCAATCAAAAGACAAACCGAGGGTTGTAACATCTGCCAGTTATTGCTAAAGGGGTCACTCCCGGTGAAGGGATCGTCAGCCCTTTCCTCATCGAATAAGGTGCAGGATGTTCTACAAGGAACACCGCGATGCAAAGCAAGAACTGTAGCTACCTGTTTTTGAAAAATTCGATTCCACAACATCTTTTAGGTTTATTTTCTTTCATTAATCACATTAATGAAGTCCCATCATTTAAGTCCACCTAAACATCACAGATAAATATAACGTACGCTTATGCCATCCGCATTCGTCTCGATGTCTCGTCTGCACCGTTAGGTTAGGTAACTAACGCCAGAGCGAGGCAGGGCTAGTGCGGGTGTAAAATATAAGCAACGTCTATATAATATATCATATATACTATATACAATATCTATCTGAATAAATCACATGATCACATCACAGATAACACAGCAGAAAATATCATATGAAATATTGGATATATTAGGACGTCCGTGTTTTATTTTGAGCCTGAATAAAACACGGATTCCACGGTTGTGATGAATAGCCAATCCCACACCCCTAGACCCCTACGAGAGCGGCAACCAACCCTACCAATTCTAGAGTTAGGAGACCCGGACTCGACTCCTCGAGATGGTCTCCTACTGGACCCTAGAACCCGGTTACTTGTGCTCCCCTCCTTGGGTCTATCCTAATGCAGAAAAGTAAATAATATACATCAACGGTGACATCTTCCGCAACCTGGAAGTGCCCCAATAAAAGAATATTACATACAAGTTTTTACATGAATGAAAATGAAAAACACTCATCTCACATAAAAAAAAACCCGGCTATTCAAACACGACGATCCAATATAACATATCCAGCAACACATTACATCACATGTCATCAACGTAAGTAAATATGCCCATCCCAATTGTCGTTGACATAACAAAACCGGCGATATCACATATTGCACTTACGGTCGCAGAAAAGAAAGTGTAAAACTACAACAGTTGGAATCCGCAAACTCTTTAGACATCGCATGCCTAACCAAATGAATTCCTTAAACATCGCATGCCTAACAATTATAAACCCCGCATTTTAGTCTCATTATCGAAAATCTTTTCAATATCAAGTCGGGCAATTCAACAGGATTCCCGACATTCTGATCAAATGCTCGTCGCAAACTTTAGTAGACGGCCGCACCCCCGATGCCGTCGACGAAGTGCACCAAGGCGGAACACCGCTGCCGCGAGCACCCGAACGGATGCTTTCGGCGACAGGGTTCTCCTACAGTCACTTTGTCGGGGATTTGGTGTGTGGCTGTCTATTAAGTTTACCCAGCGAGTATCCGCGTATGCTACGTGATTGCGATGGACTTTTGATCGCATCAAAATTCCGTGGCAACCGATCAAGTGAGACTAAAGTGCTAGATTTATAACATTCAAATCAGTTATCTCATAACTATTTGTGGATTCCAAATATTGTATCACATTCCAGATAAATAGAAAATGTTAAACTTTCCGATCGAACAATCAAACACCCAAGTTTTCCCGAAACAGCTAAACACATGAAATAAGTTTAAGAACATCCACTTCATGCCATAGTACCAACGGTCCAGCCGTAGAAGGGTCAAGCCAACGCCTCACATGTGGCACGCCGTACTGCCCCAAACCTTAAGGTTCAAAGGGCGGTTCAAGACGGTCACATAATCGAGTTAAGGTTTGTTGTCTTCTAGAAGGTCCATCGCGTTACTTCCACTACTTCGAACGTTCTTAAACTACGGAAAGATCCAACACTTGGAAATTTGCCGGCAGGGGAAAAAGTGGGTATTTATATCCGGTCAAACTTTTTAACATATTCTAAATTTACCCGGAAAAACAAAATAAACAAAGTTAAATAATCCGATCAAATCATCGAGTCCCCAATACAACCCAGAAAGTTCAACTCTTGAGTATAAATTAAAAATTTCCAGAAAACACAGGCATTACAGACGGGGATTACTGTGCAAAGCACGTGACAAGATTCTTCTTTATGGCCGCGGAACCGCCGCCCAAGCCAGGGTGGGGCCGCGGTTCCACGGCGCAATTATTGAATTATGGTCACGTCCTTCACAGTAACTCCTAGAAAACCCTGCTTAATTTTCTGAGAATTTTTAATTCACAAAAATCCACTGTTTTGAAAAATGTACAGAGAAGGGTTTTATTTAGGGTTTCGGGGTTCGATCGGTTTCTAACTTCGTCTACGCTTCGCCTAAAGCTCTAGCTAGGCTCTGATACCACTGTAGGGTTCCTAGGTACACTCATGAGGTTCTACAACTGATCAACCATACCCAATTCAAAAATTTAGGTGCCGAGAAACCCTATGCTAGATCGTTAACTAGAGGTAAGGCGAAAGCATGCAAGCAAACAACTTTGCTACAAAGTGAATGGGAATACAACCTTTGTAGATCCGGTCCTCCACTTCTTTAGCTCCGTGATGACGTCCCTCCGCTGCCATCATCGGGATCCCGGACTCAAGCGATGGTTTCGTCGAAGAAATGATCGGGTTAGGTCGTTGACTTCGATGCCGAAGATGATCTACGTCGAGGTGACTCAAACTCAAGCTCCATCTTCACTAGGTCATGAAACTTGTGAAGATAACACCCTATACAACATGGCAAGTGGTAGAGGATGAAGAAATAGGAAGTGGGTTCACTTTGGATTTGGATTTCTCACTTGATTTCATCACTTGGAAATTTTCAAGAAAGGTTTTCTTCTCTTCATGAAGAAGAAGAAGAAGAAAGAAAAGAATTAATTATTCTCAAAATAGAAAATCAAGTGATGCTTATCATTTAGCAACCATGGGTGAGGTAACTAATGTAGAGAATAAACTAAGGTTTAGGTGAAATGGTTAGGTTAAGGAATAAAAACAAAATGGTTACTTTTTCAAAGATGCATGAAGCATCATGAAGCTTCTAGCAAATGAACAAAAGCAACCATTTAGTTTTTTAACCAAAATAAATAAAGTAAATGAAACCCTAACCATTAACCTAAACATGGTTTAAAGCATACACACAACCAAGTTTGCATGTATCATCAAATATAATACAAACTAGTGCACAAACATATATCATATATACAATGTGCACAATCAAGTGAGAAAATCAATCTTAAGTGAACAATACTAGTCAATGTAAAGTAATATATCCAATACATAATTGTACATTAAATCATTAAATCAACACTTGATTTAATGATCCGGTCATACTGCATATAACCGACTAATATCAAGTGTATCAATATATCGAATCAACATTTGATTCGGTAACCCAGCTATATCTTATATAACCGACCGATGATACAAATCGCGAGAATAGAATTCAGTATCACATACTGGTATTATTCTCGGTCCCACACATATCTCATATGCTCTCCTATTTCGTTTCGCTTGAGCCAGGAAACCTCTGTGTAGGACTCTAAAGACTCGTCAATACGCCTTCAGTAGGTGATGATCATATCAAACACCCACAAGCTGCAAGCGGTCTGCTAAACGTAACGGCCACCCGAGTATTGAGCGATCAGAAGATCAACGAGCAAGCCCGCTCACACTCCTGTGAATCCAACCAATAACACTTACCGTACAGTCCGGTCTGTTCGTCTGATATGTCGCATATCTCGCCTAGGGGTGGTAAACGTCAGACCCCAGTAGCTTGATAAATCATGCCGATGTAATGTCCATAACAAGCATGAAACTACTGATAACACTTACCAGTAAATCAGTGCAACCCTGGCTAGGGATTTCCAGTTATGGCCAGTCGAGCATAGCGCAACATCAACCCCTAATACTGGGAGAGGCGAATTCCCTCCTATCGCTCATTGCCTCCATGTGAATCGGGACTGTACCCAAAAACCACCTGTTTGCACGACTCAGTAGAGCCGTGGTAGGGTGGAAATCAAAGCACAGTGGGAGACACACAAGACTTTATGACGATCTCAGGTCAACAGACTAAGCTGTACCAGTGTCACCAGAGAACTGCCATCTGACGTAAGGTATAATACCATCTGGGAGTTCTCGGCGAGTCCGTTCAGTGTACCCAGTCTCCACTGAGCATCCGCATACCATCTCTGATGTCAAACACCAATGGATATGGGATCATCCATCTCCCATCACATGGATCGAGAAGATATACGCTAGTCTACTCTGGAATATCGATGCCCCGTCTCGATATTCCCACGACTAGGAACATTAAAGGATGTACTCATTGACTACCCAGGCCCCACTAGTATGATCTACATCATAGTCCTGGAAGTCGAGTACACATCCTAAGGGCTTTATCAACATGTTACAGAGAGACAGAAAGTATACATGTTAAGATAAAGAGTAACCAGATAGCGTACTATCATGTCGAGCAAGAAAGTCCTACTTATATGTCCCAGCATCCACTACAATATACATCCAATGTACAATAATGGCCTCTAGGGCATACATATAACTAACAACTTGTGCTTACCTGGCCTCGACTGGCTGTAAAAAGGCGATTTGAGAGTTATCTCACAGTTTTTCGCTTTGGAACAGTTAGGAGCAGGTCTAGTAGACTTAGAGGACCCTAGTCTAGGTATTGATTGTGCATTTGTGATTGTGTTTATTGAACTATCTTGTCATTTTCCCATTCTTTTGAAACAAACACAAATCTGCCATTTTTACCACCATCGCCCAATTTTTCTCCACTTTCGTTTTCTTACCCTCACATTCTGCGCTTTGACTACACTAAACTCGTTTAGTGTATGTCCACTTAGACTAGGGACCCTAGTGCCCGTTTAGTCCGCATTTCGTTAGTCCCTACGGAATACGCGATCGAATCCAACGTCGAAACTCCCTCCACCCCTTTATCACCCTTACCTTTGCCGGCCAACTCCGATGTTGACCGGTATTCTATTCATACATCTTCACCTTCACCATCACCAAATTATTCTTCTGAGATGTTAGTATTTCCTCCTAACATCCCTTTACCTCCCTCGGGACTGATTCCACCTCATCTGGGTGCGAATAACCCGCAACCATATCCTGTTGAAGCGCCACAGCGAATCGCGCTCTAGGATCGTTTCTATCCTACCCGCTCTGCACTTCCTACCTATCTTTCACTTTCGCCGGCAAATGGGGATAATTTCGAAATTAAGCCCCACTTCATCAACATGTTGCCCAAATTTCTTGGGCTGGAATCCGAAGATTCCTATATCTTCATCAACAAATTCCAGAACGTCTGTGCAATGATGAAGACAACCCAACTGTCCGACGATGCTATATGGCTACGAGTCATTCCTTTAACTCTGTGTGACCTTGCTGAGAAGTGGCTGTATAGCACCGCATCGCATTCCATAACCAGTTGGGATGAGTTTGTAAAAGCGTTTTTGAAAAAATTCTACCCAAATCACAAAACCACGAGAATCCGAAACGAAATCAACCAATTCTCCCAGCTTCCTACCGATCCTTTTTGGAAGTGCTTTGACCGATACAAGGACCTTCTGGTTCAGTGCCCTCATCACGATATTGAGAGATGGCAACTTTGCCAAACCTTATACGAAGGCCTGAACCCAGCAACGAAGCAGTTGTTGGAAACCATTTGTTAAGGCCACTTCCTATCCAAATCTGACGAGGAAGCTTGGCAATTCTTCGACGATCTTGCGGAACAGACGCTTCAGTAGGAGAGCACCGAGTACTTCTTCTTCTTCTTCTTCTTCTTCTTCCACTTCTCCCAGTCAGCCTAGGTCAGGCATTCATCAACTCGATATCTCAATTGCAATGAAGGTCGAGATGGCAGCTATCAGACGGAAACTGGAAGCATTTGAGATCAAATTCTCATCTCCTTCTCCTTCCCCTGCTCCTCCCCATCGTACCATCTGCGCTTGTTGTTCTGATCCACCCCATTTGACCGAAGAGTGCCCTTACAACCCACCTTCTCAAGGAAAGGATCAGGTCAATGCTGCATTTCAGCAAAGACCAAGAAATGACCTATACTCTTCTACTTACAATCCCGGTTGGAGGAACCACCCCAATTTCGCCTGGAATCAGAACCAGCATCAATTCCAAGGCCACAACAACTTCCAGAGGCCTCCTCCTCAACAATAACAAGCCCAGCAACAAACTCAACATCAATATCAGCAGCCCTTCCAACCCCAACCTTTTCAAAATCCGACGAACAACTTTGCACCCAACAATTCTTTTCCTCAAAACAACTTTGTTCCGTCAAACAACGATAAGGTTTCCTCGCTAGAACGGAGTCTGGAGGCATTTGTAAAGCAATCAACTCAATCCACCGCCAACATCCAGTCTTCTATTCAGTCTTTGGTGCAACACACTGCCGCCCACGGGCAAAGCATCAAAACCATCGAAGCCTAGATAGCACAGCTGAATGCGGCCGTAAGCGAGGGAGAGAAGGGGAAGCTTCCATCTCAACCACTCCCAAATCCTGGTCACCCACATAATGTACATATTGCTATTGAACAATAGAAACATAATGTGAGTGCCGTGACTACATTGAGATCTGGAAGGATGCTGCACAACAACATTGGGACACGGATAGATGATGACACCCCGGCTGCTTCTTCTTCTTCGTCTTCTGAGCCTATTCTCCCTTCTTCAAAAGGCTCTTCTTCTTCTGTTCTGAACGGACCCACTTCTCACTCTACGAAAACTCTAGCTCTGGGATCCGTTCCAACTCCACAATCTCCTCTACAAGCATTGGACTCAAATAATTTTAAAAACGTTCCATTTCCTAACCGGTTGAGGTCCAATAAACAAAATCCACAAATGGAGAAGATTCTGGAGTTGTTTAAGCAGGTTAACATCAACATTTTCCTTTTAGATGCTGTCCAACAAGTCCCTTCCTACGCAAAAATCTTGAAGGACTTGTGCACGAAAAAGAAGAAATCTCAGGTACCCAAGAAAGTTTTCTTAGCTAGTGCTGTGAGTGATGCTCTTACCCAAACTTTACCTCAAAAACGGAAGGACCCTGGCTGTCCTACGATTTCAATTACCATTGGGAATAAGAACATCAACCGCGCACTTTTGGATCTTGGTGCCAGTGTTAAACTACTTCCGTACTCAGTATATGGACAATTAGGTGTAGGAGAGCTGAAACCCATACATTGTACTCTCCAAATGGCCGACCGATCTATCACCTATCCTAGAAGTGAGCTAGAGGATGTGTTAATCAAGGTTGGGGACTTCATATTCCCCGTTGACTTCATTGTTTTAGACACACAGCCTGTAGCTAACTCCCGGAATCAAATTCCGGTGATACTCGGACGTCCATTCCTTGCAACCTCTAATGCTGTGATCAATTGTCGAAATGGTTCGATGAACCTATCTTTTGGAAACATGACAATTGAACTCAACATTTTTAGGTTAGGGAATCAGCCCTCCGAACCTAATGCTCATATACTAGACGTTTGTTCGATCCAAGAGATCACCTCAGAGGACTGTGAATTCGAGGAGTTTTTGTTCGATCACAGCAATCTTGACGCCACTAGTGCGTTCCTCTTCGAACCTGCTGCTGCTTCTGCTCCCGACTGTGATTACGAGTGTTTCAATTTCTCGAACGATCTTGGCCAGTCACCACCCGAGTTTGAATCCTTTGAATTTTCGGATGAGTTAGCTGAACCATCCAACTCGGTCTCTTACACTCATTTTAAACCTCTGCTGGAATCCTTTGAGTTCGAGACCTTTTCACCAATCTTGCCTTCAATCGTTTCACCTCCAACACCCGAACTCAAGCCATTTCCATCTCACCTTAAGTACGCTTACTAGGGTGAGAACGAGACCTTCCCTGTTATCATCTCGGCTTCTCTAGCTCCAGAGCAAGAGAAAGCCCTTCTTACGGTCTTGCACAGCAGTCGGCAAGCTTTTGGCTGGTCAATGATGGACATCAAGGGGATTAGTCCCCTGATCGTTGAGCATCATATTCATATGATGAATGATGCCAAACCAGCCAGGGATCCACAAAGGCGACTCAACCCAGTCATGAAGGAGGATGTAAAAAAGGATATCGTAAACTGTCTGAATAGTGGTATCATTTACCCTATCTTTGATAGCCAGTGGGTTAGACCCATTCACGTTGTCCCCAAGAATTCGGGCATAATGGTCATAACAAATGAGGCGAACGAGTTAATTTAAGTCCATGTCGCACATCCCGCAGGATCGCGAGGAGGCGGAATAGGTGAAAAACAATTTTCAAAAGATCGCGGCACGGACTTGGACTCTACGATCGGTGCTAAACCCTAACTAGCTAACAAGATGTGAGGTTAACTAAATGTACAGAAGTTTATACCTCACGATTCCGGTCCTTCGGGTCTTCATTCCTCGCTGTCCTTCTTCTTCTCGTTGACTCCATGGAACGATTCGGATCGCCGCCCCCTCATCGGACTCCTCAAATCCATGATGATCCACCCGAGGACATGTGCATCGAACTCCTACCTCAACGGAGGCAACTAGGGCATCAAGATCGCTACTCATGATGTCGTAGGAGATGTAGAGATGTGTGGATGGATTGTAATATCTATGCTTGCCCTAGATCACTCAACACATGAGTTCACTAAAGCTTTGAGGAAGAATGTGACCTTAGAGAAAAAGCTAGTGAGGAAAGAGAGTGAAGAATGGAGTTAGCTCTCTACATTTTCTCAACTGAACCATATTGATAATTCCCTTGATAAATCCATAATGAATTATCACATATATGGTTCAAGTAACAAAAAATGACTCATGGGCCAAAATGCCACCATGTGTCATAAGAAGCTAAGTCCATTTTCATGAAATTTCCACCTCATTCTCTCCATAACATAATGAATTTGCATTTAAAAAAAATGAATAATAACAATATGACATGTCACCTTCTAGAAGCATCTTTGACCAATTTACAAAAATGCCCCTCGTTCGTACATACGTACCCGTATCCGTATTCCGAAAAATGCGGATACAAAAGACGAAAACAATCCATCAGCACAATACTAGGATCCGGCTTAAACCAAAGCCCGCTAGTATTGTCCATCCGAATCATCATGCGCGCACAAGTACACGCACGTGACCGAACCCTGTCGTAAAACCATACGACCTCTACATCTTTTGTCTGATGCAGGGAAACTCTCTGTGTGGGACTCTAAAGACTCGATACTACGCTGGCAGTGGGTTTAACCATAGGTTGCAAGCGGCACTAGCTGTACGTAACGACCCCCAGGTATATGTCGAAGAGAAGGCCGATGAGAATAACTCATCCGAACTCCAAATGAGCCTATCTGTGACAATCTCCGTAGAGTCCGATCTGTTCGTCTAAGAGTGTCGCATATCGGGCCTAGGGGGCGTTAAACGTCAGATCCCTAATAGCGGTATAAGTCGTGTCGGAGTAAAGCCCATTACACCCTGAGAAACTACTGGAGTACCTACCAGTAAATCTCGCTTGCCCTGGCCAGGGACTTTGTGTAACGGCTCTCCAAACACAGCGCGATATCAACCCTCAATACCGGGAGAGACGAATCCTATCTAATCGCCACTGCCTCTAAGTGCTTCGGGACTGCACCCAACTACTACCTGTTTGCATGATTCCTTTGAGCCGTGGTAGGGTAGTAATCAAAGTACAGTAGGAACACACTCGAGGCGAAGCAGCATTGTCAAGTCGACGGACTAAGCTGTCTCATATCACATGGGAACTGCTACCTGACGATAGGTATATTACCAACCAGCAGTTCCCAACGAGTCCTGTCCGGTGTACTCATAACCTAATGAGCACCTGCATACTATCTCCAGTATGACGTACTAATGGCTGTGGGACAGACCATCTCCCCTGCTGGGATGAGAAGCATACACACTAGTCTACTCTGGAGTATCGATGCCCTGTCTCGATAATCCTACGACTAGGGACCTGTATAAAGATGTGCTTACAGACTACCCAGCCCCAATAGTGTGACTGCCATCACAACGCTGGTAATCAAGCAATGATCCTAAGGGCTCTACTAATATGTATAAGCGATATGTTAAAAGAAACACATGCACATATTGAAGTAGACACAAACCAGGTAGCATACTACCATTTTGAGCAAGATTGTCAATACAACTGTGAATATCCCAAGCTTCCATTAAGTAATATACAAACCAGTATGATACAATAATGTCCTCTAGGGCATATACACTAACAATCTCCCACTTGCACTAAGGCCATATACTGGCATATGGCAGACCGAAGGTCTCGAATAGCCTCTCGAACACTGTCTGAGAGATGGTCCTGGTGAGTGGATCTGCAGTGTTGTTCTTCGTATCTACTCTCCTTACCTCGATCTCCTGGAGGAAAGCTATGTCCTTGATCAGGTGTTACCGCCTTAAGATGTGTCTGGATCATTGATTGGACTTGGGTTCTTTCCCTAAAATTATAGCACCGATTGTTGTCGCAATACAAAAGTATAGGACCAACAATGGAAAGAACCACCTGAAGTTCAATTAAGAACTTCCTTATCCAGACTGTCTCTTTAGCGGTGTCACAAGCAGCGATCTACTCCGTTTCCATTGTTAAGTCAGCAACGGTGTTCTGTTTGGAGCTCTTTCAACAGACCGTCCCTCTACCGAGGATAAAGCTATAACTCGATATGGATTTGGAGTCATTCTTATCACTCTGGAAGCTGGAGTCAGTAAAGGCCTCGATCTGGAGGTCCAAACTGATGTACACCATGAACATCTCCTTAGTCCTTTTTAGGCACTTGAGAATGTTCCATACTGCTTCTCAGTACTTCTCCCCTGGGTTTGACTGATACCGGCTTATCATGCTTTTGCTGTGTAAGTAACATCTGGTCTGGTATACAACATCGCGTATACTATAGAGCCTACTGCATTAGCGTAGGGTATAATCGATATGCGAGCCTTTTCCAAATCAGTCTTGGTAGACATCTTTTTGGAGAAGGTGATTCCGTGACAAGCCGGTAGACTACCGTGCATAGAATCTTCCATACTAAAATATTTTCAGTATGGCGTTAGTGTACCTTGACATTTAAAAGTCCCACTATCTACTCTGATCTATTACGATAGATCTGGATCCCCAGAATGTAGTTGGTATCACCCAGGTTTCTCATGGAGAACTTCTGTGACAAGAATCCTTTGACTGATAGTAGTTTAGGAATGCCATATCCTATTAAGAGAATGTCATCCTCGTTCTTGACGAGGAATCCCTCAGTTCTCCCTACAATCTTACTATAGATGTATGGTTCACCAGGATTTTTGATAAAGTCGAATTCTTTGACTTTCTCATTAAAAACAGATGTTCCAACTCCGTGATGCCTGCTTTAGTCCATAGACTTAAGCATATTGCACACATACCTGCTGCTCCCACTCTGATTGAAAACCCTATGGCTGAACCCTATAGATGCACTCTTCCAAATACTGAAAAAGCCATCTATACGTTCATCTGCCAAAACTTACAATCATGGAAGACAACAATGTCAAGAAGGATCCGAATGGATTTGAGCATAGCCACTGAAGAAAAAGGTTTCATCATAGTCCAAACCAGGTCTTTGATGGAAAGAACCCTTTACAACAAGTCTAGCCTTATAGGTTTTAACCTGTCTATTTACACCAATCTTCTTTCTGAAGATCCATTTGCAGCCTATGGGTCTTACCCCTTCTGGAGCAAAGTTCAAAGTCTATACTTTGTTGGTGTATATGGACTCCATTTTGCATCTAGCCATTTTACCGAGTCTCTGCTCTAAATGTTATACTGGAAGCTAGTTGGCACATCATTGTCTATGTTGCAATCCTCTCTATCCCCATCTATGAGAAAACCTCAGTTTCTCTCGGGCGGATGAGACTGCCTATTACTTCCTCGGAGTGGCGTAAGTATGTCCGATTCTTTTAAAACTTTTGGTTCTACCTTACTTTCAGTAATAGTTTGTGGTTCTGGAATTTCTTCCAGTTCTATTGCGCTCCTACTATTTGTTTTAAAAAGATTAATTTTCTAAAAAGTGGGCATTCTGAGAAAAACAATCTTTTGTTCCTCCGCGAAAATAAAAAAATACCCCCTGGAGTCCTTTGGGTATCCCATAAACTTAAACAGTACTGAGTGTGCCTCAAACTTGTCCATATACTGCTTTTTACAAACGCTGGACATCCCTAAATCTTTAAGTACTGAAGATAGGGTTTCTTCCGAATCCATATCTGATATGGTATGGTAGGCACAGTCTTAGTATGAACCTTTTTCAAAAAGATAAGTAGCTAATCCTAGTGCATAACTTCAGAAGGATGACGATAACTCAATGTTACTCATTATGGAACGAACCATATCCAATAGGGTTGTGTTCCGTCTCTCCGATATACCATAAAGTTGTGACGTGTATGGAGGAGTAAGCTGAGAGAGAATTCCTTTCTCTTTTATGTAATCCAGGAACTCGGCATTTAAGTATCATTACCTCGATCAGATCTTAGGGAGTTGATACTTTTGCCTGTTTGTTTTTTTACTTCATTCTTATATTGCCGGAATTTCTCAAAGGTCTCGGATTTTATGCTTCAACAAGAAGTCATGTCCTAACCTAGAGAAATGATCCGTAAAAGTAATGAAATAGGAATAACCACTTCGTGCATATATAGATATTGGACCTACACACAATGCTGTGTATGAGTCCTAAGAGCTTGCTCGCTCTTACTCCGTGTCCAGTGAACAGAGACTTTGTCATCTTTCCTATGAGACACGATTGACTAGTTGCATAAGAATGATATTCGAACGGATCGAAAATATCCCTCTCTATGTAACTACGTCAACCTTGTTTCAATGATGTGACCCTGTCTATAATGTCATAAGAAAGTCCTATTTGATTCTGGAGACTTTCTTATAAGTGTGTTTTGGGCGTTTGAAAACATGAGCTTGATCTAATACGTACATACTGTTATCTAATGTACCTGACCCAATCAATACTTTGATTTAGGTGGATGTGGATTACATCGCTTACATATGTAAATCATATCCTTCTTTATAATGAAAAGATACAGATATGAAATTTACAAGCTTGACTAGGTACATATAAACAGTTACGTAGAATCAATAACTACTCACTTGTCAATTCTAGATGATATTCCTCTACGGATACAGCATCCTTGCTCATTCCGTTAGCATCTCAGAGAGTCATATCACCAGCCCTGATAACTCTACGGTTTCTCAAAGTCTATGAAGAATGAGATCCTGATCTGGTATCATGTACCCAGGAAGTAGAGTTAATTGACAGACTGTTTTCAAACACTAACACACCCGAAGCCGAAGCCACAACATGCTTCGGATCCTAGTATTCTGGCTTTCCAAACCCTGCATCCCTTCTGCCAATTCCCTTTCCCGTGACGATAGAAACATCCCTCCTTCACTACTGTTAGCCCCGAAACTTTTGCCCTTCCATTTTTCTTCTACTTTACAGACACCGCCTATCGACTTTGTGGAGGCCTTCTTCTTCTCACCCTTGACTTTTTCCTTAGATCTAGAAGAGGAAGATTCCCCAATAAGCAGAGCGGGTGTCTCCCTGGTTTCCTTCAGGGTGCCCTCAACTGGAAGTATAATTTTCTTCCCCTGGGCGTAAGTAGAAGTTAGGGACTGTATAAACAAGTTATCACTCGAATTGTTCTCCAACGTGGTCTCCAGGTCCGTGAGTTGTTTAATACATCTAATCATTGTAGGGACTTGGTCCCCTACAGATGATCTGACAGCCAATCTCGCTTGAAGCAATTCTTTCGAGGTCTCATATCTTGCGATACGAGATTGCTCTCCATATAAAATTTTGTTATGGAGGAAGATAGAAGAAAAGTCTATCTTCTCGTGTTCCTACTGGTATTCACCATTAACCGAGGCACTTGGCATTCGCATAGTCTTTTCCTTTTGTCTTACGGATATCATCCGTGACATTGGAAACTGGACCTGTGACGGCAGTGGAGTGAGTAGTAATGAAGTGGTCCAGTTTGTCATAGGTAATGGACATCTGGACAAACCATTGCCAGTTTTATAGTAAAACTCAGTCATGTTATTATCTAACTGTAACCTAATCTAGTCACCTGGTTGCTGCAATTAGGAGAGAGAGAAGAATACACTCAGCATGATGCTCTTGCAAGTTTAGAATGGTTTTTAGTTTATCTAAACAGGATGGATCCCACTGTTTCTCGAATCCCTCCTCAAACCAGAAAAAAGGAATTAGTCAGGATTAATCTCACCATACAATTCTTACTTAACCGTTCAGCCAGGCTAGTGTTGGTACATCGAGGAGGTTTTCCAACGCTTTCGCGAAGTTTCTTAATTACAAAACCTCTTTTCCTTGGAGGCGTAGCCCCGCTAACACCGTTCTAGACACCTACTTGGTTTATAGCATTGATTGTGTTAGTGAAAAGATCTCCCGAGGAGTAGCATATACTCATAGTAGGATCGGGATCCAAATATCATTGTGTGATAAAGCTGAAGGAATCCTACCAAAATTATCACACTCCAAATGGTATGCAACACTAGCAGGTTTCAGTTTCTTTAGAAACTCCCGATGTGGATTTTTGCCCAATGCTCTTATGACCTTGACTTTGGCCAACAAATCATAAGTCACATGTCAAGTTCTACCCGTCATTCTCTAGGTTAATTTGAACCCACCCGTACCTACCCTTGACTTTGGCCAACAAAGCAGTACGACTGTCCCAAACCAACGCATCTATCTATGCTTCATATGAATATCCAACAGCTACCAATCACTATGCCTTGACTTTGGCCAACAAACGTAGCTTGAATACTATTGACTATTCATATGAAATGATGGAGGGCTACGAATGGTTTTGGTAAAACCATGAACGTAGTGAACTTGATATAATCGAAGGAACTTGATAGCCTTAAAAAAAGGAGTGGTTTAAGCTCCGCATTTAAAAGTTTGCTGTTTTGAAGAAAAAAACCTAGTTTTCAAATTTGTTCCAACGATTTAACTTTGGTTTATTTGCTTTGCATTAATATAATGCGTCCCATCAATTACACCTATCATCACAGAAAAAGACGAAAATACAACGTCTACTTATGTCATGCGCATTCACCACTGGGCCCCGTCTTACACCGTTAGGTTACTTAACTAATGCCAGAGCGGGGGCTGGACTAGCGCGGATGCAAAACATAAGTAGCGTCTATTATATACCATATATAATAATAACATTCGTCTGATACAATAATAGACATTTGTCACGACCCGAAAGTATGGAACGTGACCGGCACTTAGATTACGAAGCGTCTAGAGGCGCCACGTAACCTAAGTAAGCCGAAGCCCAGAAATCTAAACCATAAAAGAAGAAGAAGAAGAAAAAAGAAAACAAGTTTAAAAACATCAGCAAATTTTCTCAAAAATTTCGGCAGAGTCTCCTCTGTAAAAAGTGGCCCCCAAACGGGTACAACAAGTATAATATAAATAAACAATAAAAAGCATCCCCAAACGGGTGCTAGCTCAACGCCAACAGGCGGAAACAACCACAACAAACACAATAATATACAACGCCAAAGGGCGAGGCTTAAAACTCAAAAGAAAACAAAACCACCAGATCAGAATAATACATGCACGACTCTAAGGTCGAAATAAAAGACTGGTCCAATAAACTTATTAAGTAATACAAGTATGGTTGATGGAGCTTACTAGATACAAATGAATGAATAAAAGTACAATGGTGGTTCGGATATAAGTGAACCAACCTACCGTGCAAATCACCCTGAAGAAAAGATGTGCCAACAAGCTGCCACGGAAACCTGTACATCGAACCTGAAATAAAATTTGGCACAACGGGGGTGAGTTGCCAACTCGTGAGTAGAAGACATCAACGAAAAGAAATCGAATGCACGACGCTATCCTAGGTCATAATAATACACTATAATATCCCAATCATCTAGTAATAGCAGGGTAAAACTACATGTAAGTGCAGATACTCCGTGCTTGTGTCAGTGCCTCATATAATACTATGTCATATGAAATGAAATGCATGCACCATGAATGTAAAGTAACAAATCCTGAAATCCAGATATATATGTATAAGAAATCTTTAGCTGTTATCATAGTAAAATGTGTATAAGAATCTGAAATCTCAACAATGAAATCCATGGAAATCCGTGTCAAGCGTCGACACAACACATGTAATCTCAAGTCTCAATATCTCGGGCTCCGTCAGTCCGGATCGGCCCATATCATCAAATCTCACGACAACGGTCGGTATCCTCCGGATATCCGCCGCGCCAGACATCACCGGTAAGTAGCCTTCCCCTGCCAGGCTCATTGTCTACAACTCGATCTTCTTGCCCCGGGGTACCATACCGGGCCCACCATGTACCCGAGACGGTTCATCCACTCCTCAAATCGGGTCTCAAAATCCAACAGAAAACATGAAATCTCATGGTGGACGACACATACATCACGAGAAAACCGCATCTTATGTTTTTAAAAAGAGAGGAGGAGGAGAGAGAGAAGTTTTTTACATATTCTTGCGGTTTTCCTCAAAATCCAGAAATCTCATAGAAATCCAAATCTCAAAATCATGAGTAACTATATGATAAGTGTTGGCATATGCCCATAATACTGCATGATAACATGAAAATATGAATGCATGAATGTCTAAGTAATAAATATCATGTCTATACTAACATCAGAGAATAATCACAATATTATATCGGTCTAGTTGTTAACTGATTCTATCCATAAAAGACAATATGATCTAAAGTGTACGTGACATAGCAATTACCGATGATGATGTGTGTGAGCCGGCAAATAAGTGTGCGTGGAATATGCGCATCATCGGTAATGGTGCTGGTGTCCTAATAGGTAAAGTTTATACTGATTATAGCAACATATGTAAGAACATGCAACATTATGATTACAATATGAAAGTAAAGACGGATGTGTGTTATCCACTCATTTGATATACAATTACCACTACCACTATACGACTCGAACCTAACGTAGTGTCCATCTAACCCCCCTAAGGAAAACTAAACCTAAGAACCGGTCGATAGAAGTATACCTAAAGCCTGAGTCCATATCTCTAATAGTCGGCGATCCTGCCTCAATAGCGTCACGTACATAGTACGACTTCCTCAAATCAAGAGTGCGGATCAATCATCACATCTATGCCTCGTACGGTAAAATCCATCGTACGGCATCCCAATATCGGGGTACGGGTCAAATATCACCTACGTGTCTCATTATTCGTATAATATCATCATCAACACATGTCATGATCGAGGTGCTATGCTGTAATCGCATACATCAATTATATAACATTGCCATCATGAATATACCTCATTAATTTATCCTCAGAAATAGCATGTCATATGTATCATGTTGTGATCGAGTCATACTGATATCATATCGTCATCAAGTCACACCTATATGATATCGACATCAGGTCACACCTATATGGTGTCGTAATCAAGTCATACATATATCATATCGTGATCAGTCATAAGTTACAGTTCGGGTTCTATTTTAGAGTCCCATGTACCTCAATATCATCACTACCCATTATAATTTAGGTATACCTGTTCATTATCTCATTCTCTAATGATCCGCTAACACTTTAATACGACTGTATAGTCAAGAATCACGGCATCAAGCCCAGTTATCCTGTTTCATTCCCGTGTATCAATGTATCCCGCATACGTGTTGTATATATCTATATACCTATACCTAGTCCTATATATATATACACATACCCGTATACACCATGTCGAGTTTCAGTGTGTGCGTGTGTGTGTTTCTACCTGAAACCTACGAACCTCTTCCAGGGTATTCATCCTCTGGTATGGTCTTCCTAAATCAGTCTGGTCCAGCCTAGGGTCATTACTAGGGTCCTACTCATTAAGAATCTAGGGTCACATCTGGTTTCCTAATGTCAATAAGTACTATTCCTATTCTACGTTGCGGGGGTGCTAAACGCCATCCACCCGACTTCCCCCCTTAGATATACATCTAATCACCTGGCCCATGTCTGCCAAAGACGGTGTCGCCATCATCCTCTTCATCGCCCGCAGTCCACGTGAGGGGTACCTAAACGCAAACATATAAATAGTATCGTAAACTGAATCACATACAAAAGCCAAAACGACGCAAGGAACAAGCATAGGTTAAAACCTATGTCCCGTCCACGCAAAAGAACCAAATATCGATCGATATCGGCGTACAAACTCCGATGGATCGAGATAAACATCAAAAAATAACTCGTAGTTTTAAAACACCTTACTTATATTATAAAACATGATTAAATCCATCGAAACCCTAAAATCCATCAAACCGTCCAATTTCGTAAAACCCGAAAATACCAATTTACCGTTTTTCATCAAAACTTGACATTTAAATGAAACCAATGGTCATAAAACTCATTAAATAGCATAACTAGACTATACAAACCATTACTATATTTTTATTACATAAATTTGTATTAATTTGAAATTTCTAGTTTGCAATCTTGAACAATTTTCAATATTTTTCAAGCAAAATACCTAAATTCCACCACAAAACATGATTTTGCATGAATTAATGTACTAAACTACAATTCATGATGATAATGATATGATGAAACCATGATTATATTTTTAATTTCATTTATATAGGAATTTCCAAAATCTAGTTTACAAAATACTAGCATTTTATTACTATTTTCCAATTATCAAAGGAAACTAGTGATCAAACTAAGTTTTTCTTTCCTTTAATATGCTAATATTCTCATTAAAACTACCATCTAATGATAATAAGCTTAATAAGAATTTTATTTTACCCACAAACACATTTTTGAAAAAATCTAGTTAGCTAAATAGCTTAATTAAAACAATTTGAATAAACAATTTATTATACAACAACCATGCAATATTTTTCCACTCTAAAAGATGTTAAACTAGCTATTATAACCTTATTTAATTAATAAAAACCACAACTTGAATTTACAAACCCTAACTTTAATTTTAAAATTTGCAATTAGAATTAATATATTAAATCTAATTATGCTTTAAAAGAAACATCTAATAGAAATAAAACAAAAGAAGGAAATTTATACCTTCAAAATATGAAACCCAAACATGAAAATGAGCCTCCAAAATGCATGCTTTCCATCTCCAAAATCCATGCTAAATAGGTCAAAGGAAAATGGTAGAGGTTGAATGTTGATTTTTGAGATTTATTTTTGGAATTTTTGATGAATTTTGATGATTTTTATTGCAAAAATGATGGGGAAAAATTTTTGGGGCTACCCATGGAGGGGAGGCCGGCCATGGAGAGGGAGGAGGGTGGAGAGAGAGAAAAAATGTGTGGTATTGTGTAGAAAGTTCATAAATAATGCATTTTTTTTCACTTAAACCCTTTATTATCTAACTTTTTCAATTTAACCCTTTTTCCTAGAAATTTCTAGAACCATGGAGAGATTTTGGAAAAGATTTTGCATATTACACACTTGATTCTAATATACCATGGCTCATTTTTACAAATTAAAACCATTCAAATTTGTAATTTACACTAATTTAGTTTAAAAAATAAAGCTTATGTTAATATTTAAAATAATTAATTTAGGAAAAATATTTAATTAAAATAAAAATTTATAAGTGTCTAAATAAACACCATTTACTAGTAATTACATAATTAAAATATGTATTTTTGAAATTATAATGAAAAACAATTACGGTTTAATTTTACGAAAAATACATTTTACTTTACCGAAATTCATAAAATTCACTTAAACAATTTTATTCATTTAATTATTTATTTAATTATTTTTAAAACGTTACAATCTTCCCCCCTTTAAGAAATTCGGTCCCCGAATTTAAATTAAAACTCCCCCTCCAAATACTAAAACATTTAGCAAAACACTCAAATCGTCGGGGCTCCGAAATCATCAATACATAACAAAAATCAACTCCGTCAAGCATAACGCAATCATCGGAGTTATGGCAAGAATAAAATATCAAAACCCAATATGAAAACCAACATAATATACATCAATCTACAACTTATATATAGTGTGCATCATAGTGAAATCACCTAAATATCATAATAGAGAAGCATACGAAAACCCCTCTTGAAAATCGCCGTGCAATGCACGTGTCACGGCATAAGCAGCGGACGTTTATTTAAAAAAAATAACTATATACATATATATATATCTTTTATTTAACATACACGTCCCGCCTGGTTACTAAATCAAATAATAATGATTATGAAATATACTGCTCAAACTGAAATCAATCCCAATCACATCAATAAAATATCATGTGCGTCCGGTGCGCACTGAAATCGAAACCAAATACAGATACCATGAATACACACAAAAACAAAATATGTGCAACAGGTGTGCACCAAAACATCTGTCAAGTGCAACGGGCGTGCACGACTCACTATCAGGTGCATCTAATCTGCACAAAACCCCGATTTAGTGCATCTGGTGTGCACAAAATCGCATCAAGTGCGCCAAGTATGCGCAAGAATCCTAATCAGGTGCATATGGTGAACGAAAACATACATTGAATATCAAAATCGAAATCACAGTACAAAAATGCATGAAAACTAGGTCGAAACATATGTAAAAATCATGTGCAACCCCTATGCACGAAATCAATCAAAAATCCTAAAATATATATAAAACCAAATCAAGTGTACTGGGTGTGTACTAAACAACATCAATACAACTGATATATGAAACACAAATAGAATGAAGGTACACACATGAAATACCAATCGTAGAACAAAATCCTCAAAATACAAAAATCCAATCAATGAAAATATGAAATTCAAATCACTAAATCACAATTGTAAACACTATCGTCAATGTGCGCCTCTTTCCTCTGATGTCGACTGCTTCGAACTCGTTCTTTCATAGGTGTGCTGACTGCGCTACCAACGGCAATACTCATGTCTAGAGTCTCCCACATAGTCGATCCCTTCACTTGATATCCGGACTACATTAAACTTTTCGATCAATCCATCAAAATCCCATAATTCCCCGAGAGCTCAACACTCAAGTACAGTTTAAAAATATCTGGTACATACCCCAGCATCGATGATCCAGCCGTAGAAGGGCAAACCCAAGCCTCACTAATAGCACCGCGGAACTGCCGTAAACCCTAAGGTTCAAGGGCGTTCTCGTGGTCATTATGTCGAGTTAGGGTTTCATTCTTCTAGAGGGTCTATCGAAATTCTTGCATGTTCTTCCGAATATCTTAAACTTGGGAAAATGGTTTTCTGATAATCGTTCGAACCCTTTAACTTCATCCGGACGGCATGTGAATACCCTTTATCCGCACGCTAAGCAATGCTTCAATCCTCAAGAATAACCAATACTCTAATGGTTATCGCATTCGAGCCGCAGCTCCTTCTGCCAGTGTGCCCGTGGTTAACAGAAACCACCCTCCAATATTGACGAAGATAGATCAAAAGAACGAATGGAATACGGTGCAAACAATTGTACATCCTAAGGCTCCTTAAGCAGAGTAGCGTATCGTAAGTATGCCGCGGACCATACCCACGGTACGTTACTCTACCTAAATCGCCTACTCCATCAACCAAGGGTCACCTAGACTTATACAAGGTTAAACCTAGCGCTCTGATACCAACTTTGTCACGACCCGAAAGTACGGAACGTGACCGGCACTTAGATTACGAAGCGTCTAGAGGCGCCACGTAACCTAAGTAAGCCGAAGCCCAGAAATCTAAACCATAAAAGAAGAAGAAGAAAAAAAAAAGTTTAAAAACATCAGCAAATTTTCTCAAAAATTTCGGAAGAGTCTCCTCTGTAAAAACTGGCCCCCAAACGGGTACAACAAGTATAATATAAATAAACAATAAAAAGCATCCCCAAACGGGTGCTAGCTCAACGCCAACAGGCGGAAACAACCACAACAAACACAATAATATACAACGCCAAAGGGCGAGGCTTAAAACTCAAAAAAAAACAAAACCACCAGATCAGAATAATACATGCACGACTCTAAGGTCGAAATAAAAGACTGGTCCAATAAACTTATCAAGTAATACAAGTATGGTTGATGGAGCTTAAGATACAAATGAATGAATAAAAGTACAATGGTGGTTCGGATACAAGTGAACCAACCTACCGTGCAAATCACCCTGAAGAAAAGATGTGCCAACAAGCTGCCACGGAAACCTGTACATCGAACCTGAAATAAAATTTGGCACAATGGGGGTGAGTTGCCAACTCGTGAGTAGAAGACATCTACGAAAAGAAATCGAATGCACGACGCTATCCTAGGTCATAATAATACACTATAATATCCCAATCATCTAGTAATAGCAGGGTAAAACTACGTGTAAGTGCAGATACTCCGTGCTTGTGTCAGTGCCTCATATAATACTATGTCATATGAAATGAAATGCATGCACCATGAATGTAAAGTAACAAATCCTGAAATCCAGATATATATGTATAAGAAATCTTTAGCTGTTATCATAGTAAAATGTGTATAAGAATCTGAAATCTCAACAATGAAATCCATGGAAATCCGTGTCAAGCGTCGACACAACACATGTAATCTCAAGTCTCAATATCTCGGGCTCCGTCAGTCCGGATCGGCCCATATCATCAAATCTCACGACAACGGTCGGTATCCTCCGGATATCCGCCGCGCCAGACATCACCGGTAGGTAGCCTTCCCCTGCCAGGCTCATTGTCTACAACTCGATCTTCTTGCCCCGGGGTACCATACCGGGCCCACCATGTACCCGAGACGGTTCATCCACTCCTCAAATCGGGTCTCGAAATCCAACAGAAAACATGAAATCTCATGGTGGACGACACATACATCACGAGAAAACCGCATCTTATGTTTTTAAAAAGAGAGGAGGAGAGAGAGAAGTTTTTTACATATTCTTGCGGTTTTCCCCAAAATCCAGAAATCTCATAGAAATCCAAATCTCAAAATCATGAGTAACTATATGATAAGTGTTGGCATATGCCCATAATACTGCATGATAACATGAAAATATGAATGCATGAATGTCTAAGTAATAAATATCATGTCTATACTAACATCAGAGAATAATCACAATATTATATCGGTCTAGTTATTAACTGATTCTATCCATAAAAGACAATATGATCTAAAGTATACGTGACATAGCAATTACCGATGATGATGTGTGTGAGCCGGCAAATAAGTGTGCGTGGAATATGCGCATCATCGGTAATGGTGCTGGTGTCCTAATAGGTAAAGTTTATACTGATTATAGCAACATATGTAAGAACATGCAACATTATGATTACAATATGAAAGTAAAGACGGATGTGTGTTATCCACTCATTTGATATACAATTACCACTACCACTATACGACTCGAACCTAACGTAGTGTCCATCTAACCCCCCTAAGGAAAACTAAACCTAAGAACCGGTCGATAGAAGTATACCTAAAGCCTGAGTCCATATCTCTAATAGTCGGCGATCCTGCCTCAATAGCGTCACGTACATAGTACGACTTCCTCAAATCAAGAGTGCGGATCAATCATCACATCTATGCCTCGTACGGTAAAATCCATCGTACGGCATCCCAATATCGGGGTACGGGTCAAATATCACCTACGTGTCTCATTATTCGTATAATATCATCATCAACACATGTCATGATCGAGGTGCTATGCTGTAATCGCATACATCAATTATATAACATTGCCATCATGAATATACCTCATTAATTTATCCTCAGAAATAGCATGTCATATGTATCATGTTGTGATCGAGTCATACTGATATCATATCGTCATCAAGTCACACCTATATGATATCGACATCAGGTCACACCTATATGGTGTCGTAATCAAGTCATACATATATCATATCGTGATCAGTCACAAGTTACAGTTCGGGTTCTATTTTAGAGTCCCATGTACCTCAATATCATCACTACCCATTATAATTTAGGTATACCTGTTCATTATCTCATTCTCTAATGATCCGCTAACACTTTAATACGACTGTATAGTCAAGAATCACGGCATCAAGCCCAGTTATCCTGTTTCATTCCCGTGTATCAATGTATCCCACATACGTGTTGTATATATCTATATACCTATACCTAGTCCTATATATATATACACATACCCGTATACATCATGTCGAGTTTCAGTGTGTGCGTGTGTGTGTTTCTACCTGAAACCTACGAACCTCTTCCAGGGTATTCATCCTCTGGTATGGTCTTCCTAAATCAGTCTGGTCCAGCCTAGGGTCATTACTAGGGTCCTACTCATTAAGAATCTAGGGTCACATCTGGTTTCCTAATGTCAATAAGTACTATTCCTATTCTACGTTGCGGGGGTGCTAAACGCCATCCACCCGACTTCCCCCCTTAGATATGCATCTACTCACCTGGCCCATGTCTGCCGAAGACGGTGTCGCCATCATCCTCTTCATCGCCCGCAGTCCACATGAGGGGTACCTAAACGCAAACATATAAATAGTATCGTAAACTGAATCACATACAAAAGCCAAAACGACGCAAGGAACAAGCATAGGTTAAAACCTATGTCCCGTCCACGCAAAAGAACCAAATATCGCTCGATATCGGCGTACAAACTCCGATGGATCGAGATAAACATCAACAAATAACTCGTAGTTTTAAAACACCTTACTTATATTCTAAAACATGATTAAATCCATCGAAACCCTAAAATCCATCAAACCGTCCAATTTCATAAAACCCGAAAATACCAATTTACCGTTTTTCATCAAAACTTGACATTTAAATGAAACCAATGGTCATAAAACTCATTAAATAGCATAACTAGACTATACAAACCATTACTATATTTTTATTACACAAATTTGTATTAATTTGAAATTTCTAGTTTGCAACCTTCAACAATTTTCAACATTTTTCAAGCAAAATACCTAAATTCCACCACAAAACATGATTTTGCATGAATTAATGTACTAAACTACAATTCATGATGAAACCATGATTATATTTTTAATTTCATTTATATAGGAATTTCCAAAATCTAGTTTACAAAATACTAGCATTTTATTACTATTTTCCAATTATCAAAGGAAACTAGTGATCAAACTAAGTTTTTCTTTCCTTTAATATGCTAATATTCTCATTAAAACTACCATCTAATGATAACAAGCTTAATAAGAATTTTATTTTACCCACAAACACATTTTTGAAAAAATCTAGTTAGCTAAATAGCTTAATTAAAACAATTTGAATAAACAATTTATTATACAACAACCATGCAATATTTTTCCACTCTAAAAGATGTTAAACTAGCTATTATAATCTTATTTAATTAATAAAAACCACAACTTGAATTTACAAACCCTAACTTTAATTTTAAAATTTGCAACTAGAATTAATATATTAAATCTAATTATGCTTTAAAAGAAACATCTAATAGAAATAAAACAAAAGAAGGAAATTTATACCTTCAAAATATGAAACCCAAACATGAAAATGAGCCTCCAAAATGCATGCTTTCCATCTCCAAAATCCATGCTAAATAGGTCAAAGGAAAATGGTAGAGGTTGAATGTTGATTTTTGAGATTTATTTTTGGATTTTTTGATGAATTTTGATGATTTTTTTTGCAAAAATGACGGGGGGAAATTTTTGGGGCTACCCATGGAGGGGAGGCCGGCCATGGAGAGGGAGGAGGGTGGAGAGAGAGAGAAAATGTGTGGTATTGTGTAGAAAGTTCATAAATAATGCATTTTTTTCACTTAAACCCTTTATTATCTAACTTTTTCAATTTAACCCTTTTTCCTAGAAATTTCTAGAACCATGGAGAGATTTTGGAAAAGATTTTGCATATTACACACTTGATTCTAATATACCATGGCTCATTTTTACAAATTAAAACCATTCAAATTTGTAATTTACACTAATTTAGTTTTAAAAATAAAGCTTATGTTAATATTTAAAATAATTAATTTAGGAAAAATATTTAATTAAAATAAAAATTTATAAGTGGCTAAATAAACACCATTTACTAGTAATTACATAATTAAAATATGTATTTTTGAAATTATAATGAAAAACAATTACGGTTTAATTTTACGAAAAATACATTTTACTTTACCGAAATTCATAAAATTCACTTAAACAATTTTATTCATTTAATTATTTATTTAATTATTTTTAAAACGTTACAACATTCCAGTCACAGATGAACATATTGGGTATGCTAGGAATATCGCATTTTGTTTAAGCCTGTAACGAAAAACGGATTCCACGGTCGTGATGAATAGCCAAACCCCACCCCAGACCCCTACGTGTATGGCAAACTACCCGCCAAATTCCAGAAGTGAAGCAACCTCTCTCAACAAAGTGAGTAGGTCACTCGGCACTTCAAAGAACCCGGTAGTTTGTGTACCCCACCATGGGTCTATCCTAGGAGCAGAAAACAGTAAAAAGAAAATATTACAACGGTGGCTACAACCTCAACCCGGATGTGCCCCACAAAATAATATTACATCAATTTTACAATTTACATGAATGAAAGATAAAAAAACGCTCATCTTACATTCCCGGCTATTCATCATTGATGATCCAACAAGTTTATATACACAAACCAACAAATATGTGCAACTTCAAACTAACAGACATATAGCAATTAGATGAAGTTCAAAACACATATAAACATTACAGAAGAACCGGTTAGCCAAGTACAATTAGAATTTCGATCGAAAAACAATTTCCGTAACCACCCCAAATGGAAACCACCATTTAGAAACATACTGGGTAGAAACCAAATATTCCAGAGAACTAAAAACCCAAAGAAAGAAATAACAGAAGAAGAATGGCCTGAATCGGCCTTGACTCGGCCGCGACTCCGCGGTGGATCGGTCTGATCCACCGCAGTTCCGCGGTCGTCTTTGCGATTCAGGAGACCATTTTTTTCAGCCATCTTAGAAAACCCTGCACGTATTTTTAGTACACCTGAAATAATTTTTACAGCACTTTTAAAATTCGACAGAATGTAGGGTTTTTGGTGTTTTGTTTTCCAGTTTTTCCGATGATCGAAGTTCTAAAGCTTGCTAACGAACTAGTTTGGATTTAGTAGGCTCTGATACCACTTTAAGTCCATGTCGCACACCCCGCGGGATCTCAGGGAGGCGGAATAGGTGAAAAACAATTTTCAAAAGATCGCGGCACGGACTTGGACTCCAGGATCGGTGCTAAACCCTAACTAGCTAACAAGATGTGAGGTTAACTAAATGTACAGAAGTTTATACGTCACGATTCCGGTCCTTCGGGTCTTCATTCCCCGCTGTCCTTTTTCTTCTCGTTGACTCCATGGAACGATTCGGATCGCCGCTCCCTCATCGGACTCCTCAAATCCAAGATGATCCACCCGAGGAAATGTGCATCGAACTCCTACCTCAACGGAGGTAACTAGGGCATCAAGATCGCTACTCATGATGTCGTAGGAGATGTAGAGATGTGTGGATGGATTTTAATATCTATGCTTGCCCTAGATCACTCAACACATGAGTTCACTAAAGCATTGAGGAAGAAGGTGACCTTGGAGAAAAGCTAGTGAGGAAAGAGAGTGAAGAATGGAGTTAGCTCTCTACATTTTCTCAACTGAACCATATTGATAATTCCCCTGATAAATCCATAATGAATTATCACATATATGGTTCAAGTAACAAAAAATGACTCATTGGCCAAAATGCCACCATGTGTCATAAGAAGCTAAGTCCATTTTCATGCAATTTCCACCTCATTCTCTCCATGACATAATGAATTTCCATTTAAACAAAAATGAATAATAAAAATATGACATGACACCTTCTAGAAGCATCTTTGACCAATTTACAAAAATGCCCCTCGTCCGTACATACGTACCCATATCCGTATTCCGAAAAATGAGGATACAAAGGACGAAAACAATCCATCTGTACAATACTAGGATCCGGCTTAAACCAAAGCCCTCTAGTATTGTCCGTCTGAATCATCATGCGCGCACAAGTACACGCACGTAACCGAACCCTGTCGTAAAACCATACGACCTCTACATCTTTTGTCTGATGCAGGGAAACCTTCTGTGTGGGACTCTAAAGACTCGACACTACGCTGGCAGTGGGTTTAACCACAGGTCGCAAGCGGCACTAGCTGTACTTAACGACCCCCAGGTATATGTCGAAGAGAAGGCCGATGAGAATAACTCATCCGAACTCCAACTGAGCCTATCTGTGAAAATCTTTTTACAGTCCGGTCTGTTCGTCTAAGAGTATCGTATATCGGGCCTAGGGCGGCGTTAAACGTCAGACCCCTAATAGCGGTATAAGTCATGTCGGAGTAAAACCCATTACACCCTGAGAAACTACTGGAGTACCTACCAGTAAATCTTGCTTGCCCTGGTCAGGGACTTTGTGTAACGGCTCTCCAAACACAGCGTGATATCAACCCCCAATACCGGGAGAGACGAATCCTATCTAACCGCCACTGCCTCCAAGTGCTTCGGGACTGCACCCAACTACTACCTGTTTGCATGACTCCTTTGAGCCGTGGTAGGGTAGTAATCAAAGTACAGTGGGTATACACTCGAGGCGAAGCAGCAGTGTCAAGTCGACGGACTAAGCTGTACTCATGTCACCTGGGAACTGCTACCTGACTATAGGTATATTAGCAACCAGCAGTTCCCAACGAGTCCTGTCCGGTGTACTCATAACTTAATGAGCACCTGCATACTATCTCCAGGACGACATACTAATGGTTGTGGGATAGACCATCTCCCGTGCTGGGATGAGAAGCATACACACTAGTCTACTCTGGAGTATCAATACCCTGTCTTGATAATCCTACGATTAGGGACCTGTATAAGGATGTGCTTACAGACTACCCAGCCCCCACTAGTGTGACTGCCATCACAACGCTGGTAATCAAGCAATTATTCTAAGGGCTCTAGTAATATGTATAAGCGATATGTTAAAAGAAACACATGCACATATTGAAGTAGAAACAAACCAGGTAGCATACTACCATTTTGAGCAAGATTATCAATACAACTGTGAATATCCCAAGCTTCCATTAAGTAATATACAAACCAGTATGATACAATAATGGCCTCTAGGGCATATACACTAACAGTTAATCCTTACTCGCACCCAGACTGGGTGGCGAGTATGCATCGATTATAGAAAACTTAACGCCGCAACGCGGTAAGACCACTTTCCGCTACCTTTCATTGACCAAATGCTTGAACGATTGGCTGGACACGAGTACTACTACTTTCTGGATGGCTACTCCGGCTATAATCAGATTCCCATCGCCGAAAAAGACCAGGACAAGACCACATTCGCCTGTCCTTTCGGCACGTTTGCATACCGCCGCATGCCCTTTGGGTTATGCAATGCGCCCGCTACCTTCCAGCGGTGTATGATGGGAATCTTCTCAGACATGGTGGAAAAATTCATGGAGATCTTCATGGATGATTTCTCCATTTTCGGCGATTCCTTTGATGAGTGTTTGCTGCATCTTGACCCTGTCCTTACCCGGTGTAAGGATAAAAACCTCACTTTAAACTGGGAGAAGTGCCACTTCATGGTACACGAAAGTATTGTCCTAGGACATATCATTTCGCAAAATGGCATTGAGGTAGATAAAGCAAAGATTGAAGTCATTTCCAATCTCCCTCCTGCCAAAAGCGTTAGAGACATCCGAGCCTTCCTTAGCCATGCCGGTTTCTATAGACGGTTCATCAAGGACTTTAGCAAGATTGCTAGGCCCTTGACTCTTTTGCTGGCCAAGGACACGACATTCTGTAAGTCCACGTTACCCGTCCCCGGTTCTTTGGGGTTGCGGAAATGGTGAAAAACGATTTTCTACGGTGGGGTAACATGGACTCAAAAACGGATCTTTGTTAAACTAACTATCTAACAACCTAACTAAGAGTTTTACCTACTCGGTTAGTGGGTTATACCTTAACTTGAACTCCTTCTCTTCGACTCCTTGTGGTGGTCGGATGGTTCTCTCCTCGTCGTCTCCTTGTGCCGAAGATGGATCCACCCGAAAGCTTCTACCTTTAGCTCCAACCTCAATTTAGAGAAAACTAGAACACTTGGCTTGCTAGACCTTGTATACTAGGATGAGTAGAGAAGTGTTTTGGGTTTTATCTCTATGGTTCTTATTTCTCAACACATGAGACAATAGAACCAGGAACAAGAAAGAGAGCGAGAGGAAGAGGGAGAGCTTGAGGATGAGAGAGAATGAGAATGATAGAATGAGCAAGACTTTTTCCACCCATGCTCTTATAACACAAAATAATCATAATAATAATAGTAATTGAGTATTTTTTTGTGATGGTTCTTATCATATCAAATGGCAATATCATTTTATGCATTAAATGCAATTTGTGAACAAAACAAGCAAGTAAAGGTCAATGCCATGAAATGATAGCCATTGTCATGATGATGGTCAACAAGTACAACCTAGTCAACCGGTCAACAAAGTCAACAAGTAAACAAAGTCAACCTTTCAACCCAACCATGGCACAATAATACTTAATTAATATTATTATTAATCATATTTCTAATTCTCATTAGGATTTAGCAAAAGTCAACAGTCAACAACCCTAATGAGAATCCTCTGCCTCTGTCTCCGTTAACCGTGCATACACACCCGCATCCGCGTTCCAAGGAACATGAATACAAACGAGATAAAACCAATGCCAAAACGTATATTAGGATCTGGCTTAGACCAAAGCCCGCTAGTAATAACTGTCCGGACACCAAACGTGTACAAGTGCACGGATGTGACCGAACCCTGTCGCAAAACCATGCGACCTCTACTCTTTTGCCTAAAGGCGAATAGCTCTCTGTGTGGGATTCTAAATACTCGACACTACGCTGGCAGTGGGTTTAACCACAGACCGCAAGCGACACTAGCTATTCGTAACGGCCCCTAGGTAGATGCCGATAAGAAGACCAACGAGGTGAAACCCATCTGAACTCCTACTGAGCCTGAATGTGACAGTCTCCGTACAGTCCGGTCTGTTCGTCTGAGAATATCGCATGGCGGGCCTAGGGGGCGGTAAACGTCAGTCCCCTAATAGCGGTACAAGTCGTGTCAGAGTGTAGCCCAGAACACCCTGAGATAACACTGGAAACCTACCAGTATATCTCGCTTGCCGTGGCCAGGGACAACTATGTGTAATGGCTCTCCTTGACACAGCGCGATAGCAACTCCCAATACCGGGAGAGACGAATCCTGTCTAACCGTCACTGCCTCCAAGTGCTTCGGGACTGCACCTAACTACTACCTGTTTGCACGATTCCTTTAAGCCGTGGTAGGGTAGTAATCAAAGTACAGTGGGAACACACTCGAGGCGAAGTGACAATGTCAAGTCAGCGGACTAAGCTGTACCCATGTCACCTGGGAACTGATAATTGACGATAGGTATAGTACCAACCAACAGTTCCCGATGAGTCCTGTCCAGTGTACTCGTAACCTAACGAGCACCCGCATACTATCTCAAGTACGACGTACTGACGGCTGTGGGACAGACCGTCTCCTTTGTTGGGATGAGAAGCGCATACGCTAGTCTACTCCGGAGTATCGATGCTCTGTCTTGATAGTCCTATGACTAAGGACCTGTATAAGGATGTGCTTGTGGATTACCCAGCCCCCACGAGTGTGACTGCCATCACAACGCTGGTAATCAAGCAAAGATCCTAAGGGCTCCACTAATTTGTATAGGTGATATACTAAAAGAAACACATGTACACATTAAAGTAGAAACAAACCAAGTAGCATAATACCATTTTGAGCAAGATTGTCTATACAACTGTGAATATCCCAAGCTTCCATTAAGTAATATACAAACTAGTATGATACAGTAATGGCCTCTAGGGCATATACACTAACAATCTCCCACTTGCACTAAGGCCATGTACTGGCGTATCGAAGACCTATCATCTCGATCTGTCGCTCGAACTGAGTATGGGGTAAGGCCTTCGTGGGTGGATCAGCAGTGTTATCTTCCGTAGCAACCCTCCGAACCTCGATCTCCTGGCGATCCACGATCTCCCTGATCAGGTGATATCGCCTCAAGATGTGTCTGGACTTCTGATGGGACCTGGGTTCCTTTGCTAAAGCTATAGCCCCGTTGCTGTCGCAATACAGAGGTATTGGATCAACAATGGACGGAACCACCTGAAGTTCCGTTAAGCACTTCCTCATCCAGACGGCTTCTTTTGCGGCATCAGCAGCAGCGATATATTCCGCTTCCATCGTCGAGTCAGCAAAGGTTTCCTGTTTGGAACTCTTCCAACACACCGCCCCTCCATTGAGGGTAAAGACAAAACCCGTCATGGACTTGGAATCATCCTTGTCACTCTGGAAGCTGGAGTCAGCAAAGGCCTCGATCTGGAGGTCTTTTCCGCCATACCCCAAGAACATCTCCTTAGTCCTTCTCAGGTACTTGAGAATGTTCTTTACCGCTATCCAGTGCTTCTCCCTAGGGTTTGACTGATACCGGCTTACTACACTCAGTGCATAAGCTACATCCGGTCTGGTACACAACATCGCATACATTATAGAGCCTACCGCAGAAGCATAGGGTATAATAGACATGCGATCCCTTTCCAAATCAGTCTTAGGAGACATCTCTTTGGAGAGGGCGATCCCATGACAAGCCGGTAGATTACCGCGCTTGGAATCTTCCATATTGAATCTTTTCAGTATGGTGTCGATGTACCTGGACTGCGAAAGTCCTAATATCCTCTTGGATCTATCACGATGGATCCGGATCCCCAGAATGTAAGTGGCATCACCCAGGTCTTTCATGGAGAACCTGTGTGACAAGAACCCTTTGACAGATTGTTGCATAGGAATGTCATTTCCTATCAAAAGAATGTCATCCACGTATAAAACGAGGAATACGACAGTTCTTGCTACAAATCTACTAAAGATGCATGGTTCATCTGGATTTTTGATAAAGCCAAATTCTTTGACCGTCTCATCAAAATAGATGTTCCAACTCCGCGATGCCTGCTTTAGTCCATAGATGGACTTGAGCAACTTGCACACCTTTCCGCTGCTCTCACTCTGAATGAAACCTTCTGGCTGGTCCATATAGACACACTCCTCTAAATTTCCATTTAGAAAAGCGGTCTTTACGTCCATCTGCCAAATCTCATAATCGTGGAAGACAGCAATGGCAAGAAGGATCCGAATGGATTTCAGCATAGCCACTGGAGAAAAGGTTTCATCATAGTCCAAACCAGGTCTTTGACGAAAACCCTTTGCAACAAGTCTAGCCTTATAGGTATCAACCTGTCCATTTACACCAATCTTCTTCTTGAAGATCCACTTGCATCCTATGGGTTTTACCCTATCTGGAGCAATGTTCAAAGTACATACTTTGTTGGTGTACATGGACTCCATTTCGGTCCGCATTGCATCCAGCCATTTTACTGAGTCAACGCTCTGCATGGCCTGCTGGAAGCTAGTAGGCTCATCACTATCAATGATGCAATCCTCTCTATCCCCGTCTATGAGAAAACCGTAGTATCTCTCAGGCGGATGAGACTGCCTACTACTCCTGCGGAGCGGCGTAGGAATGTCATGTTCTTTCGAACCCTCTGGTTCTTCTAAGATTTCAGTAATAGCTCATGGTTCTGGAATTTCTTCCAATTCTATTGCGCTCCCACTTATCTGATTTTCCAAAAACTCAGTTTCCAAGAAGCAGGCATGACGAGAAACAAAAACCTTTTGTTCCTCTTCGCAATAGAAGAAATATCCCTTGGAGTTCTTTGGATATCCCACAAACTTGCACTGTACTGAGCGTGCCTCGAGTTTGTCCGCATGCTGCTTTTTAACAAAAGCTGGACATCCCCATGTCTTAATGTGCTTAAGATAGGGTTTCTTCCCACACCACATCTGAAATGGTGTGGTAGGCACAGTCTTAGTTGGAACACGGTTCAAAAGATATGCAGCTGATTCTAGTGCATATCCCCAGAATGATCGCGGTAACTCAGCGTTACTCATCATGGAACATACCATATCCAATAGGGTCCGGTTCCGTCTCTCCGATACACCGTTATGTTGCGGAGTGTATGGAGGAGTAAGCTGAGTGAGAATTCCATTCTCTTTTAGGTAATCCAGGAACTCGGCACTCAAGTATTCACCACCTCGATCAGATCTCAGTGTCTTGATACTTTTGCCGGTTTGGTTTTGTACTTCATTCTTATATTCCTGGAATTTTCCAAAGGCTTCGGATTTATGTTTCATTAAGAAGACATATCCGTACTTTGAAAAGTCATCCGTAAAAGTAATGAAGTAAGAATAACCGCTTCGCGCATGTGTAGACATAGGACCGCACACGTCGCTGTGTATGAGTCCCAAGAGCTCGCTCGCTCTTACTCCGTGTCCAGTGAACGGAGTCTTTGTCATCTTTCCTTTGAGACAGGATTGATAAGTTGCATATGATTGATATTGGAACGGATCCAAATATCCTTCTGTATGTAACTTCGTTAACCTTCTCTCATTGATGTGACCCAGTCTACAATGCCATAAGAAAGCCTGATTTGTTTTCGGAGACTTTATTTTGTGTGTATTCTGGACATTGAAAATCTGTGGTTGGTTTAATACGTATATACCATTGCTTAATGTACCTGACCCAATCAAAACTTGATTAAGGTGAATGTTTACAACATTGCTTACAAATGCAAATTCATAACCTTCTTTAGATAATAAAGATACAGATATGATATTACAAGTTACATTGGGTACAAAATAACAATCACGCAAAACCAAAACATGTCCATCTGACATTCCCAAGTGATAATCCCCCACGGACTCAGTATCCATGCCAGCTCCGTTTGCAACTCTGAGGGTCATATCACCTGCCTTCAAAAACCCTATGCTTTCTCAGTGCCTGCATGGAATTACAGATATGAGATTCTGATCCAGTATCCAATACCCAGGAAGTAGAGTTTATTGATAGACAGTTTTCAATAACATACACACCTGAAGCCGAAGCCGCAACTTGCTTCGGGTCCTGGTTCTTGGCCCAAGCCCTGCAATCCTTTTTCCAGTGTCCTTTCTTATGACAATAGAAGCACTCTTCTTTTCCCACAAGCTGCCCCGCTATCTTTGTTGCCTTTGCTTTTCCCTTCGTTTCCACTTTACTAACACCGCCCCTTGGTTTGGCGGGGGCTTTCTTCTTCTTTCCCTTGGCTTTCGCCTTGGACTTAGAAGAGGAAGATCCTCCTACGAACAAAGTGGATGTTTCCCTACCTTTCTGTAGGGTGCCCTCTGCACTCCTCAGCAGATTGAGAAGTTCTGAAAGTTCAACTTCTTTTTCTTGCAAGTTGAAGTTCAGGATAAACTGGGCATAAGTGGAAGGAAGGGACTGGAGAATCAAGTCAGTATAGAGCTCGTTCTCTAACGTGGTACCAAGGTCCGCGAGCTTTTCAATATAGCCAATCATCTTAAGCACGTGTTCCGCTACTGATGATCCGACGGCCAATCTCGCCGAAAACAGCTTTTTTGAGACTTCGTATCTGGCGATACGGGATTGCTCTCCATACAGTTCTTTTGTATAGAGAAATATGGATTCAAGGTCCATATTCTCGTGCCTCCTCTGATGTTCATTGTCCATAGAGGCAAGCACGAGGCACTTGGCCTTCGTGCAATCGATCCCCCGGGTCTTACGGATTTCCTTATCCGCGACGCTGGAGGTGGGACCTGAGACAGGGGGAGCTTTAGTGGTAAGAAGATACCCCAGCTTGTCGTAAGTGATTGCCATTTTGAAATTCCTGAGCCAATCTTTGTAGTTTGGCCCTGTCAGTATGTTTTTATCTAGAAGTAACTTAAGTCCGGTCATGAAGATTGGTCGCTGCAATTAGGAGAGAGAGAAGAAACACTCAACATGATGCTCTTACAAGTTTAGAGTGGTTTTTAGTTTGTCTAAACAGGATAGCTCCCACTGTTTCTCGAATTCCTCCTCAAACCAAAAAGGAAGAACTAGTCGGGATCAATCTCACCGTACAATACTTGCTTAACCGTTCAGCCAGGCCAGTGTTGGTACTTCGAGGGAGGTTTTCCAACGCTTTCGCGAAGTTCCTTAATTAAATAATCTCTTTTCCCTGGGGGCGTAGCCCCGCTAACACCTTTCTAGACACCTACTTGGTTTATAGCATTGATCGTTAAGTGAGAAATTTCCCGAGGAGTAGCATATACTCACAGTAGGATCGGGATCCAAATATCATCGCGTGATGAAACTGAAGGAATCCTACCAGAATCATCACACTCCAAATGGTATGCAGCGCTAGCAAGTTTCAGTTTCTTTTGAAACTCCCGATGTGGATTTTTGCCCCATGCTCTTATGACCTTGATTTTGGCCAACAAATCATAAGTCATATGTCAAGTTCTACCCGTCATTCTCCAGGTTAATTTGAACCCACCCGTACCTACCCTTGACTTTGGCCAACAAGGCAGTACGACTGTCCCAAACCAACGCATCTATCTATGCTGCACATGAATATCCAACAGCTACCAATCACTATGTCTTGACTTTGGCCAACAAACATAGCTTGAATACTATTGACTATCCATGTGAAATGACGGAGGTGTTGGAGATAGTGTCCTCATAGTCAATTATTGGATCGCAGGTACGTGATTGCAATGATTGCGGAGGACCTATACCGGTAGGACAGTCTTACTCGAGATGATAGTATGCTATCTGGTTTGCCTTTATCAGTCGTGTACATGTTCAGGTGACTGATTACACGTTACACTTTGATAGAGCCTTTAGGATCTTGCTTTACCACCAACAGTATGATGGCGATCATATACGTGAGAGTTGGGTGGTTTATATGCATATACTTAATTGTGGTCCCTAGTCGTGGGAGTTTCGAGACAGGGCATCGATACTCCGGAGTAGACTAGTGTATACAGTCGAGACCCCGACGAGGGGCGGTGGACGGTCTCACAAGCCACTGGTGTCAGTTGGATCACCTAAGATGTATACAGGTGCTCATTGGGTTATGAGTACACCGGACAGGACTCGCCGGGAATCTGCTAGTTAGTATTATACCTATCGTCAGATAGCAGTTCCCTGGTGACATGTGTACAGGTTAGTTCATCGACCTGAGGTTGTCATTTGTCTCGTGTGAGTTCCCACTGTGCTTTGATTTCTACCCTACCACGGCTCAAAGGAGTCATGCAAACAGGTAGCTTTTGGGTACAGTCCCGAGCCATATGGAGGCACGTGAGCGGATCGGCAAGGGATTCGTCTCTCCCGGTATTGGGAGCGAGGTCGTGCTGTGTCTAGGAGAGCCATTACACAAAGTCCATGGCCATGGCAGGAGATTTACTGGTAGGTACTCCAGTAGTATCTCAGGGTGTTATTGGGCTACACTCCGACACGACTTATACTGCTATTGGGGGTCTGACGTTTCTAGCCCCCTAGGCAGATATGCGATACTCATAGACGAACGGACCGGACTGTATATACATTGTCACTGTTAGGCTCAGTAGGGTTTCCGGATGAGTTCGCTCATCGGCCTCCCTTGAGGTCAGTCCATGGGCAGCCGTTACGCATAGCTAGTGCCGCTGACGGTTTGTGGTTAAACCCACTGCCAGGGTACTGACGAGTCATTAGAGTCCCCCACAGACAGTTTCCCAAGTTCGGGCGAAACGTTGTAGAGGCCGTATGGTTTTATGGCAGGGTTCGGAAAATACACGTGCGTTTACGCACGTGTTATTTTTCGGGCAGATGATACTGGTCGGCTTTGGTTTAAGCCGGATCCGAGTATTATATTGAGTAGATATAATATCTTTGTCTCAGTTGCATTTGTATTCGGTCGTAATACAAATGCGGGTATATTTATACAGTTTCGGGGTTATCCTGAAAGTCGTTTCAGGATCACTTTTGGAAGTTGTCAGTTTCCAGTTTTCTATCAGCCGTCTTTTAACATTCGGTTAAAGACGGATTTATCTTTTCTTGGATGAGGGTGAGTCATGCTTCTAGAAGGTTCTAGAAAGGGTGACTTGACATGGTGAGTCATTAGTGCTTTAATGGAGCCATTAATGCAATGGTGACTAGGTTAATGAATCACCATTTGCATTAATGAGGTTTTATTTGCTTAAGAATATTTTTCTTGTGTTCACACATGATATTTCTTTCTTAAGGTCACCCTCTTCTCTCCTACACTCACCCCCCCTCCCTATATATGGCCGGCCCCTCCTCTCTCTCATACTTGCTTGATGTTTTCATTTGGTTACAAAAGATATGATAGATTTTGGGGTGTATGGAACTTCACAGCTCATTTCATTCCATCACCCGATTCCCACGGTAACTTCATTAACCGTTCGTCCATGGTTTTGGACGAAGCGAGACAAAGCCATCTACTCATTCTCTACATCATTCTTGGTCGTCTCTTTTAGCAAACTTGACGACCGAGTTGCCTCGAGTCAGAGGGGGGAGCCCGTTTAAAGAATCAGTGATGTGGTGCCACCTGGACGAGCAGATCGGAGATCGAAGAGATCGGAGCAGCCGCAACGGAGCGTGGGATGATGGTTAAAGAACGAAGGACTCGAATCGTTCGGTATAACCTTTCTACACTCTTTACAGTTTGTTAGTTTAGCAATAATGGAAGATCCGGGTTAAAGTATACGATAGCGCCAGATAAAAAGTTTTTGTTCCGCATTTGGCGTCTGTAGACGGCCGGGGCGCTAGCGTAGACTAACAGGAGGGCTACGAATGGTTTTGGCAAAACCGTGAACGTAGTGAACTTGATATAATCGATGGAACGAGATAGCTTTTAAAAGGAGTGGCTTATGCTCCGCGTTTAAAAGTTGGTTTTTGAAAAGAAACCGAGTGGTTTTTGAAATTGTTCCAACGACTTTACTTTGGTTTATTTTCTTGCATTAATTTAATGCGTCCCATCATTTAATCCTACCATTGCAGAAAACAACAAAAATATGACGTATGCTTATGCCATCCGCATTCGCCACGGGGCCCGTCATTACCCGTTAGGTTACTTAACTAACGACAGAGCGGGGGCTGGACTAGCGCGGATGCAAAACATAAGCAACGCCTAAATAGATATCATATATAGATATATACATTCGTCAGATGCAATGATAGCCATTCCAGATCACAGATGAACACATTGGATATACTAGGAATCCGCAATTCATACGAGCCTGTAACGAAAGGCGGATTACACGGTCGCGGTGAATAGCCAATACCCCACCCTAGACCCCTACGGGTGCGGCAAACTACCCGCCAAATACCCGAAGTGAAGCAACCTCCGTCAACAACGTGAGTAGGCCACTCGGTACTTCGAGGTACCCGGTAGTTTGTGCACCCCTCCTTGGGTCTATCCTAGGAGCAAAAACAGTAAAAAGAAATTATACAATGGCGGCTACAACCTCATCCCGGATGTGCGGCCATATACATAATATTACATCAATTTACAAATTACATGAATCGAAAAGATAAAGAAAACTCTCATCTCACAACCCCCCGGTTATTCATCCGTGACAATCCAATGAATTCATATACACATACCATCAACATTACAGATCACAGATATGTATAACCCGCACTAATCGACGTATAGCGATTAGTAGACGTTCAATACATATATCACATCACGGATATAACCCGTTAGCTTAAGTCTTTAGAAGTTCGATCAAAATACGGATTTTTAACCACCCCAAAAACAAATTTTGAAAATCTGGGCAGAAAAATCATATTCCAAAAATCCCAAAATACCCCAGTAAATACACTGCAGTAAAACTGATCCACGGCCAAGTCAACTCGGCCGCGGATCCACGGCAAGAATCTGTTCTTGCCGCGTTTCCGCGGTGAGTTGGTCGGTTCTGTGGATCGTTTTTCTGCAGTGTACACTAAAAACCCTGAGTCGATTTTTGGTATATGTCAAATAATTTTTACAGCAGTTTAAAAATCGATAGAAAGTTTGAATCTCGGGCGTGTTTTGTGATTTTTTCACCGATCGAACTTCTAGTTACTTTGCTAACATGTTAGATAGTGTTTAACTAGGCTCTGATACCACTGTAAGTCCACGTTACCCGTCCCCGGTTCTTTGGGGTTGCGGAAATGGTGAAAAACGATTTTCTGCGGTGGGGTAACATGGACTCAAAAACGGATCTTTGTTAAACTAACTATCTAACAACCTAACTAAGAGTTTTACCTACTCGGTTAGGGGGTTATACCTTAACTTGAACTCCTTCTCTTCGACTCCTTGTGGTGGTCGGATGGTTCTCTCCTCGTCGGCTCCTTGTGCCGAAGATGGATCCATCCGAAAGCTTCTACCTTTGGCTCCAACCTCAATCTAGAAGAAACTAGAACACTTGGCTTGCTAGACCTTGTATACCAAGATGAGTAGAGAAGTGTTTTGGGTTTTATCTCTATGGTTCTTGTTTCTCAACACATGAGACAATAGAACCATGAACTAGAGAGAGCAAGAGGAAGAGGGAGAGCTTGAGGATGAGAGAGAATGAGAATGATAGAATGAGCAAGACTTTTTCCACCCATGCTCTCATAACACAAAATAATCATAATAATAATAGTAATTGAGTATTTTTTTGTGATGGTTCTTATCATATCAAATGGCAATATCATTTCATGCATTAAATGTAATTTGTGAACAAAACAAGCAAGCAAAGGTCAATGCCATGAAATGATAGCCATTATCATGATGATGGTCAACAAGTACAACCTAGTCAACCGGTCAACAAAGTCAACAAGTCAACAAAGTCAACCTTTCAACCCAACCATGGTACAATAACACTTAATTAATATTATTATTAATTATATTTCTAATTCTCATTAGGGTTTAGCAAAAGTCAAAAGTCAACAACCCTAATGAGAATCCTCTGCCTCTGTCTCCGTCAACCGTGCATACACACCCGCAACCGCGTTCTAAGGAACACAAATACAAACGAGATAAAACCAATCCCAAAATGTATACTAGGATCCGGCTTAGACCAAAGTCCGCTAGTAATAACTGTCCGGACACCAAACGTGCACAAGTGCACGGATGTGACCGAACCCTGTCGCAAAACCATACGACCTCTACTCTTTTGCCTAAAGGCGAATAGCTCTCTGTGTGGGACTCTAAAGACTCGACACTACGCTGGCAGTGGGTTTAACCACAGACTGCAAGCGGCACTAGCTGTGCGTAACGGCCCCCAGGTAGATGCCGATAAGAAGATCGACGAGGTGAAACCCATCTGAACTCCTACTGAGCCTGAATGTGATAGTCTCCATACAGTCTGGTCTGTTCGTCTGAGAATATCGCATGGCGGGCCTAGGGGGCGGTAAACGTCAGTCCCCTAATAGCGGTACAAGTTGTGTCGGAGTGTAGCCCAGAACACCCTGAGATAATACTGGAAACCTACCAGTATATCTCGCTTGCCCTGGCCAGGGATGACTATATGTAATGGCTCTCCTTGACACAGCGTGATATCAACTCCCAATACCGGGAGAGACGAATCCTGTCTAACCGTCACTGCCTCCAAGTGCTTCGGGACTGCACCCAACTACTACCTGTTTGCACGACTCCTTTGAGCCGTGGTAGGGTAGTAATCAAAGTACAGTGGGAACTCACTCGAGGCGAAGTGACAGTGTCAAGTCAGCGGACTAAGCTGTACTCATGTCACCTGGGAACTGATAACTGACGATAGGTATAGTACCAACCAACAGTTCCTGACGAGTCCTGTCCAGTGTACTCGTAACCTAACGAGCACCCGCATACTATCTCAAGTACGACGTACTGACGGCTGTGGGACAGACCGTCTCCCCTGCTGGGATAAGAAGCGCATACGCTAGTCGACTCCGGAGTATCGATGCCCTGTCTCGATAGTCCTACGACTAGGGACCTGTATAAGGATGTGCTTGTGGATTACCCAGCCCCCATGAGTGTGACTGCCATCACAACGCTGGTAATCAAGCAAAGATCCTAAGGGCTCCACTAATGTGTATAGGTGATATACTAAAAGAAACACATGTACACATTAAAGTAGAAACAAACCAAGTAGCATACTACCATTTTGAGAAAGATTGTCTATACAACTGTGAATATCCCAAGCTTCCATTAAGTAATATACAAACTAGTATGATACAGTAATGGCCTCTAGGGAATATACACTAACACATTTGACTTCAACTCGAGCTGTGTGACTGCGTTCGTGTCATTAAAAAGCTCACTCACTTCTGCTTCCGTCCTTTCTTCTCCTGACTGGATGTATCCATTTGAGATTATGTGCAACGCATCCGACTTTGCCATCGGTGCGGTCCTTGGATAACACATCGATAATATGCCGCACGTGATCTATTATGCTAGACGAACCCTGAACGATGCCCAACAGAACTACACAACAACTGAGAAGGAATTCTTGGCTGTTGTGTTCGCTTTAGAAAAGTTCAGGCCTTACTTGATTGGCTCTCCAGTCATCGTCTACACGGACCATTCATCATTTCTCCATTTTTTTGCAAAGAAGGATGCAAAATCTCGGCTGATACGTTAGATCCTCTTACTTCAAGAGTTTGACCTTGTCATCAAAGACAAAAAAGGATGTGAAAACGTAGTCGCCGATCATCTTTTACGACTCCCTTCTTCGCCAACGCTTCAACTTCCGATCAACGACGTTTTTCGGGATGAACGGCTCTTGACAGTATCTTGCGAACCCTGATTTGTAGATATTGTGAACTATTTGGCCACAGGATTACTACCGACTGAATGGTCAAGTCAAGACAGACTTCGATTTTTATCCCAAGTAAAACACTTTTACTGGGACGAACCCTATCTGTTCAAGTACTGTCCCGACCAGATTATTCGTTGGTGTGCCCCTGACAATGAATTCAAGAGTGTGCTATCATTTTGCCACGATCAAGCATGTAGCGGGCACTTTGGCCCTAGAAAGACAGCCGAGAAGATCTTGCAGTGTGGTTTCTACTGGCCACAACTCTTCAAAGACGCTCATGACTACTGCAAGACTTGCTCCCGGTGCCAACACTTGGGCCGGATATCCTGGAGAAACGAGATGCCGCTCCAACCAATCTTGGTTGTGGAGATTTTCGATATTTGGGGGATTGATTATATGGGGCCGTTTCCCAGCTCTTTTGGGAACTTGTACATTCTTCTCGCTGTTGATTATATCTCTAAGTGGGTCGAGGCTGTGCCCAGCCGGACTAACGACAACAAGGTTGTCGTTAGATTTCTTAAGGAAAACATCTTTTCCTGGTTTGGGCACCCCCGCGTGATCATTAGTGATAATAGAACTCATTTCTGTAATAGGACTTTCGAGGCCTTGATGGGAAAGTATTCCAGTAATCATAAGCTATCAATGCCCTACCACCCCCAAACATGTGGGCAAGACGAGGTTTCAAATCGACAAATCAAGCAGATATTGGAGAAGATGGTTTCTAAGATCCATAAGGATTGGTCTTTAAAACTCACTTATGCCATTTGGGCATTTCGAACCGCTTATAAGACCGATCTTGGCATGTCTCCCTATCGGCTTGTTTACGGAAAGGCTTGCCACCTTTCAGTGGAAATAGAGCATCGTGCATTTTGGGCGATAAAGGAGATGAATCTATCTCTCGAAGATGCGGGCAGCCATCGGAAGCTGCAGTTAAATGAATTGAACGAGCTTCGGGATGAGGCTTACAAAAACACAGTTGTCGTTAAGAACTGAACGAAGGTGTTTCACGATAAACACCTTTTGCGCAAAACTTTCGCACCTGGTCAACAGGTACTGCTTTACGACACCCGGTTATATTTCTATCCAGGTAAGCTCAGATCTCGGTGGAAATGGCCATTTTTTGTGCGGAATGTGTACCTGCAAGACGATGTGGATTTGGAAAATCCAAAGGACGGTTCGTTTTTCAAAGTAAACGGACACAGACTGAAACCGTACCTTAGCGCTGAGCCAACAAAGGAGCTCCTGGTCTTACAGGAGCCGGTTTACCCTGCATAATCTTCCTTTGCCTACCACCAAACTTCGGTTATCCAGCCAAACAGTGGACACTGTTTCAAACAATGTGGGGGTATGTATATACTATTTTTTATATATGTGTGGATATTCTTGTCCGGTGCATATCCATTTTTGACGAGCAATCCTGTCTGGTGATGCTCATTTTTTTATTTAAAAAAAAAATTGTGTATATCTAACCAACAATTTTGACCCTTCAATAATTTTTAATGCAAATGACAGTAAGGGCACTGTCCAGTTTAAGTTTGGGGGTACGTTCGGTATGCATTTCTAACCTTCACATTCATGTGTATATTTTGCATCTTCATACTTATTAAAACCCCATAAAAATCAGAAAATTTTCTAAAAACATAAAAACTTTGTTGTCAAGTTAGCTAATAGGAGAACTTAGATTCAATATTTCGACGGTTTTGTTTAATAAGATAGGAACAATTAAATCCTATTTTTAGATTTTGAAAACCTGAAAGATAACTCTCCTTTGATATTAACTATAGCTAATATACGTCTTTTCATCACACTACACGTGTTGTGAGTTTTGAAAATTAGATGACATGTCTTTTATGTCTAAAAACTTTTAAATTGATAAACTATTTTGTGAGAATCAAATAGCTTTGTTCTGAAATAAGTAATATCAAGACGAGTTTATAAAGAAAGGTGGATATGAAGGAATATTATTGATGCCTTAATAAGAACTAATTCTTAAGAATAACCCATCTGAAACTTGCTTGGAGTGATTACACACCTAAACCACTAAACACGTCTTTTATCCAAAAAATATTTGAACAACCAGTTATATCTCCGTTCACATTAAATCGTTATGATTTTCACGCCAAAATTGTTCTTTTGTTTTAGGGCCTAGGTAACTTGAGTAATTAAGTCCGCCGGGGTGCCTTTACACCTAATGCCCTAAAACCAACTGGTTTGGGTGCATTGGCCCAAATCTCGCTAAGAAGCCTAGAAAGTCCAGATTAAAACAAACTCAAGCAAGTGTTCTCCCCGAGTTAAAATTCCTAATGGTTCTTTGTGTGAGAATAATCTTGACAAAAGACAGGTTTTTATAAAAATATTTCTAGCAGAGGTATAAAGGTTTTATTCTATGATAAAGACTATTGCACATTCACAGAGGTGTGTATGAAACGAAAACAAAAAAAATGTGGAGTGAAAAATAAGACCTAGTTTCCTGTTAAGGAAGATAGAAATTCTGAATTTGAAACCTAACTGGAAAACAAAACTTGAGATGTACTTAACTCTTTATAAAACTTGTGTGATCCTTTTTAAATCTTTATCTGGGCTTTATTTTGTGACATGACGACTTTAATCGACCCTTTTGAAAGTTAACGACACTATTTGTACTGCATGTAAAGACGTATAGAATCTTAAGTTAAAAGCGAGGTGTGAAAACTAAAGGTTCGATAGTTCTAAAATCAGGATAATACAATTGCTAGATTTAAAACAAAACCTTGGGATTAGAATCATAGTTATTCCGCAAAACTAGCTTGATGGGATATTGTGGGTGTAATCCGCTGAAAACCCTCAGGAGACAACACTCCTCCTACTAGGGACACCTAGAGGTTTAACGGCTTATTGCACGAGCTCAGTGCAATCGCGTTCCCTGCGAAAATGAGGTCCGGATTCTTTTATTTTTTGTTTTGCTCGGAACGAGCAAAAGATAAGTTTGGGGGTATTTGTTCATACCAGAATTTTGCATTTTAATACCGCTCATTCATTATCTATTTTTTGTATATATCGGTACTATTAACCAATGTTTTCTCAGTAATACAGAATGCAGGTATCCGTGACAAAATACTGGAAATACATTAAAAATCACGGATATATCATTTGCGAGCGAACACTGCAACCAGAACCGCAAACCGACCGATATTTCAAGTGTTTCTTTTTGAAACATGCTTGTGTACACACTTTTTATCTAAATGGACCAACACAATACAAGTTTTACACAAGTGTGCACTAGGACCTAGGGGGGCTGCATAAGACACAAGTGGGCATGAGTGTGACATGCATTAAATGCTACAAGATATGTGTTGACTTTAAAGATTCAAATTTCCCTCCAAAACCCAAACTGCAAACAAGATCAAACCAGAGAAAATAAACTGCACCAAAGTGATGCTGGAAACAACACTGACCATCACACGAAGTTTGAGGAACTTCCCCCAAAAACTGGCTGGCCCTACTCTTCCCCTAGCCGAGCTCGCCGGCCCCACCTCCTCTGATTAGCTCCATCTTCCTGTGGCCCCCCTTGATGCCACATCAGCTCATTTTTATTATTTATTTATTCAGTTTTTGAGCCTATAAATACAGACCAGAGGCATGAGGATTGGGGATACCTTTTGTTTAGTTTTGTACCAAAACTCTTGTAATTTGTAAGCTTGCTTTCCTTTGTAATTCTTGAGATCTTGCCCCTTTGCCTTGACCTTGCAACTTTTTCATTGAACTTGCAAGCTTAAGGTTTAGGTTCTTGACTTCAAGATTAGTGTAACTTGTTTGTGATTCAATAAAAAGTTCTCATTTTTTTTATTACCATGTCTTGTTCTATGTTTACATATTTGAACTTGTGAAATTCTCGCCTTATTTTGATCTTGCAACCTCTTAAGTGAGCTTGCAATCTTAAAGTTCTGTGTTTGGATTTCACACTTCACCGGGCTTACGAGCACTTGGAGATATTTGCACTTGGATTCATTGGTTCTCTCTTTTTCTTTCTTTTCTCTTATTTTTCATTATGTTCCTTACTCTTTTCCCTTTTTCTTATTTTTACTTTGTAAATATGTGTGAGTAGTCACTGTACTTGTTAAGGGTGGAATATGGTTAGATTGTATTTGAAGATGTTATTTGCTAAAAACCTTAAAAACCTTAAACTTTGCAATTGAAACTCCGTGCAAATCACTCGCAATTCCGCTTCGCTAGGCATCCTATCCTACCACGATAGCGATGATTCCTAATTATGACCGGATTGCTAGTGATTTGCCGAAGGCTAGAATCAAGAGATAACAATGGAAGGACAAGGGACAAGTAAGACGGATTTAGCGAAATACCGCAAATACAGTATTTCAAGTTCCCTAATCCGCTTGTTACCTATTGCTTTAGTGTCAATACCAAAGTTGGGTCTATAAGAATTCGACAACTTCACCTTCATACAAGCTAACCTATTACTACTCTTAACAAGTCATTTTATTATACATATCCTTGTTGCGACATTTAGTTTAATCAACAAATCAAAATACGTTGTTAACTCATTAATATAAGCCTAAAAACTTACCATCTCCCTGCAGAGTACTCATCGCGGCTCGCTACACACGACACCGTTTTGATTGCGGTAATTTCTAAACTCTTTCTAAAATACGACACGGCAAAGTCGTAACAATCAGTAACAAACAAGAAATTTCATAATGCAAGAATGTAATGAAAACGAGAATTAACAATTTATCACCTTCATTAAATCTTCTTCAAAATACACCTCTCAAATTGAGATTACAAGACTAACTCTCGATCGCTCATTAGAAAGGGAATTTGTCGTCGATCTTTGCGAGGCTCGATCGCCATGAGTCGTGGATCGGATGCGGATCTCTTGCTCTTGATGACGACCGGCGTTGCAATGAAGAATCGTTGATTGCTCGCTTGATTTGCTTCTCAATGAATCTTGATTTGATTGGAATTGGATCTCAAGTTGTGTCACTCAACTTGAATTTGAATTGATTTGGATTTTTTTAACAATGAGTAACCCCTTCACCTTAGATCTACATCCCCTTTTATAAAATTCAAAATAAATCTTCACTCCAAAGCTAGATTATTAGAGAGAGCCTTCTAGAATGAGGTTGTTACAAGGAGCCTTCTAGAAGAAGTTTGTTATGCCGAGCCTTCCAGAAGAAGCCACGTGGTAATTAAGCGTCTTGAGGAAGCAAGGTTGTTAGAATGAAGATTCTGGAGAGAACACGTCATCTGAGCCCTCAAATCGGCCGCGGTTCCGCGGCCGTATGAATGGATCTCTGCATCATTTCTCTTGGGTATTCTGATGTAGGCTTTTGGGTTTTCTTCTAATATCTGTAATCTTAGTTCCTTATCTGAATCACTTCCAGATTCTAAGTCTTTGACTTGCTGCGTTTTATCGGCACTTTTGCGATTCCGGTTCTTTGACCTGAAGAATTTTTTGCACATAATCTTGATAAAATGTGTTGAGATATACAATATCATGCGTGTAATAATAAACACACAATTCCCTTCCAGAGTGTCGATTATAACTGTAACACGTGGTATTTGGTATTTTCCAAATGAATTTGTAATCCGTTTTATATTTACAATAAACACCCTTAGATGATTAGAAACAGTAGGGAAAGTGATGTGTTAAGAATGCAATATTTTCGAATGATCAAGTTACCCCAAAGCCTACCCCATATGCTTGGGATAAAAGGCTCAGTTGTTGTTTGTTTGTTGATCAAGTTACCCCAAACTTAATTTTGGTCGTCTCAAGCAAACATCTTTTATTCAAGAGAAAGAGAAAATAAAAACTAACTAGCACACTTTCGTAGGCAACACGATTGCACTGAGCATGTGCGACAAGCTTTTAAACCTCTAGGTGTCCCTAGTAGGAAGAGTGTTGTCTCCTGAGGGTTTTCAGCGGATTGCACCCACAAAATCCTATAATAAAAGGAAGACTGTGAAAGTTACATATAAATATAAGAATTATAAAAGAAAGACTTTGAAAATCAGAGTTTCCAACTAATACTAGCTTTTCGGTTGTCATGAGCCCTATCTTAATAGTCATGAAAAGATATTAGAAATCACATCATCCCTCAATAAAACATCGCCTTTATTCTTCATTCCTACCTTTCTTCTAAACATTGATCATATACCCCTACGTGTGTGTAAAAGACATCTCTACACTCGGAGAATTCAATTCAAGCTATCATACTCTTGTCCATCTACCTTAGTATTTTTTTTATCGATGAATATTTAGATGGATTTGCTCACACATTTTTCATGCGACCGTTAATACTTCTTGAGGTACTAACTAACTGATTACATCTGTGCTTGCAGATTAGGCGGAAGTAGCAATTTTCCTTGCCTTGCAACACCTAAGGCTTAGCAGTGACTCCCAAACCAGTTGGTCTAAGGCACTAGGTGATAAAGAACCCTTGCTATATTTTTTCTATGCTGCCTTGGTGATTACAAGACCGGTGTTCATTTTTCTCAACACCATTTTATCTTTTATGCTTCATTTTTATTTCCTTCATACTTTGGCTTTAAGACAAGAGCATTTCAAGGTATCCTCTACTATCCCGAGTTTCAAGACGTGTGTATGTGCGTATAGTAGGGTATCAATATTCAAATGTTTGGCTTTCAGAATAGGAACTATTTTTCAGACTTATTTTTATCCTCAGATTAGTGACTTCATTCATCTTACTAATCCTTGGGACAACGGCTCATAACTACTTATTACTAGTTTCGTTTAAGAAAACATCTAACTTTCTTGTTTTTCTTAAATTTTTCCAATCTTTTGGATGTAATTTTTCTCTTTCTAATCTTTTATTATATAATTAAATATTAAATATATTTTTTCATATGTTTTGTGCTTATGCAAAGTATGATGCAAAGTGATGCGCAAATAAGCACAAACCTCCCCCAAACTTGTTTACAACAGTGTTCTCGCTGTTGTCATCTGTGAAATCTCATAAACCTGTAAACTTGGGAGGAAAAATTTATTAATGGGGACATGAAATATGATCGTGAAAATCTCACCCAAACTTATTTACTCACCTCCATTCTAAAGATGATACAGTATTTTTTTCAAGACATAGAGGTGAGACGGAGGAATTTTAGTCAAGATAAAGCGGCTCCTGTAAACACAGGAGCTCCTCCGTGGGGTCAGTGGAAAATACGGTTTTAATCTATATCCATTTACTTTGAAAATTGTACCGTTTTCAACATTTTCAACCTCAACTGCCCCGTGCGGGTATACGTACCGCACAACAAAAGGTCCTTTCCACCGAGATTTTAGCTTACCTGTATGAAGATGGAGACGTGAATCATAAAGAAGGACTTGTTGACCAGGTGTAAAGTTTTTCTCAAAATGTTTTTATCGTGAAATATCTTAGTCCGATTCTTTACAATTACAACATTATCGTAAGCTTCATCGCGGAGTTCGCTTAGCTCGTTTAATTGCAGCTTCCCAAAGTTGCAGGCTTGATTTAAGTCACAGTTAAGTTCTTTAATGGCCCACAATACTTTGTGTTCAATCTCGACCGGAAGGTGGCAAGCCTTACCAAACACAAAACGATAAGGAGACATACCGAGATCAGTTTTAAAAGCAGTACGGAATGCCCAAAGAGCATCCGTCAATTTGGTTGACCAATCTTTTCGGTTTTTAGAAACTGTTTTCTCCAAAATTTGTTTGATTTTCCTATTTGAAATCTCAACTTGCCCGCTCGTTTGGGGATGATAGGGTGTGGAAAGTTTGTGGTTGATTGCATATTTCCGCATCAAAGTCTCGAAAGACCGATTACAGAAATGCGTCCCGTTATCGCTAATGATAGCGCGTGGGTGTACAAATCGCGAAAAGATATTTTCTTTAAGGAACTTAATAACAACCTTGCTGTCATTAGTGCGACAAGGAATAGCTTCCACCCATTTCGAGACGTAATCAACCACAAGCAATATGTACAAATTCCCAAAGGAGTTGGGAAAAGGACCCATAAAATCAATACCCTAAACGTCGAAAATTTCAACCACCAAGATCGGTTGAAGAGGCGTCTCATTTCTCCGAGAAATCCTACCCGTGTGTTGACACTGTGAACAGGTTTTGCAATGATCAAATGTATCTTTGAATAATGTCGGCCAGTAAAAACCGCATTGCAAAACCTTCTCCGCCGTCTTTCGAGGACCAAAGTGACCTCCACTTGCCTGATTATGACAAAAAGATAGAACACTCTTGAATTCATCATTGGGGACACATCTGCGAATGGTTTGGTCAGGACAATACTTAAACAGATAGGGTTCATCCCAGTAAAAGTGTTTTATTTGGGATAGAAATCGATGTTTGTCCTGTTTCGACCATTCGCGAGGAATAAGTCCTATTGCAAGATAATTCACAATATCCACGAACCAAGGTACGTCGGATACATTCAAGAGTTGTTCGTCCGGAAAAGAGTCATTAATTGGCAGGGTCACAGGTAAAGAAGAGATACGTGAAATATGGTCGGCTACTACGTTTTCACATCCTTTCTTATCTCGAATGACGAGATCAAATTCTTGTAATAGAAGGATCCAACGTATTAACCTACCTTTAGCATCTTTCTTCGCCAAAAGATGTTTCAAGGCGGAGTGGTCAGTGTACACAACAATTGGTGAGCCAATCAAGTAAGGCCTGAATTTTTCTAATGCAAATACAACTGCCAAAAGTTCTTTTTCGGTAGTTGTATAATTAATTTGAGCATCGTTCAGGGTCTTACTTGCATAATAAATCACTTGTGGCATCTTTTCAATGTGTTGTCCTAAGACTGAACTAACTGCAAAATCTGATGCATCACATATAAGCTCAAACGGGTGGTTCCAATCTGGAGATGATAGAACGGGGGCTGTAGTGAGAGAGTTTTTAAGTGAGTCAAATGCAGCCTCACAATCCGAGTCAAAGTGAAAGGTTGTATCTTGGCCAAGAGAAGAGTTAAGGGTCTAGCAATTTTTCTAAAATCCTTAATGAATCTCCGATAAAGGCCTGCATGGCTAAGAAAAGATCGTATATCTTTGACGCATTTGAGATGAGGAAGGTTATGAATGACATCTATTTTAGCTCTGTCAACCTCAATGCCTTTCCGTGAGATAACATGTCCAAGCACAATTCCCTCTTGGACCATGAAATGGCATTTTTCCTAATTCAAGGTTAAGTTCTTCTCCTTACAACGAGTAAGAACTGCGTCAAGATGAGATAGGCAGTCAGCAAAAGAATCTCCGAATATCGAGAAATCATCCATGAAAATCTCCAGAAAATTCTCGACCATGTCCGAGAATATCCCCATCATACACCGCTGAAATGTAGCGGGAGCATTGCATAACCCAAAGGGCATGCGTCTGTAAGCAAAAGTACCAAAAGGACAAGTAAATGTGGTTTTGTCTTGATCCTTTTCGGCAATAGGGACTTGGTTATAGCCAGAGTATCCGTCCATGAAACAATAATATTCACGTCCGACTAAGCGTTCTATCATCTGGTCAATGAAAGGTAGAGGAAAGTGGTCTTTCCTCATTGCAGCATTGAGTTTTCTATAATCAATACATACACGCCACCCAGTTTGAGCGCGTGTCTGGATTAACTCATTAGCCTCATTTGTTATGACCGTGATGCTAGATTTCTTAAGGATTACATGAGTTGGACTTACCCATTGGCTATCAGAGATTAGGTAAATGATACCACTGTCAAGGCATTTAACGATTTCTTTCTTTACAGCATCCTTCATTATGAGGTTTAGCCGTCTATGTGGTTCTCGGGTTGGCTTAGCTTCATCCATCAGATGTATATGATGTTCTACAATCAAGGGACCAATCCCTTTGATGTCATCCATAGTCCAACCAAAAGCCTGCTTATTAGATCTTAATACCGTCAAAAGAGCATTCTCTATCTCTAAGGCTAGAGAAGCTGATATGATCACCGGTAAAGACTCATTCTCACCTAAATATGCATATTTAAGGTGAGAAGGTAATAATTTGAGATCTAACGCTGGCGGAGAAACAATAGAAGATGGGGTAAGCGAATGATATTTAGATTCATGAAGAAGCTCATAGCTTGCAAAGCATACAGACTCGAAAAGTGAAGAGTCAAAAAGTTCAGACTCAAGAGTGGAAAGAGTGTCCTCACTAAGATGTGTAAGATCAAACATTGATGTGCTGATGTCGTCGAGATTATCAAAGCAAAGTTCATCAACCTCGCAGCTTTCGGAAGCAATCTCGTGGACAGAACAGACATCAAGAATATGAGCAGAGGGTTCAGATGGCCGACTTCCAATTTTGTAGAAGTTAAGCTCTATTGTCATTTTTCCAAAGGATAGGTTCATAGAACCGTTTCGACAATTAATGATAGCATTGGAAGTGGCAAGGAAAGGTCGACCAAGAATCACCGGAATTTGGTTCCTTGGGTTCACTACAGGCTGTGTATCGAGAACAATAAAGTCCACAGGGAATATAAATTCCCCGACTTTAATCAACACATCCTCCAGTTCACCCCTAGGTTTGGTGATTGATCGGTCTGCCATTTGGAGAGTGCAATGAGCTGGTTTCAACTCTCCAATCCCTAACTGCTTGTAGACAGAATATGGAAGCAGGTTAACACTTGCGCTAAGGTCAAGTAAAGCACGGTTAATATTTTTACCCCCAATAGAAATCGATATTGTAGGACATCCAGGGTCCTTACGTTTCTTTGGTAACTGTAGGGTAAAAGCAGTGCTAACATTATTTGTCATGAATACCTTTTTGGGCACTTGAGTCTTCTTCTTCCTAGTGCAAAAGTCCTTTAAAATTTTCGCATAAGAAGGGACTTGTTGAATAGCATCTAGGAGAGGGATATTGATGTTAACCTGTTTAAACATTTCCATAATCTTCTCCATATGTAGACTCGATTTGTTTCCCTTTAACCGATTCGGATAAGGAGCTTTAGCAATAATAGCTGGGTCCAACATTGGAGAAGGTGGTGTGTGTGGAACTGATCCCAGAATAGGAGTGGGGATCGTCTTTGGTGGACTAGAAGAAATATGCTGAGGGTTCGAGCCTTGAGGAAAACGAAGAATAGGCTCGGAAGAAAATGGTGGGGTAGACAAAGTAGGATCAGAAGTAGAAGTGGATGTGGAAGTGGAAGGAAAAATGGAAGTGAAAGCCGGGGTGTTATTGATTAATTCATCATGATTATCAATCTCTTCACCGACTTGATTATTCAGCACTCTTCCAGATCTCAACGTTGTAATGGCATTCACATTGTGTGAGTAGCCAGGATTAGGTAAGGGTTGAGCTGGAAGTTTCCCTTTCTCTCTAGCACTCATTTCGGCATTCAATCGTGCAATTTGTGCTTCCATCGATTTAATACTCTCACCTTGGGAGGCGAAGTTTTTCTTTATATCATCGATAGAAGTCCTTATATCAGCCGACACTTGGATGGATTATTTCATAAACATTTCCAAGGTTCGTTCGAGTGAAGAAGAGGTATCAGTACCGGTCAATTGCAAAGAATTATTATACGGCGCAGAAGTGTTGACCGGATTTTGAAAATTTTGTAATCGATAGGGGTGTCGACTCAGTTGTAGTGGTTGCTGTTATTGTGGAGGGACCCTTTGAAAGTTGTTTTGGTTTGGAACCGTATTTTGAGTTTGGTGTTGGTTCCAAGCAAAATTAGGGTGATTCCTCCAACCCTGATTATAAGTGGAAGAATACGGATTGTTTCTAGGTCTTTGCTGGAAAGCAGTATTAGTATGCTCTTGACCTTGAAATGGAGAATTCAATGGACATTCTTCTGTCAGATGTGATGGATCAGAACAGCATCCACAGACAGTTTTAGGGAGTGTCATCTGATTTAGGGAGGCAAATAAAAAATTGTGTTCCATATCTTCGAGTTTCTTTTGCATTGCTGCCATTTCAGCTCTAACTCCTATGAAAACATCAAGTTGATGAATACCACTCCTAAACGATGGTTGACTTACACTTTCCTACTGTAAAGTTTTCTCAGCGAAATCTTCTAAAAATCTCCAAGCTTCACCATCGTCTTTAGACATGAAGTTGCCTTGACACATGGATTCAAGCATCTGTTTTGTTGTAGGATTAATGCCATCATATATGATTCTGCACAGATCCCATCGATGGATTCCGTGATGAGGACATTGAACTAACAGATCCTTGAAGCGTTCAAAATACTTCGAAAATGGTTCATTGGGAAGTTGGGTAAATTGATTTATTTCGCTACGGACTCGAGCAGTCTTATGATTGGGGTAGAATTTCTTAAGGAAAGCTATGACGAATTCATCCCAATTTGAAATAGAATGTGCAGCTGTGTTATAAAGCCACTTCTTGGCTAAATTGCACAAAGTGAACGGGAGAAGACGCAATCTCATAGCATCCACAGAAAGCTGTGAAGTACCCATCATAGCACATACGTTTTCAAATTTGGTAATAAAAACGTATGTATCTTCAGACTCAAGACCGTGATATTTGGGTAAAATATTGATGTAGTGAGATTTAATTTCGAAATTGTCCCCATTGGCTGGTGGTATGGAAAGACAAGTAGAAAGAGGACCTCGAATAGGGTACTATCTCTCTTGGAGAGAGATGTGGGGTGGATTCTACGCACCTGCGGATGGTGGCAGAGCGGTGTTAAAGAAGTTCGATGGAGATTCGTCCATCGAAGTGGGTGTGGTGTTGGGTGAAGAAAAAGAATACGTAGAATTACCGACTTCGGAGTCGATAGGAGGAACGCGGACAAGACGGGCACTAGAATCCCGTGTCCAGCCGAGCATACACTAAATGGTTTAGCATAAGTGGTAGCGTTAAGTGATAATTAGAGAAAAGATGGATTTGGTGTTTGTTTTGAAAAAGACGGATTTTTTTTTGAAAAATCACACAAACAATGCACAAGCAACCCTAAATATAATGGTCACCATGGTCAAGTCTCTAGACCGCTCCTAGACTTCCAGAAGACAAGTCGCAAGATAAATCTTCTACTGCCTCTTTATCTCTTCTGTGGCCAAGTAAGTGCCAGGTAAGTGGGAGGTTCTCCGCTACGTAAGTAGTAGGCCTAATTAAGTAACCACTTGCTTTAGACACACTTGCCTTAGACACCACAAAAGAAACGCGGATAAGCAATAGATTACTCACGACCTCCTTCTGTCCTAAATGAGCGCGACGGTCCTTAGAGTCTTGTATAGATATTTTTTAGTTAATGAGGGTAATGCGGATGCAAGTTTTATGATTTTTGGGGCATAAGAAGGGTAATGAAATCCTTACCTAATCTAAATTTGGTCTTTGCCCCTTAATTTCTGTATTAAAATATGCAAACAACCAATATCAAAATACGCAACAATTTCTTTTCGGCGCTGTGAATTTTTGCAAATAAACCTGCAGAAAATGGTTATTGGACAGAGCAGGGAAGAGATAAGAAAGTATAGAAGATACTACAGAAAACTCAACCCCTGACTCTTCAAGAATGCCGTGGATCCTCCGCCAAAGCCTGCTTACTGCCGCGGTTCCGCGGTTGAATGAACGGTTCTTTGAATGAAATTTGGTCCTGATGCTCCCTGTTGCTCCTCTGTCCTATCTGAAATGATCTGAATATTTTTTCCTTGCTGCAGAGATTCCAGATTTCCTTGCAAAATTCACAACTAATCGTTAAGCGCTTGATGCGATTTTGATTTAAAAATTCTGATGGAATAATAAAATTTTCCAACTCAAATTGCAAAAACGAACAAATTAGCACACATCCCCGGCAACGGCGCCATTTGATTGATATTTTTAATTGTTGAGTTGTTATAAAATGTAAAACTGATCACAACCGAAGAATTTTTACCGCAATCAATTAACGATGTCGAAATAGTTTCGTCAATGAATATGGATCGTCTACTGAGATGTGTGTACTTGTTCGATCTTGTTTTAGTTGAGTCGAAAAGAAAAATATAAAAGAAAAATTCAAGACAGAGATTCACGATTTAATTGAGTTTTCATTTCAAGAAAATCAAGAAAACATTCAAGAATTTAAGAAAGATTAAGAATATATCCAAGATCAATATCATTATCAAGATTTTGTAGAATAGCTTGTAGGAATCGATCAAATTGGTAGCTATGATGAAAACTAATGATTACGAATCTTATCTATTGATGAATTGTAGCTAGATCGATGTTGATCAATGAAGATTAGGGATCTATTGAAAAAACAAGGGTTTCTCCTTCACTATCCCTTGTCTTTTCAATGATCATCATTCGGATCAAGCCTCTAGCAAAGAGAATCATCAATCGTTTGATCCCTATTTTGCAACGAAATAATCAAGAATGAGATCTCACTCCAAATTAGGTCATCGATGATTCTTTTTTCTAGAGTTTACAATCCTCATAAGACTTAAGGGTAGTAAAAGGATTTCATCATCAGTAGATCTATCGATTCTCTCGATTTCGTTACAAGCGGAGATTTCACTCACACATCATGAAAATTAAAGAGTAACAAACAAAAAATTTCATAATGCAAGAATGTAATGAAAGCGAGAATTAACAATTTATCACCTTCATTAAATCTTCTTCAAAATACACCTCTCAAATTGAGGTTACAAGACTAGCTCTCGATCGCTCTTTCGAAAGGGAATTTGTCGTCGATCTTTGCGAGGCTCGATCGCCGTGAGTCATGGATCGGATGCGGATCTCTTGCTCTTGATGACGACTGGCGTTGCAATGAAGGATCGTTGATTGCTCGCTTGATTTGCTTCTCACTGATCTTGATTTGATTGGAATTGGATCTCAAGTTGTGTCACTCAACTTGAATTTGAATTGATTTGGATATTTTTAACATTGAGCAACCCCTTCACCTTAGATCTAGATCCCCTTTTATAAAATTCAAAATAAATCTACCCTCCAAAGCTAGGTTATTAGAGAGAGCCTTCTACAATGAGGTTGTTATAAGGAGCTTTCTAGAAGAAGTTTGTTATGCCGAGCCTTCCAGAAGAAGCCACGTGGTAATTAAGCGTCTTGAGGAAGAAAGGTTGTTAGAATGAAGCTTCTGGAGAGAACACGTTATCTGAGCCCTCAACTCGGCCGCGGATCCGCGGCAGATCGGCCTAGGTCGGCAGCGGTTCCGCGGCCTTATGAATGGATCTCTGCATCATTTCTCTTGGGTGTTCTGATGTTGGTTTTTGGGTTTTCTTCTGATATCTGTAATCTTAGTTCCTTATCTGAATCACTGCCAGATTCTAAGTCTTTGACTTGCTGCATTTTATCGGCACTTTTGCGATTCCGATTCTTTGACCTGAAGAATTTTCTGCACACAATCTTGATAAAATGTGTTGAGATATACAATATCATGCATGTAATAATAAACACACAATTCCCCTCCAGAGTGTCGATTATAACTGTAACACGTGGTATTTGGTATTTTCCATATGAATTTGTAATCCGTGTTATATTTACAATAAACACTTTTAGATGATTAGAAAGAGTAGGGAAAGTGATGTGTTAAGAATGCAATATTTTCGACTGATCAAGAGGCGAGCTCGGAGATGGTGAGCAGGAGCTCGAAGCTCATCGGCGAAGTGGACCGGGTAGTGGCTGATGTCGGTGGCGCAGGGCTCAGAAGGTCAACGGTGGCAACATGGTAGTGTTGTGATGTTGGAGGGAGTGGGGCTCGGTGATGGGGAGTAGCGGCTGCGGTGTCGAAGCGGTGGTTCGTCGAGTGGTCGCGCTCGGGGTGAAGGTGGAAGAGCTGGGGGGAGGGTCGCCGGCTGCAAAAAGGGGAGCTCTGAGGATGGAATGGGTCGGCTTGGGGCTCGAAGGCGTCAGCGGTTGTCTGAGGTGGTTTCCGGCGATGTAGAGCTTAGGGTTGGAGTTGGGGAAAATAGTAGAGTGAACGGGAGAGAGAAGCATAGGGAGAACGGGGGGGGGGGTGAAGTAGAGAGGGTATGAGCGATCGTTGGGGGTTTTGGACGACTGGAGTTATGGCCGTTGGGGTAGCGGCGACATGGACAGGTCTCGCGATGATGGCACGAGAAGAGGGAAGCCGTAGGGGAGAGCCGTTGGGGGAAAGGGCCGTTGGGGGGTGACCCGAGCGGGGCATGGGGGTTGGACGTGGGCGCGATCGTCGCGGCGAGCGCGAGGGAACCGTTGAGAAAAAAGGCGGGAAAGAACGAGCGAGGGAAAAGAAGAAGAAGAGGGGTGTGAGCGGGTCGGGTCGGGTAAGTTAGGATTTGGGCTTTAGAGTTTAGGTTTAGGAAATTTCAATTTTAATATATATATAAATGAAAGGAAAATGGAATAAAAATATGGAAAATACGGAAAAATTTTATATACGGAAACTGGGGATTTACAACATTCCTGTTTCTTTCTTTCTTTGGAATGTTCGTCAAGAGGACCCGATTCTCAGGAGACCAAGCCCAGCCAGGAGGACTTGGATTAGTTCACAGAGGAGCCAGACTTTTAGTTTTACTTGTACTTATTTCCTTTTCATTGGTATGCCACTGTTTAGGCATTGCTTTTATCATTGTACATTTCCTTTTCAAATCAGCTGTAATGTAAAGAAAGAATGTTAATAAAAGTTGTTATTTATATTATATCACTTGTCTTTCTTGTGCATTTATTTATATTGCATATTTATGCTTAACGTGTTTACTTCTGAGTAAATACGTCGCGGCCCGTCACGTCTACTTTTCCGTACACTGGGAAGCAGGGCGCAACAGGAGACCCAAAAGGAACTTAAGAAGTGGATTCAAGACCCGAAGGACACGAATTCGATAGGTATACAATTCTAACACAGTAGAATAATTACCTTTGTAGTATAGCTAGTTAGGGTTTTATAGTAGATATTGGGTTAAAAGTCTTTCTTGTATGCTTACAAAATCCGGTTTTTGAAATTCTGCTTCTCTACAAACCTTGTTGAGCATGTGAAATAGACTTACATTTTTTGACAACGAAGACCGGCATGCAAACTCGTTCCCGGGGTTCCTAGGAGCGCAAGAAGTGGTTTGAAGAAGAAGGGAACGACTACAAAAGTATCTATTGCTAACCGAGTAGCTAAACTCTTTCACTTGTTTTCTAGTTTAGTGTTTGGATTCGATTCTAGGTCGTAGAGTTCGTGCTCTCGTTGTATAAATTTTTGTTTTGTATTCCTCCTTGGTCACTAGTTAGCGGCAAGAGGACGAGCGTCTACTTATATGGTATCAGAGCAACCCAAAAACTAGAATTAGTTTAGACGATGTTTAAAGTTTCGAACCGAAAAAATTCCGTATTTTCAAAACCCTAAACTTCAAGTCTCTGTCAAATATTTTTTGGTCTCGAAATTTTTTTAGAGTATTGCAGAAGCATGATATAGGCATGAATACGACACAGTACAAATATGAGCCCAATCTAAGACTTTTCAACCGTAAAAAAATTCATAAAAACCGCTTTCTGCGGCAAAGTTTGCTCTGTTTGGGTTCTTCATTTTCTAGTGACTTGGGTATTGAAAATGGGGATTTTTGGTAAACTTCTTTTTTCCCAGATTTCACTTGATATTATCTTGGTATTCGGGCAACACGGAAAGTTCTAAACTCGAAATTTAGCATCGTTTAATGTCTTTGAGTTTGTATTTGTGTCTGTATACGTCGTCTAATTGTTATAGGTCGATTAAACGGGGTTTTAAATACTGGCTATTGTTGTTGGTTATTTGTATCTTGTGATGGATTAAACGGATAGTCGTGGTGGATAATCCCTTCATCGTAGAATTGAATGTATATTTGTATATTCGGGGTGAGCGGACGGATCGTGGCCGTCGTCACCGCTTGTTGTATATTGTTTTATTGGAACACGACCGAGTTGAGGTCGATGTTACCATTGTATATCCATTCATTTTTGCATTAGGATAACCCACGGAGAAGTGCTCAAATAGCCGGGTTCTAGAGTGTGCTAGGTAGTCGTATCGCCGTGGTGAGTTTGAGCCGCCTCCCTCTAGAATTGACTGGCTATTCGTCGCACTTGTAAAGGTTTAGGATAGACCCATGGTGGAGTGCTCAAGTTGTCGGATATCACGCCCTGGTTCCCAGTGTACGGATAAGGAGACACGACGAGGCACGCGACGTATTTACCCAGAAGTAAACACGTTAAGAGTAAATAAGCAATATAATATAAATGTACACAAGAATCACATGAGATGTAAATGAACAACAACTTTTTATTTATTAAACATTCTTTACAATACAATTGGAAAGTAAATACAATGCGGAAAGCAATGCCTAAACAATGGCATGGACAGAAAGTAAAGGTATATACAAGTGACTAAAGCTCTGGGTCTTCTGTGAACTGCTCCAAGTCTTCTGAGCAGGGCTCGATCTCCAAAGAGTCGGGTCCTCCTGACAATATTCCAAAGAAAGAATAGAAAAGGAATGTCGTCAGCGAACAATCGCTCGGTATGTCCCAACAAGAGATGGAAATAGACTGAACAGGTAAAGAGAATATATCTGGTATAATGTATGATTATTATGTTAACGCAGTTGTTTGTAGATTGGTACAGAATATGATAGTGTATACGAGAGGAGTCCAACTTACCCTGTAGACTATGTTATATGGAGTACAAGGCCCCGTCAAAACCCACGGGACAACGGCAACGGATATTCAGGTCAGGTGTATTAAAGTGACCATCTCTTGCCACTTTTAACACATTCCGTACCAATCTACCCCTTAAAAACCCGTAATGCATATTGTATTGTTTTGTAGTGATTTGTAAATATAAGACTTACCGAAACCATGATATCAATTGTTCATGTAAATGGATAAGGATATAAATGGATAGTCATGTAGACAAGTCAATGTATATCCATGGTTCGGTCAGATCAAGTTATGTTGATATAGATTGTATCAGGTATAAATGGATTCAAGTTGTATTGGAGTTACATTCGAATTGTAGAATGGATTTGTGATGAGAGTTGATTTTGATATTGATGTGAGACATGCTTTTGGCTTATGGTCACCATTCCTTTTACTATACTCACCTCCCTTCATGGTTTTTGAGATCCATCTCATTCTTATCATATGGCCGGCCATATCTTTGAAAGAGGGGGAGAGTGAATTGATTTGGTGTGGGAATTTTACTTCATCTCATTTTTCCTTGCTTGCTACAAAATTCCTAACACATCTCCAAAGTTGATTTCTTCACCTCCATTCACATGGCAACTTCAACCCCAATGAGACAAAACTTTCTACACTTCATCTACAGCATCCTTGGTCATGTCGACTCGCCAACTTCGTGCTCGAGTTGCCTCGGTCCAGAGGTGGGAGCCCGTAAAAGAAGCCGGCGATGTGGTGCCCGTTCCAACGAGGAGATGAAGACCGGAGATTCCGCGAGGAGATCGGGAAGGAGGCCGAATACCGAAGGACACGGATCGCTCGGTATAGCATTCTATCCCATCTCTAGTTGCTAGCATTAGGTTAATGGTTACGATCCGGGTTTTTAGGATGCGGTAGTGCCGGTTTAAAATTAAGAAAATTTTTCGTTTCCGCATTTTGGCCTCAGATAGCAGTTCCCTGGTGACATGTGTACAGGTTAGTTCATCGACCTGAGAGCGATTGTTGGAGATAGTGCCCTTAGAGTCAATTATTGGATCACAGGCACGTGATTGCAATGATTGAGAGAGGACCTATATCGTTAGAACAGTCTTACTCAAGATGATAGTATGCTATCCGGTTTGCCTTTATCATCGTGTACTGTTTCAGGTGACCTTAAAGGTCACTATTGCACGTTGATAGAGCCCTTAGGATTCTTGCTTGACGGCCAGCAGTATGATGGCGATCATATACATGGGAGCTGGGGTCTTTAAGCACATCCTTAAAAGGTCCCTAGTCGAGGGAGTTTCGAGACAGGGCATCTATACCCCAGAATAGATTAGTGCATACAGTCGAGACCCCGACGAGGGGCGGTGGCCGGTCTCACAAGCCACTGGTGTCAGTTGGTTCACCTAAGATGTATACAGGTGCTCATTTGGTTATGAGTACACCGGACAGGACTCGCCGGGAACATGCTAGTTAGTCTTATACCTGACGTCAGATAGCAGTTTCTAGGTGACATGTGTACAGGTTAGTTCATCGACCTGAGATCGTCATTTGTCTCATGTGAGTTCCTACTGTGCTTTGATTACTACCCTACCACGATTCAAAGGAGTCGTGCAAACTGGTTTTAGTTGGGTACAGTCCCGAGCCACATGGAGGCAGTGAGCGGATCTGCAGGGGTTCGTCTCTCCCGGTATTGGGGGTGAGATCGCGCTGTGTCTAGGAGAGCCATTACACAAAGCCCTCGGCCGAGGCAGGAGATTTACTGGTACGTATTCCAGTAGTATCTCAGGGTGTTCTGGGCTACACTCCGACACGACTTGTACCGCTTTTGGGGGTCTGACTTTTACCAACCCCCTAGGCCCGCCATGTGATACTCATAGATGAACGGACCGGACTGTACGGATATTGTCACTGACAGGCTCAGTGGGGTGTCAGGATGAGTTCGCTCATCGACGTCCCTTTTGTTCAATACCTGGTAGCCCGTTACGTATGGCTAATACCTCTGACGTGCTAGTGGTTAAATCACAACCAAAGTATTGACGAGTCTTTAGAGTCCCCCACAGACCGTTTCTCAAGTTTCGGGCGAAACGCTGTAGAGGCCGTATGGAGATATGGCAGAGTTCGATCTTATACGTGCGGTATTGCACGGATCAAGATCGGACGGATAATACTAGCGGGCTTTGGTTTAAGCCGGATCCTAGTATTGTACAGTGTAGATTTTGTCTCATTGCATTTGTATTCGGTCGGAATACAAATGCGGGTATATATATACAGTCGCGAGGTTTTCCTATAATTTATTACGGGATCAGTTTTCTGAAGTTGCCAGTTTGCATTCCGTTTCGGCCAGTTTTCCTTTGTTCCTTCATGGGCGGATTTTTGTGATGGGAGGGCTAATTTGCAAGTATGCAAATTAGCAATTGTGGAGGGTTTATTTGTAAATGAGGGATTATGATGGATTAAGCATCTTTGCTTTTTCTTTCATCATTTCTTTTTCATTAATTGAGAAAGGATGTGATGAGAGTTGATTTTGATATTGATGTGAGACTTGCTTTTGGCTTATGGTCACCATTCCTTTTACTACACTCACCTCCCTTCATGGTTTTTGAGATCCATCTCATTCTTATCATATGGCCGGCCATATCTTTGAAAGAGGGGGAGAGTGAATTGATTTGGTGTGGGAATTTTACTTCATCTCATTTTTCCTTGCTACAAAATTCCTAACACATCTCCAAAGTTGTTTTCTTCACCTCCATTCACATGGCAACTTCAACCCCAATGAGACAAAGCTTTCTACACTTCATCTACAGCATCCTTGGGCACGTCGACTCGCCAACTTCGTGCTCGAGTTGCCTCGGTCCAGAGGTGGGAACCCGTAAAAGAATCCGGCGATGTGGTGCCCGTTCCGACGAGGAAATGAAGACCGGAGATTCCGCGAGGAGATCGGGATGGAGGCCGAAGACCGAAGGACACGGATCACTCGGTATAGCATTCTATCCCATCTCTAGTTGCTAGCATTAGGTTAGTGGTTACGATCCGGGTTTTTAGGATACGGTAGTGCCGGTTTAAAGTTAAGAAAATTTTTCGTTTTCGCATTTTGGCCTCGGATAGACGGTCGGGGCGCTACCGTAGTCCTACATGGTATCAGAGCCACGTCATTAACCTAGTCTAGCTTGCTCTAACGTGTTTACAAGTTCGATCGAACGGATTTTCCAAAAACCGCGTTTCCATGTCATACTTTCTGTCGAATTTTTCTGTGCTCTAAAATTTATTTGGTCCATTGGAAAATTACGTGCAGGTTTTTTTTATGAATTCTGTGAAAATTTGGTAGGCTGATATTACTGTTGCGCGGCGGATCAGCGGCCAAAACCACGTTGTGGCTGCGGATCCGCCGCCGTTCTGTGTCCAAACGGCACCAAATTTTCACAGTGGGCTTCTGATATGGAAATAGGGTTTCTGGTATGTTCTATTTGGGCCCAGATTTATTTTGAGTACTGGGTATTGTGCTTGGGGCCCACTTCGGAAAATTTAGTCGATCGAAAATTTTAAACATGTTAGTTCACAGTATTTACATTATATCTACGACCGTGAATGTCATCTGATCGGTAAATCCTGTCTAACTGCTATAGCCCTTTTAGACGGATTTGCGAACGTGACATTCACGTTGATGTTCTGTGTTGTGCTGTGGTGTTGCGGATTTGTCGTGGTGGATAGCCTGGATGCAATGGTAGTACAGTTTGGTTTTATTATGTACATTTGATATTGCGGGGCGAGCGTCCGACATGTGGACTGTCGTCACTGCCTGTTTGTATATTATTCTTTTGGGGCACGACTGGGCTGAGGTCGATGTACCCGTTGTATATTTTACTTTCTATACTAGGATTACCCCGCGGAGGGGTGCATGGGTAGCCGGGTTCTAGAGGGCAACGAGCCCGCATCTCATGGCGTTGAGACGGAGGGGGCTTCACTCTAGAATTGGCGGGCTATTCGCCGCACTCGTAGGGGGTATAGGTTGACCCAGGAGGGGTGCCTAAGTTACCGGATTCCGTGAAGTGCTGGGTGGTCCATTCACGTTGTTGAAGGGGGCTGCCTCGCTTCAGGTTTTGGCGAGTAACTTGCCGCGCCCGTAGGGGTCTAGGATTTCATTGCACAGGCTATCCACACGACCAGGGGAACGTCGGGTTTTAGTAGCGGCTCTATGAAACCCGGGGATCCCAGATATCTGTATTGTTCTGTGATGCTTATTACATTTCTGTGATGTTGCATTTTTTCATGTCTTGAGCGATTATTATATATTGATATATATACTAGTAGATGTTGTATATGTTTTACATCCGCGCTAGTCCAGTCCCCGCTCAGTCGTTAGTTAAGTAACCTAACGGGTGATGACGGGACCCAGTGGCGAATGCGGATGGTATATACGTACATCGTATTTTCGTTCTTTTTTGGTGTGATCAATTGATGGGACTGCGTTGATTCGGATCAATGCAAGCTAAACAAACCTATTCTGATGTTGTTGGAACATATTTTAAAAATGCTGTTATTGCAAGGACGTTCTCTTTTGTTTTGCACAGTGGTATTCGGTTATGAATATCCAGCACCTCAGTCGACGAGGCAAGGGCCGAGATCCCTTCACCGGGAGTGACCCCTTGGACAGTAGTTTGGGTCAGGGTAATAACTTCACTATAGCCGATTACTTTTTGCTTTGCATCATGGTATTCAGTTGGAATATACTGCACCTCATTCTATGGGGAAAGAGCCGAGATCCCTTCACCGGGAGTGACCTCTTTAGCAAATTGTTTTCGCCACTATTTTTTCTTATAAAAAGCTATGCAGTTCCTTCAACGATATCAAGTTCATTACGTTAAAAGTTTTTTGCCAAAAACTAGACGTAGCCCTCCGTCATTTCTTACAAGCATTACTTAGTATTCGTACTGCGTTTGTTGACTGTGTCAAGGCGTAGTGTACGGTAGCTGAATAGTGTTCGTTTGTGGCATATTAATGGGATTGGTTAGGACAGTCGTGCGGCCTTTTTGACTGTGTCAAGGGCTCGTACGGGTGGGTTTAATGCAATCCAGGATTATGACGGGTTGAACTTGAGTAGGACTCTTTGATTTATTGACTATGTCAAGGTCACTTGGGTCCTAGGGGTAAAAATCACATCGGGAGTTTCTAAAGAAACTAAAACTTGCCAGGTATGCGCATTCTTTCTGGAGTGTGATAACGTGAGTGGATTCCGTCACGTTATCATACGATGATAGTTGAATCCCGATTCCCACTGATGAGTTGGTTTACTCCTCGGGTAATCCCGACTAATTCTTCTTTCAGGTTTGGAGGAGAATTTAACGATACAGTGGGAAGTTTCCTGATTAGATAAAGTGATAACCATTCTGATCTAGGTTAGAGTGCACGCTGAGTGTTTCTTTTCTCTCTCTCTTTGGCAGCGACTATGACCCAACCCTTGACTATGACTCAGTGACCAAGATTAACCGAACCTTCTTAAAACACTGACTTTTGGATTGTCAGAGTTGCATACCTCATTGCCACTCTTACTTTTACCCTTTTCTCCTGAACACCCCGTATTACTACGAACGTCCACTTCCATTGAATAAAACCATCGTATGGTTATATACGAACTCGAAGGAATTTATTCAAGGATGGTTTCCGGTTCTAGAGAAAATGAATAGGACTATTCATGTAGCGTTTTGAAAATCGTTTCGGTGAAATTTCGGAAAATCGGTAAAATAAGGGTTTTTTTTTGTAAAAAGTCAAAATGCAAATATCTTATTATAAAAATTAAATATACATATTCTAGCTATATAATTGCTAGTATTTGGTGTTTATTAACCCACTGGTGAAATTTCAAATTTTCTGAAAATTTTTCTAAAATTAATTATTTTAATATTATTTTAAGCCGTCACTAATATATTTAATTAGAGAAAATTACAAATTGGAATGAGTTGAAACAAATTTTGTGCATTATAAAATATTAAATAAAATTTTATCATGTGGTTTTAAAATGAAATCGTTTGCCAAAACGGTTTAGAAAATATCGAAGAAAAAGGTTTTTTTCCGGTGAAATTAGTGTTAATGGGAATTGGGGTATAACATTTATCATTTTTCCTCACCCATACACCCATAACTCACCCTCTCTCCGTCTCCTCATGTGGCCGACCCCACCATGACAGCCCTCCCCCTCTCTCTCTCCATCACAAAGAAAAGAGAAGAAAAGAAACGAAAATGATAAAAGAAAATGTGGACTTTGACTTTCCCACTTTCTCCACCTCACTCTCTCTCCTCCCTCACTCATTTTCCCTCCCCATTATGGCCGAAAACTGCAAATTCCTGCACCCCCTCCCCTCTTAATTTCCTCACCTCATCTCTCTCCAAAAATCTACAAAAAAATTCCATGAAAAATCAAGCAAACCTCACCGAAATCAAAATCTAACTCCTACCCATTATTCTTTATCCCATCTAGCATGGATCTTGGGGCATAGAAGCTAATTTGGGAGGCTAAATTGCATGTAGATCTACAAGTCTTGGAGGTATAAATCTTGTCCAAATGGTTAAATTGTTGGTATTTTGCTTAAGCTAAAGTAGTTAAAAGTTGTTTGGGTTTCTACTTTAAAGTGAGGGTTTGTGAAATTCAAGAGAAGGATTTGAATCATGTTAGGGTTGTGATAAATTGATGATGGTTGTGATATGTATTTTAGCATCTTATGATATGCAAATCTAGTCTAGTAGTTGTTTTGTATATTGTCACTTAAAATTGTTAAAATTGGAGTTTTAACAAACTAGGTTTTTGAAAATGGTTAAATAATTGGGTTTAAAAATGTAATTAGGTTTTTCATGACTTTATTAACATTATTAAGTGTAGCTTAATACTTTAGTTCATGAAAATCCAAGCTAAATTGTTGTTTGTGCTTTTTGCTATTAAATTGTTAAAATTTGGGTATATTGTAAACTAGAATTTCGGGATTAATGGAATTTAATGAGATTAAATTATGAAAATTGTTTTTAGGACTTATTTAAGATGTTTAATAAGTATTATGGCCATTAGATTGTTTAAACGTCGAGTTTGGTACTAAAATGGGTAATTTGTGCTTGCTAGATTTTCGGAAAAATGGCTTTTAAAGTGAATTTGGGGTTTTTGTGAATTTTTAAGCTATTTTATATTATAATTAGTGTTCGTGAATGCGCAAATGAGTGTGTTTGGATTTTTCACGAGGGTTTGACGTTTGTACATCGACATCGAGGATTGGTTTGGCTATTCTTGCATGCGTAGGCGATAGGTTTTGACCTATGCATGATACGCGTGCCGATTTGATTTTCGTATGCCGTTTCGATTTCGAATTTGGTTTTAATGCGATACGATACATTGTGGCATGTAGGTACCCCCATGTGGACTTCGAGGCGACAAGCAAGCGCGTGGCGACGTCGGCACCGGCGAGCGAGGACCAGGTGAGTAGATTTATATCTACGGGGAGAAGTCGGGTGGATGGCGTATAGCACCCCCGCAGTCCGTGGTGGTGTATACGGATGCGTATACACACCAACAATTATTATATGTTATTTGGGATTAATAACGATGTTTAGGATGGATATTGGTGTGTTGGATTATTTTAGTGTCGCGAACCCTATGGTAGTGTTGCACTACACATACACACACACATACTTGCATACATTCCTATTTATATGTGCTCATGGGATTCTTTATAGTTATGTGTTCACATGGGTATGGGACTATGTGTTCACATACGGATTTGAGGATGATACTTGGGATTGAGCTGAGTCGATGAGATTTGTTTGTGGTTGTGATATCGGTGATATGGCAGGATTCGTACTTAAGGTACGTCCTGGTGTTATAGCGGATCTTAGGGTGGCGGTACGGGTGAATAGTGTTATAAATAAAATGGTCGACATGTGATCGTGATATGAGGCATGATATGCTAGGATATTGATATTAGGCCGTATCGAGCGATGTATACCCCTTGATAATGATATGTGCTGACGATATCGGTTTGTACGAGATTGTCGATCAGTAGTCAGATCATGAGTATATTGAGGATATTAGTATTGTACTAGACATAGGTCAGTACCCTAGACTATGATCTTGGATAAAGAGGATACCAGATGAATAGTGTGAGGAATATGATATTGACCCGTACCCAGATTTGGGGATGCCGTACGACGGATTTACGTACGAGCTATATCTTGATGATTGATCCGCACTCTTGACTTGGGATGTCTGATTATAGATATGGTATCGGATATGATATTATTGAGGCGGGATCACCGACCAATATATATACAGGTGTGTATATGTATCGACTCAGATGTTAGGCGGTTTCCTTACCTGTATTCTAGGTTGTAGCTTAGCCCTTTAGTTTAGTTAGTTGTTAGATTAGATTCGGTTCCTACCTATTTCAAAGCTTACGAATCGTGCGTATTTTAAAAGACAAGTCAAGGGATTCTACGGATATTTCAAAAAAAACGTATCTTTTCTTAAAAACACCGTAGCCCCTATTTTCAAAACCCCGCGATTCGTGTTATTTCAAAAGGCACCATTGTAGGACTTATATTAGGTTAAAACAGATTAGTTATCGTTGCGTCTAGTATTCATCTCCCGCTCATTATTGTTGTTTGCTCCGCATCACATGCTTATATTATGCTTCATATTCTACTGTTGATATCTTGTGGTTAGGACACCAGCACCATTACCGATGATGCGTATGTACCACGTACACTTACTTGCCGGCTCACACACATCTTCATCGGTAATTGCCATGTCACGTACACCTTAGAAAATATTATTGCTTGACATAGCCTGTTAGCTAATAATTTAGACATGATATTAGTGTACTTGCCTTATATGTTAGTTTAGATATTGTAGTTATTACCTGCTACCTCATGCATACTGTTATTCATTGTTATGCCGCATTCATGGATTCTCATGCATATATTCACTTTTTACGTGCTATTGAGGTTTTGGATTCGGATTTCCATGAGATTTTCTGGATTTAGGGAAAACCGCAAAACATATACAAACTTCTTCTTTCTCTTTTTAAATAAAAAGCGCGGTTTTTCCCATGATGTATGAGTCGTCCACCATGAGTTTGCTGATGGATTTCGAGACCCGATTCGAGAAGTTGGATGAACCGTTTCGAGTACATGGTAGACCCGGTAAGGTACCCCGGGGCAAGAAGCTCGTGGTGATGACGATGAGCCTGGCAGGGGGAGACTACCTACCGGTGATTTTACCCGACGCGTCGGATATCCGGAGGATACCGTCGTGGTCTTGAGATGGATGGTAGGGGTCGGTCTGGACTGACGGCGCCCTAGATATTGAGATTGAGACATTGAGATTTCGAGATATTGAGGTACTGAGATTTGATGATACAGGCCAGTCCGGATAGCCGGAGCCTGAGATTTTGAGACATTGAGATTTATGTTTTGTGTCGATGCTAGACACTGTTGATGCTGATTTCATTTATAATACCTCATTTTAAAAATACAAGGGAAATCGTACTAAATTATGAAAACAGTTTCTTCATTTACATGTATTCTGTTTTCCCGCATTCATATCTCATTCATATGATATATTGCTACCTGAGGCACTGACACGAGCACTTGGTATTACCGTTGCTTAGAGGTATACCCTAGCCATTGATATTGTCACGACCCGAAAGTACGGAACATGACCGGCACGTAAACTACGAACGTCTCGAGGCGTACGCAATCTAAGTAAACCGAAAACCCAGAAATGCAAACCAAGAAAAGTAGTAGAGTGAAGGAAAACCAATTTAAACAAGTAGTTTTAATAGCATAAGCCGAATTATGCGGTAAAAAAACATCAATATTTCCCGAAAATTTCGGCAGAGTCTCCTTTGTAAATACTGGCTCCTAAACGGGATACAACATGAATAGTATACGAAATCAATAAAAGGCATCCCCAAGCGGGAGCTAGCTCTTCGTCAATCGACGGTCACAACCACACAAGCAATAAAATATACAATGCCAACGGCGAGGATCAAAAACTCAAATCCACACTAAAACCACAGAAATAAAACGCGCGACTCTAAGGTCGAAAGAATAACATCACTGGCCTCTATCTCAAAAATAAACACATGTTTGGTTGATGGAACTTCTAGATACAGCAGAATAATAATATACAAGATATACAATGGGGGTACGATACAAGTAAACCCACCTACTAGCAAATCACCCGAAGGAAACTATGTCCGCAAGCCGTAATGAAACCTGTACGGCAAACCTGCAAGAAACTGGGGCACAACGGGGGTGAGTTGCCAACTCGTGAATAGAAAAACATCTACGCACAGAAATCGCATAAATAACGCAGCCTAGGTCAATGATCATAATATATCCTCAAATATATGAATAGCATGCAGCCTATAACAATGGCTAAGGTAATGTCTAACCCGAGTGTGATCTCATGTGCCCGTGTCAGTGCCTCAGGTAGCAATATATCATATGAATGAGGTATGAATGCATGAAAATAGAATACAGGTAAATGAAGAAACTGTTTTCATAAACTAGTGAGATTTCCTTTGTATTTTTAAAATGAGGTATCATAAATGAAATCAGCATCAACAGTGTCTAGCATCGACACAAAACATGAATCTCAATATCTCAAAACCTCAGGCTCCGGCTATCCGGACTGGCCTGTATCATCAAATCTCAGTACCTCAATATCTAGAAATCTCAATGTCTCAATCTTAATATCTAGGGCGCCGTCAGTCCAGACCAGCCCCTACCATACATCTCAAGACCACGACGGTATCCTCCGGATATCCGACGCGTCGGGTAAAATCACCGGTAGGTAGTCTCCCCCTGCCAGGATCATCGTCATCACCACGAGCTTCTTGCCCCGGGGTACCTTACCGGGTCCACCATATACCCGAAACGGTTCATCTAACTCCTCGAATCGGGTCTCGAAATCCATCAGCAAACTCATGGTGGACGACTCATACATCATGGGAAAAACCGCGCTTTTCATTTAAAAAGAGAAAGAAGAAGTTTGTATATATTTTGCGGTTTTCCCCAAATCCAGAAAATCTCATGAAAATCCGAATCCAAAACCTCAATAGCACGTAAAAAAAAGTGAATATATGCATGAGAATCCATGAATGCGGCATAACAATGAATAACAGTATGCATGAAGTAGCAGGTAATAACTACAATGTCTAAACTAACATATAAGGCAAGTACATTAATATCATGTCTAAACTATTAGCTAACAGGCTATGTCAAGCAATAATATTTTCTAAGGTGTACGTGACATGGCAATTACCGATGAAGATGTGTGTGAGCCCGCAAGTAAGTGTACGTGGTACATACGCATCATCGGTAATGGTGTTGGTGTCCTGACCACAAGATATCAACAGTAGAATATGAAGCATAATATAAGCATGTGATGCGGAGTGAACAACAATAATGAGCGGGAGCTGAATGCTAGACGCAACGATAACTAATCTGCATTAACCTAATATAAGTCCTACAATGGTGCCTTTTGAAATAACACGAATCATGGGGTTTTGAAAATAGGGGCTACGGTGTTTTTAAGAAAAGATACGTTTTCTGAAATATCCGTAGAATCCCTTGACCTGTCTTTTAAAATACGCACGATTCGTAAGCTTTGAAATAGGTAGGAACTGAATCTAATCTAACAACTAACTAAACTAAAGGGCTAAGCTACAAGCTAGACTACAGGTAAGGAAACCGCCTAATATCTGAGTCGATACATATACATACACGTATATATATTAGTCGGTGATCCCGCCTCAATAATATCATATCCGATACTATATCTATAATCAGACATCCCAAGTCAAGAGTGCGGATCAATCATCAAGATATAGCTCGTACGTAAATCCGTCGTACGGCATCCCTAAATCTGGGTACAGGTCAATATCATATTCCTCACAGTATTCCTCTGGTATCCTCTTTATCCAAGATCATAGTCTAAGGTACTGACCTATGTCTAGTACAATACTAATATCCTCAATATACCCATGATCTGACTACAGATCGACAATCTCGTACAAACCGATATCGTCAGCACCTATCATCATCAAGGGGTATACATCGCCCGATACGGCCTAATATCAATATCCTAGCATATCCTGCCTCATATCACGATCACATGTCGACTACATAATGTATATGTCACTATTGCTATGGCATCATCATTCCCAAAATCCTCTAAAGTATCCAGACGTATCTCAATCATGAATCCTATCATATCACCGATATCATAATCCAGATCGAACTCACCGACTTATATCAATCCCAGGTATCATCCTCAAGTCCATATGTGAACACAAAATCCCAAACCCATGTGAACACATATCTATGTAGAATCCCATCTATGCACATATGACGTGAGGATGTATGCAAGTATGTATGTGTGAGTATGTATGTGTAGTGCAGCCACTACCCTAGGGTTTCGTAACCATTTACCAATCCAACATACCAATATCCATTTAAACATCAATAATTTATCACAATGAACATAAAATGATTGTTGGTGAGTATACGCATCCGTATACATTACCACGGACTGCGGGGGTGCTATACGCCATCCACCCGACTTCTCCCCGTAGATATAAATCTACTCACCTGGATGCCTCGGCTACTCTGATTCGATTCCAGCTCCGCCATCTCCGCGCCACATGCGATGGCTCTGCACCCGATCCTAGGGATGTGCACAAGGAAAACAAGAGAATAAATATAAATAGTCGCGGACACAATTGACACAAGTCAACAACGCGCGTTAATTAAACGCGCACGCACCCGGCGCACAAACGCGCTCGCGACAACGCCAAAACTACAATTAGGGTCACTCTATGTGAATAACACCAAGCCTAAAACCCAATTTGCATCAATTGCGCATTCACAACACATTTAATATTATAGGAATTAGGTTGTAGGTCATTAAAATTTCAATTAAATTCAAATCGGTTAATTTCCAAAAGTCTAGTAAGCACCCATACACCATTTTAGTTCAAGTCTTGACGTTTTTATCAATTCTAATGGCCACAAAAATCACACACTAACTTAGTTAATCCATACCAACCTTTTCTAAAATTTTACCCCACCTAATTACACATCAACTAAAAACCTAGTTAGCAAGGTTATATAATTAGGAAAAATTAGAAGTAACAATTAACAAATTAGCATCTAGACTAGGTTTTTACATGTCTTGAAATATTAATCTACACTTACTAATTTGATTTATTTAAAAAAAACCCAAAACTCTAGTTCAAACCCTTTCTTGAAATCTAAATCTTAAAATTAAACCCATAATTAAATACTTAATTAGCTTAGATTACAACAATACTAACAAGGTAACAAATTGAGTAAGATTATACCTCACAAATCTTGTAGATCTCATAGTAAACTTAGCCTCTAAAAACCCATCTTGCTCCAAGATCCAAGCTTGATTTGGCCGAGGAAAATTGGTTAAAGGTTAAACTAGGGATTAATGAGACTTGTATTGGTTTTTAATGCAATTTTAGAGATTTTTTGATGAGGCAAAGAGGTGAGCAAATGGGGAGGGCTGCAGCAGGAAGCTCGGCCAGAAGAGGGAGGAAGAGGGGTGTGTGGGGGAAATTTCTAAGTCAAAGACACCCATACCTCACATGTATACACCCATGCCTAATTTCTTTATTCTATTCTTATCAAATTTCAATTCATTTTAATGAAGTGGGGTAATGAGTGGGGATGGGGGGGGGGCTGCCAAGGCTGCTGGTTCAGCCACTAGGGAAGGTTTTTGGGTGAGTGAGTGAGGAAGTTTCATGCAAAGAAAGCCCAATTCAACATGCTACATACCCCTTTGTTTATTATAATTTATTTAAGCTTTTCTTTTACATTTTCTAACCATCTTGACAAATTTCATTTCATTTCAGAAACAATATTTTCATGTTAGTTTAAAGTGTCATGATGCACAAAATTATTTCAACTCATTCCAATTTGTAATTTTCCCTAATTAAATGTATTAGTGACGGGTTAAAATAATATTAAAATAATTAATTTCGGAAAAATTTTCAGAAAATTAGAAATTTTACCAGTGGCTCAATAAACACCAAATACTAGTAATTACATAGCTAGAATATGTATATTTAATTTTATATTAGAGATATTTACATTTTGACTTTTTACGGAAAACCCCCTTATTTTACCGATTTTCCGAAATTTCACCGAAACGATTTTCAAAACGCTACAATCTTCCCCCCTTAAAAAAATTCGGTCCCCGAATTTAAAGTAAAACTCCCCCCAATTACTAAAACATCTAAACCAAAACCATCAAATCGTCGGGGCTCCGAAATTGTAAATACATAAAATAAATCGTAGCGCAGCGCATGCGCATGAAAAATGAGCATATAACTCAAATCAAAACTCCGTCAAGCATCCCGCAACCATCGGAGTCATGAGGAAGACATCAATGCCAAATTCAAAGCAAAACCAATATGATATAACTCGAAACTATACATGTAAATATCGAATCTATATATGTAAGTATCTGAAGGAAATGCATGCTAAACCTCTTTAAGTCGCTGTGCAACGCGTATAACACTGCACAGTGGCGGACGTCTATCATAAGAAAATAACTATATACATATATACCTTTGTTTGAAATGTACGTTCCGCCGTTTTGGAAACAATTTAGAAGGGTCTCCTTGTTTTAAACATTTCGTGTCATATCAGACATGTAGGTAAATGCTGAGGCTATAGCTCGCTTTTTTTGGAAATCCCTTCAATAACTATCAATGCATGCAAATTATATTCAGGTACTGTCCTCTGACTAGTCCTGCTCAGTACAAAAATACATAGCAATATCATAAAAACGTACTGCTCTATAAGAAAAATCAATCCCAAAATACGCGTATGAATACTACGTACGTCTGGTACGCACGGAAATCAAAATCCAAACATGTGCCATACATATGCACAGAAACAACATCTAAGTGCATCGGGTGTGCACGAAACATCTGTCGTAGGCAACATGTGTGCCTGACAGCAAAATCAGGTGCATCCATCGTGCACGAAATCATGAAATCCAATATCAAGTGCCGAATATACGTAAAATCCAATCAGGTGCACAAGGTGCACAAAACAAATATCGAACATCACCATCGAAATCGAAGTCCAGTGCATCTAAATGCGCAACATACGTAACACTGCACTGCAAGCATATATGAACTATACCGAGTGCAAAAACCAAATCGTGTGCGTATATACGCACAAATCAACTCAACTGTATGAAATCCATATAATCACAAACATGAGAACCAAGACACGAAAACGATATCAAGTGCAACAACCGTGCAAAAATCGTAAATACTCAGCATGTGCAACCATGGTCCATGAAGACAATTATCATGAAACTCAATCATCAAAATCAATCTTGCGAATAAATCGCCCAAAATACGCAAAATCAAGTATGGCGGAATAGTCCCGCTCAAGCACATCCTCCAAGAATCTCTGACCAACTGTCGTGGTCACTCATAGCATATCTCGTTGACGATCCTGAAATCTGGCCTGCTGGTGTGCGTAACATGACCACTCCTGGGTCCGAGTCTTCTCGTAATTTATTCCAGAAAAGTCCTGTCGAGGTCTATCCCAAATCTCGTCTCTGCCAAACTGTCCGGAAGTCATCGTCCTTTACTATATATGCGTCTTGCTCTGGAACGACTGCATTCTCATCGCGACTCCTCTGGAAGGTATATCTAAGCACAATGCCTCGTCATGCGTATCGCATCTCTGATTTCGGCGGAGTGGAACGTCGTCTTATCCAGATCTTATACGGACCTCTTTACTCCACTTTCTCTAATGTCGACTGCTTCAGACTCGTCTCATCATGGCTACATGGACTGAGCTCCAACGGCTATCCTCGTATCGGGAGTCTCCCAAGAAATGCATCTCACCACCCAGCATCCGAATTAAGTCGAGCCATCCGATCGAGTCGTCAAAACCTCATAATCCCCCAAGAGCTCAACCTCTTGGGCACAGTTTAATAGTATCGAGTACATACCACAGCATCGGTGGTCCAGCCGTAGAAGGGCAAACCCAAGCCTCACTAATGGCGCCGTAGAACTGCTGCAAACCCGAAGGTTCAAAGGCTTTCACACGGTCATTAAGTCGAGTTAGGGTTTCATTCTTCTAGAGGGACCATCGAATTGCCTGCATGTCTTTCCGACTACTTTAAACTTGGAATAATAGGTTTCTGACATTCGATCGTCTCTGTCGACTCCCAACGTCTCCGCGTGAAGTCGTCTCTAGCTGGAATCAATCTATCTGATGACCTCGCATCGGGGTAGGCGAACGATCTACATGTCCTAGTCATTCATTCTTGATGACTAGCGACCTTCTATCATCTCTTAGTACAACTCGTTCCGCACTAACTCCAGCATCTGGGGCAATATCTCGTCGTTCGCGGCAATAACTGGCTCGCCCGTCTGTACGCTGAACAGGGCCTCGACCATTATGAATAAGCAACACACCAACGGTCATCAAAATCAGGCTGACCTCTATCATTGGCTCAATCCTTTAGTGTCGATCAGCACATCCGAGTAACCTCATAAAGGCGATCCGCCAAACTCTCGTGGTGCGGAAACACAGTAAAAAGACACATCTCTGCCATCGTGTGTCGCCGGAATTTCGCCCTGGTCAGTCCTCGTTCATGACGAGCTCGTGCTGACCGCAACTCTAGCTGTAGCTCTCCCTGCCCCTACTCGTGGCAGCAAACCATAACTGGTACTGATGAGGCTAGATCAGAATGAATATACTACTGAGCAAAGAAGTGCACATCCTAAGGATTCTTAAGTGGAGTAGCGTATCGTAAATATACCGCGGAACATACCTACGGCACGTCACTCTACTTTAGTCACCTATTCCATCAACCAAGGGTCATCCTACGCTCCGAAGGTAAAACCTAACGCTCTGATACCAATTTTGTCACGACCCGAAAGTACGGAACATGACCGGCACGTAAACTACGAACGTCTCGAGGTGTACGTAATCTAAGTAAACCGAAAACCCAGAAATGCAAACCAAGAAAAGTAGTAGAGTGAAGGAAAACCAATTTAAACAAGTAGTTTTAATAGCATAAGCCGAATTATGCGGTAAAAAAAAACATCAATATTTCCCAAAAATTTCGGCAGAGTCTCCTTTGTAAATACTGGCTCCCAAACGGGATACAACATGAATAGTATACGAAATCAATAAAAGGCATCCCCAAGCGGGAGCTAGCTCTTCGTCAATCGATGGTCACAACCACACAAGCAATAAAATACACAACGCCAACGGCGAGGATCAAAAACTCAAATCCACACTAAAACCACAGAAATAAAACGCGCGACTCTAAAGTCGAAAGAATAACATCACTGGTCTCTATCTCAAAAATAAACACATGTTTGGTTGATGGAACTTCTAGATACAGCAGAATAATAATATACAAGATATACAATGGGGGTACGATACAAGTAAACCCACCTACTAGCAAATCACCCGAAGGAAACTATGCCCGCAAGCCGTAATGAAACCTGTACGGCAAACCTGCAAGAAACTGGGGAACAACGGGGGTGAGTTGCCAACTCGTGAATAGAATAACATCTACGCACAGAAATCGCATAAATAACGCAACTTAGGTCAATGATCATAATATATCCTCAAATATATGAATAGCATGCAGCCTATAACAATGGCTAGGGTAATGTCTAACCCGAGTGTGATCTCATGTGCCCGTGTCAGTGCCTCAGGTAACAATATATCATATGAATGAGGTATGAATGCATGAAAACAGAATACAGGTAAATGAAGAAACTGTTTTCATAAACTAGTGAGATTTCCTTTGTATTTTTAAAATGAGGTATCATAAATGAAATCAGCATCAACAGTGTCTAGCATCGACACAAAACCTGAATCTCAATATCTCAAAACCTCAGGCTCCGGCTATCCGGACTGGCCTGTATCATCAAATCTTAGTACCTCAATATCTAGAAATCTCAATGTCTCAATCTCAATATCTAGGGCGCCGTCAGTCCAGACCGGCCCTTACCATCCATATCAAGACCACGACGGTATCCTCCGGATATCCGACGCGTCGGGTAAAATCACTAGTAGGTAGTCTCCCCCTGCCAGGCTCATCGTCATCACCACGAGCTTCTTGCCCCGGGGTACCTTACCGGGTCCACCATGTACCCGAAACGGTTCATCCAACTCCTCGAATCGGGTCTCGAAATCCATCAGCAAACTCATGGTGGACGACTCATACATCATGGGAAAAACTGCGCTTTTCATTTAAAAAGAGAAAGAAGAAGTTTGTATATGTTTTGCGGTTTTCCGCAAATCCATAAAATCTCATGGAAATCCGAATCCAAAACCTCAATAGCACGTAAAAAAAAGTGAATATATGCATGAGAATCCATGAATGCAGCATAACAATGAATAACAGTATGCATGAAGTAGCAGGTAATAACTACAATTTCTAAACTAACATATATGGCAAGTACACTAATATCATGTCTAAACTATTAGCTAACAGGCTATGTCAAGCAATAATATTTTCTAAGGTGTACGTGACATGGCAATTACCGATGAAGATGTGTGTGAGCCGGCAAGTAAGTGTACGTAGTACATACGCATCATCGGTAATGGTGCTGGTGTCCTGACCACAAGATATCAACAGTACAATATGAAGCATAATATAAGCATGTGATGCGGAGTGAACAACAATAATGAGCGGGAGCTGAATGCTAGACGCAACGATAACTAATCTGCATTAACCTAATATAAGTCCTACAATGGTGCCTTTTGAAATAACACGAATCGTGGGGTTTTGAAAATAGGGGCTACGGTGTTTTTAAGAAAAAATACGTTTTTTGAAATATCCGTAGAATCCCTTGACCTGTCTTTTAAAATACGCACGATTCGTAAGCTTTGAAATAGGTAGGAACTGAATCTAACCTAACAACTAACTAAACTAAAGGGCTAAGCTACAAGCTAGACTACAGGTAAGGAAACCGCCTAACATCTGAGTCGATACATATACATACCTGTATATATATTAGTCGGTGATCCCGCCTCAATAATATCATATCCGATACCATATCTATAAGCAGACATCCCAAGTCAAGAGTGCGGATCAATTATCAAGATATAGCTCGTACGTAAATCCGTCGTACGGCATCCCTAAATCTGGGTACGGGTCAATATCATATTCCTCACAGTATTCCTCTGGTATACTCTTTATCCAAGATCATAGTCTAGGGCACTGACCTATGTCTAGTACAATACTAATATCCTCAATATACCCATGGTCTGACTACTGATCGACAATCTCGTACAAACCGATATCGTCAGCACTTATGATCATCAAGGGGTATACATCGCCCGATACGGCCTAATATCAATATCCTAGCATATCCTGCCTCATATCACGATCACATGTCGACTACATAATGTATATGTCACTATTGTTATGGCATCATCATTCCCAAAATCCTCTAAAGTATCCAGAAGTATCTCAATCATGAATCCTATCATATCACCGATATCATAATCCAGATCGAACTCACCGACTCATATCAATCCCAGGTATCATCCTCAAGTCCGTATGTGAACACAAAATCCTAAACCCATGTGAACACATATCTATGTAGAATCTTATCTATGCACATATGACGTGAGGATGTATGCAAGTATGTATGTGTGAGTATGTATGTGTAGTGCAGCCACTACCCTAGGGTTTCGTAACCATTTACCAATCCAACATATCAATATCCATTTAAACATCAATAATTTATCACAATGAACATAAAATGATTGTTGGTGAGTATACGCATCCGTATACATCACCACGGACTGCGGGGGTGCTATACGCCATCCACCCGACTTCTCCCCGTAGATATAAATCTACTCACCTGGATGCCTCGGCTACTCTGATTCGATTCCAGCTCCGCCATCTCCGCGCCACATGCGATGGCTCTGCACCCGATCCTAGGGATGTGCACAAGGAAAACAAGAGAATAAATATAAATAGTCGCGGACACAATTGACACAAGTCAACAACGCGCGTTAATTAAACGCGCACGCACCCGGCGCACAAACACACTCGCGACAACGCCAAAACTACATTTAGGGTCACTCTATGTGAATAACACCAAGCCTAAAACCCAATTTGCATCAATTGCGCATTCACAACACATTTAATATTATAGGAATTAGGTTGTAGGTCATTAAAATTTCAATTAAATTCAAATCGGTTAATTTCCAAAAGTCTAGTAAGCACCCATACACCATTTTAGTTCAAGTCTTGACGTTTTTATCAATTCTAATGGCCACAAAAATCACACACTAACTTAGTTAATCCATACCAACCTTTTCTAAAATTTTACCTCACCTAATTACACATCAACTAAAAACCTAGTTAGCAAGGTTATATAATTAGGAAAAATTAGAAGTAACAATTAACAAATTAGCAACTAGACTTGGTTTTTACATGGCTTGAAATATTAATCTACACTTACTAATTTGATTTATTTAAAAAAAAAACCAAAACTCTAGTTCAAACCCTTTCTTGAAATCTAAATCTTAAAATTAAACTCATAATTAAACACTTAATTAGCTTAGATTACAACAATACTAACAAGGTAACAAATTGAGTAAGATTATACCTCACAAATCTTGTAGATCTCATAGTAAACTTAGCCTCTAAAAACCCATCTTGCTCCAAGATCCAAGCTTGATTTGGCCAAGGAAAATTGGTTAAAGGTTAAACTAGGGATTAATGAGACTTGTATTGGTTTTTAATGCAATTTTAGAGATTTTTTGATGAGGCAAAGAGGTGAGCAAATGGGGAGGGCTGCAGCAGGAAGCTTGGCCAGAAGAGGGAGGAAGAGGGGTGTGTGGATGTGTGGGGGAAATTTCTAAGTCAAAGACACCCATACCTCACATGTATACACCCATGCCTAATTTCTTTATTCTATTCTTATCAAATTTCAATTCATTTTAATGAAGTGGGGCAATGAGTGGGGATGGGGGGGCTGCCAAGGCTGCTGGTTCAGCCACTAGGGAAGGTTTTTGGGTGAGTGAGTGAGGAAGTTTCATGCAAAGAAAGCCCAATTCAACATGCTACATACCCTTTTGTTTATTATAATTTATTTAAGCTTTTCTTTTACATTTTCTAACCATCTTGACAAATTTCATTTCATTTCAGAAATAATATTTTTCATATTAGTTTAAAGTGTCATGATGCACAAAATTGTTTCAACTCATTCCAATTTGTAATTTTCCCTAATTAAATGTATTAGTGAAGGGTTAAAATAATATTAAAATAATTAATTTCGGAAAAATTTTCAGAAAATTAGAAATTTTACCACTGGCTCAATAAACACCAAATACTAGTAATTACATAGTTAGAATATGTATATTTAATTTAATATTAGAGATATTTACATTTTGACTTTTTACGGAAAACCCTCTTATTTTACCGATTTTCCGAAATTTCACCGAAACGATTTTCAAAACGCTACAGATATAGACTGCATGTTTTATATATTTTAAGGATATATTATGATCTTTGACCTAGGTTGCGTTATTTATGCGATTTCTATGCGTAGATGTTTTTCTATTCACGAGTTGGAAACTCACCCCCGTTGTGCCCCAGTTTCTTGCAGGTTTGCCGTACAAGTTTCATTACGGCTTGCGGGCATAGTTTCCTTCGGGTGATTTGCTAGTATGTGGGTTTACTTGTATCGTACCCCCCATTATATATCTTGTATATCATTATTCTGTTGTATCTAGAAGTTCCATCAACCAAACATGTATTTATTTCAGAGATAGAGACCAGTGATGTTATTCTTTCGACCTTAGAGTCGCGCGTTTTATTTCTGTGGTTTTCTTGTGGTTTTGAGTTTTGATCCTTGCCCTTGGCGTTGTATATTATATTGCTTGTGTGGTTGTGACCGTCGATTGACAAAGAGCTAGCTCCCGCTTGGGGATGCCTTTTATTGATTTCGTATACTATTCATGTTGTATCCCGTTTGGGGGCCAGTATTTACAAAGGAGACTCTGCCGAAATTTTCAGAAATTTTTTGATGTTTTAGAAACCCGCATAATTCGGCTTATGCTATTGAAACTACTTGTTTTAAATTGGTTTTCCTTTACTCTACTACTTTTCTTGGTTTGGATTTCTGGGTTTTCGGCTCACTTAGATTACGTACGCCTCGAGACGTTCGTATTTTAAGTGCCGGTCATGTTCCGTACTTTCGGGACATGACAAAGTTGGTATCAGAGCGTTAGGTTTTACCTTCAGAGAGTAGGATGACCCTTGGTTGATAGAATAGGTGACTAAAGTAGAGTGACGTACCGTTGGTATGTTCCGCTGCATATTTACGATACGCCACTCCACTTAAGGAGCCTTAGGATGTACATTTCTTTGTTCAGTATCATATTTATTCCTTATCTAACCTCATCGGTACTAGTTATGGTTTTGCTGCCACGATTGCGGGCAGGGAGAGCTACGGCCAGAGTTGCGGTCAGCATGAGCTCGTCACGAACGAGGACTGACCGGGGCATGATTCCGGCGACACACGATTGCAGAGATGTGTCTTGATTGTGTTTTGCGCCACGAGCGTTGGATGGATCGCTGCATGAGATTACTTGGACGTGCCGATCAGCACTAGAGGATTGAGCCACTAACAGAGGCCAGCCAGATTTTGATGACCGTTGGTGTATTGCTTACTCATGATGATTGAGGCACTGTTCAGCATGTCGACGAGTGAGCCAGTTGTTGCTGCGAGTAACGAGATATCGCCCCATACATTGGAGCTATTGCGGGACGAGTTGTACTAATAGATGCTAGAAGGTCGCTAGTCACCCGATGATGAATGACTAGGACAGGTGGTTCGTTCGCCTACCCCGATGCGAGGTCATCAGATAGATTGATTCCAGCTAGAGACGACTTCACGCGGAGACGTTGAGAGTCGACAGAGACGATCGAATGTCAGAAACCTATTATTCCAAGTTTAAAGTAGTCGGAAAGACATGCAGGCAATTCTATGGTCCCTCTAGAAGAATGAAACCCTAACTCGACTTAATGACCGTGTGAAAGCCTTAGAACCTTTGGGTTGCGGCAGTTCTGCGGCGCCATTAGTGAGGCTTGGGTTTGCCCTTTTACGGCTGGACCACCGATGCTGTGGTATGTACTCGATACTATTAAACTGTGTCCAAGATGTTGAGCTCTTAGGGGATTATGAGGTTTTGACGACTCGATCGGATGGCTCGACTTAATTCGGATGCTAGGTGGTGAGATGCATTCTTGGGAGACTCCAGATACGAGGATAGCCGTTGGAGCTCAGTCCATGCAGCCGCGACGAGACGAGTCCAAAGCAGACGACATTAGAGAAAAGTGAAGTAGGAGGTTCGTACCAGATCTAGATGAGATGACGTTCCACTCCGCTGACATCAGAGATGCGATGCGCATGCCGAGGCATGGTACTTGGATTTACCTTCCAGAAGGAGTCGCGATGAGTATGCAGTCGTTCCAGAGCAAGATGCAGTTATAGGAAAGGACGATGACTTCCGGACAGTTGGCAGAGACGAGACATGGAAGAGACCGTGAGCAGGATTCCTTCAGGACACTGCTGCAATGATACTTGCACCCAGGATCAGATGTGTCACGTACATTCAGAGAGCCAGAGGTCGATGCCAGTGATATGCTGTCTTACGAGTGGTCACGATGATTGACCGAGAGATGACCAGAGAAGTGCCAGAATGGGATCATCCCCGTTAGCACACCTGACAGGGCCGATGAGCCGATGGACCGAGAGATTGGTAATTCACAGTGAAGACCTTGACCCAGGAGTGGTCATTGTTACGCACACCAGCAGGCCAGAGTTCATGATCATCGACGAGACGCCCCACTAGTGACCGCGACAGTTGGCCCGAGATTCTTAGAGGATGCACTTGAGCGGTACTGTTCCGCCATTATTGATTTCGATGTTTTGGGTGATTTATTCGTATGATTTGATTTTGATGATTGAGTTTTTACGATCTTTGCACAGTGTTGCACTTGATATCGTTTTCGTGCTTTGGTTTCACGTGTTTGTGATTTTACGGTTTTAGACATTTGAGTTGATTTTGTGCGTATGCACGCATACGATTTGGTTCCTGCACTCTGTATAGTTTATATATGCTTGCAGTGCAGTGATACGCCTTTTGTACACTTAGATGCACTGGACTTCGATTTCGATTGTGATGTTCGATATTTGTTTTGTGCACCTTGTGCACTTGATTGGATTTTGCGCATGTTCGGTGCTTGATATTGGATTTCATGATTTCGTGCATGATGGATGCACCTGATTTGGGGTTTTTCGCGTATGTTGGGCGCATGTTATGAGATACGATTTTGGTGCACACCAGATGCACTAAATCGAGATTCTTCGTGCGTGTCAGACGCACCTGTCCTTGCTGTCAGGCACACACGTTGCCTATGACAGATGTTGTGTGCACAACCGATGCACTTAGATGTTGTTTCTGTGCGCTTGTATGGCACGTATATGGATTTTGATTTCCGTGCGTACCAGACGCACGTGGTATTCATACGCGTATTTTGGGATTGATTTAACCTATAGAGCAGTACGTTTTTATGATATTTGCTATGTGTTTTCGTACTGGGCAGGACTAGCCAGAGGACAGTACCTGAATATATTTGGCATTCATTTCCTTCAGATATTTACATATATAGATTCGATATTTACATGTATAGTTTCGAGTTATATCATATTGGTTTTGCTTTGGATTTGGCATTGATGTCTTCCCCATGACTCCGATGATTGCAGGATGCTTGACGGAGTTTTGATTAGAGTTATATGCTCATTTTTCATGCGCATGCGCTGCGCTACGATTTGTTTTATGTATTTACAATTTCGCAGCCCCGACGACTTGATGGTTTTGGTTTAGATGTTTTACTATTTGGGGGGAGTTTTACTTTAAATTCGGGGACCGAATTTTTTTCAGGGGAGAAGATTGTAGCGTTTTGAAAATCGTTTCGGTGAAATTTCGGAAAATCGGTAAAATAAGGGGGTTTTCTGTAAAAAGTCAAAATGAAAATATCTTATTATAAAAATTAAATATACATATTCTAGCTATGTAATTGCTAGTATTTGGTGTTTATTGACCCACTGGTGAATTTTCAAATTTTCTGAAAAATTTTCCGAAATTAATTATTTTAATATTATTTTAAGCCGTCGCTAATATATTTAATTAGGGAAAATTACAATTTGGAATGAGTTGAAACAAATTTTTTGCATTATAAAACATTAAATAAAATTTTATCATGTGGTTTTTGAAACGAAATCGTTTGCCACAACGGTTTAGAAAATATCGAAGAAAAAGGCTTTTTTCGGTGAAATTAGTGTTAATGGGAATTGGGGTATAACATTTATCATTTTTCCTCACTCATACACCCATAACTCACCCTCTCTCCCTCTCCCCATCTGGCCGACCCCACCATGACAGCCCTCCCCCTCTCTCTCTCCAATCACAAAGAAAAGAGAAGAAAAGAAAAGAAAATGATAAAAGAAAATGTGGACTTTGACTTTCCCACTTTCTCCACCTCACTCTCTCTCCTCCCTCACTCATTTCCCCTCCCCATTATGGCCGAAAACTGCAAATTCCTGCAGCCCCTCCCCTCTTAATTTCCTCACCTCATCTCTCTCCAAAAATCTACAAAAAAATTCCATGAAAAATCAAGCAAACCTCACCGAAATCAAAATTTAACTCCTACCCATTATTCTTTATCCCATCTAGCATGGATCTTGGGGCATAGAAGCTAATTTGGGAGGCTAAATTGCATGTAGATCTACAAGTCTTGGAGGTATAAATTTTGTCCAAATGGTTAAATTGTTGGTATTTTGCTTAAGCTAAAGTAGTTAAAAGTTGTTTGGGTTTCTAATTTAAAGTGAGGGTTTGTGAAATTCAAGAGAAGGATTTGAATCATGTTAGGGTTGTGATAAATTGATGATGGTTGTGATATGTATTTTAGCATCCTATGATATGCAAATCTAGTCTAGTAGTTGTTTTGTATATTGTCACTTAAAATTGTTAAAATTGGAGTTTTAACAAACTAGGTTTTTGAAAATGGTTAAATAATTGGGTTTTAAAATGTAATTAGGTTTTTCATGACATCATTAACATTATTAAGTGTAGCTTAATACTTTAGTTCATGAAAATCCAAGCTAAATTGTTGTTTGTGCTTTTTGCTATTAAATTGTTAAAATTTGGGTATATTGTAAACTAGAATTTTTGGGATTAATGGAATTTAATGATATTAAATTATGGAAATTGTTTTTAGGACTTATTTAAGATGTTTAATAAGTATTATGGCCATTAGATTATTTAAACGTCGAGTTTGGTACTAAAATGGGTAATTTGTGCTTGCTAGATTTTCGGAAAAATGGCTTTTAAAGTGAATTTGGGGTTTTTGTGAATTTTTAAGCTATTTTATATTATAATTAGTGTTCGTGAATGCGCAAATGAGTGTGTTTGGATTTTTCATGAGGGTTTGACGTTTGTACGTCGACATCGAGGGTTGGTTTGGCTATCCTTGCATGCGTAGGCGATAGGTTTTGACCTATGCATGATACGCGTGCCGATTTGATTTTCGTATGCCCTTTCGATTTTGAATTTTGTTTTAATGCGATACGATACATTGTGGCATGTAGGTACCCCCATGTGGACTTCGAGGCGACAAGCAAGCGCGTGGCGACGTCGGCACCGGCGAGCGAGGACCAGGTGAGTAGATTTATATTTACGGGGAGAAGTCGGGTGGATGGCGTATAGCACCCCCGCAGTCCGTGGTGGTGTACGCGAATGCGTATACACACCAACTATTTTTATATGTTATTTGGGATTAATAACGATGTTTAGGATGGATATTGGTGTGTTGGATTATTTTAGTGTCGCGAACCCTATGGTAGTGTTGCACTACACATACACACATACATACTTGCATACATTCCTATTTATATGTGCTCATGGGATTCTTTATAGTTATGTGTTCACATGGGTATGGGACTATGTGTTCACATACGGATTTGAGGATGATACTTGGGATTGAGCTGAGTCGATGAGATTTGTTTGTGGTTGTGATATCGGTGATATGGCAGGATTTGTACTTAAGGTACGTCCTGGTGTTATAGCGGATCTTAGGGCGGCGATACGGGTGAATAGTGTTATAAATAAAATGGTCGATATGTGATCGTGATATGAGGCATGATATGTTAGGATATTGATATTAGGCCGTATCGAGCGATGTATACCCCTTGATGATGATATGTGCTGACGATATCGGTTTGTACGAGATTATCGATCAGTAGTCAGATCATGAGTATATTGAGGATATTAGTATTGTACTAGACATAGGTCAGTACCCTAGACTATGATCTTGGATAAAGAGGATACCAGAGGAATAGTGTGAGGAATATGATATTGACCCGTACCCAGATTTGGGGATGCCGTACGACGGATTTACGTACGAGCTATATCTTGATGATTGATCCGCACTCTTGACTTGGGATGTCTGATTATAGATATGGTATCGGATATGATATTATTGAGGTGGGATCACCGACTAATATATATAAGGTATGTATATGTATCGACTCAGATGTTAGGCGGTTTCCGTACCAGTAGTCTAGCTTGTAGCTTAGCCTTTTAGTTTAGTTAGTTGTTAGATTAGATTCGGTTCCTACCTATTTCAAAGCTTACAAATCATGCGTATTTTAAAAGACAAGTCAAGGGATTCTACGGATATTTCAAAAAAAAACGTATCTTTTCTTAAAAACACCGTAGCCCCTATTTTCAAAACTCTACGATTCGTGTTATTTCAAAAGGCACCATTGTAGGACTTATATTAGGTTAAAACAGATTAGTTATCGTTGCGTCTAGTATTCATCTCCCGCTCATTATTGTTGTTTGCTCCGCATCACATGCTTATATTATGCTTCATATTCTACTGTTGATATCTTGTGGTTAGGACACCAGCACCATTACCGATGATGCGTATGTAACACGTACACTTACTTACCGGCTCACACACATCTTCATCGGTAATTGCCATGTCACGTACACCTTAGAAAATATTATTGCTTGACATAGCCTGTTAGCTAATAGTTTAGACATGATATTAGTGTACTTGCCTTATATGTTAGTTTAGACATTGTAGTTATTAGCTGCTATCTCATGCATACTGTTATTCATTGTTATGCCGCATTCATGGATTCTCATGCATATATTCACTTTTTACGTGCTATTGAGGTTTTCGATACGGATTTCCATGAGATTTTCTGGATTTGGGGAAAACCGCAAAACATATACAAACTTCTTTCTCTTTTTAAATAAAAAGCGCGGTTTTTCCCATGATGTATGTGTCGTCCACCATGAGTTTGCTGATGGATTTCGAGACCCGATTTGAGGAGTTGGATGAACCGTTTCGGGTACATGGTGGACCCGGTAAGGTACCCCGGGGCAAGAAGCTCGTAGTGATGACGATGAGCCTGGCAGGGGGAGACTACCTACCGGTGATTTTACCCGACGCGTCGGATATCCGGAGGATACCGTCGTGGTCTTGAGATGGATGGTAGGGGCCGGTCTGGACTGACGGCGCCCTAGATATTGAGATTGAGACATTGAGATTTTGAGATATTGAGGTACTGAGATTTGATGATACAGGCCGGTCCGGATAGCCGGAGCCTGAGATTTTGAGACATTGAGATTTATGTTTTGTGTCGATGCTAGACACTGTTGATGCTGATTTCATTTATGATACCTCATTTTAAAAATACAAGGGAAATCACACTAAATTATGAAAACAGTTTCTTCATTTACATGTATTCTGTTTTCATGCATTCATATCTCATTCATATGATATATTGCTACCTGAGGCACTGACACGAGCACTTGGTATTACCGTTGCTTAGAGGTATACCCTAGCCATTGATATAGACTGCATGTTATATATTTTTTAAGGATATATTATGATCTTTGACCTAGGTTGCGTTATTTATGCGATTTCTGTGCGTAGATGTTTTTCTATTCACGAGTTGGCAACTCACCCCCGTTGTACCCCAGTTTCTTGCAGGTTTGCCGTACAGGTTTCATTACGGCTTGCGGGCATAGTTTCCTTCGGGTGATTTGCTAGTAGGTGGGTTTACTTGTATCGTACCCCCCATTATATATCTTGTATATCATTATTCTGTTGTATCTAGAAGTTCCATCAACCAAACATGTATTTATTTCAGAGATAGAGACCAGTGATGTTATTCTTTCGACCTTAGAGTCGCGCGTTTTATTTCTGTGGTTTTCTTGTGGTTTTGAGTTTTGATCCTCGCCGTTGGCGTTGTATATTATATTTCTTGTGTGGTTGTGACCGTCGATTGACGAAGAGCTAGCTCCCGCTTGGGGATGCCTTTTATTGATTTCGTATACTATTCATGTTGTATCCCGTTTGGGGGCCAGTATTTATAAAGGAGACTTTGCCGAAATTTTCAGGAAATTTTTGATGTTTTAGAAACCCGCATAATTCGGCTTATGCTATTGAAACTACTTGTTTTAAATTGGTTTTCCTTCACTCTACTAATTTTCTTGGTTTGGATTTCTGGGTTTTCGGCTCACTTAGATTACGTACGCCTCGAGACGTTCGTATTTTAAGTGCCGGTCATGTTCCGTACTTTCGGGGCGTGACAATTCAGTTGTCTTTTCCGTTTACCTTCTCTTAGGTAGCGAGTGCTCCTTGGATTAGGGGATAGTACACCCGTTACGCCTATTGGATAGTCTTCTTCCAAACCTTAGGCTGGTGCCGAACGGTAGGGAATGAAGAAAGCCGATTAGCCTAAGTGTGGTGTACAGAAGGTATTAAGTAAAGACAAGTAAAGGGATTAGTAAGAGGGTAAAGTAAATTGTGACTGCTATTCACGACCAAACCAAGTATTTCATTACCACTCCCACTTCACCTTTGTATTTCTCCAGGACACTCCGTATCACTACGAAGATCCGCAGTTATTTGGATACTCCATCGTATGGTTATATACGAACTCGAAAGGAACTTGTTCCAGTTCAGAGATGTATTCTAGTTCAGGAGAAATAGGAATATGGTTTATTCGGTTGTCTTTTATCTTCACCTTCTCTCGCATTGCGAGTGTTCCTAGGATTAGGACAGTACACCCATTATGCTTATTGGATAGTCTTCTTCCAAACCATAGGCTGGTGCCGAACGGTAGGGAAGGAAGAAAACCATTTAGCCTAAGAGGGTGTACAGAAGGTAACGACTAAAAACATATGAAGGGATTTGGAGAGATAGCAAAGAAATATACGGATACAGTTGTGAATCTGGATAATGGAAGAGGTATTACTAGGAATACCCGGACACCCCTACGAAACATTTCAATGTTTCATTTTCTCTGTGTATTGTTAAAAGAAAACTGATTTCCCAATTAGCCCTTGCTCCAGGGTATATATTTACCAAGTACGATTCTCACATCTGTATGGTTTTACAGATGATGAGTGGGAGTAAGTTATTGGGAATTAGGTGATTGTCCTCATTATATCGGAATTCGTTGTAATTGGTGATATTTGAGGAAATCGAATGGGCTGTTTGCCAGACGGCAAATATTTGGTTTTGAATATCCGTTGTTATGCACCAATTTCAAATTGATATATCTGTACGTCTATTTTTATAGAGTGAGATATACCTTTTTGAAATTATGTCGATGACATTTACCTATATCAGTTGATGATTTGGTAAGGAGCATTAAACAGCGGTGTAATTCTTCTTAACCATAAGAACAGTTTTCAACATACGACACATAGCGGATGAGTTATTAGACTCAGGGGACTTTTACAGAGTATTGTATGTTGTCCAGTGTCCATGTAGACAGAGGGGTTGGTTCTTGTACTATATTCTGTTTACTTGTGACTTCTCTAGTTCTTAGACATGTGTTTCGTAGAAATACAAGGTCCAAGTATTGAGAAGTTATAGGTATAAGAGGAAAGTAGAGAACCAGATATTGCAAGTATCAGGATTCTTCAAAGTGATCAAATATGTGGATACTTGTGTATGGTATTCAGTTGATAGTAATGATTAAGAGAACTTGCTTCTCTTTCAGGTTACTCATAATTGTAAGTACTCCTAAGTTGAGTAATGCTGATCGGCCTCTTTCCATTTAGTTGACATACACTGGAGACAGCTGCATGATTTGAATCTGTTCCAATTAAATCAGTGCCTCTGTTTCTATATTGGATATAGAATAGTTCGTATCTTAACATTGTTAAGGTACGGGGAGTTGTCCGGCTTATGCTTAAAACCAGACTCTGGATAACTCAAGGCACGTTTTTGTAATGGCTGTTTGTGGGTTGACCCGGGCTATGACGAGGGTTAATTTTCTACCATATGGAAGATCAATAGTGATATTGTTCTTGACTCCCCACAGTTTTAATAAAAATGGATTTTTTCAGAAAAACAGTAGTGGGAGTATGGTAGAACTGGAAGTGATTCCAGAACCGCAAACGATTATTAAAAATTTGATAAGAACCTAAAGATTCAATCTGGTTTGACATTCTATTGGCCACTCCGCAGATATGGTGGGTAACCTCAGGCACCCGAGAGGTACTCCGGTAGCCTCAAGGACAATGACAGGGAGGTTCTGGTTTACCCAGACTTGACACTACTGTTGTTCCAGACTATAAGACCCAACAGGAGGATGAGTATAGCGTCGTTCTAAACTAGCTTTAGAAGTGTACGTGTATATTATTCTGCCAAAGGGTTGTCGTAGTCAGTGGGAGCAGCGGAAGCATAGTGGACAAGTGGCTTATGTCTATTTATAGACTAAAGCAGATATAGCGGAGATAGATCATCTATTTCTCATGTAACAGTCATAGGTTTGACTTCATCAGAATAGGGGATGGATCTATTAAGAAGGTAGTAGGGTGTGATGTCCTGGTATTAGGATGGCGTACACAGAGTAGGAAGTGAAATTCCTATACTACGATCGGTTATACTTTGGTTGTCACACAGTGGTTTCTCCACATAGGATATAGATGTTGTTTTTGCACTAGATGCAATAAGGTGATATTGATCCAATCCTAGAGAAACGTTCGGAAGTAGTTTTAGAACATAAGTTGATGTTCTAGGGATATGATGACGGCATCCTCCTTCGAGAGATAGTTATCATTCCAGGCTTCCAAGGTGACCTGGATGACAGAGTGACTGTCAGAGCTATAGTTTTCCCTCTGACGAGGGGCAGGATTTTGGACAGGTGGTCCAAGCGGATACTGAGGGAGGCATGACGCAGGATACTGATTAAATTCAGTTGACGATACAGTCTAAGAAGTTTGGATTTGGAGTTCATTTATGAACTAGGTCCCATCAGATATCCAGACACATTCCAAGACAGGTATTGCTCATTTCGGGAGATGATTTTCTCCGCGAACTTGAGATAAAGAGAGACATAGAAAGAAACATCAAAGAGGATCCACTCACTGAGGCTATTCCTCGGACGCATTAGTTTCGCAAACAGGTTTTGTGAGACTGATTAGTAGAGGAGTTGGGTGTTCGGTATCACACGGGCTGTGAGTATACGACATCGCAATAATTAGCCTTGAGTGCAAGTGGGAGATTGTTGGAGATAGTGCCCTCAGAGTCAATTATTGGATCATAGGCACGTGATTGCAATGATTGTGAGATGACCTATACCGTTAGAACAGTCTTACTCAAGATGATAGTATGCTATCCGGTTTGCCTTTATCGTCGTGTACTGTTTCAGGTGACCTTACAGGTCACTATTGCTCGTTGATAGAGCCCTTAGGATTCTTGCTTGACGGCCAGCAGTATGATGGCGATCATATACATGGGAGCTGGGGTCTTTAAGCACATCCTTAAAAGGTCCCTAGTCGAGGGAGTTTCGAGACAGGGCATCGATACTCCAGAGTAGATTAATGTATACAGTCGAGACCCCGACGAGGGGCGGTGGCCGGTCTCACAAGCCACTGGTGTCAGTTGGTTCACTTAAGATATATACAGGTGCTCATTGGGTTATGAGTACACCGGACGGACTCGCCGGGAACATACCAGTTGGTCTTATACCTGACGTCAGATAGCAGTTCCCTGGTGACATGTGTACAGGTTAGTTCATCGACCTGAGATCGTCATTTGTCTCTTGTGAGTTCCCACTGTGCTTTGATTACTACCCTACCACGGCTCAAATGAGTCGTGCAAACAGGTTTTAGTTGGGTACAGTCCCGAGCCACATGGAGGCAGTGAGCGGATCTGCAGGGGTTCGTCTCTCCCGGGTATTGGGGGTGAGATCGCGCTGTGTCTAGGAGAGCCATTACACAAAGCCCTCGGCCGAGGCAGGAGATTTACTGGTACGTATTCCAGTAGTATCTCAGGGTGTTCTGGGCTACACTCCGACACGACTTGTACCGCTTTTAGGGGTCTGACTTTTACCAAATCCCTAGGCCCGCCATGCGATACACATAGACGAACGGACCGGAATGTACGGATATTGTCACTGACAGGCTCAGTGGGGTGTCAGGATGAGTTCGTTCATCGACGTCCCTTTTGGTCAATACCTGGTAGCCCGTTACGTATGGCTAATACCTCTGACGTGCTAGTGGTTAAATCCACAACCAAAGTATTGACGAGTCTTTAGAGTCCCCCACAGACCGTTTCTCAAGTTTCGGGAGAAACTCTGTAGAGGCCGTATGGAGATATGGCAGGGTTCGATCTTATACGTGCGGTATTGCACGGATCAAGATCGGACGGATAATACTAGCGGGTTTTGGTTTAAGCCGGATCCTAGTATTGTACAGTGTAGATTTTGTCTCATTGCATTTGTATTCGGTCGGAATACAAATGCGGGTATGTATATAAAGTCGTGGGGTTTTCCTGTAATTTATTACGGGATCAGTTTTCTGAAGTTGCCAGTTTGCATTCCGTTTCGGCCAGTTTTCCTTTGTTCCTTCACGGCCGGATTTTTGTGATGGGAGGGCTATTTGCAAGTATGCAAATTAGTAATTGTGGAGAGTTTATTTGTAAATGAGGGATTATGATGGATTAAGCATCTTTGCTTTTTCTTTCATCATTTCTTTTGCATTAATTGAGAAAGGATGTGATGAGAGTTGATTTTGATATTGATGTGAGACTTGCTTTTGGCTTATGGTCACCATTCCTTTTACTACACTCACCTCCCTTCATGGTTTTTGAGATCCATCTCATTCTTATAATATGGCCGGCCATATCTTTGAAAGAGGGGGAGAGTGAATTGATTTGGTGTGGGAATTTTACTTCATCTCATTTTTCCTTGCTTGCTACAAAATTCCTAACACATCTCCAAAGTTGATTTCTTCACCTCCATTCACATGGAAACTTCAACCCCAATAAGACAAAGCTTTCTACACTTCATCTACAGCATCCTTGGACATGTCGACTCTCCAACTTCGTGCTCGAGTTGCCTCGGTCCAGAGGTGGGAGCCCGTAAAAGAAGCCGGCGATGTGGTGCCCGTTCCGACGAGGAGATGAAGACCGGAGATTCCGCGAGGAGATCTGGACGGAGGCCGAAGTCCGAAGGACATGGATCGCTCGGTATAGCATTCTATCCCATCTCTAGTTGCTAGCATTAGGTTAATGGTTACGATCCGGGTTTTTAGGATGCGGTAGTGCCGGTTTAAAGTTAAGAAAATTTTTCGTTTCCGCATTTTGGCCTCGGATAGACGGTCGAGGCGCTACCGTAGTCCTACAGGATTGTATTCGGATTGTATTCAGATTAAACTGAGACTCAAATTGAGTCAGACACTTTAAACAGAATTGAAGTCCTGAATTAGGTTTTAGAGTTATCGGTAACTGCTACACATGGACGGCAGGATTTATGAATTTTCCAAGTCAATTACCATTGATAACCCCGTTTTATTTTTCTACCTTAAATAGGAAGTACCCACTTTCTCCGGCTCACTGAGGCTCAAGAGAATTGGTCCCGCTTAAACCTATATTTACTAGTGTCCTTTTTGTAAATTAATAAACTTGAAGGGGTTTTATGAAAAATAGTTTAGTATACTTTCAAAATAATTCTCAAGTATTTATTTTTCGTATTTTGGTTTTTCATGGATGTAATTTTTAAATGTGAAGTATTCTAGTGAATATAAACCTAGATTGAATAGTATATGGTATTTTAGTGTAAATTGGAATTGTATGGATTTGTGATGGTAAATTCATGAAATTTGTGATTCCTTTGTTTAGAAAACATGGAATTTATTATATGTATTTAAAATAGATAATTTGATAATATTATAAATAATTATAGAAAAATAAATATATTTATTAAATAGAAATCTTGTTTTCTTAAAAATTGTAATAAAAATTCCATCAAGATCGGATGCTCCGTGAGGAGGTCCGCATCTCGCTCTACTAGTACCGAGGATGTGCGATAACCCGCACCATCCAAATCGGGTTCCCAAAAATGGGTTGTAGAGGCTTAATTGCAAGGAATTTAATTTAAAACAATCTTAAAGAATACAGTTTTATTAGTTTAAGGTATTTTGTTGTAAAATTGTATTTATCCCAAAAATATTGTAAAGAGGTAATCGTGCTATGTCATGATGAGTGCTGTGATGAGATAGGTCATTACCTCGTGAGTTTTCGAAAGGTAATATGAGCAAATATATGAAATAATGTCGTAGGCAAATCTTTTGGTATTAAACTGTAAAAGTGTAATAAACGTGGTTTTACATGGAGTTTTATGGTGAAATTGGTTTCTAAATTTTAGTTAATGTTTAATAAGTAAGGTTTAATAATATGGATCTGAGTTTCCTAAGAAAAATTGTTACTTTAAAGAGAATAGAATTTAAAAGTCGGTTAACTCCACTTACCTACATTATTTGAAAAGAGAACTTGTTTAATAGAGAAGAGAGGAGAAAAGAAGGGACTTACTAGATAAAAAGAGAGAGGGGAGGTATGGGAAGGGTTTGAAAATGTCATGGAGTCGCGGTGTCGCCGGATTTGTCCCGAATCATCGCCGGAAGATGACCTTGGGCTAACTCCACTTGTATACCTTATTTAACTTGGAAAATTTTGTGAGTTTTGATGATAAATTTCAGAATGGAGAGGGCTAGGGTATGGTGTGGTATTTATAGGATTGAATTAGGATTTAGGGAATTAAAAATGAGAATTAAAATGCATTTAATATTGGATTAATGGGTGATTTTAATCCTCTGTTAATGTGCAAGAAAAACAAACAGAAGAGGAGTAGTGGGGGGAGGCTAAGAGGTGTTAGGGAAAAATTTTGGAGGCATTTGGTACGAGGGGCCCGGCGGCGCCGGCCCCAGAGCTCATCTCGCCGGCCATCATGAAGAGGGTGGGGCATGGATGAATGCCACGTGTCAGGGTCTGTGTGTACAACATTTTCCACATGTTTGATTTCTAAGACTTTTCGTTTTTACGTGTGGATAGGAAATATCCCTCCACAGTCACATTACGGCTGTAGAGATATCAAGAACAGTAAAATAATAAACAACTATCTAATACATGTCCATGAGCCAGAATAACGAGTCAAGAATAAAAATAATGCGGAAGCAAAAGATCCAATACAATAATAATCTGGAATGTACGTCACATAATGCGGGCTCACATCAGGAATGAAAATACTGAAAGGAAACTAAACCAACTAATAATAGGTCCTCACTGCTCGGCCTATTGATCAAAATACTTCTGGACAACCTGCGATAAGGATAAGGGATCTGGGCCATGCAAAGCCCAGACGTCAGTGCGTCATAATAACAATAACTCTAAGCAAGCAGGATGCGATGAAATATGCAGGCATGAAGTATAAACAGTAACAGTAACATGAATATAGATCAGTGGACAGAATATATGTAGGTGAAGTGCAGTGAGTGTTCATATCAGATTTTTGCATTTTCATACCGCCCAATTTTTATCACATTGCATATCCGTAGATACTCTTGAGCCGTGTTTGCTAGTCAATTGCAGGATACAGGTTCTCGGTTCCAAAACGATGAAATTCATGGAAAACACGAAAAAATCCGGGTTCTTGCCGACCACAGATAAAACACGGTCTCCGTCCCTCATCCGTATGTTGCCAGATACCAGTAGGAAGACAAAATGTCAAATCTATGCACAAGGCTCAATGGTGGCACAAGATCCAAGAGATCTACGCGGAGCTCGAGGCAATCATGACAAAATCTTGACAAAAAGTCCACCTTTCCCTCAACAGAAATTCTGGAAAATTCGTGAAGCAATTATGGGAAAATACATATATCAGAAGGATGCTCACATCAAACCAGGGTCCTACCAAAAAGATCCAGACCCAACTCATCTAAACGGCCGCGGAAGCGCGGCCAAAGGGTGGTTTTGGCCGCTCTTCCGCTGCCATCTTGGCGCCAAATGTGCAGGGTTTTGGGGGGTAGGTTGGTCTTTTCCTGTATGTTCTGTTGGTTGCCCTAGGGTTTCATGTTTTGGCCTATAAATAGCCCAGAAGTTTGTGAAGGAAAGGGTCCAATTCTTGTATTTCTTTTGCTAGGTTTTAGTTTACATGTTCTTCTTCCTCTTCTCACCTCTTCTCCATTAAACTTGTAAGAGAGCTTTTGAGTGAAGAGTGATGAATAAAGAAGACCATTTTTATTATCATGCTTGTCTCTTTCTTTACTTGTTATAATTGTTGTAACTTTAAATTCGTAAGTAGTTGTTGTTATTTCCTTGTTGTTTCTTTCTTCTCTTTTTTCTTTATCTTTACATATGACAATGATACTTACGCTTGATCCTCGCCAAGGTGAGGTCGCAAATAGTTAGTCGTATTCTTCTAATCTCCTTCTTTCTATCTTCCTCTTTTGTGTTGTTTTATTTTTCCGTATTATGATGTGTGAGTAGTTCATTCTTGTTAGGGTAGGATAAGGGAAGTTTGAGAGAAGGAAATCTCTCTCACTCTTTCCTTGCCCAACAGCTTAAATCGACTCCCGTTAACCCAACCACAATCCGCTCCCTCGGCACCCTATCCTACATGATAGCGGTGATTCCGTAGTGAGACCGGTTGTGGTGGGGTTAACCGGAGGTTATGGCTAAGAGCCAAGAACGGACGGACAAGCACCAAAAGGAAGACTTATGCGTTGGAAAGCCTAGCTTATACTCGCAAAGTCCTTCCTAGTCGTGCTAATCCCCGTTGTTGCCGATTACCGTAACACGATATTAAGAGGGGCAACGAAAGATGTGGAGACTCCTAACTCAAACTAACCTAATCCTAACCCTAACATGCTCTCTTTAAATATCAACTCAACACTTAGATAACTACAAACAAAATCTGAACAACCGGACTTAACTCGTCGAAAAACACATAGAAAAAGATTCCCATCTCCCTGCGGACGACCCGTACTCAACCGGCTAGCTACGTGCGAAACCGTCTTGATTGCGGTATTTAGAACTAAACTTGACACGCACGTATCCTAACAATCAAATGGCGCCGTTGCCGGGGAGACGGTAGTCTATTTCTAAGTGAAATTTCGGGTTAATTTGTGAATATAAAAACAACCAAAAACCAAAAAAATATATACTTTGTAAAAGAAACCATCTTGTTATTTTTGATTAGTTTTTGTGCAAGTGTGCAGGAAATACGAAGCTCAAGATCGACGCCAAAGACGTTGGAAATACGGAGTTCAAGTACAGTGCCAAAGACGTGGGAAGATAGACCCACATTTTCGCGGCTACACCGCGACGGACAAAACGAAGCATCCGGTTTACTGTACAAATCTGGAGCAAATACAGTGAGCAAATCAAGATTCAGTATATCCAGACAAGCAGAGGACACCCAACAGAGAACACCAAATTTTTCCAGAGCACCAAAGCCTCAGGACTGCCGCGCAAGCGCGGCAATTACATGCATTTGGCCGCGCAAGCGCGGCCATCTTTTGGCTTCAGGGCCCCATTTTTCTCTGGTGAGTCTCTCTGCCTCTCTCCACTCCTCTAAGCTCCACTGAATTGTGTTTTCTGCAGCCTTCTTTGCGCAAATTCTTCTCCCCCTTCCAATAAACTGTTCTTGTGCAGGATTCTTTGCGCCGCAAATAAAAATTGTTTGCTGTTGATATTGTTACTGTTTTGCATTCTTTAATACGGACTTAAGGGGCTTGAAACCAATCCAGATTGGGTGGGGATTTCATCACCCTTCCCAGGACCCCGGAAATCACTAAAGCATATGCATTGTCCATTGTAAATTAAAAAATACTAGACTTCAGCCCTAAGGACTTCGCGCTCATTAGGAGAAGATAAACCTTGTTTAGAAGCTCGCTTAACCGTATATTGTTTACGGGGTGTCTAGGAAAGTGTTAAAGGCGCAACCGCCGAAAGAGAAAGGGTTATTTAATTAAGGAACTTCGCGAAAGCGTTGGACAACCTCCCCTTATCTCTGCACTTACCTGGCCTCGTGATCAGTGTATTTTTAAGCCCGTTTCTCGACATTGTTTAACTTCGACAATCAAGTTCAGGAGCAGGTCTAGTAGACCTAGGTTACCCTAGATCTAGGTGTGATTGTGCATATCTTATTTGTGATTGCTTAAGCCGTATTCCCGTACATACTTCTGTAAATCTTTTTCTAAAAAAAAAAAAAAGAAAAAATCAAAAACTTTTATAAAAACTTGCCCTTTTGTCGCCAAATCCATTTTCACCCAACACCCTTCGCCCTTCTTCATTGACGTTTTCTTACCCTCATCTTCTCCGCTTTGACTATACTAAACTCGTTTAGTGTATGTCCGCTTGGACTCGGGACACTAGCGCCCGTCTAGTCCGCGTTACGTTAGTCGCGACCGACTACGCGATCGACTCCGAAGTCGATACTCCGTCCACTCCTCTTTCTCCCCTTCCTTTGCCGGCCAACTCCGACGTTGACCGGAATTCTGTTCATACATCTTCACCTTCACCTTCATCTTCACCAACCTCTTCTTCCGCGATGTCGGGATTTATTCCAAACATCTCGTTGACCACCCCTGGATTGGCTCCACCTCCTATGGAGACCAATCTCCCACCACCTCCGCCTATTGTAGCGCCGCAGCGAATTGCGCTCCAGGATCGTTTCTACCCTACCCGTTCTGCACTTCCAACCTGCCTTTCTCTTCCTCCGGCCAATGGGGACAACTTTGAAATTAAGCCCCATTTCATCAACATGCTTCCACGTTTTCATGGGCTTGAATCTGAAGATGCCTATATCTTCATTAACAAATTTCAAAACGTCTGTGCCATGATGAAAACAACCCAGCTGTCGGACGATGCTATACGTCTACGGGTCATTCCGTTCACTTTATGCGATCTCGCAGAAAAATGGCTGTATAGCACCGCTTCCCACTCAATCACCAGCTGGGACGAGTTTGTTAAAGCGTTTCTGAAAAAATTCTACCCAAATCATAAGACCGCAAGAATTCGAAATGAGATCAACCAATTCTCCCAGCTTCCTTCTGAACCCTTTTGGAAGTGCTTTGACCGATACAAAGACCTTCTTGTTCAGTGTCCTCACCACGGTATAGAGAAATGGCAACTCTGCCAAACCTTATACGAGGGACTGAACCCAGCAACGAAGCAGTTGCTGGAAACCATCTGTCAGGGCCACTTCCTATCCAAATCTGACGAGGAAGCGTGGCAGTTCTTTGACGATCTTGCGGAGCAAACGCTACAGTGGGAGAGCACCAGACCGACTCCTTCTTCTTCTTCTCCCTCCACTTCTACCGGTCAGTCTAGGGTAGGAATTCACCAGCTTGATGTCTCTATTGCGATGAGAGCTGAAATGGCTGCTATCACAAAAAAGCTTGAAGCAATAGAGAGCAAATTTTCTTCTCCTACTCCTGCCCCTGTTCTCCCCCTTCGTACCATCTGCGCTTGTTGTTCCGATCCGTCCCACTTGACTGAAGAGTGTCCTTACAATCCACCCTCGCAAGGACAGGATCAGGTTAATGCATTCCAGCAAAGACCAAGGAATGATCCATACTCTTCGACCTACAATCCCGGTTGGAGGAACCACCCCAATTTCGCCTGGAATCAGAATCAGAATCAATTCCAGGGCAACAATTTCCAAAGGGCCCCTCCACCGCAACAACAAGCGCAACAACAAACTCAGTATCAGCAGCCCTTCCAACCCCAGCCTTACCAAAACCAGACGAACAACTTTGCACCGAACAATTCCTTTCCACCAAACAACTTTGTTCCGTCGAACAACGATAAGGTTTCCTCGCTCGAGCGAAGTCTGGATGCGTTTGTTAAACAATCGACTCAATCCACCGCCAACATCCAGTCTTCAATCCAATCTTTAGTGCAACACACCGCCGCACACGGGCAGAGCATCAAGACCATCGAGGCCCAGATTGCACAGCTGAACGCGGCCTTGAGCGAGCGAGAGAAGGGGAAGCTCCCGTCCCAGCCACTTCCAAATCCCGGCCACCCACATAATGCACATGTTGCTCTTGAACAACAAAACCATAATGTGAGTGCCGTGACCACACTGAGATCAGGGAGGGTGCTGCAAAACAACATTGGCAAGCAAATCAACGATGACACCCCGGCCGCTGTTTCTTCTTCTTCTGCTTCTTCTTCTTCTTCTTCGTCTTCCGAGCCTATTCTCCGTTCTTCACAAGGCTCTCCCTCTTCTTCTTCTGCTCTGAACGGACCCACTTCTCACTCCACGAAAACACCTATTCTGGGATCTGTTCCAACTCCAAAATCTTCTCCTCCAGCTTTAGACTCAACCAATTTTCAAAATGTTCCATTTCCAAACCGGTTGAGGTCTAACAAACAAAATCCACAAATGGAGAAGATTTTGGAGTTATTCAAGCAAGTTAACATTAACATTCCTCTTTTAGATGCTGTCCAACAAGTCCCTTCTTACGCGAAAATCTTAAAGGACTTGTGCACGAAAAAGAGGAAGTCTCAGGTACCCAAGAAAGTTTTCTTGGCTAGTGCTGTGAGTGATGCCCTTACCCAATCTTTACCACAAAAACGGAAGGACCCTGGCTGTCCTACGATTTCAATTACTATTGGGGATAAGAACATCAACCGCGCACTATTAGATCTTGGTGCCAGTGTTAACTTGCTTCCGTATTCAGTATACGAGCAATTAGGCGTCGGAGAGCTGAAACCCACACACTGCACTCTCCAGATGGCCGACCGATCGATCACCCATCCTAGGGGTGAGCTAGAGGATGTGTTAATCAAAGTCGGGGATTTCATATTCCCCGTCGACTTCATTGTCTTAGATACACAGCCTGTAGCTAACCCCCGGAATCAAATTCCGGTGATACTCGGTCGCCCATTTCTCGCAACCTCAAATGCTGTGATCAATTGTCGCAATGGTTCAATGAACCTCTCTTTTGGAAATATGACAATTGAACTCAACATTTTTAGGTTGGGGAATCAGCCCGCCGAACCTAATGCTCATATACTGGATGTTTGCTCGATCCAGGAGATCACCCCCGAAGAGTGTGAATTCGAGGAGTTTTTGTTTGAATACGATAATCTTGACGCCACTAGTGCGTGTCTCTTCGAACCTGCTGCTGTTTCTGCGCCCGATAACGACTACGAGTGTTTCACGTTCACGAACGATCTTAGCCGCGCACAACCCGAGTTTGAATCTTTCGACTTTTCGGATGAGTTACCTGAACCATCCGACTCGGTTGCCTACACTCGTTTTGAACCTTTGCTGGAGTCCTTTGAGTTCGAGACCTTTGCACCAGTATTGCCTTCCATCATTTCACCTCCAACGCTCGAACTCAAGCCGTTGCCGTCTCACCTTAAGTATGCTTACTTAGGTGAGAACGAGACCCTTCCTGTCATCATCTCGGCTTCTCTAGCTCCCGAGCAAGAGAAAGCCCTTCTCGCGGTCTTGCACAGCAACAGGCAAGCTTTTGGCTGGTCCATGGCGGACATCAAGGGGATTAGTCCCCTCATCGTTGAGCATCACATTCATCTGATGGATGATGCCAAACCAGCCCGGGATCCACAAAGACGTCTTAATCCAGTCATGAAGGAGGCTGTGAAGAAGGAGATCGTCAAATGTCTAGATAGTGGTATCATTTACCCTATCTCTGATAGCCAGTGGGTTAGCCCCATTCACGTTGTCCCCAAGAAGTCGGGCATCACGGTCATAACCAACGAAGCGAATGAGTTAATCCCTACTCGCACCCAAACCGGGTGGCGAGTTTGCATTGATTACAGAAAACTCAACGCCGCAACGCGGAAAGACCACTTTCCGCTACCTTTTATTGACCAGATGCTCGAACGATTGGCCGGACATGAGTACTATTGCTTTCTAGATGGCTACTCTGGCTATAATCAAATTCCCATCGCCGAAAAAGACCAGGACAAGACCACTTTCACTTGTCCTTTCGGCACGTTTGCATATCGACGCATGCCCTTTGGGTTATGCAATGCGCCCGCTACCTTCCAGCGGTGTATGATGGGGATTTTCTCAGACATGGTGGAGAAATTTCTGGAGATTTTCATGGATGACTTCTCCATTTTCGGCGACTCCTTTGACGAGTGTTTGCTGCATCTTGACGCTGTCCTTACACGATGTAAGGACAAGAATCTCACTTTGAACTGGGAGAAATGCCACTTCATGGTGCGCGAAGGTATTGTCTTAGGACATATCATCTCGCAAAATGGCATAGAGGTTGACAAAGCAAAGATTGAGATCATTTCCAATCTGCCTCCTCCCCGATGCGTCAGAGATATCCGAGCCTTCCTTGGCCACGCCGGTTTTTATAAACGGTTTATCAAGGACTTTAGCAAGATTGCTAGGCCCTTGACTCTTCTCCTGGCCAAGGACACGCCATTCGACTTCAGCTCAAGCTGTGCGGCTGCTTTCGAGTCACTGAAACTCTCACTCACTTCTGCTCCCGTTCTCTCTTCTCCTGACTGGACGCACCCATTCGAGATTATGTGCGATGCATCCGACTTTGCCATCGGTGCTGTCCTTGGACAGCACATCAACAAGATGCCGCATGTAATCTATTACGCAAGCCGAACCCTGAACGACGCACAACTCAATTATACAACAACTGAGAAGGAATTCTTAGCTGTTGTATTTGCCTTAGAAAAGTTCAGGCCCTACCTCATCGGCTCTCCAGTCATTGTCTACACTGACCACTCAGCTCTGCGCCATCTTTTTGCGAAGAAAGATGCCAAATCTCGGTTAATCCGTTGGATCCTCTTGCTTCAAGAGTTTGACCTTGTCATTAAGGACAAACGAGGATGTGAAAACGTGGTTGCCGACCATCTCTCGCGACTTCCTTCTTCGCCTTCGCTTCCAATTCCGATAAACGACGTTTTCCCGGATGAACAACTCTTGACAGTATCTTGCGAACCCTGGTTCGCAGATATTGTGAACTATTTGGCCACGGGATTGCTACCGACCGAATGGTCGAGTCAGGACAGACTTCGCTTCTTATCCCAAGTAAAACATTTTTACTGGGACGAACCCTACTTGTTCAAGTACTGTCCCGACCAGATTATTCGTCGATGTGTCCCTGATGAGGAATTCAAGAGTGTGCTGTCATTTTGCCACGACCAAGCATGTGGCGGGCATTTTGGGCCCAGAAAGACAGCTGAGAAGATCTTGCAATGTGGTTTCTACTGGCCACAACTTTTCAAATACGCTCACGACTATTGCAAGACTTGCTCCCGGTGCCAACACATGGGCCGGATATCCCGGAGGAATGAGATGCCGCTCCAACCGATCTTGGTTGTGGAGATTTTCGATGTTTGGGGGATAGACTTCATGGGGCCGTTTCCCAGCTCTTTTGGGAACTTGTACATTCTTCTAGCTGTTGATTACGTCTCTAAATGGGTCGAGGCTGTGCCCAGCCGAACTAACGACAACAAGGTTGTCGTTAGGTTCCTTAAAGAAAACATTTTCTCACGGTTTGGGCACCCCCGAGCGATCATTAGCGACAATGGAAGTCATTTCTGCAATAGGACTTTCGAGGCCTTGATGCGGAAATACTCCATTAATCATAAGCTTTCTACGTCCTACCACCCCCAAACCTGCGGGCAGGCCGAAGTTTCAAATCGGCAGATCAAGCAGATACTGGAGAAAACGGTTTCCAAGAACCGTAAGGATTGGTCTTTGAAACTCACTGATGCCCTTTGGGCATTTAGAACCGCTTATAAGACCGACCTTGGCATGTCTCCCTATCGGCTTGTGTACGGAAAAGCCTGCCACCTTCCTGTCGAAATCGAGCATCGCGCGTTTTGGGCGATAAAGGAGCTGAATCTGTTTCTGGAGGACGCGGGCAGCCATCGGAAGCTGCAGCTGAACGAACTGAGCGAGCTTAGGGATGAGGCTTACGACAATGCGATTGTCGTTAAGAATCGAACGAAGGTGTTTCATGATAAACACCTTGTGCGCAAAACCTTCGTACCTGGTCAGCAGGTACTTCTTTACGACACCCGACTTCACTTCCATCCTGGAAAGCTCCGATCTCGCTGGAAAGGGCCGTATTTTGTGCGGACTGTGTATCCGCAGGGCGCTGTGGATTTGGAAAATCCAAAGGACGGTTCACTCTTCAAAGTGAACGGACACCGATGCAAACCGTACCTTAGCGCCGAACCAACAGAGGAGCTCCTGTTCTTACAGGAGCCGGTTTACCTTGCTTGATCTTCCTCTGCCTACCTCCAAACTTCGGTTATCCAGCCAAGAACAGTGGACACTGTTCCAAATAAGTTTGGGGGTATGTACAAACAATTTTGTTTATATTCTTGTATATTCTTTTTCTTTTCTTTCAAAACAAAAACAAATAAAAATTGTGTATCGCTAACCAACAATTTTGAACCTTCAAACTACTCTCTTCATGCAATGACAGTGAGGACACTGTCCAGTTTAAGTTTGGGGGTACACTCGGTACGCATTTCTTACCTTCGCATTCATATGTATATTTTGCATCTGCATATTAAAATCCATAAAATCCATAAAAATTTGAAAATTTTCCAAAAATATAAAAACTTTTTTGTCAAGTTAGCTTGTGGAAGAACTCTGATTCAACATTCGACGGTTTTTGTTTGATAAAATAGGAATAACTAGATCTTATGTTTGGATTTTGAAAACCTGAAAGATAACTCTCCTTTGAAGTTAACTATAGCTGATATACGTCTTTACATCACACCACACGTGTCGTGAGTTTTGGGAATTAGATGACAAGTCTTTCATGTTCAAACTTTTAAACAGATAAATGATTTTCTGAGAATCAAATAGGTTTGTTCTGAAATAAGTAATGACAAGAATAGTTTATGAAGTAAAGCGAATATGAAGGAATGTTATTGATGCCGTAATAGGAGCTAAGTCTGAAAAATAACCCATCTAAAACTTGATTGGAATGATTACACACCAAACCCACTAGACACGTCTTTTATCCAAAAAAATATTTGAACTGCCGGTTATATCTCCGTTCGTATTAAATCATCTGATTTTCACGCCAAACTGTCTTTTGTTTTTGGACCTAGGTAACTTGAGTAATTAAGTCCGCTGGGGTGTTTCTACACCTAATGCCCTAAAACCAACTGGTTTGGGTGCATTGGCCCAAAGCTCGCTAAGAAGCCTAGAAAGTCTAGTTTAAAACAAAGTCAAGCAAGTGTTCTCTCCGAGTTAAAATTCCTAACGGTTCTTTGTGTGAGAATAATCTTGATAAAAGACAGGCTTTTAAAAAAAAATTTTAACGGAGATATGAAGGTTTTACTCTTTGATAAAGACTATTGCACGTTCACAGTGGTGTGTATGAAATGAAAACAAGAAAAAGGTGGAGTGAAAAATACGACTTAGTTTCCTGTTAAGGAAGATAGAAATTCTAAAGTTGAAACCTTACTGCAAAACGAAACTTGAAAAATGCTTAACTCATTATAAAACTTATGTGATCCTTTTAAAATTATTATCTGGGCTTTATTGTGCGACATGATGACTCTAATCGATCCTTCTGGAACTTAACGACACTATCCGCACTGCACGTAAAGACATATAAAATCTGTAGTTAAACAAGATGTGAGGTGTGAAAAATAAAGGTTCGATAGTCTAGACTAAGGATTATAGAATTGTTATTTTCTAAAACAAAACTTTAGGGTTTGAAACTTAGTCATTTTTACAAACCAACTTGACCGGATTTTGTGGGTAGTATCCGCTGAAAACCCTCAGGAGACAACACTCCTCCTACTAGGGACACCTAGAGGTTTAACGGCTTGTTGCACATGCTCAGTGCAATCGCGTTCCCTGCGAAAGTGAGGTTAGGAAATTTTTTGTGAATAAATGGACTTTGCTCGGGACGAGCAAATGATAAGTTTGGGGGTATTTGTTCATATCAGATTTTTGCATTTTCATACCGCCCAATTTTTATCACATTGCATATCCGTAGATACTCTTGAGCCGTGTTTGCTAGTAAATTGCAGGATACAGGTTCTCGGTTCCAAAACGATGAAATTCATGGAAAACACGAAAAAATCCGGGTTCTTGCCGACCACAGATAAAACACGGTCTCCGTCCCTCATCCGTATGTTGCCAGATACCAGTAGGAAGACAAAATGTCAAATCTATGCACAAGGCTCAATGGTGGCACAAGATCCAAGAGATCTACGCGGAGCTCGAGGCAATCATGACAAAATCTTGACAAAAAGTCCACCTTTCCCTCAACAGAAATTCTGGAAAATTCGTGAAGCAATTATGGGAAAATACATATATCAGAAGGATGCTCACATCAAACCAGGGTCCCACCAAAAAGATCCAGACCCAACTCATCTAAACGGCCGCGGAAGCGCGGCCAAAGGGTGGTTTTGGCCGCTCTTCCGCTGCCATCTTGGCGCCAAATGTGCAGGGTTTTGGGGGGTAGGTTGGTCTTTTCCTGTATGTTCTGTTGGTTGCCCTAGGGTTTCATGTTTTGGCCTATAAATAGCCCAGAAGTTTGTGAAGGAAAGGGTCCAATTCTTGTATTTCTTTTGCTAGGTTTTAGTTTACATGTTCTTCTTCCTCTTCTCACCTCTTCTCCATTAAACTTGTAAGAGAGCTTTTGAGTGAAGAGTGATGAATAAAGAAGACCATTTTTATTATCATGCTTGTCTCTTTCTTTACTTGTTATAATTGTTGTAACTTTAAATTCGTAAGTAGTTGTTGTTATTTCCTTGTTGTTTCTTTCTTCTCTTTTTTCTTTATCTTTACATATGACAATGATACTTACGCTTGATCCTCGCCAAGGTGAGGTCGCAAATAGTTAGTCGTATTCTTCTAATCTCCTTCTTTCTATCTTCCTCTTTTGTGTTGTTTTATTTTTCCGTATTATGATGTGTGAGTAGTTCATTCTTGTTAGGGTAGGATAAGGGAAGTTTGAGAGAAGGAAATCTCTCTCACTCTTTCCTTGCCCAACAGCTTAAATCGACTCCCGTTAACCCAACCACAATCCGCTCCCTCGGCACCCTATCCTACATGATAGCGGTGATTCCGTAGTGAGACCGGTTGTGGTGGGGTTAACCGGAGGTTATGGCTAAGAGCCAAGAACGGACGGACAAGCACCAAAAGGAAGACTTATGCGTTGGAAAGCCTAGCTTATACTCGCAAAGTCCTTCCTAGTCGTGCTAATCCCCGTTGTTGCCGATTACCGTAACACGATATTAAGAGGGGCAACGAAAGATGTGGAGACTCCTAACTCAAACTAACCTAATCCTAACCCTAACATGCTCTCTTTAAATATCAACTCAACACTTAGATAACTACAAACAAAATCTGAACAACCGGACTTAACTCGTCGAAAAACACATAGAAAAAGATTCCCATCTCCCTGCGGACGACCCGTACTCAACCGGCTAGCTACGTGCGAAACCGTCTTGATTGCGGTATTTAGAACTAAACTTGACACGCACGTATCCTAACAATCAGTGAGTAGTCTAAATTGTGACATAGGGTTATCTACTCTAAAATTATTGAAATCAATTAGAGTAATCCTCCATGTAACTCAAAGGATATGTCCCGTTATCTTCCGGGACCACGGATCAGGTAGTGGGAGTCATGAATGACTCTGTCCCGTTATCCCCCGGGACCACGGATCAAGTAAGAATCACGAATGATTCTGTCCCGTTATCCCCCGGGACCACGGATCAAGTAATACCCTTGTAAGCTACACTTTAGTTTACACTTTTGATTTCCCCATATCCCCAAGCTTATGTGTTAATGTCAGGTATTGGTAAATCTGGAGTTAATACCAACACAGGATCAAGCAGGTACAAGTTTGTCTGTATAGACAACAGGATATTTCCGTAGGGACAACAGGTCAAGATTGTCGGCATTAGTAACAAGATCGGGTAACATGTCAATCTGTGGTACATCAGGTCATGTCAGGTGGTGTACAAGTATCAAGTGGGTGCTCATAATCAAACTGTAATAAGTATGGGTACACAAAATCATGTATGGAGTACTAATATAACAATAAAATGGAATAATGTGATGTGGTATGCCAATAGATATAAATTCGAAGATATGAATGCACAATTATCGATTAGGGTTACACTTATAGTTCCAATACTAATTAGGATGCACTTTATTAAACATGGGATGTTAATGTCACAGTGTTATGTATTAATGTGATCTATAGATGCAGTTATATATGTTCTATATGATATGGATGCAAACGGACATCATATAATTGTAAAATGATAAACTAACAAGTATGGAACATATAACTAAGCAATATGAAATGTAATTATTCAATTTGATGCAGTATATGATTGTATAGCATGTAACAAGATAAGTTTTCATGACCTAGATCTGAAATGATATGAATGGATGCAAACGGAACATCGAAAAGTTATAAAACTAAACATGGGGTGCATGATTTTAAATACAGGTATTCCATTTGTTAAAATAGACGCGTCTAAAGTAATGTAGCGTGTAATTAAGATTGGTTTGCATGCCCTCGATCTGAAATGCACTATACAAATGTAAAGGGAACGTCGAAAGGCTGTAATATGAAACATGGGATGATTGATTTAAAATACAGGTGTGATATTTATTTAAATAGGTATATAATGAGTTATATAGCATGTAGCAAGATTAACTTGCCTAGACGGAACGAGAACGGATGTGTACGGAACGTCCCACGTCGGCGAAAAGTCACGACGTGCGCACGGTACACGGAACGGTTCCAAACAACGTACGAGGGTGATCACGCAAGCAAGGCACTTCCTCTGGGTCGTTCGGATCCTCGGCGTCGATCCCGGCTCCGGCGAACTATGAAGTTTGTGCACCGGGTTCGCAGAGAGAGGTGGTGGTGTCGACGGTGATGAACGGAGCTCCGGCGAAGGGGTTGGTTGCTAGGGTTTCGGTTAGGGTTAGCTAGGGTTTGGTGTTGGTTTCTTGGTGCAGGGTTGGTGAAGGGGAGGAGAACATAGGAGATAGGGAGAGAAGAGGAAGGAGATGGTGATGGCAAGGTCGAGGGGATCGCCGGCGGTGAGGTGTTCTGTTGGTTTGTGGGTGTGCATGGGTGTAGATATGGGCTTGGGAATGGAAGAAGAAGGAGAAGAAGATGGCGAGGAGGAGGAGGAGGCTTGGTTAAGGGTGGAGAGTGATGAGGAGATGAAGTTTTAGGGTTAGGATTTGAGGAGGCAGAGGGAAGTTTTCTTGATGGGTTCTTGAGGGTTCTCGGGGTTTATAAAGAGAAGAGGAAGACGAGGATAGAAGGGAGGTGATCTCATCCAATAATGCTACAGGATCCGCGAGATGTGTGAGAAAGAAGAGAGAAAGAGAGAGAGACGCGCGAGATGAGAGAGAGAGGAGAGAGACAGAGAGAATGAGAGAGATCGAGAGGAGAGAGAGAGAACAGTGAGGAGAGATAAATTTGGATTTTTGTAAGGGGAGAGAGAAAGAGATAGCGAGCGGGTGAGAGAGAGAAAGAAAAGAGAGTGAGAGAGAAAGGTGGGGCCTGCTGAGAAAAGAGAAGAGAGAGAAGGAGTTTGTTTAAGGAGTTAAGATTTAAATTGAAAAAGATTTTAGTTTGTTAAATAAATTTAAATCTGTCGATTTGAAAAAGAAATTAAAGATATTAAATTTAATAAAATTTGAATTTTGGCGGGATACAAAAATATTCCAAAACACGCTCGGGTCGGGTCTGAAATTTCAAATTTAAAATATGAAAAAATATATGCGGCTTTCAAAATTCAAAATGAATGCTCTGGTAACGAAAATGCTTACCCCCAAGAACGGATGCGCGTACGTGCGCGTAGCCATCCAAACAAGTCCGTTTCACTGAACGGGACGAGAACAAGATGCGCGGATGCTACCACGGAGTTAGGTGTATCATGCAGGCCATGTTAAGTATTTTTTAAAATATTTTACGTGACTTAAAATGTTATATGGTAAAAGATGCAATGCCAGATAAAATGCCAGTATGCAGTATTCATGAAAATGCACATGTCTATGTAACAAGTCAAGATAATTCATAAATATGAATCAAACAAGTTCAAGCAAGCGGGTTGGGTCAAATGTAAAGTAAAATGTAAAATACCATTCGCACCCAAATCACGATAAATCAAGAAATACCACAAATAAGAAAATACGAGAACTGGAATTGATATAAATGAACTAGGTTGTTACATTATACCCAACTATAAAAAGAATTTCGTCCTCGAAATTCTAAGAACAAGAAAGGATAAACAAGCAAGAAACTACAAGAATAGATGTGGAAACATCTGTCGGATCTCATCTTCTCGTTCCCAAGTTGATTCTCCATGCGAGCGATTTCCCCAAGAAACAAGTACGAGAGGGATAACCTTGTTCTTAAGAACCTTTTCCCTTCGATCCACAATCGACATCGGTTGTTCCTCAAAGGTTAAATCATCTCGTACAGTCAGCTCTGAATGATCCAGCACGTGTGTTTCATCTCGAACATATTTACGGAGTTGAGATACATGAAACACATCTTGAACATTCGCCAAAGATTGTGGTAACGCCAATCGATAAGCCACTTCTCCAACACGCTCCAAAATCTCAAAAGGCCCCATGAATCGAGGACTAAGCTTGCCTCGACTCCCAAAACGAATCACTCCTCTAGTCGGTGATATCTTCAAGAATACCAGATCACCAACAGCGAACTCTAGAGTCTTCTTGATGTGTCGTCCCAACTCTTCTGCCGATCTTGTGCTGCCTTCATATGATTCCGGATAGTGTTGACTTTCTCTACTGTCTGCACGATCAAATCCGGTCCCAACAATCTTCGTTCTCCAACATTATCCCAACAAACGGGTGAACGACACTTGCAACCATACAATGCTTCGAATGGAGCCATTTGAATAGTCGCCTGAAAACTGTTATTGTAAGAAAACTCCACCAAGTGTAGATGATCCTCCCATGAACCCTTGAAGTCTAACATGCAAGCTCTCAACATGTCTTCAAGAGTTTGGATCGTTCTCTCCGACTGGCCATCTGTCTGAGGATGATAAGCTGTGCTAAACTTAATCGAGTCCCCAAACTTTCCTGTAAGCTCCTCCAGAAGTGCGACAAAAATCGGGTATCACGATCAGAAACGATGCTCACAGTTACTCCATGCAATCTTACAATTTCCTGCATGTATCGTTCTGTTAACGTTTCCGTTGACTGACCAACTCGAAATGGTATGAAATGAGCTGTCTTGGTCAATCGATCAACAATCACCCAAACTGCATTGTTGCCCTTTGCACTCCGCGGTAATGCCGTCACGAAATCCATGGTTATATGTTCCCACTTCCATTGAGGAATCGGAAGTGGTTGCAATAAACCAGTAACCCTTTGATGTTCAGCCTTAAATTGCTGACACACCAAGCGCTTCGCTACAAAGCGGGCAATCTCCCGTTTCATGCCTTCCCACCAGAAATGCTATCGTAGATCTCGGTACATCTTCGTGCCTCCTGGATGTACGGAATATGCGGAACTGTGTGCCTCATTCATAACTTCTTCACGAATATCTCCCTTTGGCACACACAAACGGCTACCATATCACAACGAACTATCTTCATGTATCAACAAATCCATTCGAAGTCCAGCTTCAACCTGTTCTTGAAACATTTGCAATCTAGGGTCCTGTAACTGCGCTGTTTTAATATTCTCGATCAACGACGACTGTACTTGTAGCTGCATCAACTGTCCCGAAGAATGCGGTAGCACAATCTCCAAATCGAATCTCCAAAAGTCTTCAATAAGTTCCTTTTGTGCAGTCAACATCTGAATTACTGGAAACCGACTAAGCACATCCGGCACAACATTAACTTTCCCCGGATGGTACTTAAGATCAAGATCGTAGTTAGCCATTAGCTCCAACCATCTACGCTGCCTCATATTAAGCTCCTTCTGTGTGAACACATACTTTAGGCTTTTGTGATCGGTGAATACTTCGACTCTTTCGCCTAATAAGTAATGTCTCCAAATCTTCAAAGAGAAAATCACAGCTGCTAGCTCCAAATCATGAGTTGGGTAATTCTTCTCATGGGTCTTTAACTGTCTCGATGCGTAAGCTATAACCTTCCCATGCTGCATCAAAACGTATCTCAATCCTTTCCCAGATGCGTCGCTGTGAATCACCAATCCTCCGGAACTGTCTGGCATGGTTAAAAATAGGAGCGGTTATCAATATCTGCTTCAACGCATCAAAAGCTGACGCATATTTATCGGTCCATACGAACGGTACTTCCTTCCGCGTAAGCTTGGTCAAAGGCTCAGCCAAACGAGCAAAATTCTCCACGAACCTTCTGTAATACCCGACAAGTCCAAGAAAGCTTTTAATCTCTGCAACGTTCTTCGGAATCGGCCAATCTTGAACTGCTGCAATCTTTTCGGGATCATCGGCGATTCCATCTTCGGACATGACATGCCCCAAAAACTTCACTTCTTCAAGCCAAAACTCGCACTTGCTCATTTTTGCATACAATCTTCCTTGCCTCAATGTCTGCAGTGCGATCTTCAAGTATTCTGCATGCTCTTCTATGCTCCTCGAGTAAACCAGAATATCATCAATGAACACCACTATAAACTGGTCCAAGAATGGTGAAAAGATTCGGTTCATCAAGTCCATAAATATCGCTGGTGCATTCGCTACTCCGAAGGGCATCACTAAATACTAGTAATGTCCATACCGAGTTTGGAATGCCGTCTTGCAAATATCTTCTTTTTTAACTCGCACCTGATGATATCCGGATCGCAAATCCAGCTTCGAGAATAGCCTTGCGCTACTAAGCTGCTCGAATAATTCGCCAATACGAGGGATCAGGTACTTGTTCTTAATAGTCACCCGGTTTAATTCTCGATAATCGATGCACATCCTCCTTGTGCCATCTTTCTTCTTGACTAGAAGAACTGGAGCTCCCCAAGGTGAATTGCTGCTGCGAACCCCCAGTCTTTATAGATAGGCTCTGCTGCTCTCGGGCCGCTGTAAGCACTTGTGAGAAAGTGGTCAAACCCAGGGATATAATTTGCCTCTGGATGTCCACATCCAAATTGCACATACACCTTCGTGCCCTATCAGCTTCTTTGGCCACCAAAGGTCCAGCGAATCGACTGAGCCGTGTCCACTCAGCCGCATGCGCATCCACGGATCCGCCGTTCTGCTTTAAACTGATAAACTTTTCTTCCATTTCCTCCAATGCAGTCTGCGGGAAGAACTTCTCCAAGAAACTCTTCGAAAAAACTGCCCAACTGATCGGCTTGGGCAAGCGGGTCTCTTCCACAAGCCACCATTCACGGGCATAGTCCACCAATTGGATGCGTACCACATCCACCCTCTTGTCCTCTGGAATCTGTTCTGCAATGAGCAAATTCTCCGTATCAACCAGCCACTGCTCCGCTGGCAACGGCTCTTCCAGGCCAGTAAAGACGGACGGACCAAGTCTCCTGAAATCCGCCACGGTACCCACACGATCAACCGGTTTAGCCACAACATTGTTTACGGACTGCTGGATGGTCCGCAAACCTTCCTAAAAAGCTTCGTCTTGCTGCTGGTTCAGCTCGATCTGCCATTTCTGGTTCTCCAGCATCCCACGAATTACTCCAAGCAAAGCGGCGTCATCAACACGCCTCTGGTACGATTTCGGATTTCTGTCTGCCATGTTTCTGGAACCAAAACACCGAAAGGATTAGTATGATAACAAGATTCAAACTATTGATCAAGGATAGGGATCAAGACTAGAACTCCAAGTTACTTAAATAGAGTACCGCATTGTAACCATGCCGCGGTACATAGCTACAATCACATAACTCCACCCATGTCGCCTAAATTCTAGAGATAAACAATAGGAAACCAAAGTTTCAAGTCGAGATGCAAAGAGATTTGCATATCGTCAATGTAAGAATCAGGAGGAGGTTAAGATTCAAAAATGGTAAGATGGTAAAGTGGCAGGACATGTTACTAATCACGAGTATTCTGATTCGTGTATTGGGTCCAATACCCAACTACAAAAGAATCAAACCCGATTAACCTAGATCCTATGGTTCTGATACCAAACAAACCCTGTCACGCCCCGCTTCCCAGAGTGCGCTAAGATAGGCATGTGACAGAGCCAACCATGCTACCTGTGGACAGGAAATATCCCTCCACAGTCACATTACGGCTGTAGAGATATCAAGAACAGTAAAATAATAAACAACTATCTAATACATGTCCATGAGCCAGAATAATGAGTCAAGAATAAAAATAATGCAGAAACAAAAGATCCAATACAATAATAATCTGGAATGTACGTCCCATAATGCGGGCTCACATCAGGAATGATAATACTGAAAGGAAACTAAACCAACTAATAACAGGTCATCACTGCTCGGCCTGTTGATCAAAATACTCCTGGACAGCCTACGATAAGGATAAGGGATCTGGGCCATGCAAAACCCAGACGTCAGTGCGTCATAATAACAATAACTCTAAGCAAGCAGGATGCGATGAAATATGCAGGCATGAAGTATAAACAGTAACAGTAACATGAATATAGATCAGTGGACAGAATATAAGTAGGTGAAGTGCAGTGAGTAGTCTAAACTGTGAAATAGGGTTATCTACTCTAAAATTATTGAAATCAATTAGAGTAATCCTCCATCTAACTCAAAAGATATGTCCCGTTATCCCCCGGAACCACGGATCAGGTAGTGGGAGTCATGAATGACTCTGTCCCATTATCCCCCGGGACCACGGATCAAGTAAGAATCACGAATGATTCTGTCCCGTTATCCCCCGGGACCATGGATCAAGCAATACCGTTTTAAGCTACACTTTAGTTTACACTTTTGATTTCCCCATATCCCCAAGGTTATGTGTTCAAGTCAGGTATTGGTAAATCTGGAGCTAATACCAACACAGGATCAAGCAGGTACAGGTTTGTCTGTATAGACAACAGGATATGTCCGTAGGGACAACAGGTCAAGATTGTCGGCATTAGTAACAAGATCAAGTAACATGTCAAGCTGTGGTACATCAGGTCATGTCAGGTGGTGTACAAGTATCAAGTGGGTGCTCATAATCAAACTGTAATAAGTATGGGTACACAAAATCAAGTATGGAATACTAATATAACAATAAAATGGAATAATGTGATGTGGTATGCCAATAGATATAAATTCAAAGATATGGATGCACAATTATCGATTAGGGTTACACTTATAGTTCCAATACTAATTAGGATGCACTTGATTAAACATGGGATGTTAATGTCACAGTGTTATGTATTAATGTGATCTATAGATGCAGTTATATATGTTCTATATGATATGGATGCAAACGGACATCATATAATCGTAAATTGATAAACTAACAAGTGCGGAACATATAACTAAGCAATATGAAATGTAATTATTCAATTTGATGCAGTATATGATTGTATAGCATGTAACAAGATAAGTTTTCATGACCTAGATCTGAAATGATATAAATGGATGCAAACGGAACATCGAAAAGTTATAAAACTAAACATGGGGTGCATGATTTTAAATACAGGTATTCCATTTGTTAAAATAGACGCGTCTAAAGTAATGTAGCGTGTAATTAAGATTGGTTTGCATGCCCTAGATCTGAAATGTACTATACAAATGTAAACAGAACGTCGAAAGGCTGTAATATGAAACATGGGATGCTTGATTTAAAATACAGGTGTGATATTTATTTAAATAGGTATATAATGAGTTATATAGCATGTAGCAAGATTAACTTGCATAGATAGAACGAGAACGGATGTGTACGGAACGTCCCACGTCGGCGAAAAGTCGCGACGTGCGCACGGTACACGGAACGGTTCCAAACAACGTACGAAGGTGATCACGCAAGCAAGGCACTTCCTCTGGGTCGTTCGGATCGTCGGCGTCGATCCCGGTTCCGGCGAACTATGAAGTTTGTGCACCGGGTTAGCAGAGAGAGGTGGTGGTGTCGACGGTGATGAACGGACCTCCGGCGAAGGGGTTGGTTGCTAGGGTTTCGGTTAGGGTTATCTAGGGTTTGGTGTTGGTTTCTTGGTGCAGGGTTGATGAAGGGGAGGAGAACAGAGGAGATAGGGAGAGAAGAGAAAGGAAATGGTGATGGCAAGGTCGAGGGGATCGCCGACAGTGAGGTGTTCTGTGGGTTTATGGGTGTGCAGGGGTGCAGATATGGACTCGGGAATGGAGGAACAAGGAGAAGAAGATGGAGAGAAGGAGGAGGAGGCTTGGTTAAGGGTGGAGAGTGACGAGGAGATGAAGTTTTAGGGTTAGGGTTTGAGGAGGCAGAGGGAAGTTTTTTTGATGGGTTCTCGAGGGCTCTCGGGGTTTATAAAGAGAAGAGGTAGACGAGGATAGAAGGGAGGTGATCGCATCCAATAATACTACAGGATCCGCGAGATGTGTGAGAAAGAAGAGAGAGAGAGAGAGAGGCGCGCGAGATGAGAGAGAGAGGGAATCTGAGAGAGAGAGGAGAGAGATAGAGAGAATGAGAGAGATCGAGAGAAGAGAGAGAACAGTGATGAGAGATAAATTTGGATTTTTGTGAGGGGAGAGAGAAAGAGATAGCGCGCGGGTGAGAGAGAGAAAGAGAGAGAAAGAAAAGAGAGTGAGAGAGAAAGGTGGGGCTACCTGAGAAAAGAGAAGAGAGAGAAGGAGTTTGTTTAAGGAGTTAAGGTTTAAATTGAAAAAGATTTTAGTTTGTTAAATAAATTTAAATCTGTCGATTTGAAAAAGAAATTCAAGATATTAAATTTAATAAAATTTGAATTTTGGCGGAATACAAAAATATTCCAAAACACGCCCGGGTCGGGTCTAAAATTTCAAATTTAAAATATGAAAAAATATATGCGACTTTCAAAATTCAAAATGAATGCTCTGGTAACAAAAATGCATACCCCCAAGAACGGATGCACGTACGTGCGCGTAGCCATCCAAACAAATCTGTTTCACTGAACGGGACGAGAAGAAGATGGGCGGATACTACCACGGGGTTAGGGGTATCATGCAGGCCATGTTAAGTATTTTTAAAATATTTTACGTGACTTAAAATGTTATATGGTAAAAGATGCAATGCCAGATAAAATGCCAGTATGCAGTATTCATGAAAATGCACATGTCTATGTAACAAGTCAAGATAATTCATAAATATGAATCAAACAAGTTCAAGCAAGCGGGTCGGGTCGAATGCAAAGTAAAATGTAAAATACCATTCGCACCAAAATCACGATAAATCAAGAAATACCACAAATAAGAAAATACGAGAACTGAAATTGGTATAAATGAACTAGGTTGTTACAATTTAATTTAAAACAATCTTAAAGAATACGGTTTTATTAGTTTAAGGTATTTTGTTGTAAAATTGTATTTGTCCCAAAAATATTGTAAAGAGGTAATCGTGCTATGTCATAATGAGTGTTGTGATGAGATAGGTCATTATCTCGTGAGTTTTCTAAAGGTAATATGAGCAAATATATGAAATAATGTCGTAGGCAAACCTTGTGGTATTAAACTGTAAAAGTGTAATAAACATGGTTTTACATGGAGTTTTATGGTGAAATTGGTTTCTAAATTTTAGTTAATGTTTAATAAGTAAGGTTTAATAATATGGATCTGAGTTTCCTAATAAAAATTGTTATTTTAAAGAGAATAGAATTTAAAAGTCGATTAACTCCACTTACCGACGTTATTTGAAAATAGAACTTGTTTAATAGAGAACAAAGAAGAAAAGAAGAGACTTACTAGATAAAAAGAGAGAGGGGAGGTATGGGAAGGGTTTGAAAACATCGTGGAGTCGCGGTGTCGCCGGATTTGTCCCGAATTGTCGCCGGAAGATGACCTTGGGCTAACTCCACTTGTATACCTTATTTAACTTGGAAAATTTTGAGAGTTTTGATGATAGATTTCAGAATGGAGAGGGCTAGGGTATGGTGTGGTATTTATAGGATAGAATTAGGATTTAGGGAATTAAAAATGAGAATTAAAATTCATTTAATATTGGATTAATGGGTGATTTTAATCCTCTGTTAATGTGCAGGAAAAACAAACAGAAGAGGAGTAGTGGGGGATGCCAAGGGGTGTTAGGGCAAAATTTTGGAGGCATTTGGTACGGGGGGCCCGGCGGCGACGGCCGCAGAGCTCATCTCGCCGGCCATCATGAAGGGGGTGGGGCTTGGATGAATGACTCGTGTCGGGGTCTGTGTGTAAAACATTTTCCACATGTTTGATTTCTAAGACTTTTCGTTTTTACGTGTGTTGCACGTGTAAACTTTTGGGCTTCCAAAAAGTTTTTAAAAAAATCAATAAAAATAATATGTGGCTGAGGGATTTGAACACAGGGGCTATGTCACAGTAATGAAAGGCTTTACCAATGAGCTACAAGTGTTTTCTTGCTGTTTAAAAACAAATCAAATGCTTATAGCATACTCAGGGTTGCAATACTCTATTTAGTACATTAACTTTAAACAAAATTTGTACATTATAAACAGAGTCGTTACACCGGATTCCATGAAGTGTCGGGTGGCCCACTCATTTCATTAAGTGATGGTTGCCTCACTTCTAGAATTGACGTGTAATTTGCCGCGCTCATAGGGGTCTTTGGTTCAGGTGATATTCGAGCTATCCACACGACCGAGGAACGTTGGTTTTCGTTTGTGGCTCAAACGAAACACGGGGCTCCTAATTTATCCGCTAATTCCTTCTTGTTTATCGCATGCATGTGATGTTTATTACCCTGTGATGATATATATAAATATTGTATATGTTTTGCATCCGTGCTAGCCCTGTCCATACACTGCCGTAAGTTAAGTATCCTTACGGGGAAGTCTCCGGACCCCGTGGCGAATGCAGGTGGTATATACGTACATTCTATTTTAGTTGTTTTCTTTGATGCTTAGGCTTAATTGATGGGACCGCATAAATTCTTATTAATGCAAGAAAATAAACCTAAAAAGATTTTGGAATCAAATTTCAAAACCACTTGGTTCTTTTCAAAACTACTCGGTTTTTCATAAAACCAAAAGTTTTCAAAATTGAGTTTGAACCACTCATTTCGAAATCACTAGTTTTCTTCAACGATATTGATCATTCATATTTATTGCACATTTATACAGTCCTTTTCCCTATTTTTATTAATTATGTTATTTGTAATTTAAGAACATATGTGGGTTTATTTGTAAAAAGATTATTGTCATATGTTTCTTAATTTATAATTAATATAATTGGGGAATATATGCATATCATATTTAAATAAAATATCCATGAGATTATTTATTATTAAAATATGCATATCATATCAAATATTCTTAACCAATATTATTAAGATATCATATCAATTAATTGGTTGGAATATTATCTCGAATAAAACAAATGCTACTAAAAATTTGATTTGAGATATTGTGCAGTTATTATAATAGATCAGTTCAGGTCTGAAATATAAGTATGAGATCCACATCAAATCGATTTACCAAACTAAATCTGCCGAATGATAGGAGCAAATTGAAGAATCTCACAACGGCAGAGAAAAAGCAATATTTTTAGAATATTTTTATCAGAAGGATCTCCAAATATTGAGAGAGGAAGGCACGAGAAATCAGGAGACTCAACTCTACTAGAGGGCGGTTAATCCGCGGCTGATAGGGGTATTGGGCGGCGGAAGCGCGGTCAATCTGTGGCCGTTGGATATGAAACTTCAGGGACTTGATCGTCTTTTCACACACTTCAATATGACGTTTAGGGTTTCAAGTTCCAGAGCCTATAAAGGGATCGAGAGCGATCGAACAATCAATCGACTGATTTACCGATCAAGCTATCTAGAGAAAATTAGGGTTGTAATTTACTTTTTCAGCGAGCAACTTCTGTAATGCAATAAAGTTATCTATTAAAACATAGATTTTTTCTTATCTCATTATTTTCTGCATTTTAATTTCTGCATTTATTTTCCGTAATTTTAATTTTTGTTTAACTTATGGGTTCCATATTCTTCCACCTTTCTTTTACTTCGTTGATCTCCATGAGCGAGTAAATTTTCGTTTGTTAGAGTTTGTAGGATAGGGTTGAATAATGGATGAACAATATCTCTTAAATTCTTTTTAATGTTTTAATTTTTATAAATTTTAGCAAAATGAATATTAACCCTCTTATTAGGCATGCTATCAATTCATGATAGTCACAACCACGATTTGAGATTCGTTAATACTTTCTTTGTTGAGGGCTTAAGATGAATAGGGATCAATGGAAGAATATGGGTCAGTAGATGGAAACCCTAATTCCCTCCAAGAACCCTAATCCACATTCATCGCTATTTCTCGAGTATTAAATAATTAAAAAATAAAAAGAATTATTTTTAAAATTCCATCCATTAACTACTAAATCGTATAAACCCTACAAGCCCTTTTCCTATAAACTTTTCAAACCTTCCTAGTATAAAAAAATAAAAATCCTACCTTTCTTCTATTAACTCGTCTAAAACAAGAATAGTAGTTCACCATTTTTCAGTGGACGATCCATACTCATTAGCGGCTAGCTATTGCGACACCGTTATTAATTGCGGTAATTAGAACACTCATACAAACACACTTTTTCAAACCAATCAAATGGCTCCGTTGCCGGAAAATGGTAGTATTATTTTTCTTGTTATTCGGGTTGATTTCAAAAAAAAAAAACAGAAAAAATAAAAATAAAAATAGAAATAAAAACCGCATCTTGTATTTTTAACAATTCTTGTGCGAGTTTTTCATGAAATCTGGAGTACTTGTAGCGAACCAACAAAGATTCAGAGACTGTTAAATAGGAGCAGAGGATCATTGGAGTGCAGTGCCAAAATTTGAAGAGGAGATCGCACCATTAGGCGGCGGAACAGCAGCGGAAAAGGTACATTGGTGGCGTAACTGCGGCCAGATAGTAGAATTTGGCCCCCAAATTTTTCTGGTATTATTTTTTCTTCTTCCTCTCTTCTCTAAAGCTCTAATAAATTGTTTCTACCTGCAGCATTCTTTGCAAACAGCGCCGTTGAAAGAAAAAATCTTTTTGCGTGTTTTAGATTTTGGATTGTTTTGCATATTTAAAATGGACATTAAAAGGCAAGAAACCCAAATTCAGATTAGGTGGGGATTTCATCATCCTTCCTAGGCCCCAGAAATCACAAACAAGCATATTATCACCCTACATTAATAAAAAATATCTAGACCAAGACTCTATGGACAATCACACTCAATTAGGACAAAGGAGGGTCGTGGGTAATTTATTGCTTATCTTCATTTCTGTTGTGGTGTCTAAGGCAAGTGTGACTAAGGAAAGTGGTATACTTAATTATGCCCACTATTTAGGTGATACGTATAGCAGATACCTCCTACTTACCTGGCTGCAAGATTGATAAGGAGGTGATAGAGGATTTATCTTATGTCTTGTCCTTTAGATGTTTAGGAGCAGTCTAGTGATTTGACCTAGGTTACCCTAGCTCTAGGAACTGATTGTGCATTTTGTGATTGGTTGAGTCAAGCCTTGCATCCGTCACTTTTATCAAAGCAAACCCTTCTTAAAATCTTTCTCACACGTTATCAAATGTTGCCACGTGCACTAAACCCGCTTAGTGCATGATCGGCTGGACACGAGATTCTAGTGCCCGTCTAGTCCACGTTTTCGCTGTCGACTCCGAAGTCGATACTTCTTCACCTTCTTTTTCTCCTCCACCTACCACATCTCTCGAGATGGACGGACCTCCACCGGGATTTAATAAAACCATATTGCCACCATCCGTAGGTGTGCAAATTCAAAATCCACCACGCATCGCTCTCCAAGACTGATGCTACCCTACACGTTGACCCCTTCCTACGTGTATGTCTCTTCCACCAGCCAATGGGGATAACTTCGAAATTAAACCCCCCTTCATCAACTGGTTGCCCAAATTTCACAGGCTTGAATCTGAGAATGCCTACGTTTTTATAACCAAATTCCAAAATGTATGTGCAATGATGAGCACCACCCAACTTTCAGGGGATGCTATGCGATTACGTCTTCTCCCTTTTACCCTGTACGATCTCGCAGAGAAGTGGCTTTATATCACCTCCTCACATTCTATCACCAATTTGGATGAATTTGTTAAAGCATTTCTTAAGAAATTTTGTCCTAATCATAAGACCGCCCGCATTAGGAGTGAGATTAAGCAGTCTGCCCAACTTCCCAATGAACCCTTTTGGAAATGCTTTGAAAGGTTTAAAGATCTTCTTGTCCAATGCCCTCATCACGGATTCAAAAAATGGCAACTTTGCCAAATTATGTATGAGGGTGTTAATTCAGCGACAAAACAAATGCTAGAAACCATTTATCAATGTCATTTCATGTCAAAATCCGACGAGGAGGCATGGCAATTTCTTGAAGATCTCGCCAAACAAATACTATAGTGGGATAGCACAAGACCAACAACATCATCTTTGTCTTCATCCAGGGCAGATATCCATCAGCTCGACACTTCCATCACAATGAAAACCGAAATGGCTACGATGCAAAAGGAGCTTGACGCTATTAAAAGCAAATTCTCTTTAGCCTCCCTAAACCAAGTCACCTCCCCAAAACCGTGTGTGGTTTTTGTTTTGATTCGTCCCATTTAACTGAAGAATGTCCTCTGAGTCCTCCGTCTCAAGTCAAGAACAAACTAATACTGCTTTTCAGTAACGACCTAGAAACGATCCTTATTCATCCACATATAACCAGGGATGGAGGAATCATCCTAATTTTGCTTGGAACCAAAACCAATCCCAAAAACAAAATCAAAATTAGTTCCAAAGTCAAAATAACTACCAAAGACTTCCTCCACAGTAACAACAGCCACCACAACAAATTCAGCAGCCCTTTCAACTGCAATCATTCCAAAATCCGGCTAATAACTTTGCCCATTATAAAAATTCTTTCCAACTACTAAATAATGTTCTTCCTACCAGTACCGACAAAATCTCTGCACTCGAAAGATGATTAAAAGCGTTTATTAAACAATCCATGCAAACGTCGGCTAATTTAACTTCTTTTATTCAAACGCTAGTACAACTCACTGCTTCCCACGGTGACAGCATCAAATTTATCGAAGCATAAATTGCACAGTTAAACACCGCGATGAGTGTAAGAGAGAAAGGGAAACTTCCATCCCAACCTCTACCAAATCTCGGCCACCCACAAAATGCAAACACTGTTCTTAACCAACAAAATCATAATATGAGTGCTTAACTACATTGAGATCGGGAAGAATGCTAAACAACCAAGTTGGAGAACAAGTTGATGATTTTGATGACACATCGGCTACTACTTCTACTTCTACTTCTTCTAATCAAACATCTTCTTCCGAGCCCATTCTCCATTGGGCTCAAACTCTCAGTCCACTTCCTTGAATAGATCACCCTCTTAGACCATCCCAACTACAGTTTTGGGATCCATTCCATCTCTACAAACTTCTCCACAAGTGTTGGACCTAACCCCTGTTAATAAAGCTCCTTTTCTAAATCGATTGAGGCCCAACAAACCAAGTCCACAGATAGAGAAGGTTGTGGAAATGTTTAAGCAAGTTAACATTAATATTCCTCTCTTAGATACTATCCAATAAGTTCCATCCTATGCAAAAATTCTTAAGGACTTGTGCACTAAGAAAAGGAAAACTCAAGTACCTGAAAAGGTTTTCTTAGCGAGCAATGTGAGCGATACTCTTACCCATCATTTGCCCAAGAAACATAAAGACCCCGGTTGTCCTACAATTTCTATAACTATTGGGGTTAAAAACATCAATTGCGCTCTACTCAATCTAGGTGCTAGTGTTAATTTGCTCCCTTATTCTGTTTATGAGTAATTAGGCATAGGTGAGTTAAAACCTACGCACTGCACTCTTCATATGGCCGATCAATCTATCACCCATGCTAAGGCTGAGCTAGAGGACGTGTTGATCAAAGTAGGGGAATTTATATTCCTTGTGGACTTTATAGTTTTAGATACATAGCCTGTGGTGAACCCATGGAACTAAATTCCGGTGATTCTGGATCGACTATTTCTCGCAACCTCAATGCAATAATCAATTTTCGTAACAGTTCCATGAATCTATCCTTTGGGAAGATGACAATTGAACTTAACATTTTCAGGGTAGGAAGTCAATCTTTCGAACCTTCTGCTCATACGATTGATATATGTTCAGTCAACGAGATAGCTTCCGACAGTTATGAGTTTGAGGAGTTTTTGTTCTATCACAATGATCTCGACGCCACTAGTGCTTTATTGTTTGATCTAGCTACTCCTTACACGAATAGGGAATACAAAAGGGTTCAATTTTCTTGATGATCATAATTCACGGGACCCTTCTGTCGACGAGTCAACCCCCGAATTCGAATCCTTTGACTTTTCGAACAAGTTAGTCGAGCTATCTGAGTCAATCTCTTACGCTAGCTATGAATCTCTCAAGAAGTCTGAGTATCATTCCCTTACCTTCTATCGTCTCTCCACCGACACTTGATCTCAAGCCGCTGCCGTCTAATCTTAAGTATGCATATTTAGGTGAGAATGAGTCTTTTCCCGTCATCATATCAGCTTCTCTGGCTTCAGAGCAAGAGAGAGCTCTTCTGTCTGTCTTGAGATCGAATTGACAAGTTTTCGGTTGGATAATGGTGGACATCAAAGGAATTAGTCCCTTGATTGTTGAACATCATATACATATGATGGATGAGACTAAACCAGCCCATGACCCACAAAGACGGTTGAATCCCGTCATGAAAGAGGCGGTGAAGAAGGAAATCGTCAAATACTTAGATAATGGTATAATTTACCCAATATCTGATAGCCAATGGGTAAGTCCTATTCATGTTGTCCCTAAAAAGTCTGGCATCACGGTCATAACTAATGAGACAAATGAGTTGATTCAAACTCGCACCCAAATCGGGTGGCGGGTATGTATTGATTATAGAAAATTCAATGCCGCGACAAGGAAAGATCACTTCTCTCTACCTTTCATTGACCAGATGTTGGAACGCTTAGCTGGGCATGAGTTTTACTATTTCTTGAATGGTTACTCAGGCTACAACCAGATTCCCATCACCGAAAAGGATCAAGATAAGACAACTTTTACTTGTCCTTTCGGCACTTTCGCTTATAGACGCATACCCTTTGGGTAAGGCAATGCTCCCGCTACATTTCAGCGGTGTATGATAGGGTTCTCTGATATGGTTGAGAATTTTCTGGAGATATTTATGGACGATTTCTCTATATTTGGCGATTGCTTACGTTATCTTGACACTGTTCTTACCCGCTCTAAGGACAAGAATCTAACTTTGAATTGGAAAAAATGTCATTTCATGGTTCAAGAAGGAATTTTCTTAAGGCATATCATTTCACGAAATGGCATTGAGGTAGAAAAAACTAAAATAGATGTCATTTCTAACCTTCCTCCTTCTAAATGAGTCAAAGATATATGATCCTTTCTTGGTCATGACGGGTTTTATAGACGATTCATTAAGGACTTTAGCAAGCTTGCTAAACCATTAAATCTTCTCTTGGCCAAGAATATAACATTTCATTTCGACTCGGATTGCTTGGCTTTTTTCGAATCGCTTAAACGTTCCCTCACAACATCCCCCATTCTATCATCTCTAGAATAGAATCACCCTTTTTGAGCTTATGTGTAATGCATCCGATTTTTCTATTGGTGCAGTCATAGGACAACACATCGATAATATTCCACATGTGATTTATTATGCGAGTAGGACCCTGAACGATGCCCAAATGAACTATAAAACCACCGAGAAAGAACTCTTGGCAGTTTTCTTTGCATTAGAAAAATTCAAGCCCTACCAAATTGGCTCTCCGGTCGTAGTTCCTCTTGTTGCTGGAATTTGACCTTGTCATAAGAGACAAAAGTGGATGTGAAAACGTCGTAGCCGACCATCTTTCACAACTTCCTTCTTCGACAACGTTGACCTTGCCAATAAACGATTCTTTTCCGGACGAACATCTCTTGACCCTTTTTTGTGAACTTTGGTTCGTCGATATTGTGAATTATTTAGCAATGTGACTTCTACCCAGCGAATGGTGAAATCAAGACAACAACAAATTTTTATCTCAGGTGAAACAGTTTTACTGGGACGAACCCTATTTGTTGTAACAACTCTAATTCTCGTGTACATAAATTTGATTAAAAGTTAATGTATGCTTGGGGTATTTACAATTTCTGTGAGTACTACAAGAATTTGTTTTACTTTTTAACAGCAAGAAAGAGCTTGTTGGTTACTGGTAAGACCTTGCACTGCTGTTACAAAGCACCAGAGTTCAAATCCCATCAGCCACACATTATTTTTATTTAAAATTCTTTTAATCTTTTAGAAGCCCAAAGGTCTACACGTGCACAACCCGTTAAACCAAGAGTTACAGAATAAACAAACGTGTCCACGAGGCTAGACCAAGCGTCAGGGACACGTGGCATCAAGACGAGCCCCGACTCGCCCGACTCGGGCCGGCGAAAGGTTTGACTCGGCCGGTGCCGCCGGTCTGACTTGGCCAAAACCTAAATTTTCTTTATCTATGATGACTCTTGGACTCCCCCCATAACTCCCGTATTATTTGTTTTTCCTGCACATTTACAGAGCACATTAAAACACACATTTAATCCATTTTAATACAAATTTTTAATACACCCTTTCACTACCCTAAAACCCTAATTTTTCCTATAAATACCACCCTCAAATCACCCCTCCTCACACCCAAATCCCTGCCCAAACTCTCAAGAAAATTCCCAAGTCTTTTGTGTGCAAGTGGAGTTAGCAAAAGGGCGAAGCTCCGACAAACTTCCGACGGCAATCCGAGAAGATTCCGAGGACGAAATGACACACCGGCACCTCCCACCTCTTCCTTATTCTCTCTTCTAGTCAAATAACCTGTAAGTCCCTACTTCTCCTTCTTTTCTCTATTCTAAAAACTTTCAAAACTAAAATCCGACGGAAGCGGAGTTAGTCCGACTTCCGATTAAGTTTTTCTTAAAAAAACTACAATTTTTCTTAAAAAAACTATAATTTTTCTTAATCAAGATACCTTCATATCATCATATATTGTTCATTAAACATTAATAAATATCTTTAACAAGTTTCATCACAAAATATTATTATATGCATCTTTTATCGCAATTTTACATTAAAATACCTTCATGTTTCATTTCGACATGCTTGAACTTTAAAAACCGTATTACCTTAGAAAACTCACGAGGTAATGACCTACCTCCTCACAACACTCATATGTAATATAGCACGATGGAATTTGGGAACATAGATCTGGGAAAATACGACTTTACATATAACTACTTCAACTATTAAAACCTTTTTCTACAAGAAGTGTATTTTAACAAATCTTTGCAATTGCGCCTCTACAACCCATTTTGGGGAACCCGTTCGGGATGGTGCAGATTATCGCACATCTTCAGGCCTAGTAGAGTGAGATGCAGACCTCCGCAAGGAGCATACGATCTCGAAAGATTTTAATACAATTTTCTTTAGAAAATGTGATTTCTATTATAAGTAAAACTTATATTTTTAATAAATAAATATATATATAATTATTATCAAAATACCTATTCTTAATATTTATAATATTCTACATTTCCAAAATTCAAGAAAAACATTATATTTACAAGAAAATACCATACAATTCCAATATTTCAAATAAATACCTTATACTTTAAAAACTAGGTCATATTCACTAGAAAATTCTCATTGAATAATAGAAACATCTATGAAAACTCTAAAGACGATAATTAAATATTTGAGATATATTTTGAAAGTATAACAAAACTATTTTACATAAAACCGCTCAAGTTATACTAAATTACAATAAGGACCCTAGTAAACATAGGTTTAAGCGGGACCAGTCTCTTAAGCCTCAGGGAGTCGGAGATATGGGTGCTTTCCTATTTAAAGTAGACAACTTAACAAACGTTGTTATCAAAACGGTAATTTTCTTTGAAAAAGACACAAATCCTGCCGTCCATGTGCAGCAGTTACTGTTAGTTATATGTATGCCCTAGAGGCCATTACTATACATGTGATGTATATTGTAGTGGATGCTTGGACATATATAGGGAGGACTTTCTTGCTCGACATGATAGTGTGCTATCTGGTTACTCTTTACCTTAACGTGTACACTGATTGTCTCTCTAATACATGTTGGTAAAGCCCTTAGGATGAGTACTTCACTACCTGGATTATGATGTGGATCATACTAGAGGGGACATGGTAGTCCATAAGTATATCCTTCAAGGTCCCTAGTCGTGGGTGTATCGATACGGGGCATCGATATACCAGAGTAGACTAGCGTATAGCTTCTCGACCCATATAGATGGGCGATGGATGACCCCATATCCATTGGTGTTTGACATCAGAGATGATATACGGGTGCTCAGTGGAGACTGGGTACACTGGACAGACTCGCCGAGAGCTCCCAGATGGTATTATACCTTACGTCAGATGGCAGTTCTCTGGTGACACTGGTACAGGTTAGTCTGTAGACCCGAGATCATCATAGAGTCTTGTGTGATTCCCACTGTGTTTTGATTTCCACCTTACCACGTCCGAGAGGGCGTGCAAAACGGTGGTTTTTGGGTACAGTCCCGAGTCACATGGAGGCAATGAGCGATAGGAGGGGTTTCGTCTCTCCCGGTATTGGGGGTTGATGTTGCGCTGTGCTCAATTGGCCGTAACAGGGAAGTCCCTGGCCAGGGCTGGTTTAGAGATTTACTGGTAAGTGTTACCAGTAGTTTCTCGACCCGTTATGAGCCTCATATCGGCATGACTTATCGGTTATTGGGGTCTGACGTTTACCACCCTTAGACTTGATATGCGACATATCAGACGAGGAGACCAGACTGTACGGTAGTGTCACTGTCAGGCTTTTACAGGAGTTAGAGCGGGCTTGCTTGCTGATCTTCTGATCGTTCAATACCCGGGTAGCCGTTACGTCCATCTAGTACCGCTGGCGGCTTGTGGGTGCTTGATATGATCATCACCTTCTGCCGACGTCTTTAGAGTCCTACATAGAGGTTTTACTGGCTCAGGCAAAACGAAATTGGAGCGCATATGTGATATGTGCGGGACCGAGAATAATGCGAGTATGTGATACCGTATTCTATTCTCGCGGTGATTGTATCGATCGGTTATATGTGATATAACCAGGTTATCGAATCAAGGGTTGATTCGATAAGTCGATACATTGGATGTTAGTCGGTTATATGAGATATAACCGGATTATTAAGTCAAGTGTTGATTTAATAATTTAGTGTATAATTGTATATGTGATATACTAATTTACATTAACTAACATTGGTTCACTCAAGCATTTATTTTTCTCACTTGTGCACAACTTAATATATATGTGATATATATATATTTATTTGTATACATATTGTATCATGGTTGTTGATACAACTATCATGGGTGTATGAGACATACACCATTATAAATATATTTGGTATGGTTTTTAATATTCAAAGTAAATACAAAATTAGTGGATATTTGTTAAATGCATGAAGCTTGTAGAAGCTTGTGAGTGCTTTAACAAATTCAACCCTTTTTGTTTTGCTTTCGATATTAATTAACCTAACCAATATATTTAGCTATGGTTATGTCTCTACATGAGTTAGTATATGATACTCACTCACCATGGTTAGATCTCTCTCTCTTGAAAAGTCTTCATTCTCATTTTTGAGCTCTTCTTTTTCCTCCTTCAATTTCTTTCTAGGGTTTGAAAAAGAGAGAGAATGAAAGTGAGAAAAGAAATTCTAAAGTGTACCCATTTCCTATTTCATCATCCTCTACTAGACTGGCACTTTAGTTTAGGGTGTTTGCTTCACTAATTCTCTAGTTAGTGAAGTAGAAACTTGAGTTCGTATTCCCTCGACGTAGATCATCTTCGGCCTCGAAGACTTCAAGCAATACTATTGCAATTTTCTCATGGAGCCATCCGAGAGTCCGGGAGTTCGTTGATCGCAGCGAAGGGACTACAACAAGGAGCTTAAGTAGTGAAGGACCGATCTACAAAGGTTGTATTTCTTATTCACTTAGTGTAAATGTGATTTACTTGCATGTGTAACCCTAATATTCTAGCAAAGATCTTGTTTAGAGTTATTCGGCACGGCTAAAATTTTAATCGGGCATGGTTGATGCCTTGTAGAACCTTATTAATGTGCCTAGTAACCCTACAGTTACCTATAACACCAAAACCTAATTCAGGATTCAATTTCTTTTCTAATTGTCTGACTTAGACTGAGTCTCAATATAATCAATCTGACTTGAATATAATTTAAGTATGAAATTACAAAACTACAATTCAATATGAATCCATATATTCAATCTGTCCAATCTATTCAATCTATATTGACTGAACAGAACCATGGATATATATCCATCTACATGATTCTCCAGTTACATCCATTTACTGATATCATGGTTCCGGCAAGTTATACATCTATATAAATTAAGACAATACAATCAAGACATCACGGGGTTTATAAAGGGTAGACTGGTATGGAAGGTGTTAGAAGTGGCATGAGACAGCAACCATAAAGTCACCTAACCTGAATTTAATTGTCATTGTACCGTGACTGAACGGTTCCTTGTACTCCATATACCGTAGTCTCTGGTCTAGTGAGACTCCTCTCGTATACACTGGCCTCTTCTGTACCAAGCTACAAATAACAACGTTAACACTAAATACAACATTATAACAATATACTCTTTATTCTGTCAATTCCATTCTTGTCTATTTTTGGGACTTACCGAGCGATTTGTTCGCTGACGACATTCTCTTTCTTCTTCTTTGGAATGTTGTCAGGTGATTCGGACTCACTGGAGATCGAGCCCACCAGCGAGGATTTGGACCAGCTAGATTTCGACCTAGAGCTTTAGATTCCTTATACACATTTACATTCTGTATTTTCCATTTCTGTTATGCTACTGTTTAGGCATTGCTTTCCATTCCATGTATTTACTTTTCAGATGTATTGTAAAAAGAATGTTAATAAATAAAGTTGCTGTTCATTTATATCTTGTCTCTTATGTACTTTACATTTTATATTGCTTAGATACGCTCAGCGTGTTTACTTCCGAGTAAATACGTAGCGGCCTCGTCGTGTCCTCTGCCCGTATACTGGGAAGCGGGACGTGACAGGTTTTGTTGGTGTCCCATGCAGGTTAGAGCTGTATGGAACCCTACCATGCAGTTCAACACTGTATGGACAACCTAAGTAATATAACACAAGAACCAGCAACTGAAAACATTTTTTACAATTCACATTCCTTGAATCTTATCATTTCATATACTTTGAATCTGTCCTAAACCAAAATTTTCTTTCAAGGTTATCGATTACCCAAACAACACCAGCACGAATGTCAACAACACTCCCCCACCACTACCACTCACACCTGCCGTCGCTTCTCCGTTCAACGAGCAGACGATTCTTCTTGAGGCGATCCATAACCTCCTAGAAGGACAGCAGCAGCAGACTGCTATTCTAATGAACCGTCCCGAGGCAGAAGCACCTGGAGTGAAGCAATTCAAGGCCTTGCACCCCAAGCAATTCTTAGGAAAAGAGAGCCCTCTGGAAGCGGAGGAATGGGCTCAAAGCATCGAAGATGATCTGGCAGCGGCAGAAGTGCCAGAGATAGCTTAGGCCCGAGTTGCAAAGCTGCAGCTCACGGACAATGCACGGGTTTGGTGGAAGGAGGAAGAAAGCCATCTTCATCAACCCATCGAATGGAATACTTTCCGCGATAGGTTCGACGCAAAGTACTTCCCAGAGACTGCCAGGTTCGATATGGAACAGCAGTTCATCCACTTACAACAGGGTTCGATGTGGACCAAATCAGTGGATGAATACGATACTGAGTTCACTATGCTCAGTCGGAAAGATATGTCTCAATAATTCGATTTTTCAATAAATCACATACTACACAGCTAACACAATACTTTAACAGATTTGCGGCACACCTGATACCGACGGATGAGATCAGAGCCCGTCGATTTCGATAAGGGTTAGATTCGAAGATCGAGGTTGCATTAGCCACAGGAGATTTTCCGACTCATGAATCGGCTCTGAAAGCTGCCCGCCGTTATGAGGCAGTGGTAAAGATGAGGGGAGGATCTCAATCTATTGGAGTTAATGTAACATTTCAAAAAAATAAAATATTATTCTTTGGAATTTTTATAATTTAATATTATTTTAATGAATATTTTAATATGTCGGTATAATTAAATACCAATAAATGGGGAAAATTTTGGAAAAATTATGGAAAATTCTAAAATAAGGTATTTTATGGAATTTTGCCATTTTAAAGTTTTTATGATTAATTATATGCTATTTTAGTGCTAATCGCGATTAAAAATCGCTAATCGGATTTTTAGCATTTTTGGCGCAATATCATTTTTCCACACTTGTTATATTTTCTTACATGTTGTGGGTGTATGGTTGCCTAGGGTTACCATTATGTGAGAAGGAAATAAAGGAAAAGAAAAGAAAAAGTGAGAATGATGATGAGAGAGAAAGAGTAGGTAAAGGGGGGGGTCAACCCTTTTGTTGTGAGCCATCCCCATCATTTTTCAACCCATTTTCTCTCTCCCTTTCTCCCTTGAGCTGCTGCTGCCTTCCCCCTCTTCTTCCTCCACCTTCAATCCTCCAAAACACCATGGATCCAACCCCAAAACCCCATTTCCACTTCACAAAAATTGTTCACAAGCTCGAGAGGAACACCATGGACCAAGAAAAAGATGATTTTGAGGACTTTGAGCAATTCAAGAAAATTCTTGAGTTGCCAAAGGAGGTAATTTCTGCACCATTAGTATAGTATTTCAATTCTTTATGCATCTATACTTGTTTCATGTCGATATTGTGTCGTTTTGAGGACTTTGGAAATTCCAAGTTAGGGTTTAGGGTTTGATTTGAAATCAAAAGTGAATTGAGGTGTAATTAGGGACTATAACCCCTGGTGTGATGTTACATTGGACCAAACTTGAGATTAAAACCCAGAATACAGATTTATAGAAACGATATCGGGGAAAACAGTAATTCTGCGTGTGTTTTTGGGAATCTGCTATCACCTGAGCCACCTGAAAATAATTTTGGTTTGACAGTGAGATGTTCAGGCACCTAGGAACCACCACCCAAAGCCCTAGACACTACCACCATTTTCAGGCCGCAAATAAATCCTTTCTGGCCGCAAATTGCTGCCAGATCAGGTAGGTTTGGTCTCGTTTTTGTTTCAGGGCCCTATCTCCAGTAAACTTGACCCTTGGCATATGAAATTTTGACTGATTCCATCTAGGGAAGAATCTGGGGTAGTTGTCTTGTGTTGGCGCATGGTTTACGACTTGTTTTAGCTTGGATTTTGGTATTTGGTGATTTGTTTCTGTCGGGTGGCGTTTGAACGTCAACGGCAAAGGGTTATTCATCGTGTTTTCATGCGAGCCTATAGGTTTTTACCTATGAGAGTAGCGTGAGCCGTTTTGGTTTTCCGATGTGATTTTTATATGCTTTTGTGATTGTGTTCTCTTTGTAGGTACCCTACGTGACGTCGAGGCGTTGAAGATGAAGATGGCGACATCGACATCGGCACACAAGAAGCAAGTTGAGTAGATTTATATCTACGGGGAGAAGTCGGGTGGGAGGTGTATAGCACCCCCGCGGTTCGTGGTGATGTATATGGATGCGTATACACACAGATAGATTCTATATGTTGATTGAGATTATTGATGATAAAGATAGATTTTTGGTGTTCTTGGATTGGTTTAGTGTAGTTGCGAAACCCTAGAGTAGTGGTTGCACCACACATACACACACACCCATACTTGCATACATTCTTCTTTCATATGTGCGTATATGGGAATATATTTATTTGTTCACATGGGTATGGGACTATGTGATCATATACTGGATTTGAGGATAGTACTTGGAATTTGAGATGGGTCGATGAGATGTGATTTGAGGCCGTGAGATCGGTGATTTGGCAGGGTTCGTATTTGAGATACGACATGACGTTGTAGCGGGTCCTTTGACGTAGTGTTTTACACACGTACATGCATACGTAGGTGGTATCAGTATTGTACTAGACATAGATCAGTACCCGGATTATGATCTTTGATAAAGAGGATACCATATGAATAATATGATGAATGTGATATTGACCCGTACCCAGATTTGGGATGCCGTATGACGGATTTACGTACGAGCTATATATTGATGATAGATCCGCACTCTTGACTTGGGAATGTCTGATTATAGATATGGTATCGGATGTGATATTATTGAGGCGGGATCACCGACTAACACACACACACACACACACGTATATATATATATATATATATATATATATATATATATATATCGACTCAGAGGTTAGGCGGTTTCCTTACCTTTAATTCAGCTTGTTCGTTCAGCCGTATAGTTTATTGTAGTTGTTAGACTAGATTAGATTCCTACATATTTCAAAAACTAACGGATCGCGGGTATTTTAAAAGACAGGTCAAGGGATTCTACGGATATTTCAAAAGACATATCCTTTTTTAAAAAAACCCGTAGCCCTTAGTTTCAAAACCCCACGATTCGTGTTATTTCAAATGGCACCACTATATGACTCATATTATATTAAATGTAGATTAGTTATCGTTGTGTCTAGTATTCAGCTCCCGCACATTATTGATGTTCGCTCCGCATCGCATACTTATATTGTGATTTCATATTCCATTGTTGATATCATGCTGTTAGGACACCAGCACCATTACCGATGATGCGTATGTTCCACGTACACTTACTTGCCGGCTCACACACATCATCATCGGTAATTGCCATGTAACATACACTTTAGAGAATACTATTTCCTTGACTTAGCTTGTTAGCTAGTAGTTTCGACATGATATTAGTGTACTTGCCTTACATGCCAGTTTAGACATTGTAGTTATTACTTGCTGTTTCGTGCGTATTGTTATTCACTGTTATGCCGCATTCATGGATTTTTATGTCTATATTCATTGTTTACGTGCTATTGATGATTTGGATTCGTATTTCCATGAGATTTCTTGGATTTGGGGGAAAACCGCAAAAACATAAATAAACTTTTTCTCTCTCTTTCTCTTTTAAAATAAAAAGTGTGGTTTTCCCATGATGTATGAGTCGTCCACCATGAGTTTGCTGATGGATTTCGAGACCCGATTTGAGGAGTTGGATGAACTGTTTCGGGTACATGGTGGACCCGGTAAGGTACCCCGGGGCAAGAAGCTCGAGTAATAGACGATGAGCCTGGCAGGGGAGCACTACCGACCGGTGATTTTACCCGACGCGTCGGATATCCGGAGGATACCGTCGTGGTCTTGAGATTGATGGTAAGGGCCGGTCTGGACTGACGGCGCTCTAGATAGTGAGATTGGTACTGAGATTTTGAGATATTGAGGTACTGAGATTGGATGATACAGGCCAGTCCGGATAGCCGGAGCCTGAGATTTTGAGACATTGGGATTTATGTTTTGTGTCGATACTAGACACTGTTTATGCTGATTTCATTTATGATACCTCGTTTTAAAATACAGAAATCTCACTAAGTTATGAAAGCAGTTTCTTCATTTTCATGTATTCTGTTTTCATGCATTCATACCTCATCCATAAGATATATTGCTACCTGAGGCACTGACACGAGCACTTGGTATTGCAGTTGTTTAGAGGTATACCCTAGCCATTGTTATAGGCTGGACGTTATATATTTGAGGATATATTATGATCGTATGACCTAGGATTGCGTTGTTCATGCGATTTCTGTTCGTAGGTGTTTTCTACTCACGAGTTGGCAACTCACCCCCGTTGTGCCACAGTTTCTTGCAGGTTTTGCCGTACAGGTTTCATTACGGCTTTGCTTGTACTACTTCCATCTCCGAGTGATTTGCTAGTAGGTGGGTTCACTTGTAGCGTGACCATCATTATACTTTGTATATTATTATTCAGTTGTATCTAGAAGTTCCATCAACCAAACATGTATTTATTTCAGATAAAGACCAGTGTTGTTTATTCTTTCGACCTTAGAGTCGCGCGTTGTATTTCTATGGATTTCATATTGTTTTGAGTTTCCTTTTATGTTGTGATCCTCGCCTTTTGGCGTTGTATATTATATTGCTTGTGTGGTTGTGACCGTCGATTGACGAAGAGCTAGCTCTCGCTTGGGAATGCCTTTATTCATTATTTATGCTTTATCAGGTTTTGTACCCGTTTGGGGTTAGTTTTTACAAAGGAAACTCTGCCGAAATTTTAAAAAAAGACTTGTGATTTTAAAATGCATATTTCGGCGTATGTTGCAAACTACTTGATTTAAATTGGTTTTTCCTTCACTCTACTACTTTTCCTGGTTTGGATTTCTGGGTTTTCGGCTTACTTAGATTACGTACGCCTCGAGACGTTTCGTAGTTTAAGTGCCGGTCATGTTCCGTACTTCCGGGTCGTGACAAAGTTGGTATCAAAGCGTTAGGTTTTACCTTCGGAGCGTAGGATGACCCTTGGTTGATGGAGTAGGTAGCTTGAGTAGAGTGACGTACCGTACGTATGTTCCGCTGCATATTTACGATACGCTACTCCACTTAAGAAGCCTTAGGATGTACATTTCTTTGCTCAGTATTATATTCATTCCTGATCTAGCCTCATCGGTACCAGTTATGGTTTGCTGCCACGATTACGGGCAGCGAGAGCTACGGCTAGAGTTGCGGTCAGCACGAGCTCGTCACGAACGAGGACTGACCAGGGCGTAATTCCGGCGACACACGATTGCAGAGATGTGTCTTTTAACTATGTTTTCGTGCCACGAGCGTTTGATGGATCGCTGTATGAGATTACTCGGACGTGCAGATCAGCACCAGAGGATCGTGCTGCTGACAGAGGCTAACCAAATTTTGATGACCGTTGATGTATTGCGTATTCATGATGATTGAGGCACGGTTCAGCATACAGACGAGTGACACAGTTGTTGCTGCGAACGACGAGATATCGCCCCAGATGTTGGAGCTATTGCAGTAAGAGTAGTACTAAGAGATGGTAGAAGGTCACTAGTCACCGAGGATGAATGACTAGGACATGTGGATCGTTCGCCTACCCCGATGCGAGGTCCTCAGATAGATTGATTCCAGCTAGAGACGACTTCATGCGGATACGTTGAGAGTCGATAGAGGCGATCGAATGTCAGAAACCTATTATTCCAAGTTTAAAATATTCGGAAAGACATGCAGGCAATTCTATGGACCCTCTAGAAGAATGAAACCCTAACTCGACATAATGACCGTGTGAAAGCCTTTGAACCTTAGGGTTTGCGGCAGTTCCGCGGCGCCATTAGTGAGGCTTTGGTTTGCCCTTCTACGGCTGGACCACCGATGCTGTGGTATGTACTCGATACTATTAAACTGTACCCAAGATGTTGAGCTCTTGGGGGATTATGAGGTTTTGATGAATCGATCGAATAGTTCGACTTCATTCGGATGCTAGGTGGTGAGATGCACTTCTTGGGAGACTCCGGATACGAGGATAGCCGTTGGAGCTCAGTCCATGCAGCCACGACGAGACGAGTCCGAAGCAGTCGACATTAGAGAAAAGTGGAGTAAGAGGTTCGTACAAGATCTGGATAAGATGGCGTTCCACTCTGCCGACATCAGAGATGCGATACGCATGCCGAGGCATTGTACTTGGATATACCTTCCAGAAGGAGTCGCGATGAGTATGCAGCCGTTCCGGGACAAGAAACAGATATAATAAAGGACGATGACTTTCGGACAGTTAGGCAGAGATGAGATTTGGGAGAGACCTAGACAAGACATTTCTGGAATAAATTACGAGAAGACTTGGACCTAGGAGTGGTCATGTTACGCACACCAGTAGGCCATATTTCAGGATCGTCGACGAGACATGCTGTGAGTGACCACGACAGTTGACCAGAGATTCTTGGAGGATGTGCTTGAGTGGGACTATTCCGCCATATTTGATTTCGGTATTTTGGGCGGTCTATTCGCATGACTGATTTTAATGATTGAGTTTCATGATATTTGTTTTCATGCACCATGGTTGCACCTACTGAGTATTTACGACTTTTGCACAGTTGTTGCACTTGTTATCGTTTTCGTGCCTTGGTTTCACATGTTTATGATTTTATGGGTTTCATACAGTTGAGTTGATTTTGTGCATATGTACGCACACGATTTGGTTTTTGCACTCGGTATAGTTCGCATATGCTTGCAGTGCAGTGATACACATTTTGTGCACTTAGATGCACTGGACTTCGATTTCGATGGTGATACCCGATATTTGTTTTGTGCACCTTGTGCACCTGATTGGATTTTGCGCATGTTCGGTGCTTGATATTGGATTTCATGATTTCGTGCATGATGGATGCACCTGATTTGGGTTTTCACACATGTTGGGCGCATGTTATGAGATACGATTTTGGTGCACACCAGATGCAGTAAATCGAGATTCTTCGTGCATGTCAGATGCACCTGATTTTGCTGTCAGGCACACACGTTGCCTATGACAGATGTTGTGTGCACACACGTTGCACGTAGATGTTGTTTCTGTGCGCATGTATGGCGCATATATGGATTTTGATTTCCGTGCACACCAGATGCACGTTGTATTCATATGCACATTTTGGGATTGATTTCTTATGGAGCAGTATATTTTTATGATATTTGCTATGTGTTTTTGTACTGAGCAGGACTAGTCAGATGACCGTACCAGGATATACTTTACATGCATTAATAGTATCGAAGGGATTTCCAAAAAGCGAGCTATAGTCTCAGTATTTACCTATGTGTCTGATATGACACGAAACGTTTAAAACAAGGAACCCTTCTAAATTGTTTCCAAAACGGCGGAACGTATATATTAAACAAAAGATATATACGTATATGATTATTTTCTTATGATAGACGTCCGCCACTGTGCAGTGTTATGCGCATTGCACAGCGACTTTAAAAGATTTGGCATGCATTTCCTTCAGATAATTACATGTATAGTTCTGATTTATATCATATTGGTATTGCTTTGGATTTGGCATTCGTGTCTTTACCCTGACTCCGATGATTGCGGGACGCATGACGGAGTTTTGATTTGTGAGTTATCTGCTCATTACTCATGCGCATGTATTGCGCTATGGTGCATTTTATGTATTGATGATTTCGGAGCCCCGACGACTTGGACTTTTATTGAAATGTTTTAGAAATTGGGGGTTTAAATTTAAATTCGGGGACCGAATTTCTTTAAGGGGGGAAGATTGTAACATTTCAAAAAAATAAAATATTATTTTCGGGAATTTTTATAATTTAATATTATTTTAATGAATATTTTAATATGTCGGTATAATTAAATACCGATAAATGGGGAAAATTTTGGAAAAATTATGGAAAATTCTAAAATAGGGTATTTTATGGAATTTTACCATTTAAAATTTTATTTGATTAATTATATTCTATTTTAGTGCTAATCGCGATTAAAAATCGCTAATCGGATTTTTAGCATTTTTGGTGCAATATCATTTTTCCACACTTGTTACATTTTCTTACATGTTGTGGGTGTATGGTTGCGTAGGGTTACCATTGTGTGAGAAGGAAATAAAGGAAAAGAAAAGAAAAAGTGAGAGAATGATGATGAGAGAGAAAGAGTAGGTAAAGGGGGGGTCAACCTTTTTGTTGTGAGTCATCCCCATCATTTTTCAACCCATTTTCTCTCTCCCTTTCTCCCTTGAGCTGCTGCTGCCCTCCCCCTCTTCTTCCTCCACCTTCAATCCTCCAAAACACCATGGATCCAACCCCAAAATCCCATTTCCACTTCACAAAAATTGTTCACAAGCTCGAGAGGAACACCATGGACCAAGAAAAAGATGATTTTGAGGACTTTGAGCGACTCAAGAAAATTCTTGAGTTGCCAAAGGAGATAATTTCTGCACCATTAGTATAGTATATCAATTCCTTATGCATCTATACTTGTTTCATGTCGATATTGTGTCGTTTTGAGGACTTTGGAAATTCCAAGTTAGAGTTTAGGGTTTGATTTGAAATCAAAGGTGTATTGAGGTGTAATTAGGGACTATAACCCCTGGTGTGATGTTACATTGGACCAAACTTGAGATTAAAACCCAGAATACGGATTTATAGAAACGATATCGGGGAAAACTGTAATTCTGCGAGTGTTTTGGAAATCTGCTATCACCCGAGCCACCTGAAAATAATTTTGGTTTGACAGTGAGATGTGCAGGCACCTAGGAACCACCACCCAAAGCCCTAGCCCCTACCACCATTTTCAGGCCGCAAATAAATCCTTTCTGGCTGCAAATTGCGGCCAGAGCAGGTGGGTTTGGTCTCGTTTTTGTTTCAGGGCCCCATCTCTAGTAAACTTGACCCTAGGCATATGCAATTTTGACTGATTCCATCTAGGGTAGAATCTGGGGGTTTGTTGGCGCATGGTTTATGACTTGTTTTAGCTTGGATTTTGGTATTTGGTGATTCGTTTCTGTCGGGTGGCGTTTGAACATCAACGGCAAAGGGTTATTCATCGTGTTTGCATGCGAGACTATAGGTTTTTACCTATGAGAGTAGCATGAGCCGTTTTGGTTTTCCGATGTGATTTTTATATGCTTTTGCTATTGTGTTCTCTTTGTAGGTTCCCTACATGACGTCGAGGCGTTGAAGATGAAGATGGCGACATCGGCATCGGTACACAAGAAGCAAGATGAGTAGATTTATATCTACGGGGAGAAGTCGGGTGGATGGCGTATAGCACCCCCGCAGTTCGTGGTGATGTATAGGGATGCGTATACCCATAGATAGATTCTATATGTTGATTGAGATTATTGATGATAAAGATAGATTTTTGGTGTTCTTGGATTGGTTTAGTGTAGTTGCGAAACCCTAGAGTAGTGGTTGCACCACACATACACACACACCCATACTTGCATACATTCTTCTTTCATATGTGCGTATATGGGAATATATTTATTTGTTCACTTGGGTATGGGACTATATGATCATATACTGGATTTGAGGATAGTACTTGGGATTTGAGATGAGTCGATGAGATGTGATTTGAGGCCGTGAGATCGGTGATTTGGCAGGGTTCGTATTTGAGATACGACATGACGTTGTAGCGGGTCCTTTGACGTAGTGTTTTACACACGTGCATGCATACGTAGGTGGTATCAGTATTGTACTAGACATAGATCAGTACCCGGATTATGATCTTTGATAAAGAGGATACCATATGAATAATATGATGAATGTGATATTGACCCGTACCGAGATTTGGGATGCCGTACGACGGATTTACGTACGAGCTATATATTGATGATAGATCCGCACTCTTGACTTGGGAATGCCTGATTATAGATATGGTATCGGATGTGATATTATTGAGGTGGGATCACCGACTAACACACACACACACACACACACACACACACACACACACACACACACACACACATATATATATCGACTCAGAGGTTAGGCGGTTTCTTTACCTTTAATTCAGCTTGTTAGTTTAGCCGTATAGTTTAGTGTAGTTGTTAGACTAGATTAGATTCCTGCCTATTTCAAAAACTAACGGATCGCGGGTATTTTAAAAGACAGGTCAAGGGATTCTACGGATATTTCAAAAGACGTATCCTTTCTTAAAAACACCGTAGCCCTTATTTTCAAAACTCCACGATTCGTGTTATTTCAAATGGCACCACTGTATGACTCATATTATATTAAATGCAGATTAGTTATCGTTGTGTCTAGTATTCAGCTCCCGCACATTATTGCTGTTCGCTCCGCATCGCATACTTATATTATGATTTCATATTCCATTGTTGATATCATGCTGTTAGGACACCAGCACCATTACCGATGATGTGTATGTTCCACGTACACTTACTTGCCGGCTCACACACATCATCATCGGTAATTGCCATGTCACATACACTTTAGAGAATACTATTTCCTTGACTTAGCTTGTTAGCTAGTAGTTTCGACATGATATTAGTGTACTTGCCTTACATGCCAGTTTAGACATTGTAGTTATTACTTGCTGTTTCGTGCATATTGTTATTCACTGTTATGCCGCATTCATGGATTTTTATGTCTATATTCATTGTTTACGTGCTATTGATGATTTAGATTCGGATTTCCAAGAGATTTCTTGGATTTGGGGGAAAACCGCAAAAACATAAATAAACTTCTTCTCTCTCTTTCTCTTTTAAAATAAAAAGTGCGGTTTTCCCATGATGTATGAGTCGTCCACCATGAGTTTGCTGATGGATTTTGAGACCCGATTCGAGGAGTTGGATGAACCGTTTCGGGTACCTGGTGGATCCGGTAAGTTACCCTGGGGCAAGAAGCTCGAGTAGTAGACGATGAGCCTGGCAGGGGAGCACTACCGACCGGTGATTTTACCCAACGCGTCGGATATCCGGAGGATACCGTCGTGGTCTTGAGATTGATGGTAGGGGCCGGTCTGGACTGACGGCGCCCTAGATAGTGAGATTGATATTGAGATTTTGAGATATTGAGGTACTGAGATTGGATGATACAGGCCAGTCCGGATAGCCGGAGCCTGAGATTTTAAGACATTGGGATTTATGTTTTGTGTCGATGCTAGACACTGTTTATGCTAATTTCATTTATGATACCTCGTTTTAAAATACAGAAATCTCACTAAGTTATGAAAGCAGTTTCTTCATTTTCATGTATTCTGTTTTCATGCATTCATACCTCATCCATATGATATATTGCTACCTGAGGCACTGACACGAGCACTTGGTATTGCAGTTGTTTATAGGTATACCCTAGCCATTGTTATAGGCTGCACATTATATATTTGAGGATATATTATGATCGTATGACCTAGGATTGCGTTGTTCATGCGATTTCTGTTCGTAGATATTTTCTACTCACGAGTTGGCAACTTACCCCCGTTGTGCCACAGTTTCTTGCAGGTTTTGCCGTACAGGTTTCATTACGGCTTTGTTGGCACTACTTCCATCTCAGGGTGATTTGCTAGTAGGTGGGTTCACTTGTATCGTGACCATCATTATACTTTGTATATTATTATTCAGTTGTATCTAGAAGTTCCATCAACCAAACATGTATTTATTTCAGATAGAGACCAGTGTTGCTTATTCTTTCGGCCTTAGAGTCGCGCGTTGTATTTCTATGGATTTCATGCTGTTTTGAGTTTCCTTTTCTTTTGTGATTATCACCTTTCGGCGTTGTATATTATATTGCTTGTGTGGTTGTGACCGTCGATTGACGAAGAGCTAGCTCCCGCTTGGGGATGCCTTTATTCATTATATATGCTTTATCAGATTTTGTACCCGTTTGGGGTTAGTTTTTACAAAGGAAACTCTACCGAAATTTTAAAAAAATACTTGTGATTTTAAAATGCATATTTCGGCGTATGTTGCAAACTACTTGATTTAAATCGGTTTTTCCTTCACTCTACTACTTTTCCTGGTTTGGATTTCTGGGTTTTCGGTTTACTTAGATTACGTACGCCTCGAGACGTTTCGTAGTTTAAGTGCCGGTCATGTTTCGTACTTCCGGGTCGTGACAGTTAAGCTCCCTGCCACCCAGATGGTAGGAGGAGCCTCTTCAAGGCCACCATTTGTGCCCAGAAGACCGAGAGTACCAATCAACCGGCCCAGCTCAGCCTTTTGTACCTACTGCAGGAGAGATAGACATTTGGCGAAAGACTGCCGGTGAGCCAACCGTTTTTGTTTAGTCTGCGGCTCAGCTACTCATGATATTGGGTCTTGTCCCCGAAGATACAACCCAATTGCTGCACCCAGGCCAGCAATCACTTACCAGCAGAGACCGACCCTTCATGCACTTGCTCCAAGACTCGCTCTCCCTGCTCCACCACCTAGAGGACCACCGACTGTACCTCCTCCTCATCAGTTCCATCAAGCTCAAAGGAACGTTCAGAGGAATGCTCCTCTGGCCAGGAGGAATGTACCACGACGACAGGCTTTCATAATGACCGTGGAAGAAGCTGAGGCCACTGGCCATGTCATCACTGGTAACCCTTTCTTTTCAAGCTTTTCTTTCAGTCTTAACACCCACCTACATATTTTTCTCTATATCTAAAACATATCTCACATAACTTAGGTACAATCTTAGTAGCCTCACTCCCTGCACTAGCATTATTCGATACTGGAGCATCTCATTGCTTTATGTCGCAACGGTTCGTCCGAACTCATGCGATTCCAGTCACACCGCTTATATCCAGTTGGAATGTCAGTTCAGGAAATGACGTTCTAAAGGCAACAATGGGATACAACTTATGTCCAGTAGTCGTTTGCAGCAGAGAATTCTATGCTGATTTCAAGGTGCTGGACATACCGAACTTCGATGTGGTTCTAGGTATGGATTGGCTCGGAACATTTTATGCTACCATTGACTGTCATCAAAGGAGGGTAGTATTCGAGATTTCAGAGCATCTGATTTTTTATTTCAAAAGTGGAGACCATACCCTAGAGCCAAGTGCTTACAAGGCGAAACTAAGGAAGGCTGTGATTGCGGAAATTCAAGCAGAGGAAGGATCAAAGCCAGAAGTAGTTTGAGAGTTCGACGATGTGCTTCCTGACGATATATCAGGTTTGCCTCCCAATCGAGCTCTAGAATTCAGCATTGATTTAGTACCAGGAGCACAACAGGTGATCAAAGCACCTTATCGATTAAGTCCGGAAGGTTTGAAGGAAGTCGGAACTCAGTTGGATGAATTATTGGCGAAAGGATGGATTCGTTCCAGCACTTCAAGTTGGGGATCTCCAGTTCTACTTATGAAGAAGAAGGAAGGTTCATACAGAATGTTCATCGATTATAGAGCCTTGAACGAAGTAACAATAAAGAACAAGTATCCGCTACCGCGCATCGACGATTTATTCGATCAGCTAAGTGGATCTTGTGTTTTCTCCAAATTAGATCTTCGTTCAGGTTATCATCAGGTGAAGGTTAAGGAAGCTGATATTCATAAAACAGCATTCAGAACTCGCTATGGTCATTACGAATTTCTTGTGATGCCATTTGGAGTGACCAACGCACCAGCAATATTCATGAACCTGATGAATCAAGTTTTCCGGGAGTACTTAGACAGGTTTGTTGTCATCTTTATCGACAACATCCTAGTGTATTCAAAGAGTCGGAAAGAACATGCCGAGCACCTACGAATTGTCCTGGAAACTCTACGACAATATCAACTCTACGCCAAGTACAACAAGTACGAGTTTTGGCTCGATCAAGTCGGTTTTCTCGGACATATTGTATCAGGCGAAGGAATTTCTGTGGATCCAGCGAAAGTTTCAGCAGTAAGTGAATGGCCGACACCAAAGTCAGTGAAGGACATTCGGAGTTTCTTAGGTCTAGCTGGATATTACAGAAGGTTCATTGAAGGCTTTTCGAAGATAGCAACACCCCTGACCAAGCTCACACGTACAGATGAAGAATTCATGTGGTCAGAAGCATGCGAACAAGGTTTTGTAGAACTCAAGTAAAGATTGACATCAACGCCTATTCTCGTTATATCGGATCAAACTGGAGGTTTTGAAGTGCATTGCGATGCATCTGGTAAGGAATTAGGATGTGTTCTACGTCAGCACGGTAAGGTTGTGGCTTATGCTTCAAGACAGCTGAAAATTCATGAGCGCAATTACCCGACGCATGATTTGGAGTTGGCGGCCGTTATTTTTGCTCTTAAGATTTCACTACTACAATAAGGGGTGCCCCTACGGTTTTATCCGTAGTGGCAAATCACTGCCCCTACGGATATATTCGTACGGGCTAGAAAATTAACCGTAGGTGCAAGTCTTCGCCCTGAACATGCCCCTACGGAGTAAAAATTGCCCCTACGGTTTCATGCGTAGGGGACTATGTACCTACGGTGTATGCCGTAGGGACAAAATATTTATTTAATTTAGTGGTTTATAAAATAAAATACTTTCCCCTCCGGTGCTATCCGTAGGGGTATCTTACAGCCCCTACGGCTTTATCCGTAGGTCCAGATATAAGCCCTTACGAATATATCCGTAGGGGAAGTGTAACGCCTATCACAGTAGGTCCATAGGGGCAAAATGTCAGTTATCCTGATATTTTGTCCCTACGGATAAATATATAGGGGCAAACTGTGGACCTACGGATTAATCCGTAGGTGCAACAGATGGCCCTACGGATTAATCCGTAGGGACATAGTATCCGGGGTTTTTTTATAAAAAAAGGGCTTCCTGTTTTTAACCCGCCCTGTGCACAATAATATATACATCATATAACCAAATACAAAAATATTCATAATCAACATCTCACGCATAATATATAAAAGAAATAGACAAACAGAATACGATATCAGGATAAATCATCGTGAACAAGCAAACAACCACCAACCATTATCGTCCAAAATCTATACAATATATATCAGATAAGTATATACATTCTCAAAAATATAAATAAAGCTACCCTAGCTCGGTCCAGCTCCTCCACCTCTGATAATCGACGTAATCTGGCTCATCTGCTCCTCGGTGCAGCCCTGAGTCGTCAAAAACTCGACCAATGAAGGAGCAGACTGAGCAGGAGTCTAAGCGGGCTGTGGAGCTGCAGGAGTGGTCTGCGCAACCGCAGCCGAGGTAGTGTCTTGCGGAGTCGCAGCCAAAGCAGATGCATGTGGAGCCGTAACCTAAGTACCCTGTCGCATCTGTTCAATTTTGTGTGTAATAAACGAGTAAGAACTGTGTATTAGTCGAATTAGTTTCATTATTAGCTTATTGTGAAACCCCAATCTAAGATTAATCAAATTTAAGTCTACAACAAAATAAGCTCAGGCTACTAATATTGGATATGTTACTATTTATAATATGATATAATATTTTACTATTAAGTAGTATACAAACCATCATCTCCTTCAACTCCTGGACGGTGGTCTTCAAGGTGGAAACATCTTGCTCTAGACGTCGCTCACGGGGGTTAAGGGAAGTAACCGCCGTAGTAGAGTCCAACCTCATATGGGCCCTGCTAGGACCCAGTCCCCAGCCTCTCTCCCAACCTCCATGGTGCCCTCTATGTGCGGCGTCTAGAACTGGAGTCAGCAGCATCGGATCGTTCTGTCCAGTAAAATCGATCCCTGATGCCTCCTCCTGCTCCACCACCCACTCCTACACCCATATTAACTATTAAAATATAAGTATATCATTTAAATTTGAACTTTTCAAAACAAAAATTTCAAACATGTTAGAATAAATATTAACACTTACGCAATACTTCTGGGTAGCGGTGTCGGGGAATCGAAGCTCGCCCGTGGAAGGATTTGTCGAGGTGCCGTGGACGGCAAGATATGCGGACTGCACGCTCGGTGTAGCACCCTGCGCCAGGGTCTGAGCTCTCTGCAATTCACAAAAAATTTATATATATTATAAAATAACTCTTAATATTACATTATATCACAGTAGGTCTATTGTAATTTACCGATAATTTCATGGCACGAGTAATATTCCTCGAGCCACCTGTATAAGTGGGGAGACCCCTCTTCGCCGACTTCCTATTCTCTTTATTTTGATCGGTCTGTTTCTGCACAACACATTATGATTTAGTTTTCTAATTAAGCAACACAAAAAAATAAATTATATACTAAAAAATGAATTACATTTAAAATACAAACCTGTTTGCGCTGAGAGTCGAAATATTGGCACAAGAGAGGCCATGTATCTACGTCGACTCTCGCAAAGGCCGGAGTATGTAAGAGAGCCGCTCTCTCTGCCTCGGGGGTCTCCATCCATAGGGAATAGCAGTCAATCTTCAGCTCGTTCCTATTATATCGGACCTTTGATTGCATATTCTTCATCAGGCCATGGTACAGAGTGTGAAGATCGAGCACTCTCTCAGGGTGATCAGGGTCGGGTACAGGATGAAAGTCGTAATCCAACTGCAAATACAAAAAAAATAATGTTATTAAATTGCAAGTGTTAAATAATAATAAATATATTGGGTAAGTCAAATGAAACTATATATTAATACCCGAGCCTGATCCCAGAAGAGGGCAAATGAGCGCCTGTGCTGGTCGCCCCACTCAACGTGAAGTGGATACTTCTTCACGAGGCAGCTCTCATCCCCCATATACCGGTTGAATTCTAGAACATCGTAAACATCCCTGGGTTTCCAACAGCATACGACACTCCATCCCGGATGCTTCAAACACTCTGAGTAGTATACTTGGAACGCTTGGTTCGGAAAGATAAACGGATCGTCCTGACCGTAAAATCGAAGTGTGTTCACACTGGTCAATCCATATTCATCATTCCAAGTCCCGAGATTGCTTCTCCACTTATCCGTATCGGTTCGTGTATCGTACCAAGTACACTGAAATATATAAAACGGTTCTGATCGTCCGGGATATTGGATGTCAAGTATTCAATTTAAGTATCCATAATAAATCACACCATCCGATCCTACCGTCGCAATCCCACTATTCTGAGTGGTTCTAGATGTTTATATGTCCTTAACTTTGAATTTATATCCAAGGACACCGAATCCTTTATAATATGCAACCTCCATATTAGGAAACTGAGCTAAACATCTTGAATCACTCTCTAATGATGCAGACAAGTTCGGATTGTGGATCTAACAAAACAAATTTTACGACAAATACATAACGATATAAGTTTAGATTAAAACTGGTAGCAATAACATGTTATTCGAATAACTTACATGATCTGCAACCCAATCGCAAAAATTATCCTAATGATATTTTTCCAATCGTTCATAGTTCCAATCAGGATGCCCCTCACGTACCTCGTTAAAATGAATTCTGTTCTCAACAATAAATTATGACATTAATATTATATCATTTCATACACACAAACACAAATATAACAATTAATCGAAAAAAACTTACTCTCTAATTTTTTCAAGACATGCGCTATTGAGGAGGATAAACCGGTATATCTTTTTGATAAACATAGTATCTACCCTCTTATAATCAGCTTTACCATATGGCCCGTCCTGAATTCTTCGAGGCCGGTTAAGTCTCGTCTCAATGTTCTCGTCCAGATAGCGGGAACAAAATGTGGTTGCTTCATCTAGAAGATAACCTTGCATGATAGAACCCTCTGGTCGATTCTATTATGTATATACTTTTTTAGAGAGTAGAGATGCCTAAAGAAAAATATGTTAAATAAATAAATAGGGCATACAGGACAACAATAATTTTACAAATTGCGTGAAACGAAAAATTCCACGTACCTCTCGACGGGATACATCTATCGATATTTTACCAGTCCGGCTAACATAGCCTCAGTTGCAAGATGAACCGTCAGGTGTATTATGATATCGAAGAATGACGGTGGGAAAATACGCTCAAACTTGCAAAGTATCAACGAAATGAAATTTTCTAGTTTCCCCAGCGTCACAACATCCAGTGTTTTAGCGCATAATTATCTGAAAAAACAACATAGGTCATTGATTACTAGACCAACCAATTCGGGAAGGGAAGTCCTGAGGGCTAATGGGAGAAGGTGCTCCATAATAACATGATGATCATGACTTTTCATCCCATCGATCTTGCCTTTCACAATTTTTATCTTCTTGCTGAATGATCCTGAGAAACCTGTGGGAACTTTCAAATCATGTAACACCTGCAGGAATCTTTTCTTCTCTGGTTGTGACATATGATACGCGGCATTGGGAAGTACAAACTTGCCTGGTATACCCGCTATCGGTTTAGGATGCAATTCACTTCTAATTTCCCAGTCCTGTAGATCCATCAGAGTATTGAGGTTGTCTTTCGATTTCCCGTCTTTACAAAGAAGCAAGTTGAGTACGTGCTCGGATACTCCCTTCTCTATGTGCATGACGTCCATACAATGACGCACTAAATTTGTTGAACAGTACGGAAGCTCGAAGAAAATGCTTAACTTGTTCCAGAATGATGGTTTGACCTGTTTTGTCTGATCCATCCCGAAGGTCATATTATTGTAACCATCCCACTGAGCAGTCACGTTCTCTCCGGACAATGGGGCTGGAGGTCTAAGAAGCTCCTGATGACCATCAAAGTGAACAGCGTCTAACCTGTAGGGGTGGTCTAGAGGTAGGAAACGTCGATGGCCACAATAACAAACCTTCCTGCTAAAATTCAAGAATTTCGATATTGTATGTTGATGGAAATAAGGACATGCTTTGTGACCATGTACGGAACAAACTGATAGCATTCCATATGCAGGAAACTCATTAATTGTCCACATTAAAGCCGCACACAGTATGAAGGTTGTATTTGTGTTTGCATCGTAAGTTTCTACACCATCAATGAATAAAGATTTTAACTCCTCGATCAGAGGTCGGAGATAGACGTCGATATTGTTTCCCGGTGAGTTTGGTCCGTCGATAAGAAGAGGCATCAAAAAGTATGATTGGTCCATAGCCAACCAAGGCAACAGATTATAAACTATCATTACAACGGGCTATGTGCTGTGGCTTCCAGCCATATAGTTGAATGAGTAGAAGACATCACTAGCGAGTCCGAGCCTGACATTGCGAGGATCGCTACTGAATATTTCGTGCCTCCTATCGAAATCCTTCCATGCCGGTGAATCTCTTGAATGACTCATTTTTCCATCTTCACTTGGAGGAGCACGGTGATGCCAAATCATTGCCTCGGCTGTTTTCTTGCACCTGAATAGCCTCTGCAGCCTCTGTGTTATGGGAAAGTATCGTGCTATCTTGACAGGTATATCGGGCTTCTTATCAGAATCTTTGGGCTTATACCAAGCCTCTCCGCATGTTGGACACTCTTTCAAATCTGAATTCTTTTTCCGGTACAACACGCAATTTTTAGGACATGCTTGAATCTTCTCACACTTCAGACCCAAATCAGACATCATCTTCTGGGCTCCTACCAGCTGTCGGGCACGTTATTTCCCGGGGGCATAGAATCTTTCAAGAACGAAAAAAGCATTGTGAATGACTTGTTGCTCCATCTATTTAGGCACTTAATCTGGAAAAGTTGGACGAACCATGAGAGGTTGAAATATTTTGCATTCTCATAAATTGGTTTTCTAGCATCATTCATGAAATTTTCATATTTATCCGCACGCGGTCCTTGACCGGAAGGAATGTCATCTTCGGTGCGAATAGATTCACCTAGGGCAGCCTCTACCATATCCTCCATTTATTCTCCTGGAAAGAAATTACCGTCTTCTTCTTCTGCCTCATTACCGTCTCCTCCTTCTTCTTCTACCGCATTACCATCTTCTCCTTCTTTTTCTGCTGCATTACTGTCTTCTTCTCCTTCCCTGTGATATAGCCAAATTGTATAAAGTCTAGTAAAACCATGTTTAACGATATGAAGCTCTGCAATTCTACCTTCTTCCAATACTTATTCCCACATCTATCGCACGGGCAGAGAATCTTCTCTAACACGATCTTATTATGTGCGCGTGCAAATTCAATAAAAGAAGCAACTCTGCGAAAAACTTAGGTTGCATCCGTTGTTGTCAATCCATATACATCCAGTCCTTAACTCTGATGTACTAATGGGCCATGTTAGACTGTATAACATATAAATTGTAGATTATGATGACTATATTGAGAAATCTAAGAACGGGATGGTTACTGACAAAGGAGAAAATCTGTGTATATGCTTTGTGTGTGCGTTTGTCGTTGAAAAGAATAAATTATCGATAATCAAAATTGGATTTGAGGATACCCATGTATGAGTTGTATTCTATTTATGTGTGTTTCAATTTATGATTTCGCTTAAGTGTAGGGTTGTTAGTGTGTATGTGCTGTGTGTGCGTTTGTTGTGTATTCGTGTTGTATGTGTGTGTTTCGGCTGTCGGGGTAAGGCTTCTATCCCATTAAGAATGTATAGAGCAGACACCAATTCGTTTGTGCTTTCAACCGTTTCGAGTAAATTTCGGCAGCACCTCCCCGCTGTTCTCCGAATACACTGTAATAGAATAGATAATCATTTCAAAGCTGTGAAAAACGTTGAAATGAACATCTAATCTATCTTTGTACACGGAGAACCAGCGGAAAAGTACCGACGAAATAACTCGAAACGGATAAAAACACAAGAGAATGTAGGTGTTGGCTTTATACATTCCTAACTTGTCCATACTGGACAAATCTATCGGTTATCATACGATTGAATCTTCTTGTCACAAAGACTATACGACGGTTGTTAGTACCGAACTACACCGTCCGATAATTAACAACCTTCGTATAGTTCTATGTCACGACGAACATCGAACGTATGTTAACCGATAGACGGGGACTAAGTCGCGCTTTGATTTTCATATATCAGTATCGATGATAATATGAAAGTTTCATATTATCATTGAGTATCATATATTGGTTTTAACTTGAACATTTAACTTGAATAGATTTTACGTTTACGTTTCGTTTCGTTATTAAGGGTTCGAAGTTTTTAGTTTAGGGTAAATTTTTCTTGCGTTTACGGTAAAGTTGTACGTTTACGTTATCATCGAGTATCCTACTGAATAAACTAGTGCACCCTAAACCTTAACCCTAAATAACCCAAATTAACCTAACTAACCATAATTGTTACCCTAACACAAATTATCCCTAATTAACCCAAACTTAACCCAATTTACCCAAATTAACCTAATTAACCCTAATCAACCCAAACTTAACCCAATTTACCCAAATTAACCCTAATCAACACCCTAACCCTTTCAAATTATCAATAATTAACCTAAATTAACCGTAGCCTCTAACCCTAAACCTGAACCAAACCCTAACCCTAACCATACACTGAACCCTAACCCTAACCCTAACCCTAACCCTAATTAATTAACCCTAACCCTAACCTTAACTGAACCGAACCCTAACCCTAACCCCAACCCTACCCTCAACTCAACCCTAACCAACCCTACCCTCAATTGAACCCTACCCTCAACCCTCACCCTAACCGAACCCTGAACCCTAACCCTGGCCCAAGTAGTAACCCAATAATCAACAAAAACAGAAATAAAAGAATAGTTAGAAGTAAAACTATGAAATTTACTAAGCTGTAGCTAGGCCGGCGATGGAGGAGACCGTAGACGGTCGACGACGCAATCGGTGATGAGTCGTGGGCGGTGGCGACGAGGAAGTCGAAGAGGAAGTCGACGGTGATGTCGGGGACGACGAGCCGCACGCAGGAGGGCGGTGGCAACAAGGCGCGCGCGGGAGATCGAGTGATGAGAGAGAGTAATTATTTTGGGATCGAGGACTTTTCTGTGCTTTATTTTTTTATTAATAACCCATATACATGCCCCTACGGATTAACCCATAGGTCCTTATTTTGCGGCTCCGTAGGGCCAAATAACAAATTACTTTTTAATATTTTTAAATTAATTCGTATGGAACCGTAGGGACAACCATGGGGACCTACGTATTAATCCATAGGGGCAAACTTTTATTGCCCCTACGGATAACTATATCCGTAGGGACAACCCTTTATTGTAGTAGTGTTTGGCGCCATTATCTTCTTTGTGAACGAGTGAACATATACATAGATCACTGTAGGAAATATCTCCCACTTGCACTAAGACCAGTTATTGGCGTATCTCATACCCAACATCTCAAAAAGTCGCTCATGCTGCGGTTGAGAGAGGGCCTTGGTGAGTGGATCTGCGGTGTTATTCTTTGTGTCTACTCTCCTAATCTCGATCTCGCGGCGATCTACAATCTCCCGGATCAAATGAAAGCGCCTCAGGATGTGTCTGGACCGCTGATGGGACCTGGGCTCCTTGGCTAATGCCATAGCCCCATTATTATCACAATACAATAGTATTGGATCAATAATGGTTGGAACTACTCCTAGTTTCGAGATGAACTTCTTCATCCAGATGGCTTCCTTGGCGGCATCATTCACAGCAATGTACTCAGCCTCCATCGTAGAGTCTGCAACGGTATCCTGTTTGGAACTCTTCCAACTTACCGCCCCTCCATTGAGGGTAAATACAAACCCGAAGATAGATTTGCTGTCGTCCTTATCGCTCTGGAAGCTCGAATCGGTAAAGGCCTCCATTTAGAGATCTCCATTACCATACACCAAGAACAATTCTTTAGTTCTTCGCAAGTACTTAAGAATGTTCTTCACAGCTATCTAGTGATTCTCCCCCGGGTTGGATTGATACCTGCTTACGACACTAAGTGCATAAGCTACATCTGGGCGTGTACATAACATCGCATACATTATAGATCCTACTGCCGAAGCATAGGGTATAATGCTCATGCGAGCTCTCTCTTCATCGGTCTTTAGGCAAGAGTCCTTAGAGAGAGTGACCCCATGGCAAGCGGGTAAGGCACCCCGCTTGAAGTCTTCCATACTAAACCTTTTTAGGATGGTGTTGATGTACCTGGTTTGGGACAATCCCAATAACCTCTTGGATCTATCCCTATAGATCCTAATGCCCAGAATGTATGTGGCATCACCCAGGTCCTTCATGGAGAACCTTAGTGATAAGAAAGATTTGACCGACTGTATCATAGGAATATCATTTCCTATCAGAAGAATGTCATTCACGTACAATACGAGGAATATGACAGCTCTCCCTACAGCCTTCTTATAAACACAAGGTTCATCTGGATTTTTGATGAAATCAAATTCTTTGATAACATCATCGAAACAGATGTTCCAACTCCGTGATACCTGCTTTAACCCATATATGGATTTAAGCAATCTACATGCTTTCCCGCTGCTCCCACTGTCAATGAAGCCCTCTGGCTGATCCATATAAACGCATTCTTCTAAATCTCCATTTAGAAATGTCGTTTTAACGTCCATCTGCCAGATTTCATAGTCGTAGTGAGCAGCAATAGCAAGTAAGATCCGAATGGATTTAAGCATGGCTACGGGAGAAAAAGTCTCGTCGTAGTCCAAACCTGGTCTTTGACGAAAACCCTTCGCCACAAGTCTTGCCTTATAGGTCTCTACCTGCCCATCTACACCAATCTTTCTTTTAAAGATCCATTTACACCCCACAGGTTTTACCCCAGGGGGTACAACGTCCAAAGTCCATACTTTGTTGGTGTACATAGACTCCATTTTGGATCTCATGGCATCCAGCCACTTCATAGAGTCTCCACTCGTGATAGCTTGCTGAAAACTGGTAGGATCATCATCTTCCATGATGCAGTCTTCTCTGTCACCATCAATGAGGAAACCGTAGTACCTCTCCGGTAGGCGAGAAGTCCTACCAGACCTACGGAGTGGTCGAGATTCCTCAGTTTCTATTGCAACAGCCGGTTCAACCAAGTCGTCATTTGTAGTTTGTGTCTCTAGAACCTCTTCTAGATCCACCACATTGCCATCAGCTTTATCTGTGAAAAACTCTTTTTCCAAGAATGTGGCATACTGAGAAACAAACACCTTTTGTTCCTCCTTGTGGTAGAATAGATATCCATAAGAATTCTTTGGATACCCCACAAAATTACACATGATCGACCGTGTCTCGAGTTTTTCCGGATTCTGCTTTTTAACATAGGCCGGGAAACCCCAAATCTTAATTCTTTTAAGAGATGGTCTCTTCCCATGCCATATCTCATATGGCGTGGTAGACACGGTTTTGGTTAGGACCTTGTTCAGTAGAACGCTGCAGTCTCCAATGCATGCCCCCAAAATGAGACAGGTAACTCAGCATCACTCATCATGGATCGGACCATATCTAATAGGGTCCGATTCCATCGCTCAGACACACCGTTGTGCTGTGGTGTGTAAGGAGGAGTGAGCTGAGAGAGAATCCCATTCTCTTTTAAGAAGTTTGCAAACTCTGTACTGAGGTACTCCCGACCTCGATCTGATCGAAGCATTTTGATATTCAAGCCGGTTTGTTTTTCTACTTCGAGTTTATATTCAGTGAATTTCTCGAAAGCTTCGGATTTGTGCTTTAATAAAAATACATGAACGAATCTTGAGAAATCGTCAGTGAAAGTAATGAAGTATGAAAAACCGCCTCTAGCCTGTGTAGACATTGGACCACATACATCACTATGTATGAGGCCTAGGAGCTCAGTAGCTCTTTCTCCGTGTCCGGTAAACGGAGTTTTGGTCATTTTACCCTTGATACAAGATTGGCAAGTCGCATAAGATTTATATTCAAAAGGGTTTAAATATCCATCTTTGTGTAACTTGTTTAGTCTTGTTTCGTTAATATGACCAAGTCTACGGTGCCAAAGAAAAGCTTCATTTATTTCTGAAAGTTTTCTTTTATTAGTGTGTTGTATGCTGAAAACTGTGTGTTGATTTAGGACGTATATCCCGTTATTAAGCGTACCATACCCAACCAATATTTGATTCAGGTGAATGTTCATAACATTGTTCTGCAATACAAAATTATATCCTTCATTGTCTAACAAAGAAACGGATATTATATTACAAAGCATACTAGGTACAAAATAACATGGGTTCAAAACCAATATACACCCAGACGGCAACCCCAAATGATACTCTCCCACTGCAACTGTATGTACATTGGAACCATTTCCAATGCGGAGAGTATGGTCACCTGTCTTCAAAACCTTGCTATTTCTCAACCCCTGCATAGAATTGCAAATGTGAGAATCTGAACCGGTATCTAATACCCAGGAAGCAGAGTTTATTGAAAAACAGTTTTCTGTCACAAACACACCTGAAGCGGAAGCATCCCCATGCTTCTTCTTGAGATTTAAGTACTCCGTGCAGTTGCGCTTCCAATGTCCTGTTTTGTGGCAGTGATAACATTCCCCTTTCCCCGATTCTCCAGCTTTGGACTTGTCCTTCCCCTTAACCTTTTTAACTCCACCCCTAGGCTTGGTGGGCTTCTTCTTCATCTTTCCCTTGGCCTTAGCCTTTGGGCGAGAAGAGGAAGATTGCCCAACACTCAAAACGGGAGTTTTCACTGATTTCAGTGTGCTCTCTGCACTCCTTAACATATTAAGGAGTTCAGGTAGTTCCTTCTCCATGTTGTGCATGTTGAAGTTAACTATAAATTGAGCAAAGGTGGAGGGGAGGGACTGCAGAATAATATCCGTATATTGTTCATTGTCCATTGCCCATCCAAGGTCCTCAAGCTCTTCTATGAGAGCTATCATCTTCAGAACATGGTCTCCTACTGGTGTGCCAAGGGCCATTCACATCCGAAACAATTTATTTGATGCTTTGTATCGTAATACGCGGGATTGCTCTCCATACAACTCCTTTGTATGAAGTAATATGGCGTGAATGTCCATATTCTCGTGCTGCTTTTGATGTGTGTTATCCATCGATGCAAGTGCGAGGCATTTGGCCGTGGCACAGTCAGCGTCCCATGTCTTGCGGACTTCAATATCCGCAACTGAGGATTTTGGACCTGGGACGGGCGGGGCTGGAGCCGTGAGGACATATGATACCTTATCATAAGTCAAGGCAATGTTCAGATTCCTCATCCAGTCTTTATAATTGGTCCCATTCAGTTTATTTTTATCTAGTAGAAGCTTGAGTCCTGTCATTGGTATCTGCCATTAAGAGAGAGAAAAGAATACACTCAGCGAAAGCTCTTGCAAAGATCAGATTGGTTATTATCTTGTCTAATCGATGTCTCCCACTTCTTTAATCAAGTTTTTCTTTCAAACCTTAAAAAAAAAACTAGCCAGGATTAATTACAGTCTACAACTTCGCCAACCATTCACCCATGCCAGTATCGGTACTTGAGGGAGGTTCCCCGTGCTTTCGCACGGACCTAATTAAAGTAAACCTCGTCTTCCCAGAGGCGGAGCCCCGTTAACACCTTTCTAGACACCTAATGGGTTAGCTAATTGTAAACTGCAAAACTCTCCTAGGAGCAACTATTGCCCACAGTGGGATCGGGATCCAACCATCATATGGAAGGTATGCAATCTCATTGCAAATTTCAACTATTGAAATTCCCGATGTGGTTTTTACCCCTAGTACCTATGATCTTAACTATGGTCAACAAATCATAAGTACTAGTCAAGTTCTACCCGTCATTTCTTGATTAATTAGACCCACTCACACGACCCTTAACTATGGTCAACAAAGTCGCATGAATGTCCTAATTAATCTGCATCATATGCAGTGTAGGAAGACATCACTTAGCTACCGTACACTACGCCTTAACTATAGTCAACAAACGTAGCACAAATAATAAGTACTCTACTTCCTAAAATGACGGAGGGTTGCGGATGATTTTTAAGAAAATCTTTAACGCTTTGAACTTGATATCGTCGTAGAATCAAATGGTTTTAAAAAAGGAGTGGCTTGAGCTCCGCGGTTTTGAAATGTAGCTTTTTCATAAAGAGCCGAATGGTTTTCAAATCCGATTCTACAACATCTTTTTAGGTTTATTTTCTTTACATTAATCATATTAATGTACCCCCAACATTAGAGTCCTTAAGCCAATCACAGAAAAGAAACGAAAATACAACGTACGCTTATGCCATCCACATTCGCCGCAATGTTCCGTTATGCACCGTTAGGTTACTTAACTAACGGCATACCGGGACGGGACTAGCGCGGGTGTAAAACATAAACAACGTCTACTATATATCTTATATATAATATATCATTCGTCTCAGATATCACATTACAGAATACAGGCAGCAGAAACACAGATATGATAATATAGGATATCCTAGGACGTCCGTATTTAGTATTTAGCCAACAATAGAAAATACGGATTCCACAGTCGCGATGAATAGCCAAGCCCACACCCCTACACCCCTACGAGAGCGGCAAGCGACCCTACCAATTCTGGAGTTTAGGAGACCCGGTCTCGACTCCTCGAGATGGCCTCCCTCTGAACCCCAGAACCCAGTCACTTGTGCTCCCCTCCTTGGGTCTATCTTAATGCGGAAAAGTAAATAATATAGAACACTGGTAACATCAACCTCAACCCGGAAGTGCCCCAAATAAAAGAATATTACATTACAATTCAATTTTACATGAATGAAAAGAAAAATCTCATCTCACATAAAAAAAACCGGCTATTCAATCGCGACAATCCTGCACATCATATCTCAGCAACACATAATATCATATATCATCAACGTAAATAAGTATGCGTACCCCGATTGTCGTTGATGTATAGCAACGAAACCGGCGATATGCGACATACTACATTTACGGTCACAGAAAAAAAAGTGTAAAACTACAACATTTGGAATCCACAATCAGTTTAGACATCGTAAATCCGAAATATCACATACTTCGCATTTCATGCCTAACTATATGAATTCCACATATTGTATCACATTCCAGATAAATAGACAGTATTAAACTTTCCGATTGAATAATCAAATACCCAAGATTTTCTTAATAGCTCAACACTTGAGCGGAGTTCAAAAATCCCGGAACATGACACAGTAGCAGTGGTCCATCCGTAGAAGGGTCAAGCCAACGCCTCACAAGTGGCACGCCGTACTGCCCCAAACCCTAAGGTTTAGAGGCAGTTCAGACGGTCACATAATCGAGTTAAGGTTTGTGTTCTTCTAGAGGGTCCACCACATTACTTGCACGTATTTCCGAAAGATTTAAACTCGAGAAAAATTCAACACTTGAAAGTTTTTCTTGCTGGGAAAAAGTGAGTTAATGATATCCGTTCAAACTTTTTAATACTTTCTAAATTACCCGAAAATAGCACGAAATTAAAATTTTCGATCGAATCAACGAATCCAAAATAATCCCCAGAACACTCAACACTTGAGTCAGATTAAAAATACCCAAAAATATGTACAAGCAGCTAATGACATTACTGTACAAAATCGATGCCATAAGGCTTCTGTACGGCCGCGGATCCGCGGCCCAAACAAGGTATGGCCACGGTTCCGCGGCGATATGTATGGATCATGGTGTCGTTTTTTACAGTATTGCTTATATTTACCTGCTGAATTTTTTAAGTATTTTTAATTCAGAAAAAAACACAGTTTTAAAAAATGTCCAGAGAAGGGTCAAAATCCGTATTTCGTGGTTCGATCGGAGTTTTAACTTCGTCTAAACGTCGCCTAAAGTTCTAGCTTGGCTCTGATACCATGAAGGTCAGGCAGCAACCCCATCCAATGGGGTTGCCGTGGCACCAACGGGTCCCTCAGCGGCTACTTTTTACGCATGCCCCCTCGCGAGGACTATAACCCGCCGGAACACCTTCCGGTCTCCGGACACCCTGGGGGTAAGAGCCTATGCTTCGCCACACTGTCACATAGTGAGAACTCCCCATAGGTCGACATCCAATGCCTAGTAGCTTTGATACCATGAAGGTCAGGCAGCAACCCCATCCAATAGGGTCGCCGTGGCACCAACGGGTCCCTCAGCGGCTACTTTTTACGCATGCCCCCTCGCGAGGACTACAACCCGCCGGAACACCTTCCGGTCTCGGGACACCCTGGGGGTAAGAGCCTATACTTCGCCACACTGTCACACAGTGAGAACCCCCTATAGGTCGACATCCAATGCCTAGTAGCTCTGATACCATGAAGGGTTTCCTACAGCACCACTACAAGGGTTTGGAGGCAACACACATGCCATATTTAAAATTTATATAGTGCTAAAGAAACTAACTTAAGGATCATGCTAGAAAATTTAGGGCTACATGAACACAAGTAGTAAAAGCTAGGGTTTTGAGAGTACAACCTTTGTAGCTCCCTACGCTAGACTCTTTAGCTACTTGAGGGTTGGAAAAAGGTTCGCTTGAGATCCTCTAGATCCACGACGATCCACCCGGAGTCCTCTTTGTCCAAGCTTGAAGTTCCACTAGATCAAGAGAAGAAATGGAAGCTAACACTCTACACTAATGGGCAAGACTAGTGTAGAATGGTGATGTGGTTTGTTTTCTCACTTCAAAACCCTAACTTGATGACTCTTTTGCTCACTTGAGAAAACTAGAGAGCAAGAGAGAAAGGAGGAAGAAGATGATGGCTTGTAAAGAGCTCAAGATAAATGATGAACTTGTGAATAAAAATGGGAAATGAAAATATATATATTTTCACTTTCTCATTCTTAACCATAGTTATAAAATATCTAGATATTTTAGTTTGGAACAAAAATGGCCATAGAAAATGTATCATGGTTAAACCAAAGGGTTAGTGAAAGAATAGAATATTAAACCATGATAATAATTTCCATTTCTATTTTTCTTTTCCAATAAATAATATCTATATATTTATATATGGTGTGAGTCTTATATTGCCACCATCCACTATATCAACAACCATGATAGATTATGTATGCATGTATGTGTGCATGCACATCCTATGTGCATGAATGAGAATAAATGCATGCATGCATGCATACAACAAAAAGACAAGAAAGGGTTTAAAGTGAGAAACTAATGGTCAATGATAAATCAACACTTGATTTAGCAAACCAGTCATATCACATACGACCCGACCAAAAGCAAACCGCCCGATTAATACACGGTATCTCATACACGCATTTTAACCGGGTACACGCGCATATCTCATATGCGCACCACATTGTTTCGCCTGGACTAGGCAACTCCATTGTGGGACTCTAAGACTCGTCAATACGCCGGCAGTGGGTGATGATCATATCAAGCACCCCCAAGATGCAAGCGGTCAGCTAAACGTAACGGCCACCCGGGTATTGAGCGATCAGAAGAAAACAAGTGAACCTGTCACAACTCCCGTCGAGCCAATCGGCAACACTACCGTACAGTCCGGTCTCTTCGTCAGATATGCTGCATATCGAGTCTAGGGATGGTAGCGTCGACCCCAACAACTCAATAAGTCGTGCCGATGAATGGTCTATAACAGATCAAGAAACTACTGATAATACTTATCAGTAAATCTCAACAGCCCTGGCTAGGGACTTACTGATATAGCCAATCGAGCACAGCACAACATTAACTCCCAATAACGGGAGAGACGAAACCCCTCCTATCGCTCATCGCCTTCGTGTGTCTCGGGACTGTACCCAATGGCCACCTGTTTGCATGACTCAGTAGAGCCGTGGTAGGGTGTTAATCAAAGTACAGTGGGAGAACACACAAGACTCTATGACGATCTCGGGTCTACAGACTAACCTGCACCAGTGTCACCTGAGAACTGCTATCCGACGATAGATATAATTCCATATAGGAGTTCTCGGTGAGTCCGTCCAGTGTACCCAGTCACCACTGAGCACCCGTATACGATCTCGATGTCAAACATTGATGAATGTGGAAACATCCATCGCCCATCATATGGGTCTAGTATCATATACGCTAGTCTACTCTGGTATATCGATGCCCCATCTCGATACACCTACGACTAGGGACATTCCAGGATATGCCTATAAACTACAGATGTCCCACTAGTATGATTTCTATCATAATCACAGTAGTCAAGCCTATATCCTCAGGGCTTTATCAACATGTGTGAATGAATAAAAGTATGATCAAATCAACATGTTAGATAAAGAAGAACCAGATAGCATACTATCATGTCGAGCAAGAATGTACACTGATTATATATATATATATACATGTATAAATACATCCACTATCATATAATGGCCTCTAGGGCATACATATATCCAACAATCATAAGAGTCTGAAATATGTGTTTACTCAGAAGGAGCTTAATATGCGGCAGAGGCGATGGTTAGAACTCATGACGGACTTTGACATCAACCTGCAATATCACCCGGGAAAGGTTAATGTGGTACCTGATGCTCTTAGTCGCCAACCATTAGCAATGAATCTCACCGCTCAGTGGAAGCTTCAACAAGATTTGCATCAGATGGAGATTGAAGTAGTCATGCCAGGTAACGCTTCAAGTTTGATGAATTTACAAGTTCAATCTACCATTGTCAATAAGATCAAAGGAGCTCAAGCAAGTGATGATAAGTTGCAAAAGATCAGAGAACAAGTAGAGAATGGACTCAGAACAGACTTCATCATCCATGAAGACAGATCTTTGAGATACGGCAGCAGATTATGTGTACCAAAAGGTTCTGTTCGGGAAGAGTTAATGAAGGAAGCTCATAGCTCTCCCTACTCAGTGCACCATGGAGGTAAAAAGATGTACAAAGATCTACGTCAGAATTACTGGTGGCATGGAATGAAGCGTGAAGTAGCCAGAAGCGTCGCTAAATACTTGGTGTGTCAGCAAGTAGAGGCTGAACATCACAGGAAATCTGGATTACTTCAACCGTTACCTATCCCAGAATGGAAGTTGCAACACATCACAATGGATTTTGTGACTGCACTCCCTCGCAGCATAAAGGGTAACGATGCGGTATGGATTATTGTGGACCGACTTACGAAGTCGGCTCACTTCATCCCATTTCGAGTTGGCCAATCTACCGAGACATTAGCAAAGAAGTACATGGAGGTAAGAATCTAAATAAGATTTAAACTCTTCAAATATGTACTATCTCTGATACCCATGAACTCATACAGAAAATTGTGAGACTTCATGGAGTACCGGTCTGCATTGTCTCTGTTCGTGACACCAGGTTCCGATCACAATTTTGGCAAAGTCTGCAAGCGAGCTTGGGAACAAATCTGAACTTCAGCACAGCTTATCATGAGAAGATGGGATGCGTGCAAGATATTCTCACTTATTTGTAAACTAGTCCTTAAAATAAATTGTAAATTTCGAGGACAAAATTTTTGTAAGGTGGGTAGACTATAACAACTCCAATTCTTGTGTACATAAATTTGATTAAAAGTTAATGAATACTTGGGGTATTTACAATTCCTGTGAGTACTATAAGAATTTGTTTTACTTTTGAACAGCAAGAAAGAGATTGTAGCTCACTGGTAAGACCTTGCACCGCTGTTACAAAGCACCAGAATTCAAATCCCATCAGCCACACATTATTTTTATTTAAAATTCTTTTAATCTTTTAGAAGCCCAAAGGTCTACACATGCACAACCCGTAAAACCAAGAGTTACAGAATAAATAAACGTGTCCACAAGGCTAAACCAAGCGTCAGGGACATGTGACATCAAGACGAGCCCCGACTCGCCCGACTTGGGCCGGCGAAAGGCTTGACTCGGCCGGCGCTGCCGGTCTGACTCAGCCAAAACCCAAGTTTTCTTTACCTCTGGCGACTCTTGGACTCCCCCTATAACTCCTGTATTATTTGTTTTTCCTGCACATTTACAGAGAACATTAAAACACACATTTAATCTATTTTAATACAAATTTTTAATACACCCTTTTCACTACCCTAAAACCCTAATTTTTCCTATAAATACCACCCTCAAATAACCCCTCCTCACTCCCAAATCCCTTCCCAAACTCTCAAGAAAATTCCCAAGTATTTTGTGTGCAAGTGGAGTTAGCAAAAGGGCGAAGCTCCGACGAACTTCTGACAGCAATCCGAGGAGATTCCGAGGACAAAACGATGCACCGGCACCTCCCACCTCTTCCTCATTCTCTTTTCTAGTCAAATAACCTGTAAGTCCCTACTTCTCATTCTTTTCTCTATCCTAAAAACTTTCAAAACTAAAACCCGACGGAAGCGGAGTTAGTCCGACTTCCGATTCGGTTTTTCTTAAAAAACTACAATTTTTCTTAATCAAGATACTTTCATATCATCATATATTATTCATTAAACATTAATAAATATCTTTAACAAGTTTCATCACAAAAGATTGTTATATGCATCTTTTATCGTAATTTTACATTAAAATATCTTCATGTTTCATTTCGACATGCTTGCACTTTAAAAACCGTAATACCTTAGAAAACTCACGAGGTAATGACCTACCTCTTCAAAACACTCATATGTAACATAGCACGATGGAATTTGGGAACATAGATCTGGGAAAATACGACTTTACATATAACTACTTCAACTATTAAAACATTTTTCTAGAAGAAGTGTATTTTAACAAATCTTTACAATTGCGCCTCTACAACCCATTTTGGTGAACCCATTCGGGATGGTGCAAATTATCGCACATCCTCGGGCCCAGTAGAGTTAGATGCAGACCTCCGCAATGAGCATACGATCTCGAAAGATTTTAATACAATTTTCTTTAGAAAATGTGATTTCTATTATAAGTAAAACTTATATTTCAAATAAATAAATATATATGTAATTATTATCAAAATACATATTCTTAATATTTATAATATTCCACATTTCCAAAATTCAAGAAAAACATTCCATTTACAAGAAAATACCATACAATTCCAATATTTCAAATAAATACCTTATACTTTAAAAACTTGGTCATATTCACTAGAAAATTCATATTGAATAAAAGAAATATCTATGAAAACTGTAGAGACGATAATTAAATACTTGAGGTATATTTTGAAAGTATAACAAAACTATTTTACATAAAACACCCTCAAGTTATACTAAATTACAATAAGGTCCCTAGTAAACATAGGTTTAAGCGGAACCAGTCTCTTGAGCCTCAGGGAGTCGAAGATATGGGTGCTTGCCTATTTAAGGTAAACAACTTAACAAACGGTGTTATCAACAGGGTAATTGTCTTTGAAAAAGACACAAATCCTGCCGTCCATGTGCAGCAGTTACCGATAACACCAAAACCTAATTCAGTATTCAAGTTCTTTTCTAATTGTCTGACTCAGACTGAGTCTCAATATAATCAATCTGACTTGAATATGATTCAAGTATAACATTACAAAACTACAATTCAATATGAATCCATATATTCAATCTATCCAATATATTTATTCTATATTGACTGAACCGAACCATGGATATATATCCATCTATATGATTCTCCAGTTACATCCATTTACTGATATCATGGTTCCGGCAAGTTATCCATCTATATGAATCAAGACAATACAATACAAATAATACAATCAAGACATCGCGGGGTTTATAAGGGGTAGACTGGTATGGAAGGTGTTAGAAGTGGCACGAGACAGCAACCATAAAGACACCTAACCTGAATTCAATTGCCGTTGTACCATGGCTGAACGGTTCCTTGTACTCCATATACCATAGTCTCTGGTCTAGTAAGACTCCTCTCGTATACACTGGCATCTTCTGTACCAAACTACAAACAACAACGTTAACACTAAATACAATATTATAACAATATACTCTCTATTATGTCTATTCCATTCTTGTCTATTTACGGGACTTACCGAGCGATTTGTTCGCTGAAGACATTCTCTTTCTTCTTCTTTGGAATGTCGTCAGGTGATTCGGACTCACTGGAGATCGAGCCCACCAGCGAGGATTTGGACCAGCTAGCTTTTGACCCAGAGCTTTAGATTCTTTGTACGCATTTACATTATGTATTTTCCATTTCTGTTATGCCACTGTTTAGGCTTTTCTTTCCATTCCATGTATTTACTTTTCAGATGTATTGTAAAAATAATGTTAATAAATAAAGTTGATGTTCATTTATATATTGTCTCTTGTGTACTTTACATTTTATATTGCTTAGATACGCTCAGCGTATTTACTTCTGAGTAAATATGTAGCGGCCTCGTCGCGTCCTCTCCCCGTATACTGGGAAGCGGGGCGTGACATTTGTTCAAGTGTTGTCCCGATCAGATCATTCGCCGATGTGTCCCTAATAATGAGTTCAAGAGTATATTATCCTTCTGCCATGATCAAGCATATGGCGGCCACTTTGGTCGAAGAAAAACCGCGGAGAAAGTTTTGCAATGTGGATTTTATTGGCCAATGTTATTCATAGATGCACATGATTATTGCAAAACTTGTTCACGGTGTCAGCACATCGGTCGGATTTCACGGAGAAACGAGATGCCGCTCCAACCCATCTTGGTTGTTGAGATATTTGATGTGTGGGGAATTGATTTCATGGGCCCGTTTCCCAACTCTTTTGGGAGCTTATACATTCTCTTAGTGGTTGATTATGTCTCTAAATGGGTTGAAGCAATACCGTACCGTACTAATGACAACAAACCTGTCGTTAAGTTTCTTAAAGAAAATATCTTTTCTTGGTTCGGGCACCCTCGCGCTATCAATAGCGATAATGGGACGCATTTCTTCAATCGGTCTTTCGAGGTTTTGATGCGGAAATATTCATTCAATCACAAGCTTTCTACGCCCTATCATCCCCAAACGAGCGGGAAAGCTGAGATCTTCAATAGACAGATCAAGAAAATTTTGGAGAAAATGGTTTCTATGAACCGTAAAGATTAGTCCTCTAAACTGACTGATTCTCTTTAGGCATTTCGTACCGCATATAAGACCAATCTTGGCATGTCTCCTTATCGACTAGTGTTTGGGAAGGCTTTCCACCTCCCTGTCGAGATCGAACATAAGGTAATATGGGCGATTAAAGAACTTAACCTCGATTTTGACCAAGCAGGCAGCTATCGGAAGCTGCAATTAAATAAGCTGAGCGAGCTTCGTGATGAAGCTTATGATAACGCGGTTATAGTAAAGAACCAGAAAGAGGTATTGTTCACTGCCGAAAGACCGGACCGAGACGTTGGGACATCTGGCCTGAATTTGGGGGCAGATACTATTTGGACTTATCCACCCACCTCTCCGAAGATACCAAGTTAATTTATTGCACCGTATATCGGACGTTTGGATAGATACGACTGTTGTAACAGACTTTATCAGATTCCCCCTCATTTGTGAAGGTTTTTTGATTATGGGGACGCTCTTCCCTGTAGGCACAATCCCCTACAATTAATCACGTTATCGCGTTGCGATAACCACTTTTTCCATCTCCAGCAGTTCACTTCGTGTCATATGTTTTTTATTTATTTTAGGTTGCCCGTGGATTGTATATGGAGACTAATTTATGTCGTCGCTCGTAGGGCGCAGATCAGTCCATATCCGTATATTCTAGATCTGGGTTTTAAACTTAGGTTGTATGTTCGCTTACTTCAAAAATATTTTGTTTTATTTAAGGACTGTTAATCTAGTTTGAGATTAAGATCAACTTAAATATGTGAGCGTTTGGGCTCAATTTATTTTTTAACTAAGGATACGTTAGTCCTGTTTAAGACTAAGATCAACTTAGCAATATTTTAAGGTTCGTCATTTTATTATGACCCAACAACAGAGCATTTGGGCTCAACTGCAAGAAAACTTCAAAGACTTAGCCAATTTGGGCTTGGTTTGCTCAGTCTTTTTTCATTCAAAAGTGCTAAGCACTTATTTGGGTTCTGCTAGTTCAGCCCCCTTTTTTTTTTATGCAAAAGTGCTAAGCACTTATTTGAAACTCTAAAGCTCACATAGGTATCATGTGAAGCCTTCAGTCATGGGCGCTGTCCAATCAGTGCTAAGCACTCAGTCCATTTGACTGAATATATATAGTTCTAAGAACTTTTTATATGGCGTCTACGTGAGGAGCACGTGCGGTGCTGTCTCATTTTATTTTGTTGGGCGCCCACGTGTTTTTCACGTGAGGCACTGGGCGCTGCCCAATCAGTGCTAAGAACTTATCCGTTTTGGCTGTATATGTGGTGCTAAGAACTTTTTTCAGCGCTCACGTGTATATCACGTGAGGCGCTGGCCTTCTGCTTTGGGCGCACACGTGTTTTTCATGTGAGGCGCTGTTGGGGGTGCCCACATGGGAAGCACGTGAGGTGCTAAGTTCTTTTCTTTTTCAGAGATTGAATCTCTGTTAATGGCCTTTTGACCATTAATGATCACCAAGATCATTGTTTTGAAGATCCGGGATCAAGTTTTCTTTAAGAACTAATTTCTTATGTTTTTTTTATAAGAACTAAGTTTCTTTTTAGGGTTAAACCCTATTTTCAGAGGAATTGAATTCCTATAGGATAAGTTCTTTGCTTTTTCTTAGTTCTTTTCTGAATATTTGATTCTTAAGAACAAGATCTTCCCGATGAGAATTAAATTCTCAGCTGATGGGGGACTTGTCTTGTAGATCTCAGATCCAGAGAAAGATTTAAGTTCTTGAGAAGGGTTAAACCCTTAGATATGATATGATAGGTAAATGAGATGTTTTGATCTCTGTGGTTTCTTTACCTAGAATTTGAGAGGAGGAAGATCTTCTCCTCTATTGCGAATTAAATTCTCTGTTGTTTTTAGAGCCTTCTGTATTTTTCCAAAAGCTTATGGGGGGTTCCTTCTATATGAGACTTGAAGTCTCGGGTCCTTTATATAGTAGAGGCAAGTTTGTTAATTAATTTGAGAGACTCTCTCATTGAGAGATTCCAATTAATTTTATTGGTCTCAAATATTACTTGGGGAATTTTATCCACTATTGGATCTTTGATCAAAGGATTTCTGTTTTACAGAATATGTTTTCTTGTTTTTAACAAGATTGGGGAAATATTTTCCCATGTACAACATTTTATTCTGTAAAACGATGATTTTTAATCATCATTGGATTTTTAATCTAAGGGCTCTCTGTTTTACAAAGAGCAATCTTTTTTGTTTATAAAGATTGAGGAAATATATTCCCAAAATAGAATTTTAATCTATCATTGGATCTTCGATCCTACCTAGAGTATCTTTCTCGCTTAGAATGATTTGGGAGATATTTTCTCCTACTAGAATTTAATTCTATATTCTGATGATTTATCATCTCCATTGGATCTTTGATCCAATGGCTATGTTTAACAGAGAGTATCACAGTTTTTAGGGAAATATCCCCTATAGAATTTAATTCTACTGATTTTAACTTGGGCACCGGCACTCACGTGTCACGCACGTGGGCACCACTTAAGAATTTAATTATATGCGCTCCTGTGTTTTGCACATTGGATTTAATCCTACAAGGTTGGCGCTGGTGTTGGCACCCTCGTGGGGAGCACGTGAGGCGCTGCCTTATTATAATTTAACAGATCTTATCTCTTTTATTATGTTTAAATATTAGGGGGAAAAATTCCCCCCCACCGTTGTTCTCACGTGGTTTACACGTGAGTGCAACGGTGTCACTTTTACTACCGTTTGATTTTCTAAGGAGTTGAACCGTCCCCTCATGTCCTATAAATAGGGCCTTTGGCCCTTGAGATGACTGTCGTCTTATCATTTTCCTTAATTTTCTTTCTTCCTTGAGAATTTAATTCTCATTTCAAAGCTTAGATTTCTTCCCACAGAACTCCTTCTGATCAGAGTTAAACTCTACCAAAAAAAATATTGGTGAGGATTATGAACAGAGTTTAACTCTTAAAAGACCCACTTTTTTGTTTTGGATTTTTAACCCATTAACAAAGCTTGGCTCTTTTCTTGAAATGATCGATTAAAGATCTTAAAAAGAACTTTTCCCCCTTTTTTGAGTAGACCGGGGGTCTTAAATCAATGGGCGTCTTGAGAATTGCTAATTCTCTTCTTAGGGTTTTTCCCTATCATTGATTCTGATCTTTAAGAGTTTTTGGAATTCAATTCCATTATATTTCCCATCTGTCTCCCAATATGGGGATTTCTGGGATTTAATCCCATTATTGGAAGAATTTAATTCTATTTTTTCTTACAGATCTTAGTTATGAGAAATTTTGGAACTTTTGGGAATTTTATTCCCCTTCCTATTCATTTTTAGGGTTTTAATACCTATTTTTACAGATTTGAATATGTTGTTATTTTTAACAAAACTCGCTTTTCGATAACATTGGGAGTTTTTTTTAACTCCACTGCTTAATGTGACTATTCATATAATAAGAATCCTTTTGGATTCTCATAATGGGCGCATGTCTCATCATTGATGAACCGTCACCTTGATTTTGTGGGGCCCACTGATTTTCCTTTAGACTGTAGTGATTTTAATATGCTTATCGTTAACCCTCCAATGGTTTTTCTTTTCAGGTACTATGACTTTCGGTTCCTTTTTTCCTTAAGTTCGTTCGGAAAGTGCCTTTGCTGACGCCCCTACTGATCGTGAAGTTCTTGCTTTAATCCGGGACTACGATCCGGAACGAAAATCTCTTCATCTATGGGGAGCGCGGTATAGCTATATTATCCGGGATCGGCGCAACTTTACTTGTGCGGCGCCATCGGAACCAATCCCGTCAATTTATTATGCTAACCTTCCGCAAGTCGCTTATGCTGTGGAAGAGGTCAATTGGACAGCGGAGGGTCGTCTCCAACCTTCCATGGCGTCGATACCAGTCCAGCCGCTGATGGCCTTAGATAGTTTAGGGCATCGCATGTGTCAAGGAGAAGCGCGTCCTTAGGGTTAGGTTTACACAATAGGAGTGACCCCTCGACATCCGGCTGGTTACCTCCATTGGGCCCGTTACATTTTATCGGCCAAGAAATCGCTACTGCTGAAAACTGAGTTATACCCAGCGGTCTACGCGTTTCTCTTTTATTACCACACTCCTCATGTGTGGTGGGTTAAATCCTTTCTAGAGCAGTGGAATATTCCGACTCACACGTTTCTTTTGTCAGACCGTGGGGTATCGATTTTGCTGGAAGAATTTGCAGAAATTTCTGGGTTACCCATCAGAAGGGAGAATTATGAGGAGATATTTCCTCCTGATGAGTATATCTTTGCCACCGAATCGGTAGTCATGGGCCTTACCCCGGAAAATGCTATCCGCCACAAGTTCCCGAGTTTGATTAAAGTGTTAAATATCTATGAGAGCTTGTTTTTGGAGTCCGGGGTGGTATGGAGTCAGCTTTACGGACTTTGTCGCCCGTTTCCTTCGTCCGGAGGTTTTATCGAAGAAGGCTGCAAAGTTTGCTAAGCTTGATGATTCGTTCGGATTTGGCTCGGACAAATTGCCGACTGCAAAGGCGGATTTAAAGAAGTTCTTTATTCCGGATACCCCAATCGTCCCTTTTGCAGATATTTCCGCTCTGGATATTGACGAGGAAACATTTTTCATGGGCTTCATTGGTTTGTGGCAGAGCTGGTTTGCACTCCCAATGCACCCTCGCTACATGAGACCATCTGTTTCTTATCCGGCTTATCGTATTGCGGCGGGGACGCGTATGGGTGTTGGGGTTGCAGGACTGGCTCACTTGTATCATGGTCTAAGTATAGCGGCCGACACCACCCAGCCGGGTTTGAAGCCTGTAAATCTGTGACTTCCGGATCAGGGATAATAAATAAAATAGGGGAGCTCACAGTTTCATGTTCTATTTCACTCCCCGTACAAAAAAAATTCTCATCGAAAAGAGAAATGGTTCCCTTTGCATTACTTCACCTCATGGACCAAGATGCATGTGTTGAGTGTCTTTGGTGTGCATAAAAGACCTAGATTTTATGAAGGGTACAATTTCCCCCGGGTCATGCAATTGGTCGACGTTTCTTCTCTGGACCCAACACAGCGAAAGGCTCGTCGATTGCTCCTGCGTCCACACATGGTTGGGGACATCATGACTTTTGTTGATAGGGTATTGACCATTGGTAAAGAACCCTCCAAAGTAGTCTAACCGCTTCATGATGCCTTTAAGGATGTGGTTTCTTCTTTGAGGGCCCAGGAGATCGTGTATCCGTATTCCATCAGGAAGGATTTTCTGGAATTCAGGAAAAATGCCTCGGTGTTATTCATGAGGTATAACCCGCATCGTTTTGCTCAGCAATCCAGCTATAACCAAGGCATTCCTCTTGAAGCATTTCTCATCGATCTGGTTGCTATAGAGGAGAGCGTTCGCAACACGACGTATCATTTTATGCGGCTGAATACGAGGTCTTATTTCCTGATCGCTGAGCCGAGTCATATCATGAAAGCCTCAAATGCTAAAATTTCCTGGTATCAGCATGCGATAGGCGCCATTATCAAAGAAGAAAGACGGATGCTTCTCGATCATAAGGATTCTGTCCCGGGCAGTAATCCCGTGGTTCTGCTGAAGCGACGGGCAGTGGTTGTTCCCCGAATAATTAAACATAATAAAAGAGCCAAGCTCTGTTAAATTTAATGCGGCAGCACCTCACGTTCTCCCCACGAGGGCGCCGGCGCCAACCCCTTAGGGTTGAATCCTATGATGGCGCCGCATGTGAAGCTCATGTGGGCGCCAATGTGCAAAGCACATGAGCGCCTATCATAAATAAGAATTAAATTCTTAAGTGGCATTCACGTGCACAACACGTGAGCGCCGGCACCCAAGTAAAATCAAGTAGAATGAAATTCTACATGGGGATATTTCGCTAAAAACTGGGATACTCTCTGTTAAACAGAGCCGCTGGATCAAAGATCCAATGGTGATGATAAATCATCAAATAATAGAATAAAATTCTATTAAGGGAAAATATTCCACTAATCTTTCTAAATGAACAGAAAATTATTGGATCAAAGATCCAATGAGATGGGAAAATATTTCCCTATATCTTTCTGAACAAAGAAAGATGTGCTCTGTATAACAGAGAGCCCTTGGATTAAAAATCCAATGGTGATTAAAAATCACCGTTTGACAGAATAAAATTCTGTATATGGAGAAAATATTTTCCTAATCTTGTTAAAAACAAGAAGTTATATTCTGTAAAACAGAAATTCTTGGATCAAAGATCCAACGGTGGGTAAAACTCCCCAAACAAACTTTGAGACCAGTTAGATCAATTGGAATCTCTCAATAAGAGATTTTCTCAAAAACCAATTAACAATTTTCCTCCACTATATAAAGGACCTGAGACTTCAAGTCTCAACACACAGACATATAGAAGGAACCCCCCATAAGCCTCTGCAAAAATACAGAATGCTCTAAAAAACAATAGAGAATTTAATTCTCAATAGAGAAGAAGTTCTTCCTCCTCTCAAATCCTAGGTAAAGAAACCACAGAGGTCAAAATATCTGCTTTACCTATCATATCATAACTGAGGATTTAACCCTTCTCAAGAACTTAGTTCTTTCTCTGGATCTGAGATCCACAAGATAAGTCTCACACAAGTTGAGAATTTAATTCTCAACGAGAAGATATTGTTCTTGAGAATCAAAGATTTAGAAAAGAACTATGAAAAAGAAAAAGACCTCATCCTATAGGAATTTAATTCCTCTGAAAACAGGGTTTAACTCTAAAAGAAACTTAGTTCTTCTAAAAGAAAAAAACATAAGAACTCAGTTCTAGAAGGAAACCTAATCCCAGTTCTTCAAATCAAAGATCTTGGTTCCATTAATGGTTAAAATACCATTAACAGAGATTCAATCTCTAAAAAGGAAAAGAAATTAGCGCCGCACGTGCTTCCCACGTGGGCTCCTTCAACAGATTCCCAAAACGAAAGGAAATCAGCGCCTCACGTGAGAAACACGTGGGCGCCCAAAATAGAAGGCCTGCGCCTCACGTGAAATACATATGAGCGCTGATTAAAAGTGCTTAGCACTTCAAATATAGCCAAAACGGCTGAGTGTTTAGCACTGATTAGGCAGTGCCCAACGCCGCATGTGCTCCTCACGTGGACGCCAAATATATATATATATATATATATATATATATATATATATATACAGCCAAAATGGCTAAGTGCTTGGCACTGATTGGGAAGCGCCCAACGCCGCACGTGCTCTTCACGGAGACTCCATACTGAAGTTCTTAGCACTTCATATACAGCCAAAATGGATGAGTTCTTAGTACTGATTGGGCAGCGCCCAGCGTCGCACGTGCTTCTCATGTGGACGCCATATAAAAAAAGTGCTTAGCGCTATATATTCAGTCAAAATAACTGAGTGTTTATCACTGATTGGGTAGCGCCCAGTGCCGAAGGTCTCACATGATACCCATGTGAGCGCCAGAGCTTCAAACAAGTGCTTAGCACTTTGGCATAAAAAAGGGGGCCTGAACAAGCAGAGCCCAAATAAGTGCTTAACACTTTTGAACAAAAAAAAAGGACTGAGCAGACTAATCCCAAATTGGTTTAGTCTCTCTGAAAAGTTTTCTTACAGCTGTGCCCAAATGCTCTGTTGTTGAATCTTAAATAAAAATGATTCTTAAAATTTTGCTAAGTTGATCTTAGTTTCAAATAAGACTAACTTATTCTTAGCTAAAATAAATTGAGCCCAAATGTTCATATATTTAAGTTGATCTTAGTCTCAAACTAGAATAATAGTCCAAAAATAAAACAAACCCAAATCTAAAATATACAGATTTGGACTAATCCGCACCCTATGGGCGACGGCATAAAATAGTCTCCATATACAATCCACGGGCAACCAAAATAAACAAAAATACACATGACACGAAGTGAACTGCTGGTGCAGGAGAAAGTGGTTATCGCAACGCGATAACGTAATTAACTGCAGGGGCTTGCGCCTGCAAGGAAGAGCGTCCCCACAATAAAAAAACCCCTTAAAAATGAAGGGGAATCTAATGAAGTTTGCTACAACGGTCGCATCTGTCCAAACCTCTGATATACGGTGCCATAAATCAACTTGGTATCTTCGGAGAGGTGGAAGGATATGTCCAAATAGCATATGTCCCCAAATTCAGGCAAGACATTGAATCCCAGTTCGTCTCTGTTTTCGGCGGTGAATAGATTCTGGCACTCCCTGGGGGACCTTTTCCTCTTTCCACTCGACACTTCGTGTGTCATGTTTCGCGAACAAAATCGTGGTTCGCTATGGTTGCCCTTGGATTCGAGGTACTAAAACTTGTGTCTTGCTCCTGTGCAGAAAATCAATAGCTTCTCAATACACTGCATGCAGCAGCAACTCTCGCTCTATCCCAATGGGAGGAGTGACTTATGGGTCCAATACGGCCTCTATCTTCTCAATGCTGGTGGGGCAAGCCACACAAGCCTCTACTGTATTATTCTTTGGGACCATGCTCCCACCTGTGAATTTCGGTACCTCAGCGTCGCAAGAAGAAGCTCCCAAAAGGTCGGTTTTCGATCGACTAGAAACCACAACGACCCTTCTCAACGGGCCGTCCAAATCTGGCATCTTAGTTTTCAACAGGCTGAGCAAGAACTCAAAAGGGCCTACAAAGAAGCTCGTGATACCTGAAGGGGCTACCCCGAAACGGCTAGCCCTCCCAACTCCTGCTGCAGGCGGAGCAGTCAAAAGTGCTTCCCCCCATAAGAAAGTCTGTCTTCGAAAGATTAGCCGGCCCTCCTCAAACCTTAACAAGGACGTCGGTCTTCAACAGGCTGACACCAATTGCAGCTCCTTAGCAAAACCAGGGGCATGATGAAGCCGCTTTCAAAACTAAGGCAGTACCTTCAAAAAGGCATGCTCAACATCGCCACTGGCGCCGAGTGAGAGAAGCTGGGGGTAACTTCCCCTCTGGACTCACCCCACCAGCTCCAAGGGTGGAAGTCGACCCTGCTGTTCCAACTGGGAACAACTTTGATCCGCTTAAGAGGGTGCGCAAAATCTCTCCAACGGCGGTACAAAACAAATCACCCCCACGTGCAGAAGTTACAGTGCAGGCAAAGCCGGAGCGCCCTCATCAGCGGCTCTCCTCGCAAATTCATAGGGTCTAGTGAAAAGTCCAGGACTCTGTGATTGACCAAAACTACCCTCGTCGACCAAAGAAATCGAAGGCTCGACAAGAAAATGACCAATCCTCCGCCATACAATGGGGGACCTCTCCAAAACAGGTGCCTGTCATAACGGCCCCTTCAACTTCAATCTCTCATAAAAGAACGAGGCTGAAGAAAGCTCTATCGCCTGTGGCAAATTCCAAAGGTGATCGATCCAAACGCCCCAAGTCTGGGGGCATTATCGTCCATACGGTCTGTATGACCAATGGGCAAGAAGGGAGCCGTGCTACGGTGAGTCACCGATCGAAAACTCGGTAGCTGACCAAGGCTCAGGAGCAACAACAGAAGCTCCAGGAAATGCTGACCAAAATGGCAGCACTTATCGGACAGAAAGAAAGTCCGAACAAAGAAGCTGAATAGCGTCAAGAGAAAGAGGCCGATATAGAGTTTCTTCGAAAGGTGCTCAAGAAAAGGGACAAAGAAGCCGCTGAACAAGCTACTAATATGAAGCAAATGGCACTCTTATTCCATGACATGGTTGGAATGATGATCCAGCAAGAACCCCCGGACCAAGATCCGCCGATAATCATCGACGATGACAGAGGAGAAACATCAAACTCTCCTCCGACCTTATAGTAGATAAGGAGGAAACAATCTCCAAGGCTGCCCTTGATGATTACATTGCTCAACAAATAAGAGCTCATCAAGCTAATGAAGCCAAATCGTCAGAACCGGGCGACTGTATCCAGGCCGGTATGACCAAATCAAATACCCTCTAGGATATACGATCACCAAGTTCCATGTATACAAAGGGACAGGCAACCTTCATCAATACGTCGCGCAATTCAAACCTCTGTGCGGCAACACTGGAGGCGACGAAAAATTGTTCTTCACCAATTCGTTTGTAGCTTGTCAGAAACAGCCTTCGAATGGTACTCGAAGCTCCTAAATGACTCCGTGAAAACATTCATAGAGATGGAACTGCTATTAACGCAGCGTTTCGCCAGCACGAGCGAACGTACTCCAATCACGGCATTAATTAATACCAGGGTAAAGCCGGGAGAAACCTGGGTCCAATACATGATCCAGTGGCGGAACCTGTGGTCTAAGTGCGAACTACGCATTAAAGAATCCCCTTCCGTGGGCATATTCATCGGGACCCTTGATCCTCAAACGACTGTGTCCCGGTTCATGACACTTTTCAAACCAACTACCTTCCAGGCTCTGATAGATAAACTGGCTCAAATGGACCAGATTGGCCACGAGCCTTCCTCCCCAAATAAAGACTCTCGAAATGCCAAGGGTAAAGGGAGCCTTCGTTGCCAATATGCAACAACAGCCGAGCAGCCCAAAACCGGCTGTTCGCCAAAATAATGCGTGTCCGCGCCCATCCTTGGAGGAAAGACTAGGACACGCTTACTCGTTTCCGCGCGATAAGAAGAGGAGACTGTTCGAATTGGCAATGCGTAATAAACTCATCACATTTCCAGACCCGTGGCGTCCACCGCAACTCGGCGACGTCAACAACCCTAACTACTGCTCCTATCACAGAATGGTGAACCACCCAATTGAAGATTGCTACGTCTTCAAGGATTGGGTCGAAGATCAGTATCAACAGGGAAAATTCGCTCTGTCTGATAACTGGAGGGTAAACCCACCTCAGAAGCATACTCCTAAAAAGGTGGACGCGCGGGGGGAATCGTGCTCACTCGTGGAAGAAACTCTATGGGAAGTCATTCTTTCAGCAAAAACCAAAAGAATGCTGAAGGACCTACAAGCATGTCTAGCAGTCAGATGGAAAAGCCCACTTGAACCCGAAATAATTGAAGGAATGTTAAAACCTCATCCCACACCGAAAATTGTTGACGAGGGGAAAAACCCCCAAGTCAAGCCTTCAAAATCTTCGAAGAAAAAGATTAAGACCAAGAAGCCCGTGCAGCCTGCCGTGTATGACGACAAGCGCACGGATCTACAAAAATATATTGACGTGCTAGAAGAGTACAACCAGAAGGCGCGGACACCGGTCATGCTCGAAGAGCTCCTCAAACATATTCTTGAGGACGAAGATAGTGACTACGATGAAGAAAATGACTCATCAAAAGATGCCGAAGACCGTGTAGAAAGCTGCCATATGGTATCCCATTTGTCATTATATGACGAAGAAGCTCCCTCAGCATTAGAAAAAATGCAAAGGAATTGGGGGCAGAATCGGCGCTAAAATTTTCGAAACTGCCAGAAGACCCGATCGATATACTGTTAAACAAAGCCATTCAAAAAAGCAAAGTTGACCGAGAACGCGAGACAGCCATATACAAAAAGGCTAAGCGCCAGCGTCAGGACAAAGAATCTTCGGCAAGGATGAGTCATAAAGTACTCCAACCAAACCAAAACACACCTACTATAAATAAGAGCAGGATCAAAACAGAGAAGCGGTGCGCCAAACCGTGTCAATGGGGATAAAGCCACCACCTCTCGTAAGGAACACTCCCGGGGTCATATGCCTCGATGGAGAAGATGCATGCTGATTAGTATAAAATATTGCACATTTGAATGAATATTTTCCCTACTATTGTTATGTGCTAAAAGGTGTTAATTGTAAATATAGAACATATGTGGGTTTATTTGTAAAAAAATTATTATCATATATTTCTACATTTTAATGAACATAATTAGGGAAAATATATGCATATAATATTTAAATGAAATATTGTAATTAAAATATGCATATCATATCAAATATTTCAAATCAATATTCTTTAACATTTAATATCATATAAAATGGTTAGGATAATATCTCAAAAATACCAAATACTACTAACACTTTGATTTGAGTTATTATGCAGATATTAGCTCATGTCTGGAATCCAAGAGATCCGAGTTAAATCGGAATGTCGTAATCAAATCTGCCAAAAATATAGAAGCAAATCAAGAGATCTAGCAACTGCAGAGACTCCGAGCATTATTCTAAGAATATAGACATCAAGAGGATCTCCACATGTCAACATAAGAGAGTAGAAAAAATCCCAAAACATGATGCTACTAGGTTGCCGCGGAAGGGCGGCCAAAGAAGAGGATATGCGGCGGATCCGTGGCCTATTTGTAGCCGTATGATGTGAAATTCTGTAGTATGGATTTTAACAGCATATATTCACATAGGGAATCTAGGGTTTCTAGTTTCGGGGACTATATATAGGACCGAGAGCTTCATATTAAAGATCATCACCGAAGAGATCAAGAGATCCAAGAGATCCACGTATCCGAGTGATCATCATCTATTCATCTACCTCCAACAAGAGAGAGATCAAGAGCAAACTAGGGTTCTTGTAATCTACTTTCAAAGGATTTGTAAATACAATAGTTGATTAATAAAGGTAGTTTCCATTTAATTGTTTTTGCATTTAATTTCTGCATCTTAATCATTTTTTCATTTTTCTTCAACCTTTCTTCTAAATCTCTAACCATGGGTGAGTAATTCCTAGCTTACTAGGGTTTGTAGGATAGGGTAGAACAATGGATGAGAAAATTATTTAACTTCTTTTAAACATTTTAAAGTTTATAAAATTTATCAAAACAAATGTTAGCCTTCTTATCAGGTGCGCTATCAGATTATTGATAGTCTCGACCGTGATTTGAGATCGGTTAAACACTTGTTTTGTTAAAGGCTAGACATGAATAAAGATCAATAAAAGGACAAGGGTTAAGCGTGGGAAACCCTATTCCCTCCAAGAACCCTAATCTACATTCATCACTATTGATCTAGTTTTACACGATTAAAAGATAAAAGAGTCATTTTTAATTAGTCATCCATTACTACTAAGCCCTATGAACCCTACAAGCCTTTTCTTTATAAATTTTACATCCGTATTAAAATAGATCTACAACCAATCACCCATCTTTCTATCAACTCGTCTAAAGCCAGAAAAGGATTCGCGTTTCCCTGCGGATGACCCGTACTCATCGCGGCTAGCTACTAGCGACACCGTCTTGATTGCTGTATTTACAAAAACACTTCTTTGCAAACGATCAATCAAATGGTGCCGTTGCCAGGGAAACGGCCGTAATTTTTTTCTTATTATTCGGGTTGATTCCTTATAAAATCCAGCGAACAAAGTATAAACGAGAACCAAAACTGAATCTTGTGTATTTAACAATTATTGTGCGAGTTTTGCAAGGGAATCTGGAGTAACTGGAACAAGAAAACAGAGATTCAGAGACTTTCAATGTGGACCAGAAGAGCATAGGGGTGCTCTGAAGAAAAAATTAGCATAAGAACACATCAACTTGGGGCGGAATCGCGACGCTTTGGTTGATTTGGGCCCCCAAAATCCTCAAGTAATTTCCTAATATCTTTCTATATCCTCTAAAGCTCCAATAATCTGATTTTGCCTGCAGAATTCTTTACAAATATCGCCGCTCAAAAAAAATCTTTTTGCGTGTTTTGATATCGGTTTGTTTGTGCATATCTAAACCGGACGTTAAGTGGCAATAACCCAAATCCAGATTAGGTGGGGATTTCATCACCCTTTCTAGGCCCCACAAATCACAAAACAAGTATACTATCACCCTACATTAATTAAAAAATATCTAGACCAAGCCTCTAAGGACCGTCGTGCTCAATTAAGATAGAGGAGGGTCGTGGGTAATCTATCACTTATCCGCATTTCTCTTGTGGTGTTTAGGCAAGTGTGACTAAGGAAAGTGGTTACTTAATTAGGCCCGCTATTTCGGTGATTCATATAGCGGATACCTCCCACTTATCTGGCACTTACCTGGCCACAAGAGTGATAAAGAGGTGGTAGAGGATTGATCCTACGATTTGTCGTTTAGAAGTCTAGGTGCGGTCTAGTGACTTGACCTAGGTGACCCTAGTTCTAGGGATTGTTTTGCATTTTGTGATTTGTTGAGTCAAGCCTCACGTCCGACCTTTTTCAAAACAAACCTTCTTACAATCGTTCTCACATACGCTGCCCCGTGCTCTAAACCCGCTTAGTGCATGATCGGCTGGATACGGGATTCTAGTGCCCGTCTAGTCAGCGTTTTATCTATCGACTCCGAAGTCGATACTTCTTCATCTTCTATCTCTCCTCCACCCACCACATCTCCCGTGATGGACGGATCTCCATCAGATTTTAATAACACCACCCTGCCACAACTCGTAGGTGCGCAGAATCCACCGCGCATCTCTCTTCAAGAAAGATGCTACCACGTACGCAGGCCCCTTCCTACTTGTCTGTCTCTTCCCCACAGCCAATGGGGATGATTTCGAAATTAAACCCCACTTCATCAACTTATTGCCCAAATTTCACAGGCTTGAATCCGAAGACGTATACGTTTTTATAACCAAATTCGAAAACGTATGTGCAATGATGAGCACAACCCAAGTTTCAGGGGATGCTATGCGATTACATCTTCTCCCTTTTACCTTGTGCGATCTTGCAGAAAATGGCTTTATACCACTGCCACACATTCTATCGCCAAATGGGATGAATTCGTTATAGCATTCCTTAAGAAATTCTATCCTCATCACAAGACCGCCCGTGTTCGAAGCGACATTAACCAGTTTACCCAACTTTCCAACGAACCATTTTGGAAATTCTTTGAACGGTTTAAAGATCTTCTTGTCCAATGCCCTTATCACGGAATCGATAGATGGCAACTTTTCCGAATTATATATGAGGGTGTTAATCCAGCTACGAAACAAATGCTTGAAACAATTAGTCAATGTCATTTCATGTCTAAAGATGATGGCGAAGCTTAGCAATTTCTGGAAGATCTTCCCGAACAAACATTACAGTGGGAGAACACTAGACTAACATCGTCTTCATCTAGTTCAGGTATCCATCAGCTCGATGTTACCATCGCAGTCAAAGCCGAAATGGCCGCGAAGCAAAAGAAACTCGAAGCTATAGAAAAAAATTCTCGTCAGCTTCCCTAAACAAAGTTACGCTCCCCAAAACCGTATGTGGTTGCTGTTTTGATCCATCACATTTAACGGAAGAATGTCCTTTGAATCCTCCATTTCAAGGTCAAGAACAAACTAATGCTGCTTTTTAGCAACGACCTGGAAATGATCCCTATTCCTCCACATACAATCAAGGATGGAGGAATCATCCTAATTTTGCTTGGAACCAAAACCAGTCTCAAAATCAAAATCAGTTTCCAAGCCAGAATACCTATCAAAGGCTTCCCCCACAGCAACAGCAGCCACCACAACAAATTCAGCACCTCTTTCAACCATAATCTTTTCAAAATCCGGCCAACAACTTTGCACCTTATAATAATTCTTTCCCAACTGCCGATACCGATAGAACCTCTGCACTCGAACGAAACTTAGAAACGTTTATTAAAAAATCCACACAAACGACGGCTAATTTAACGTCTTCTATCCAAACATTAGTGCAACACATTGCTTCCCACGATGAAAGCATAAAATCGATAGAAGCATAACTTGCACAGTTAAATGCCGCGATGAGTGAGAGAGAAAAAGGGAAACTTCCATCTCAACCTCTACCAAATCCCGGCCATTCACAAATCGCAAATCTCATCCTTCAAAATCATAATGTGAATGCCGTAACTACGTTGAGATCGGGAAGGGTGCTGAATAACCAAGTGGGTGAACAAGCTAATGATATATATGATACCCGTCTACTAGTTCTACTCCTATTTCGTTTAGTCCACCATCTTCTTCCGAGCCTATTCTCCATTCTTCACTAGGCTCGAACCCTCAGCCCACTTCCTTGAACGAATTACCATCTAAGATCATCCCAAATACAATTTTGGGATCTATTCCATCCCCACAAACTTCTCTACAAATGTTGGACCCAACCCTTATTGATAAAGCTCCTTTTCCAAGCAGGTTAAGGGCCAACAGACTAAGTCCACAAATGGAGAAGATTGTGGAAATGTTTAAGCAAGTTAACATAAATATTCTCTTCCTAGATGCTATCCAATAAATTCCATCTTATACGAAAATTCTAAAGGACTTGTGCACTAGGAAAAAGAAAATTCAAGTGCCTAAAAAAGTTTTTTTAGCGAGTAATACGAGCAATTCTCTTACCCAATTGGTGCCCACAAAACATAAGGACCCCGGTTGTCCTACAATATCTATCACTATTGGGGGTAAAAATATCAATCGTTCTCTACTCGATTTAGGCGCTAGTGTTAACTTGCTTCCGTATTTTGTCTATGAGCAATTAGGCATAGGAGAGTTGAAACCTGCGCACTGCACTCTCCAGATGGCCGATCGATCTATCACCCAACCTAGGGGTGAGATAGAGGACGTGTTAATCAAAGTCGGGAAATTTATATTCCTTGTGGAATTTATAGTTATAGATACACAGCCTGTGGCAAACCCAGAGAACCAAATCCCGGTGATTCTCGGTCAACCTTTTCTAGCGACTTCCAACGCTATAATCAATTGCCGTAACGGTTCAATGAACCTGTCTTTTGGGAAGATGACAATAGAGCTTAACATCTACAAGTTAAGAAGTCAACCCTCCGAACCTTATGCTCATATAATTGATGTATGTTCTGTCGAAAAGATAGATTCCAACAGTTGCGAATTTGAGGAACTTCACGATACTGATCTAGACTCCACTAGTGTGTTATTGTTTGATCCTGCTATTTATTATATACATGAGGACCCTTCTATCGACAAGTCCACACCCACGTCCGAATCTTTTGACTTGTCAAATGAGTTAGTCGAGCTAACCGGGTCAACATCTAACGCTAAATATGAACCTTTTATGGAGTCCGAGTATCAGCCATTTCTTTCCGATGAGATTATCATTCGGAATATTGATGGAAGTTTTAAAGACATTTTTTCCGAAGAACACGCATTCCTAGAAGACATGGGAGTTGTGATGAATCAACCCCCACCCAAAGAAGTTGAACCGCCACCCCCTTCTTCTAATTAAGAACGAGAATGCGAACCGCCACCCCTACTACCGACACTGTCTTGATTGTGGTATTTACAAAAACACTTCTTCGCAAATGATCAATCACATGCCCAAACTGCTGCTTATATCATCGGAGGGTCACCCACCCCACCGAGCAATACAATGCCTTCAAGAAGTGGTGACAAGAATATGTTGCCCATCAAAAACACTTCAAGAGGATGAAGCGCAAAACTCGTGCTCGTCGACGGCCAAATAGTGCAACAAACGCGCATGAAGAAACAAATGGCAACTGTCATATGGTTGGTACCAGTTCGGAAGGGGAAAACCCCCCAAGTTCTTACCTTCGGGAGCGATTCTGAGGACGAAACACCCCTCAGCCCTCTCTTCAATGACTCCACCTCTGAAAAAGAAGATGAGGAGAAGAACTGCGAGAATATTCAGCTACGTAATCGTACGCTGCCTGAGAGGAACTTCGGACTTACAAACAAAAGTTCGAACAAAAAGGACAAAGGGAAAGGAAAAATCCCCGAGGAGATCACCCTCGATGAAAATGCAGTCAAAGAGCTCGCGGCAAAAGATCCGCCTATGAAAAACAAGGTGGATTACAATGTCCTGGCACATCTGAGGAAAATACTCTCGCAACTGAGTATATTGGATGCTCTCCTCCTATCCAAATAGGCAGGAGATTCCCTGATCAAGGCATTACAAGAGCCCGATCAGTTCCAAGCTTTCTTCGCAGAAGAGAAGATGAAAGATGAGCTGGCAGAGGTCCATACCGCTGACATTACATTTAGTGATGAAGATCTCCTCCTCAGTACGTGCGAGTATAATCGCCCGTTATACGTCACTGGGTACTGTCATGACATCAAGATAAGGAAAATCCGTGTCGACAACGGATCCTCTGTTAACCTTCTCAACGTAAGAGTGCTGAAGGAGATTTGCATGAATGTTCAGCACCTCGCCCAAGATAAAATTACCATCTTCGGATTCGACTCATAGTCATCACGGACGCTTGGGTCCGTAATACTGACGGTGCGCTTTGGGTTGCTCGTCACTGACATCAAATTTTATTTCATTGACGCCAAGAATTGCTATAACGCTTTGCTTGGCAGGCCTATGTTACACTAGTACAACGTCATCCCTTCTACACAACATCAGTGTACGAAGTATTTCAAGGATGGCTCGGAGTACACCATCACGGGAGAGCTAAACCCGTTCTCGGTAAACGAAGTCTGGAAATATAAAGACGCAAAATACTTCTTACCAGTCTTCGAAGATACGGAAAGGTGTCATAAGCCGGAGCAAAAACAGAAATCCGTCGCCACTATCTCAATCTTTGGGAGCGATACCGAGGAAGACGAAGAAATATTCTACTCGAGGCAACCCCAGAAAGAAACCAATAAGCTCGGACCATCTACTCCTATTTTGGTCTTTGGCAGCGACCCTGATGACGAGGCCACCACAGTATTCATCCTCCCGTCAATGCAAACTTTTGCCGGAACAGATCAGAGTCTACAAATCATAATGGCTTTGCCTCGGCATTATAAAGAACTTGATGCACTCTATACATACGGTGTACAAGAAATGCACACTTTCTACGTACCTCCCAGGCGAAAAGGTGAAAAAGCGATCCTCTTCTACCAATCTACGGAGACCAAAGCAGAAAAAGAAATTTAGCATGGAGCCGATTTTGCACTCGACAGGCTTCAACCCATCTGTCTGCCAAGATACTATGCGGAGGGATTGAAAAAGCTGTTAAGATGCCAAAGTGTACCCCTCGAACAAACTATTCGACAAGCCCAATTCTACAAAAAGATTTGGGATATTCCCGGGACTCAGCGAAAGATGCCCAACGGGAAGATGGAAACAACCGGGCTCGGATACATTCGGTCCAAGAAACGGGAGCAGATCCACAGTTGTCGCATCGTAAACAGCTCCAGTAAAGTGGAATACGCTCTTCCAAATAGCCGTGACGTCAAACCGGCGCGAGATCTCGCTCTAAAAACGTTAAATTCGTCACTGGAAGAACAAATTAACAGGTTAATAAAGGAAGCTTGTCAAACGAGCCAGGACAATTACAACCGCGAAATGGCCATTTATGAAAAGTCCAGGACGCAACGACTTAGTCAGCAATCTGTGGAGAAGATAGACTATAATGCTCTTCATTCCCGGCCCATTGTATGTTCTCACGAAAGGGGGGAATCCTGAAATAGAGGCAAAAACAGGGCAAAGAACGCAAACAACGTTCGAAAACAAGAAAGCGGATCCAAGACGCCGTGCAATAGAGATTTGAGCCTACCCTTTATAAAGAAGATGGGTTGGGAATACTCTTTCCCTCAAGACAAGACAAGAAAAATATTCAACCTTGTCATGAAGCACCAAATGATGATGCTTTCGGAGTCTCGGCACCCCGAACAAATAAATGAGATCTATCATCTGGATTATTGCTCCTATTACCGAGTAATAAGTCATCCCCTTGAAGATTGCTTCACCTTTAAAGACTGGGTTGAAGACCAGTATCAACAAGGCATGTTCTCTTTATCTGACAGCTGGAGGGTAACCCCACCGCAAAAACATGAGCCAAAGAGGACCTATATCGTGAGGATAGGACCATCTCAATATCATGAATGGAAGCGAACTCGTACCTGCCATATGATAACACTCTCAAAAGAGGGAGGGCACGAGACTATGGATGACCTCCACATGTGCTTCGCAAATGAAGACGAGGAAGGGGTGATCTCAGAGTTTCCACCAGCACCAAAAGAGCTGGAAGATGGGATACATACCATGGCGGACAACCTAAAAAAAATTGACTTAAAGACGGAAAATGATCCGAGATTAACGTTCGTCAGTAAACTGCTATCTAAAAAAAAAGGTGGCCACGTTAAAATACATACTCATTCAGTATAAAGATTGCTTCGCCTGAAACTATTCTGAAATGCCGGGTCTAGATCCAAAGGTGGCAGTACATAAACTGGCTATATCGTCGGGTATAAAGCCAATCAAACATGCGCCAAGAAGGATGCGACTCGAACTTGAGATGAGCATCAACACTGAAGTCAAGAAACTAATCGACTCCAGTTTCATCCAAGAACTTCAATATCCTGACTGGACCGCCAACATCGTTCCAGTGATGAAGAAAAATAGTACGGTGCGCATCTGCGTGGACTTTCGGAACCTCAACAAAACTTGCCCGAAGGATGATTTCCCAGTACCTGTTACCGAGCTAATAATCGATAACATGTCTACCCATGAGGTCTTCTCCTTCATGGATGGATCTTCAGGATACAACCAAATAAAAATTCATTCTGAAGATCGAAAGTATACTGCCTTCCGGACGCCGCTAGACATATTCTGCTATAAGGTAATGCTCTTCGGTCTGAAGAACGCTGGTGCTACCTACCAAAGGGCCATAACAAAGATTTTCAATGACCTCATCCATGAGATTGTCGAATGCTACATTGATGACCTTGTGGTAAAGAGTAAATCTCATGAAGAACATTGGGAACATCTAAAAATAGTGTTCCAACGTCTTCGAAAGTATAATCTGAAGATGAATCCTCTAAAATGCGCGTTTGGGGTTTCCTTAGGCAAAGTACTAAGATTCATCATACGTCACCGAGGTATCGAAATTGACCCCTCAAAGATCAAGGAGATTATGGAAATGCCCATGCCAAGAACGCTCAAACAATTAAGATCTCTTCAAGGAAAGCCAGCGTATATCCGGCGGTTCATAGCCAACCTCTCCAGAAAATACCGACTCTACAGTCATTTGATGAAGAAGGGGACCCCGTTCATCTGGGATCAAAAGTGTCAAAATGCACTAGATGAAATTAAACAATACCTGCAAAATCCGTCGATATTGACCACTCCGGTTAAGGGAAAACCCCTTATCCTATATACAACGGCCCTTGAGGATTCCCTAGGCGCGTTATGGGCATAAGAGAACGATCAGGGAAAGGAGAGAACTCTGTACTATTTGAGTTGAGTTCTCTTAGGGGCAGAAAACAACTATTCCCTTATCGAAAAGTATTGCCTGGCTCTGATCTTCACAATAACGAAGTTCAGAAATTACACCTTGACACATGAGGTCTATCTTATATTAAAGGTGGATCCTCTCAAATATCTAATGTTAAAGGCTATACTAACAGGAAGGCTTGCCAAATGGGCCCTCCTTCTGATGGAGTTCTCGATAACATGTTGTCCCCTCAAAGTAGTGAAAGGGCAGGCCATTGCCGACTTTCTTGTGGAGCATCCGATACCAGCCGACTCCCCGCTAAATTGCGAATTGCCAGAAGAACATGCGTTCGATGCAATCGAAGAAAAGAAAGAAGAAAATGATTCCCAATAGGAACTCTACTTTGATGGAGAATCTTTCATGAAGCAACGAAAGCAAAACACCCCCATAATCAAAGCCGGGGTGGGCCTTATCTTCGTGACTCCGCAAGGAGGGATATTATGTTACGCCCTTTTCTTAATAGAGCCAAGGACTAATAACGAGGTTGAATACGAAGCTTTGATAGTAGGTCTAGAGATCGCTATCGACATGGGAATCAAAGACCTCTTTATATATGGAGACTCCCAGCTGATCGTTAGCCAAGTAAATGGTGACTATCAGACATGCAAGCCATAGCTGATTTGTATGACGAAAGAGTGCAACAACTGCTGACACAAATCCCTTCCCACACCTTGTAAAATATACCGTGAGCGGAAAACAGCAAGGCGGATGCATTGGCTAAATTGGTTAAGGAACTGGCCGATGAAAACCTCGATGATGTAAAGATCATTGTGCAAAGCCGCATGATTCTCGCGCCAACAAATATATCTTCGGAAGACTTGATAGAGACATCCGAAGGAAAAGAAATGACTGAACAAGTAGCCCTTCAAATAGAGGACGAAGAAAAGGTCAAGGATTGGAGGGAAGTCTTCATAGACTACTTCAAATCCCAACGAATGCCCAAAAATGCATCGTCTAGACATCAGCTCATGAAACGAGCTTCGTTTTTTGTTTTCATCAATGATACTCTATATAAGAGATCATTCGACTATCTGTTGCTAAGATGCCTGGGGCCTGAGAAAGCAAAGAAAGTCGTCCAAGAAACTTACGACGGACTCTGCGGTTCTTATCAAGCTGGGCCAAGGATGAAGCTGAAGATAAAAAGAATGGGTTAGTATTGGCCCACAATGATTCAGGACTACCTCGAATATGCGAAGCAGTGTCACTCATTCCAAATTCATAGGGAATTCATCCACCAACATCCAAGTCCTCTACACCCAACAGTGGTTAGCCGGCCGTTCGAAATGTGGGGAACCGATATAATTGGCCCCATTGAACCGGCATCGTCCAAAAGATATCGTTTCATACTGGCAACAACCGACTATTTCTCTAAGTGGACAGAAGCATACCACTAAGGGAGGTGAAGATGTAGAATATCTTCCATTTCTTCAGAACTCATGTCATCTATCGGTTCGGCACTCCGCGACAAATTATCTCGGATAATGGGCCAGCTTATAGAAGCCATAAAATAAGCCGCTTCGCACAACATAAAATAGATTGGAGATACTCTTCAGTCTATAATCCTCGGACCAACGGTCTAGCTGAAGCTTTCAACAAGACCTTGATAAAGATTATAAAGAAAACAATGTCCAGAAACAAAAAAGACTGCCACGAAGCTCTCTGGGCGTACAGAACAACGTTCAAGACGGTTACGAATACAACACCATATGCATTGGTGTTCGGCACGGAAGCAGTGCTCCCATTAGAAATAGAACTCCCCTCTCTACAAGTAGTGGTTCGATACGAGCTGACAGATGAAGAAAATGCTCATCTTCGGCTTGAGGAGCTCGATGCCCTCGACGAAACTCGCCTTATAGCACAGCAAAATCTGGAGGCTTATATGGCAAGAATGACACGGTCATATGAAACACTGACCAGGCTGAATACATTCCGTCAAGAAGAACTCATGCTAGTCTTCAAAAGACCAATGATCCCCAATCGTGCAAAACGGGGGAAGTTCGAGCCGAACTATGAAGGCCCGTACATCATAGACAAAGTCTACCAAGGTGGAGCCTACCTACTCATAGATTTGCATGGCGAAAGACCCTTCTGGCCAATAAACGGATGATTCCTCAAAAAATACTACGCTTGACGAGTCACGACTTAGGTCAATGATAGATGGTGACGCTCGTGTTCGCTCGCTATCTTCTTAAGTCAGAATCTTGAGAGTAGTATCTAAAAGCGCCATCTATTTCAACTATCAAAAAATTCCTAAGATTTTAGGTGGAATGAGAATTATAATTCTTTCTACTTCTCAAGGCATAATGACAGACCGAGAAGCTAGATTAGAAAAAATTGGAGGAGAAATTTTGGCCTAAAAAATGGTGATGTTGAACCGAGACGTCCCTAAACTAATAATGGACCGAAACTTCCTTAAACTAGCGTTCGTCCCAAAAACGTGAATGTTGGACCGAGATGTCCATAAACTAATAATGAACCGAAATGTTCTTAAATTAGCGTTTGTCCCAAAAACGAGAATGTTGGACCAAGATGTCCCTAAACTAATAAAGGATCGAAACGTCCTTAAACTAATATTCGTCCCAAAAACGGGAATGTCGGACCGAGATGTCTCTAAACTAATAATGGACCGAAATATTTTTAAACTATCGTTCGTCTCCAAGATGGGAATGTTTGACCGAAAAGTACTTAAACTAGAAATTTGCCTCAAACATGGCGATAATAGACCGAAACGTCCCTAAACTAGCGCATCGCCCTAAATAAAGCGATATGCTCCCTTGAAATCTATATTGCAATAGAAGTCCTAGCGACAAAGGTTGCAACTCAAGTCCTACCGGCTGCACGGCTACTCCAGCAATGGAGCCACCCCCAAGTCCCACCGACAGACAGATGGGTCACCTGTGACGAAACTATTCTCGAGAATTAAAAAAACGGTATGTCTAAAAGTAAAATGGGCATGAATGAAAACCCAAAAGGACGCCGTGAGTAAAAACAGCTGGACTGCCGGCGAGTTGTGAAAACCCGAAAAGGGCGCAAATTCGTAAAATAAAAAAAATTCATATGCATTTGCAAGATCCTCTCGAACTTGTGAGGAGAAAATACCTGCGTGAGATCCTTACGACTCACAAAGAAGCAACACACTTATAAATCCCTATGATTCCTTAGAAGAAATTACTCTTGCGAGATCCTCACGACCCGTAAGGAGAATTTCTTTGCTATGAGACCCTCACGGCTCATAGGATTCAAAAGCCTTAAGCTACAGGGATCTAAACCTGTTCTTAAGCCGTCATATTCCCCTAATATTGACCTACAGGCGGTCCTATATTGACCCTTGTATACAATCCATGGGCATAAATAAATATTCTTCCACCAAGTTCCACCAATGACGAGAAATGTCCTCATATGGTGAACGACACTTCTAAGTCCTCTCGACTTATAAGGAGAAAACACTCTTAGAAGATCCTTACGACTTATAGGAGAAAATATCACTTAGAAATCCCCATGATTCTTAAGGAGAAAATACACTTACGTGATCCTCACGACTCGTAGGGAGAAACACCTTTATGAGACCCTTACGGCTCATAAAGTCAAAAAGCCTTAGTCGACAGGATCCTAACCCTGTTTGCTAAGCCACCTTTGTCTAAATTAACAAAGGCAAATGATGATTCGCTCCTGGCAATATCCCAGTTGAAGCGATACCGATGCCTAAATAGGTATCAAATTTCAAGTCCTCGTAAAGGCAAATGATGATTCGCTCCTGACAATATTCCGGTTGCAGCGATGATGATGCCCATATTGGTATCAGATCTCAAGTTCCTGACTCGTAATAAAACTCAGCGAGTCGCAAAAAAATGCATAAGAAATAGCCGAAATGATGGGGTAACTCGCAACAACAATCATCGAACAAAAAATATGCATACGAAACAGCCTAAATGTTTGGGCAACTCGTAATAAAAAACAGCGAGTAAAACTAGCCGAAATGATTGGGCACCGCGGATAAAAAGCCGAAATGATTGGGCAATCGCGACTTTCGCGACATAAAAAAGCTGAAAGATAGAGCATCGCGGAAAGAAATAAAAAAAATGAAAATGAAACTTTTCTGCACCGTAAGTATGTCCATATTGACTCTTGTACACGATCCATAGGCACAAATAAAGGAAAAAAGGACCATATCTCCCACCACGCTTTGTCAAAAGGAGCCCCAAGTCTTGACGGTTCATATATAACCTAAAAACTATCCCTGTGTCCCCCCTCTTCACTCCAGCAGGGGCAGACACAACAATCAAATAAATGTGAAGTGACGACAAAATCATAGCTTCAGATCGTAATGGCAACATCTAAAGCCTAGAGATCACCCCGATGTTCTTCTTATTCCAGCAGGATGCAGAAGCGATGCTCAACAAAAGACCCTAGGGTCAAAGAAAAAATAGAACCATGGCAAAATCCTAGCTCCAAGTCTTGACGGTACATATACCACCTAGAGACTAGCCCTGTGTTCCACCTCACTCCAGCAGCAGCGGACACAACAATCAAATAAAATGAAGCAATAACAAAATCCTGGCTTCAAGTCGTAATGGCAACATCTACGGCCTAGAGATCTGGTCGACGTACTTCTCATGCCAGCAGGATGCAGACGCAACGTCAACAAAGACCCAATGGTCAAATAAAAATGGAGTAATGAAAAAATCCTAGCTCCAAGTCTTGACGGTCCATATACAAGCTAGAGACTATCTCGGAGTTTCCCCTCATTTCAACAGGATGCGGATGCAATTATCAAATGAAATTGGAGCAATGACATATCCCCAGCTCCAGATCTCGATCGCAACACATACAGTATAGAGATCACACAGATATTTCCCAACTTCTGCAAAGAATCAGCGCGACATTGTCAAAATAAAATAAAAACGAAGTGACAGTATATTCCTAGCTTTGGGTCTTGACGACAACTCGTATAAAGCCTAAAATACCATTGAAGATCATCCCACCCTAGAAGGGTGCGGTTATGACTCATCGGGGCTCCAAATTGAGCCTAAGCTCAAGTAAAAAGCGTCATGGCAAATTCCTAACGCTTGCTCTTCCGACGGTAATATGACTAAGTAGATTACTCGAAGACGTCTTGTCCAGCCCCCGAAGGAATCAGAGACACGACAGTCGTGGGGCTACTCGAACAGCGGCTTATAGACTGCATATCGAGGAATATATCAGCCAACGCGACGGTACCACGGACTAAAACCCTAGTACCACAAACCTAACGGACCTCTGTCATAAAGAATGGGGGTTATCTACATACAACGTTAGGACAAGTTTTCCTGTAAACCCAAGGGAGGTAAACTAAAAACACTCTGAAATGAGTACATAAACTAGAGATTCCGAAACGAGTGAATAAACCACAAACTCCGAAATGAGTACATAAACTAGAGATTTCGAAATGAGTGAATAAACTATAAACTCCGAAATGAGTACATAAACTAAAAATACTCCGAAATGAGTACATAAACTAAATACTCCGAAATGCATACATAAACTAGAGACTCCGAAATGAGTGAATAAACTACAAACTCCGAAATGAGTGAATAAACTACAAACTCCGAAATGAGTTCATAAACTAGAGACTCCGAAATGAATGAATAAACTACAAACTCCGAAATGAGTACATAAACTAAAAATATTCCGAAATGAGTACATAAACTAAATACTCCGAAATGAGTACATAAACTAGAGACTCCGAAATGAGTGAATAAACTACAAACTCCGAAACGAGTACATAAACTAGAAACTCCGAAACGAGTGAATAAACTACAAACTCCGAAATGAGTACGTAAACTACTTCGCGCCGAATCAAGACAATCAAGAAAAGAAAAGTGCAGATATGAAAGGAAAAAAGGGCTTATCATTCATACTTCAGAAAAGATTACACAATGGTGATAAGAACGACTAAAAAACGCTACTACATCATCTGATGTCTACAACGGCAAGACGCTATACTCCGGACACGGATTCTCAAACTCAAAAGCAAGTTGGAGCGGTGCGTCTTCAGCTTCATCGACCATCTTTTTATGCATCATCTCTCGGATGCAAGCGTCAGGGTCACCACTGATGTCCTCCGCCCTATGGTATGCTGATACTATAGCCTTTTGTTAGAAAATGCGGTGCAGGATGGAAACAAGATTATCTCTCCATTTCTTTGAGATTAACCCCATCAAATACACAGAATACACCTTGTCCTCGGCGTCATCGAGCGCTTGGAGCGGCATAATCTCAAGACGTCAGGGCAAAGCCTCCCAAATCGACCCAACGATGATCTTTAAAAGGGTAGAAAGGCGGGAGAGCAATCGACCGTTGTAATCGTCGAAGCGACGCATCACCACGTCGCATTGGACGTCAATAAACTCCTGGTCTTGACAGCGGCCTTGGATGCGAATCTCCTCGTAAGAGATAATCTCTTCAAGATCGTACAGTCGACCAGCCAAGGTAACTAAAAAAATACCTGTGGAGAGTTAGCGATTAGCATATTAAAATCACTACAGTGGGCCCCACAAAATCAAGGTAATGGCTCATTAATGATGAGACATGTACCCATTGTGAGAATCCGAAAGGATTCTCATTAAATAAATAGTGCCCATTAAATAGTGGAGTTAAAAACTCCCAATATTTCCCAAAATTTGGGCTCTTTAAAAACAAACAACAGATTCAAATCTGTGAAAAAAAATAGAAGGGATTAAAACCCCAAAAATAAAAATAATAATAATAATAAAACATACAAGAATGGTAAAGGGAATAAAATTTCCAAAGTTCTTAAGATCCAAATCAGAGCCAAGCTCTACAAAAAAAATGGAATTAAATTCCTCTAAACAGTGGGATCAAATCTCAGAACAATCCCCATGCTAAAAGAATTCAAGGGTTAATTGATGGAATCAAATTCCAGAACAAGTGTCAAGATTGACAGTAGGAGATTTAAAGATTCTCAAGTCTTGGATGAGAACATTAAGATCCATTTTTAGATCTCCAAGAGATCGATTCACAAAAAAAGGAGAGAGCTAAGCTCTGTCAAAACTGATAATGGACTTAAAATCCAAAACTAAGAAAATATATATGCTCAGAAGGAGTTAAGAGCTAAGCTCTTTTCATAGTTCTTACCAAGAAATCTGCCAGAGTATACTTTGTTCAAAAGAGATCTGGGAGACAAAGATCTAAGCTCTAGGAAATAAGAATTAAATTCTCCAAAGAAAGGAAGGTTCAAGAAAGTAGATGAAGAAACGACAGTCCCCTATTTAAAGGGTGTGAAGGGACGGTTCAACTCCCTAAAAGGTCAAACGGTGGAAAAAGTGACACCGTTGCACTCACGTGTGAGCCACGTGAGAACAACGGTGGGGGCATTTTCCCCCCAATATTTAAACAGAATAAAAGAGCTAAGCTCTGTTAAATTTAATGAGGCAGCGCCTCATGTGCTCCCCATGAGGGCGCCAGCGCCAACCCCTTAGGGTTGAATCCTATGATGGCGCCGTACGTGAAGCTCACGTGGGTGCACAGGAGCGGCTATCATAAATAAGAATTAAATTCTTAATTGGCGCCCACGTGCACAACACGTGAGCGCCGGCGCCCAAATAAAATCAAGTAGAATGAAATTCTACATGGGGATATTTCCCTAAAAATTGGGATGCTCTCTATTAAACAGAGCCGTTGGATCAAAGATCCAATGGTAATGATAAATCATCAAATAATAGAATAAAATTCTATTAAGGGAAAATATTCCCCTAATCTTTCTAAATGAACAGAAAATTATTGGATTAAAGATCTAATGAGATGGGAAAATATTTCCCTATATCTTTCTAAATAAAGAAAGATGTGCTCTGTATAATAGAGAGTCCTTGGATTAAAAATCAAATGGTGATTAAAAATCACCATTTGACAAAATAAAATTCTATATATGGGGAAAATATTTCCCTAATCTTGTTACAAACAAGAAGACATATTCTGTAAAATAGAAATTCTTGGATCAAAGATCCAACGGTGGGTAAAACTCCCCAAACAAATTATGAGACCAATTAGATCAATTGGAATCTCTCAATAAGTGATTTTCTCAAAAACTAATTAACAATTTGCATCCACTATATAAGGGACCCGAGACTTCAAGTCTCAACACACAGACATATAGAGGGAACCCCCCATAAGCTTCTGCAAAAATACAGAAGGCTCTAAAAAACATCAGAAAATTTAATTCTCAATAGAGAAGAAGATCTTCCTCCTCTCAAACCCTAGGTAAAGAAACCACAGAGATCAAAATATCTCCTTTACCTATCATATCATATCTAAGGGTTTAACCCTTCTCAAGAACTTAGTTCTTTCTCTGGATCTGAGATCCACAAGACAAGTCTCCCACTAGTTGAGAATTTAATTCTCATCGAGAAGATCTTGTTCTTGAGAATCAAAGATTCAGAAAAGAACTACGAAAAAGAATAAGAACTCATCCTATAGGAATTTAATTCCTCTGAAAACAAGGTTTAACCCTAAAAGAAACTTAGTTCTTCTAAAAGAAAAAAACATAAGAACTCAGTTCTTGAAGGAAACATGATCCCAGATCTTCAAAATAAATATCTCGGTGCCATTAATGATCAAAATGCCATTAACAGAGATTCAATCTCTAAAAAGGAAAAGGAATTAGCGTTGCACGTGCTTCCCACGTGGGCGCCTTCAACAGATTCCCAAAACAAAAGGAAATCCGCGCCTCACGTGAAAAACATGTGGCGCCCAAAATAGAAGGCCAGCGCCTAACGTGAAATACACGTGAGCGCTGATTAAAAGTGCTTAGCACTTTATATAGAGCCAAAACGGCTGAGTGTTTAGCAATGATTGGGCAGCGCCCAGCGCCGCACGTGTTCCTCATGTGGATGCTATATACACACACGCATGCATGCAGTCAATATGGCTGAGTGCTTAGCATTGATTGGGCGGCGCCCAGCGCTGAACGTGCTCCTTACGTGGACGCTATACAGAAGTGCTTAGCACTTTATATACAGCCAAAATGGCTGAGTGCTTAGCACTGATTTGGCAGCGCCCAGCGCCACACGTTCTCCTCACGTGGACGCCATATAAAAAAAGTGCTTAGCACTATATATTCAGTCAAAATGACTAAGTGCTTAGCACTGATTGGACAGCGCCCAGCGCCGAAGGTCTCACATGATACCCATGTGAGCGCCATAGCTTCAAACAAGTGCTTAGCACTTTGGTATAAAAAGGGGGTTGAACAAGAAGAGCCCAAATAAGTGCTTAGTACTTTTGAATAAAAAAAGGGACTGAGCAGACTAAGCCAAATTGGTTAAGTCTCTCTTAAAAGTTTTCTTACAGCTGAGCCCAAATGCTCTGTTGTTAGATCTTAAATAAAAATGATCCTTAAAATTTTGTTAAGTTGTTCTCAGTCTCAAATAAAACTAAAGTATCCGTAGCTAAAATAAATTGAGCCGAAATGCTCATATATTTAAGTTGATCTTAGTCTCAAACTAGATTAATGGTCCTTAAATAAAACAAACCCAAATCTAAAATATACGGATTTGGCCTAATCTGCGCGCTACGGGTGACGACATAAAATAGTCTCCGTATACAATCCACGGCAACCAAAATAAACAAAAATACACATGACACGAAGTTAACTGCTGGAGCAGGAGAAAGTAGTTATTGCAACGCGATAACGTAATTAACTGCAGGGGCTTGCGCCTGCAGGGAAGAGTGTCCCCACAATCAAAAACCCCTCATAAACGAGGGAGAATCCGATGAAGTCTTCTACAACGGTTGCATCTGTCCAAACCTTCGATATACGGTGCTATAAATCAACATGGTATCTTCAGAGATATGGACGGATATGTCCAAATAGCATCTGTCCCCAAATTCAGGCAATACATATAATCCCAGTTCATCTCTGTTTTCGGCGGTGAACAGTGGTCCGTCCTTCCTTGAGAAAGAGCAGCACGGTTGTAGTTCCACGAGCCTTTCCAATAGTGTCGACGGCTAAGCCACGACCGGTCGTAAGTGCTCCTGGCAATGTGATGGCTGCGACATCTCCTGAGTCGGATATTGGCTCGGAATCGGGACTCGCTGTCCCAAGAAGTCTATAAAGCGGAAGCTTTTATCGTCGGGTGTTGTTGGCGGCTCACAGAAAAAGAAGAAATTCTTGTTTTTGGCTGATGTTGTATTTGGTCAGGAGCCTCATGCTCTCTATAGCAAAGGCTTGTGCGAATACGGTACCAACGACAGTCTGTTCGAAACTTCTACTGATGAGAATGTCGCTACTAATTTTCAAGCCGCTATTGAGACTTATGAGAGATTAGCCCGTGAGCAAGCAGCGTTTGCTTCTCTTGCGGCGTCAGGTATTTCTCATTTATACTCTTTTGTATTTTTTAAGAATTTATTATGTTTTATTAACGCTCTTTTCTTAACAGGCATCTCCGCTGAAGAGGTTTTTTGGCGTCCCTCAAAACATTCGAGGAAGAGGAGAGGTTTCACGCTTCTATAGGTCTCGGTATGATTCATTTTGTGATGTCTTTGAATACACATATTTAGCTCATTTTTTTCACACCCTGACTCCTTTCTTTTTGTTATTGCAGAAACCACCGCAACTTGTGTTATTCCGATGGCGATGCCGCCTTTAGGTAGTGGTGCGGAGGACATTCCTCCCTCGATGGCACTTACAGACCCTTCAGTGCTACCGGCTACAGTTGAGGTTACCCTAAGGCCGCTACGGGAAGTGTCGCTAAAGCAGCCGATGACGGACATTGTAGTAGATCCGGAGGTTGAGCCTGATTTAAATAAAGACATTCCTCTGTCTGAGGTTCTGAAGAGATCTCTTTGTACGGCTAAAGTCGAGAAGAAGCACCGGAAGCACGCAGCGATGGAGCATCAGGCTAACTTGGCCACAGGCGCGGGTTCGAGTGATATACGACCCCTTGATGTTCCCATGGAGGACATTCCTTCTGTCTTGTCAACTGCTCATAGGCAGATTGCGCATGCAGCTCGTGAAGAGGTTGAGCGGTTACTTCAAGGTAAGACATCGCATGATATCTTGATGAAACCTAGTAAGACTTAGCAGTTCTTTTTGAATTATGACACGCTTTTTCTTGAATGATACAGCAAGGCCAAGTTTAAGTGTCAGCATTGCGGGTGAAGTGCCAGCGTTTGAGGATTCTGAGGCGTCGGGCCTTCATTTCGAATCTGAGACTGTTCCATCTGCCACATCCTCTCCTTGTGGTTCCCCGACATCAGCGGGTGATGCTGGCATAACGACATCCCTTATTTATTCGGGAGATGAGGGTGCAGATGTCGAATCTGTCTTACCAATGGTGGTAGACGTCGAAGAAGTTGTCGCAACTAGCGAAGGTCTAAATACAACTATAGTTTCGATGCCGTCAGGTATCTCCCGCACTATTACTTTTGGATTCTCAATCCTCCTAGAAAAATTTGCTAATATCTCATTTCTTTTGAGTATAGGCGAGGCAAATCCTGGAGCTGTGCTGATTGAAGAACCCCTGTCAGCTGGTACTATGACTGTTGTTGTTCCATCTATCACTTTCGCGTCTCCCCGAGTTCTCTCGGGTTCAGCAACGGAAGGTAAAGGTCTTTTATTTCCTCGTTTTAGTATTGATATCACTTCTTGGATTAATTTTCTTACCACATATTGTTGCAATCTTGCAGAAGTGCTTTTCAACCACTTGTGCCAAATGTTAAACTCGCACTTCGCCTTCCAATCAGAATTCGTCCCTCCTTCGGGCGTTGTTCAGTATATCCTTCATTTCTTATTTCATATTTCTACGAGTAATCCTTTTTTTTATAATCTTTTCTCATATTGACCACAGTCTTATGGCTCGAAGGAGAGGACGAAGGAATAGCTGAGCCCTTTATGCTCCCTGATTTTCCACTTTCGACTATTGGTAGGTTAGATCTCATTCATCATCATTTTTTGTTTTCTGGTTGAAACATGACCCTACTTTGTACGTGTATTATTCTGTAGTAGCTACGCCGGTTTTGGTTCCTTTCGAGTCTTATATTTCTATTCTCGTGGGGCCCTTCGCTAAACGTCAGTCTTCCGGAGGTGCGGCCAATAGCAGGCGCATGCTAAGTGAGTTTATTGAAGACCTGGATGTCGAATCTCTCACTTCTGCTACGGACTTTGCGGATGAAGTCAACCCCATACTGGTGACCCTTCTGACTTTCCACAATGAAGATTTCGTCGACATCTGGGTTGATTACTGTAAGAGAATTGAGGCTTTCCTCCATGAGATCGAGTACAAACGTCTTACGCCTGAGGCATTATCCTCGAGTGCTCAATTTGTCACATGGCTCGAACAAAGTGCCGCTTCCGTTCAATATTTCGAGCAGAAGCTGGTCCTGAAGCAGAAGGAGCATAAGACGGCTTTCAGCGAATCAAGCAAATTACGTGCCCAGGTTAAAGCGAATGTTGCGCAACTCCAAGTTATCTTTGAAAATCTTCAACAATGCATTTCTGAAGGAGTGACACTGAGGCAGAACCTTGACTCTACTGAGCGAGGAATGCGGGACTGCGAAGTTGCTAAGCAAGAAATTTCTGAGAAGCTTTCTTTTTGCTTGCAACGACGGGCTTAAGTCAAAACAATGTTGGCCATAATAGTAGAGCATGAGAAGGAACTGCGGCAAGAGAGTGAACGAGTCACCACTTTATTGAAATCCCTGCCTTCTTAGATGCTAGAATTGTATCTTTTTTTTATAAATTGTATCCTTCAAATGTTTCTATTCATGAATAAAGAATATACATTCTTTTCTTTTGCATGCACTCCTCTGTGTTTAATGTCTTGATCTGGCACGAAGTAGTTTATGTACTCATTTCGGAGTTTGTAGTTTATTCACTCATTTCGGGGTCTCTAGTTTATATACTCATTTCGGAGTATTTTTAGTTTACCTTCCTAGGGTTTACAGGAAAACTTGTCCTAACATCGTATGTAGATAACCCCTATTCTTTTATGACAGATGTACGTTAGGTTTGTGGTACTAGGGTTTTAGTCCGTGGTACCGTTGCGTTGGCTGATATATTCCTCGATATGCAGTCTTTAAGCCGCTGTTCGAGTATCCCCGCAACTGTCGTGTCTCTGATCCCTTTTGAGGCTGGACAAGACGTCTTCAAGTAATCTTCTTAGGTCATATTACCATTGGAAGAATAAGCGTTAGGAATTTGCCATGATGCTTTTAACCTGAGGTTAGGCTCAATTTGGAGCCCCGTTGAGTCATAAACGCACCCTTCTGGGATGGGATGATCTCCAATGGTATTTTAGGCTTTATATGAGTTGTCGTTAAGACCCGAAGCTAGGAATATGTCGTCACTTCGTTTTTTGCTTTGAAGATGCCGTGCCAATTCTTTGTAGAAATAAGGTAGACATCTGTAGGACCTTTATGCTGTATGTATTGCGATTGAAGTTCGGAGCTAGGAATATGCCATTGCTCTGCGTCCGCATCCTACTGGAATGTGGGGAACACCGGGATAGTCTCTAGGTTGTATATGAACTGCCAACACTTGGAGTTAGGATTTTGCCATTACTCATTTTTGCTTTGACCCTTGGGTCTTTTTTTATGATGAAATTGCATCTGCATCCTGCTGGAATGAGACAGAACGCCAAGATAGTCTCTAGGTTGTATATGTACCGTCAAGACATGGAGCTAGGATTTTGCTATTATTCCATTTTTGCTTTGACCCTTGGGTCATTTTTTTAGTTGGGGATTTGAAGTCTAATACCAATCTTGGCATCAACATCGATACCACTGGAATATTGCCAGGAGCGAATCATCATTTGCCGTGAGAGGACTTGAAATTTGATACCTATTTAGGCATCAGCATCGCTACAACTGGGATATTGCCAGGATCGAATCATCATTTGCCCTTGTTGATTTGAACAAAGGTGGCTTAGCAAACAGAGTTAAGAATCTGTTGACTAAGGCTTTTGACTTTATGAGCCGTAAGGGTCTTATAAAAGTTTTTGTCCCTATGAATCGTGAGGATCTCATAGGTGTATTTTCTCCTTAAGAATCATGAGGACTCCTAAGTGGGTTCTCTCTTATAAGTCGTAAGGATCTTATAAGAGTATTTTCTGCTTGTAAGTCGAGAAGACTCACAAGTGTTGTTCACCATATGGGGATATTTCTTACCATATGTGGAACCCGGTGGGGGATATATTTATTTATGCCCGTAGATTGTATACAAGGGTCAATATGGGACCTTCTGTGGGGAAATATTAGGGGAATATAACGGCTTAAGAACAGATTTAGATCCCTGTAGCTTAAGACTTTTGAATCCTACGATCCGTGAGGGTCTCATAGGGGGAATTATTCTTGCAAGTCCAAGTGTAATTTCTCCTTAGGAATCGTGGGGGTTCCTAAGTGTATTACCCCTTTGTGAGTTGTAAGGATCTCACGGAGCTATTTTCTCCTCCGAAAGTCGAGAGGGCCTTGCAAGTGCACATAATAATTTTTTTATTTTATGAAATTGCGCCCTTTTGGGTTTTCGCAAAGCTCACCGGCAGTCCTGCAGTTTTGACTCATGGCGCTCTTTCGGGTTTTCATTTGTGCCCATTTCGCTTGTGGACATACCATTTTTTTTAACGATGGAACTCCCGAAAGTAGTTTCGCCATAGGTGCCCATCTGTTTGCCAGTGGGACTTGGGGATAGCTTCATTGCTGGAGTAGCTGTGTAGCCGGTAGGACTTGAGTTGCAATCCTCGTCGTTGAGACTTCGATTGCTATATAGATCTCAAGGGAGGATATCGCCGTATTTGGGGCGGTGCGTCCTGTTCGAGGAGACGCATTAGTTTAGAGACGTTTCGGTCCATTATCACCATATTTGAGGCGAAGTTTTAGTTTAAGGACTTTTCGGTTCAGCATTCCCATTTTGGGGACGAATATTAGTTTAGAGACATTTCGGTCCATTATTAGTTTAGGGACATCTCGGTCCAGCATTCCTATTTTGGGGCGACAGAGCTTTTTGGATACTACTCTCAAAATTCTGACTCAGGAAGATAGCGAGCGGACACGAGCGGACACAAGCATTATCATCTATCATTGACCTAAGTCATAACTCGTCAAAAGGTAGTATTTTTTGAGGAATCAGCCATTATTGGCCGAAAGGATCTTTCGCCATGTATATCCATAAGCAGGTAGGCTCCACCTTGGTAGACTTTGTCTATAATATACGGTCCTTCATAGTTCGGCTTGAATTTCCCCCGTTTTGCACGATTGGGAATCATTAGCCTATTGACGACAAGCACGAGTTCTCCTTGGAGGAATGTTCACAGCCTAGTCAGTTTTTCGTATGACCGTGTCATCCTTGTGTTATAAGCCTCCAGATTTTGTTGTGCTATAATGCGAGTTTCGTCAAGAGCGTTGAGCTCCTCAAGCCTAAGATGAGCATTTTCTTCATCTATCAGCTCATATAGAACCGCTACTCGTAGAGAGGGGAGTTCTACCTCCAGTGGGAGCACTGCTTCTGTGCCGAATACCAACGCATATGGTGTTGTATTCGTGGGCATTTTGAGCGTTGTTCTGTACGGCCAGAGAGCTTCGTGCAGCCTTTCGTTCCAGTCTTTTTGTTTCTGGATACCGTTTTCTTTATAATCTTTATCAAGGTCTTGTTGAAAATATCAGCTAGACCATTGGCCTGAAGATTATGTTGGATATATGTATGCCCTAGAAGCCATTATGTGATAGTGGATGTATCTATACATGTATATATATTCAGTATGCATTCTTGCTCGACATGATAGTATGCTATCTGGTTCTTCTTTATCTGACATGTTGATTTGATCATGCTTATTATTCACTCATACATGCTGATAAAGCCCTGAGGATATTGGCTTGACTGCTCTGATTATGATGGAGATCATACTAGTGGGACATCTGTAGTCTATAAGCATATCCTGGAAAGTCCCTAGTCGTAGGTATATCAAGACGGGGCATTGATATACCAGAGTAGACTAGCGTATATGATACTAGACCCATACGATGGGCGATGGATGTTCCCACATTCATTGATGTTTGACATCAAGATCATATACGGGTGCTCAGTGCTGACTGGGTACACTGGACGGACTCACCGAGAACTCCTATATGGAATTATATCTATCGTCGGATAGCAGTTCTCAGGTGACACTGGTACAGGTTAGTCTGTAGACCCGAGATCGTCATGGAGTCTTGTGTGTTCTCCCACTGTACTTTGATTGCCACCCTACCACGGCTCTACTGAGTCGTGCAAACAGGTGGCCGTTGGGTACAGTCCCGAGACACACGAAGGCAATGAGCGATAGGAGGGGTTTCGTCTCTCCCGGTATTGGGAATTGATGCTGTACTGTGCCCGACTGGTTATATCAGTAAGTCCCTGGCCAGGGCTGCTGAGAATTGCTGATAAGTGTTATCAGTAGTTTCTCGATCTGTTATAGACCATTCACCGGCATGACTTATTGAGTTATTAGGGTCGACGTTACCATCCCTAGGCTCGATATGCGGCATATCTGACGAAGAGACCGGACTGTACGGTAGTGTTGCCGGTTGGCTCGATGGGAGTTGTAGCAGGTTCGCTTGTTTTCTTCTGATCGCTCAATACCCGGGTGGCCGTTACGTTTAGCTGGCCGCTTGCGGCTTGGGGTACCAGATATGATCATCACCCTCTGCCGGCGTATTGACGAGTCTTAGAGTCCCACAAAGGAGTTACCCAGTCCAGGCGAAACGTTGTGGTGCACGTATGCGATATGCGCATGCACCCGATTAAAATGTGCGTATATGATACCGAACATTGATCGGGTGGTCTGCTTTTGGTGGGGTCATGTGAGATATGACCGGATTGATAAATCAAGTGTTGATTTATCATCTAACCATTAGTTTTCTCACTTGAAACCTTTCTAGAATTTGATGGATGTATGCATGCATGCATGTGTTTCTTTCTTTCATTCTAGTTTTATGCACATGTGGATGTGCATACATGCATACATACATACACCCATCTATCATGGTTGTTAGCACATGGAAATGGTGGCAATATAAGACTCACACCATGGATTAAGTAATGGATTTTTATTTGATTTTGTATTTAAAACAAAATTGAAAAGAAAAGGATAATCTTTACTAGCTTCTACATTCTTCTTCTAACCTAACCAAGCTCACCTACCTCTAACCTTGGGTTATCCTTCTCTTTATCATTTAAAACTCAAGTTAAATAAACTCTCCATCACTTAACCATGGTTGGATGTAAGAAGGAATAAAATATAAAAGGTTATATTTCATTTTTCTTTTTCAATGGTCATCTTTTATCTTTTACACTTGCTAAAAAGAAAAGCCACCATCTTCATCCTCCTTCACCATTTGCTCTCTAGGTTTTTCTAGTGAGTTAAACACACTTAAAGAAAGGTTTTTGAAGTGAGATTCCAAACCACAACATCATTCTATGCAATTTTAGCCAACTTGTTTAGAGTGTTCTCTTCGTTTTTACGAAGTTGCGAGCTTGGACGGGGAACTCCGGGTGGATCGTCGTAGACGCAAGAGGACTTCAAGAGGACCTCCATTCAACACCCTAAAGACCAAGGAGTCCAGCGAAAGGGATCTACAAAGGTTGTAGTCTCGAAACCCTAGTTTTGTTCGCTTTATATTTCGAAACCCTAATTTTCTAGGATCGATTCCTTTGCATGCTTGTTTAGCACCATCAAAATTAAAACTTTAAGGCATGTGATGCTTCAAAACTCTTCATAGGGTGCAAGACAAACCTTACAGATTATAGACTGAAGAGTATCTCCAATCTATTTTATGTTATTGTGCGAAGTGGCTTATTTTATGGATTCTATAAGCTGGCCTATTATCCGAGATAATTCGTCGCAGAGTGCCGAACCGATAGATGATATGGGTTTTGAAGAAATGGAGGATATTCTCCATTTTCACCTCCCTTAGTTGTACTGCTTCTGGCCACTTAGAGAAGTAATTGGTCTTTACCAATATGAACCGATGTCCTTTGGATGATGTCGGTTTGATAGGGCCAATTATATCGGTTCCCCACATTTCAAACTGCCAGCTAGCCACTGTTAGGTGTAGCGGATTTAGATGTTGATGGATGAAGTCCCCGTGAATTTGGCACGAGTGATACTGTTTCGCATATTCGAGGCAGCCCTGAATTATTGTGGGCCAATAATAACCCATTTTTTTTTATCTTCAGCTTCATCTTTGGTCCAGCCTGATGAGAACCACAGAGTCCGTCATGAATTTCTTGGACGACTTTCTTTGCTTCCTCCGGCCCCAAGCATCTTAGCCATAAGCAGTCGAACGATCTCTTATATAGAGTTTCATTTATGAAGGAGAAAGACAAAGCCCGTTTCATGAGCTGATGTCTAGATGACGCATTTTTAGGCGTTCGTTGGGATTTGAAGTAGTCTATGAAGACTTCCCTCCAGTCGATGACCTTTTCTTCGTCCTCTATTCGAAGGGTTATTTGTTTATTCATTTCTTTTCCTTCGGATGGATCTATTAGGTCTTTCGAAGACATATTTATTGGCGCGAGAATCCTGCGGCTTTGCACAATGATCTTTACGTCATCGAGGTCTTCATCGGCCAGATCCTTAGCCAATTGGGCCAATGCATGTGCCTTGCTGTTTTCCGCTCGCGGTATATTCTCCAGGGTATAGGAAGGGATTTGTGTCAGCAGTTGCTGCACACTTTCGCCATAGTTTATCATGTTAGTTATATGTATGCCCTAGAGGCCATTACTGTACATATGATGTATATTGTAGTGGATGCTAGGACGTATATAGGGAGGACTTTCTTGCTCGACATGATAGTATGCTATCTGGTTGATCTTTACCTTAACGTGTATGCTGATTGTCTCTCTGTTACATGTTGGTAAAGCCCTTAGGATGTGTGCTTGACTACCTGGACTATGATGCGGATCATACTAGTGGGGACATGGTAGTCCATAAGTACATCCTTCAAAGTCCCTAGTCGAGGGTGTATCGAGACGGGGCATCGATATACCAGAGTAGACTAGCGTATACCTTCTCGACCCATACAGATGGGCGATGGATGATCCCATATCCATTGGTGTTTTACATCAGAGATGATATACGGGTGCTCAGTAGAGACTGGGTACACTGGACGGACTTGCCGAGAACTCCCAGATGGTATTATACCTCACGTCAGATGGCAGTTCTCTGGTGACACTGGTACAGAGTAGTCTGTTGACCCGAGATCGTCATAGAGTCTTGTGTGGTTCCCACTGTGCTTTGATTTCCATCTTACCACGTCCAAGAGGGCGTGCAAAACGGTGGTTTTTGGGTACAGTCCCGAGTCACATGGAGGCAATGAGCGATAGGAGGGGATTCGTCTCTCCCGGTATAGGGAGTTGATGTTGCGCTGTGTTCGATTGGCTATAAGAGGAAATCCCTGGCCAGAGTTGCTGAGATTTATTGGTAAGTGTTACCAGTAGTTTCTCGAATTGTTATAGACCTCATATCGACACGACTTATCGAGTTATTGGGGTCTGACGTTTACCATCCGTAGGCGAGATATGCGACATATCAGACGATCAGACCGGACTGTACGGTAGTGTTACTGGTTGGATTCACTGGAGTGTGAGCGGGCTTGCTCGTCGATCTTCAGATCGCTCAATACCCGGGTGGCCGTTGTTAGTTATATATATGCCCTAGAGGCCATTACTGTACATAGGATGTATATTGTAGTGGATGCTGGGACATATATAGGGAGGACTTTCTTGCTCGACATGATAGTATGCTATCTGGTTGAACTTTACCTTAACGTGTATACTGATTGTCTCTCTGTTACATGTTGGTAAAGTCCTTAGGATGTGTGCTTGACTACCTGGACTATGATGCGGATCATACTAGTGGGGACATGGTAGTCCATAAGTACATCCTTCAAAGTCCCTAGTCGAGGGTGTATCGAGACGGGGCATCGATATACCAGAGTAGACTAGCGTATACCTTCTCGACCCATACAGATGGGCGATGGATGATCCCATATCCATTGGTGTTTGACATCAGAGATGATACACGGGTGCTCAGTAGAGACTGGGTACACTGGACGGACTCGCCGAGAACTCCCAGATGGTATTATACCTCACGTCAGATGGCAGTTCTCTGGTGACACTGGTACAGAGTAGTCGGTTGACCCGAGATCGTCATAGAGTCTTGTGTGGTTCCCACTGTGCTTTGATTTCCATCTTACCACGTCCAAGAGGGCATGCAAAACGGTGGTTTTTGGGTACAGTCCCGAGTCACATGGAGGCAATGAGCGATAGGAGGGGATTCGTCTCTCCCGGTATAGGGAGTTGATGTTGCACTGTGTTCGATTGGCTATAACAGGAAATCCCTGGCCATGGTTGCTGAGATTTACTGGTAAGTGTTACCAGTAGTTTCTCGAACAGTTATAGACCTCATATCGACACGACTTATCGAGCTATTGGGGTCTGACGTTTACCACCCCTAGGCAAGATATGCGACATATCAGACGATCAGACCGGACTGTACGGTAGTGTTACTGGTTGGATTCACTGGAGTGTGAGCGGGCTTGCTCGTCGATCTTCAGATCGCTCAATACCCGGGTGGCCGTTACGTTTAGCAGACCGCTTGCGGCTTGTGGGTGTTTGATATGATCATCATCTGCTGCCGGCGTATTGACGAGTCTTTTGAGTCCTACACAGAGGTTTCCTGGCTCAAGAGAAACGAAATAGGAGCGCATATGAGATATGTGCGGGACCGAGAATAATGCGTGTATGTGATACCGTATTCCATTCTCGCGATGAATGTGTCGAATGGTTGTATGCGATATAACCTAGTTATCGAATCAAGGATTGATTCGATAAATCGATACATTGGATATTAGCCGGTTATATGCGATATGACCGGATCGTTAAATCAAGTGTTGATTTAATGATTTAATGTATAATTATATATTTGATATATTACTTTGCATTAACTAATATTGGTTCACTTTAGATGGATTTTCTCACTCGGATGTGCGCATTATATATGTGATATGATTTTGTGCATTTGCTTGTATCATGTTTGATGATACATGCTTTTTGGTTTGTGTAAAGATTAAACCATGGTTATTTAAATGGTTAGGGTTTTTTTTTTCATATCTATTTATTCATTTATTTATTTATTTTCTTTTTGGAAAAAGAAATGAGAAGAATGGTGGCTTTCTTTGTTTGTAGTTGAAGATTCATGAACCTTTGACTTTGTCCACCATTCTTATCTCATGCTTAACCTAACCATTTGATTTAACCCTAGTTCAATCTCTACACTTAACCATGGTTTAGATTATGATAAGTTTTGATTTTTCTTTTCATTTTTAATTAACTTATCATAACTCTTTCTTCTTCTTCTTCATTTCTTCTTTGAAGAAAACCAAGCTCCATCAATGGTGATTGTTGGAAAAGAGTGAGAAATCCAAAACTAAAGTTAACCCACTTCCTATTTCTTCATCCTCTACCTCTTGCCAAGTAGTAGAGTGCGTTTTCTTCACAAGTTTCTTGACTTGGTGAAGTCGGAACTTGATTTAGCGATGCCTCGACGTAGATCATCTTCGGCATGGACATCGACGACCTAGCTTGCCCATTCTCCGACGAAGCCGACGCTAGAGCCCGTATTTGATTTGGACAGCGGAGAGGACTTCATTGCGGAGCTATGGAGGTGGAGCACCGGATCTACAAAGGTTGTATTTCCGATTCTTATAGTTAAGTGTTAACTAGTTAGCTTTTTCGCCTAGTTTTCTAGCAAACGATCCGTAGTCGGGTCTCTCGGCACCCATAAATTTTTATATTGGCATGTTCGATGCCTTGTGAGACCTCACTAGGGTGCCTAGAAACCCTACAGTGGTATCAGAGACTAGCTAGAGCCTTAGGCGAAGTCTAGACGGAATTTGAAACCCGATCGAACCCGAAACACCAAATCAATCTTGCTCTCTGTACTTTTTTGAAAACAGTGAGTTTTTCCAAATTAAAAATTGCTAAAAAATTCAGCAGGGAAAAATAAGAATTACGGTGCAAAAAGTTTCTGGTGAACAGTAAATTACGCGGCGGATCCGCAGCGGAATCATGTCTTCTGCGGCGGATCAGCGGCCCCTTGATGACGTCAGCCCTGTTCCTTTGCACAGTAATTCCTAGTTCAAAGAGCTGAGTTTTCTGGGAATTTTTAATATTTATTCAAGAGTTGAATTTTCTGGAGTTGATTTGGGGATTCGGTGTTTCGATCGGAGTATCAGATTTTGTCTATTTGGCTTTCCGGATAAAGTTTAGAATATGTTAAAAAGTTCGACCGGATATAAATACCCAATTTTTCCCCTGTCGGGAAATTTCCAAGTGTTGGATTTTTTCGTAGTTTAACGACGTTCTAAGTAGTGCAAGTAACGCGATGGACCCTCTAGAAGACAACAAACCTTAACTCGATTATGTGACCGTCTTGAACTGCCCTTTGAACCTTCGGGTTTGGGGCAGTACGGCGTGCCACATGTGAGGCGTTGGCTTGACCCTTCTACGGCTGGACCGTTGGTACTGAGGTACGAACTGAATGTTGTTAGACTTATTCATGTGTTGATCTGTATCGGGAAAACTTGGGTGTTCGATTGTTCGATCGGAAAGTTTAACATTTTCTGTTTATCTGGAATGGGATACAATAATTGGAATTCACAATAAGTTATGAGATAACTGAATGAATGTTATAAACATAGCAGTTTAGTCTCACTTGATCGGTTGCCACGGAATTTTGATGTGATCAAAAGTCCGTCGCAATCACGTAGCGTACGCGGATATTCGCCGGGTAAACTTAATAGACAGCCTCACTCCATAGCCCCGACCAAGTGACTGTAGGAGAACCCCGTCGCCGAAAGCATCCGTCCGGGTGCTCGCGGCAGCGGTGTTCCGCCTTGGTGCACTTCGTCGACGGTATCAGGGGTGCGGCCGTCTACTGAAGTTTGCAACGAGCATTCGATCAGGATGTCGGGAATCTTGTTGAATTGCCCGACTTGGTATTGAAAAGAGTTTTCGATTTTGAGACTAAAATGCGGGGTTTATAATTGTTAGGCATGCGATGTCTAAGTAATTCATTTGGTCAGACATGCGATGTCTGAGATGATTGCGGATTCCAACTGTTGTAGTTTTACACTTTCTTTTCTGTGACCGTAAGTGTAATATGTGATATCGCCGGTTTCGTTGCTATATGTCAACGACAATTGGGATGCGCATATTTACTTACGTTGATGACATGTGATGTTATGTGTTGCTGGATATGTTATATTGGATCGTCGTGTTTGAATAGCCGGGGGTTTTTATGTGAGATGAGTGTTTTTTCATTTTCATTCATGTAAAAACTTGTATGTAATATTCTTTTATTGGGGCGCTTCCAGGTTGCGGAAGTTGTCACCGTTGTTGTATATTATTTACTTTTCCGCACTAGGATAGACCCAAGGAGGAGGGCACAAGTAACCGGGTTCTGGAGTCCAGTGGGAGACCAACTCGAGGAGTCGAGTCCGGGTCTCCTAACTCCAGAGTTGGTAGGGTTGCTTGCCGCTCTCGTAGGGGTCTAGGGGTGTGGGTTTGGCTATTCATCACGACCGTGGAATCTGTGTTTTATATTGGCTCGTATTGAAAACACGGACGTCCTGGTATATCCAATATTTCATATGATTCTTCTACTGCGATATCTGTGATGTGATCATGTGATGTTCTGTGATAGATACAGTATATAGTATATATGATATATTATATAGACGTTACTTATGTTTTACACCCACGCTAGCCCTGCCCCGCTCTGCCGTTAGTCACCTAACCTAACGGTGCACGAGGGGACATCGAGACGAATGCGGATGGCATAAGTGTACGTCGTATTTATCTGTGATGTTTAGGTAACTTAAATGATGGGACTTCATTAATGTAATTAATGAAATAAAAGAAACCTAAGATGTTGTAGAATCGAATTTCAAAATAAAACAGGTAGCTACAGTTCTTGCTTTGCACAGCGGTATATGTGATATATCCTGCACCTTATTCGATAAGGAAAGGACCGAGATCCCTTCACCGGGAGTGACTCCTTTAGCAATAACTGGCAGATGCTACACACTCGGTTTGTCTTTTGATTGCTTTTAAGTGTTTTTGCAATGCACAGTGATATATATGATATATCCCGCACCTCATTCGACGAGGAAAGGACCGACGATCCCTTCACCGGGAGTGACTCCTTTAGCAAAACTAGAAAAGCCTCAAAAACACTCCATTTTTAAAATCATTTGATTCTACAACGATATCAAGTTCATTACGCAATAGGTTTTCAGAAAAACCTGTCGTAGCCCTCCGTCATTTCAGATAAGTAGTAGTTAGTATTCGTGCTACGTTTGTTGGCCTGCGTCAAGGCGTAGTGTGCGGTAGCTAACTGGTGCTTATCTGTATAAGCATATGATGTGATTGGATTAGGGTAGTCGTGCGACTTTGTTGGCCTGCGTCAAGGGTCGTGCGGGTGGGTTTAATTCAATCAGGAAATGACGGGTTGAACTTGACTAGCGGACTATGGTTTGTTGGCCTGCGTCAAGGTCATAGGACGCTAGGGGCAAAATATTATTGGGAATTTCAAGTGTTGAAATTTGCAATGAGATTGCATACCTTCTATGAGATAGTTGGATCCCGATACCCGCTGCGAGTAAGAGTTACTCCTGGGAGAGTTTTATACATTACAATTAGCCGATCAAGTAGGTGTCTAGAAAGGTGTCAACGGGGTTAAGCCTCTGGGAAAACGAGGTTTACATTAATTAGGTTCGTGCGAAAGCACGGGGGACCTCCCTCAAAGTACCGACACTGGCCTGGCTGAAAGATTGGCGAACTTGTAGTGTGTAATTAATCCCGGCTAGTCTTTCCTTTTAGGGTTTGAAGGAAGATTTGATAAAAAGCAGTGGGAGCCATCCTGATTAGATAAAATAAAAACCAATCTATTCTTGACAGAGCGCACGCTGAGTGTTTTCTTCTCTCTCTCTCCAGGTAGCGACCATATCACGCCTTAATCAAGATAATAATACGGAATATTTGACCGAACCCGCTTGTTGTACTGAGCTGGGGAACGTTGGTCCCGCTCCAACTTATAATTGTTATAAGACAGAGCAGGAAATTGGGGAATACCAGATTTCCCGTGCAGCCCAAACGAAGAGAGTGCATGCTGATGCATCATCTTCGGGTTTGTTCATTATACAGAACTGTTTCTCAGTATCCTTTACGTCCTGGGTATATGATACCGGATCAGGATCCCAGATATGTAATATGTTACATAGGGCTACAGATAGGTAGAGAACTGAGAACGGGTGATAAGTTTCATGAGGCAGAAAACGGGGCAAGTGTTGCAGCCAAGTCTGTTGGTCACTGTCACCCTGTATTACCAATACATTGATTCTGAACGAATGTTATTAGATACCGAACCTGATATACAAAATCATATCAGTCTCTTTATTAGTAAAGAAAGGATATAATTTTGTATTGTTGGATAATGTTTTGAACATTTCCTATATCAAAAGTTGATCGGTTCAGGCACGTTATCTAAAAGCTTTGATGTTCTAAATCAAACTACAGTTCTTTAGTATACGGAACACACACAAGAGGAAAAGTTCAGAAATGAACGAATCCTACTTGAGGCATTGTAGACTAGGTCAGATCAATGTGACCCGACTAGCTAGAGTTACATATAGATGCATATTTAAATCAGTTTGAATTTACATCTTGTGAAACTCGCCAGTCATGTCACAAAGATAAGATGACCATAGCTCCGTTTACTGGAAGCAGAGAAAGAGTTAGTGAACTCTTGGGATGATACATGTTGATGTATGTAGGTCCCCTGTCTACACATGCCAGGACCGGTTCTTTGTACTTCATTACATTCTCTGATGATCTTTCGAGATTCAGACCTATGTTCCTGTTGAAACACAAGTCCGAATCTTTTGAGATATTCACAGAATATAAGTTAGAAGTAGAGAACCAATAAAAGGGTATAAGTATTATGTCCTTTGATGAGATCAAAGAGGAGAATACTTGTGCACGGAAATCCTGGATTATTCTAAAGGAGAATGAGATTCTCTCTCAGCATTACTCCTCTGTATACACCATAGCACGATGGCATATCAGGGCGGAGCAATCACACCCTATATGATAAGGTGTGCTCTATGATGAGTACTACTGAGTTACCTTTTTCCTTTAGGGAGTTATGCACTTATGAAGTTGCATACCTATTGAATAGGGTTCCAATCAAATCAGTTGCCTACCGCTCCATATGAGATATGGTATGGGAAGAGCCCATGTCTTAAGCTAGTTAAGATTTGGGGTTGTCCGGCCTATGTCTAAAACCATAATCCGGACAAGTTCGAGGCAAGGTCTGTTATGTAGAACTGGAATAGTTCCAGCTATACAAGCTACAGCAGATGATTTGGTACAACCAAAGGATTCAGTAGATACCAACGAACCTCAGCCTCTCCGCCGATCTAGTAGGGTTCCTCACCCACCTAAGAGATACTTCGGTTTCTCTATGACAGTGGGAGCGAGGATTACATCATGAGATGATGACCCAACTGGCTTCGAGCTGGCCATCAGGAGTAAGACTCTGTAAGAATGGCTGGATGCTTAGCGATCTGAGATGGAATCCATGTACACCAGCAAAGTATGGACTTTAGTTGCTATATCTGAAGGGTTAAATCCCCATCAGGAGCAAGTATATCTTGAGAAGATTACTTGGTGTAGATGGAAAAGTTGAGACTTTCAAAGCTAGACTTGTTAAAAGTTTGCATCATTGACCAGGTGTGGATAATGATGAAACCTTTTCAAGTAACTATGCTTAAGTCCATCCAGATCCTACTTGCCACGGCTACATACCATGACTGCGATATCTGGTGGTTGGGTGTCTTGACTGCTTTTCTAAATGATGATTTAGAAGAGGGCGTCTGTAAGTACATAGCCAGAGGGCTTCGTAGATAGTGGGAGCAGCGGAAACGTGTGCAAGATGCTTTATAGGATAAAGCAGGCATCGCGGAGTTGGAACATCTGTTTTGATGGATTAGTCGAACAGTTTGACATCATCAAAATGGTAGATGAACCTTGTATATACAAAAAGGTAGTAGGGAGTATGGTGGCGATCCTCGTAGAGTACGTGGATGACATACTCTTGATAGGGAAGGAGTTTCCTATGCTACGCTCGGTCAATCTCCATTTATCACAATGATTCTCCATATAGGATCATAATGATACCTACTAACTCCTGGATTTTGGGTCTATGAGATAGATCTAATTGGATGTTAGGACTCTCACTAGTTGTAGTGAGACGGTATCAACCGATCCTGGGGAGAATCACTGGAAGGGTTCCAGGGTGATAAAGACGACTGAGTGTCATTCACAGGCATTGTCTTTACCCTCGGTAAAGGGACAGTATGTTGGAAGAGTTCCAAGCTATATACCGTGACATACTAGAAGATAAAGGCTGGATACATCGCTACTTAAGATGCTACCAAAGAGGATGTTTGGGTGTATATTAGTTCATGAGATGAACTACGTTCCTACCATTGTGAGACAATGGAGTTGTGGCTCATGCCGAGGAACGCCGGTCCCATCAGTGATCCAGACTTATTCTAAGGCAGCATCGCCTGATCATGGAGATAGTTGATCTCCAGGGTGATCGAGGTTAGGAGAGTAGACCTAGAGGACAACACAGCGGATCCACTCACAAAGGCCTGTTCCCAGAGAGAGACTTTTATGGGATGGTTGAGTATGAGATACTGCAACCACTGCTATCAGATGGCCCTAGTGCAAGTGGGAGATTGTTAGTTATATGTATGCCCTAGAGGCCATTACTGTACATAGGATGTATATTGTAGTGGATGCTGGGACATATATAGGGAGGACTTTCTTGCTCGACATGATAGTATGCTATCTGGTTGAACTTTACCTTAACGTGTATACTGATTGTCTCTCTGTTACATGTTGGTAAAGCCCTTAGGATGTGTGCTTGACTACCTGGAGTATGATGCGGATCATACTAGTGGGGACATGGTAGTCCATAAGTACATCCTTCAAAGTCCCTAGTCGAGGGTGTATCGAGACGGGGCATCGATATACCAGAGTAGACTAGCGTATACCTTCTCGACCCATACAGATGGGCGATGGATGATCCCATATCCATTGGTGTTTGACATCAGAGATGATACACGGGTGCTCAGTAGAGACTGGGTACACTGGACGGACTCGCCGAGAACTCCCAGATGGTATTATACCTCACGTCAGATGGCAGTTCTCTGGTGACACTGGTACAGAGTAGTCTGTTGACCCGAGATCGTCATAGAGTCTTGTGTGGTTCCCACTGTGCTTTGATTTCCATCTTACCACGTCCAAGAGGGCGTGCAAAACGGTGGTTTTTGGGTACAGTCCCGAGTCACATGGAGGCAATGAGCGATAGGAGGGGATTTGTCTCTCCCGGTATAGGGAGTTGATGTTGCACTGTGTTCGATTGGCTATAACAGGAAATCCCTGGCCAGGGTTGCTGAGATTTACTGGTAAGTGTTACCAGTAGTTTCTCGAACAGTTATAGACCTCATATCGACACGACTTATCGAGCTATTGGGGTCTGACGTTTACCACCCCTAGGCAAGATATGCGACATATCAGACGATCAGACCGGACTGTACGGTAGTGTTACTGGTTGGATTCACTGGAGTGTGAGCGGGCTTGCTCGTCGATCTTCAGATCGCTCAATACCCGGGTGGCCGTTACGTTTAGCAGACCGCTTGCGGCTTGTGGGTGTTTGATATGATCATCATCTGCTGCCGGCGTATTGACGAGTCTTTTGAGTCCTACACAGAGGTTTCCTGGCTCAAGCGAAACGAAATAGGAGCGCATATGAGATATGTGCGGGACCGAGAATAATGCGTGTATGTGATACCATATTCCATTCTCGCGATGAATGTGTCGAATGGTTGTATGCGATATAACCTAGTTATCGAATCAAGGATTGATTCGATAAATCGATACATTGGATATTAGCCGGTTATATGCGATATGACCGGATCGTTAAATCAAGTGTTGATTTAATGATTTAATGTATAATTATATATTTGATATATTACTTTGCATTAACTAATATTGGTTCACTTTAGATGGATTTTCTCACTCGGATGTGCGCATTATATATGTGATATGATTTTGTGCATTTGCTTGTATCATGTTTGATGATACATGCTTTTTGGTTTGTGTAAAGATTAAACCATGGTTATTTAAATGGTTAGGGTTTTGTTTTTCATATCTATTTATTCATTTATTTATTTATTTTCTTTTTGGAAAAAGAAATGAGAAGAATGGTGGCTTTCTTTGTTTGTAGTTGAAGATTCATGAACCTTTGACTTTGTCCACCATTCTTATCTCATGCTTAACCTAACCATTTGATTTAACCCTAGTTCAATCTCTACACTTGACCATGGTTTAGATTATGATAAGTTTTGATTTTTCTTTTCATTTTTAATTAACTTATCATAACTCTTTCTTCTTCTTCTTCATTTCTTCTTTGAAGAAAACCAAGCTCCATCAATGGTGATTGTTGGAAAAGAGTGAGAAATCCAAAACTAAAGTTAACCCACTTCCTATTTCTTCATCCTCTACCTCTTGCCAAGTAGTAGAGTGTGTTTTCTTCACAAGTTTCTTGACTTGGTGAAGTCGGAGCTTGATTTAGCGATGCTTCGACGTAGATCATCTTCGGCATGGACATCGACGACCTAGCTTGCCCATTCTCCGACGAAGCCGACGCTAGAGCCCGGATTTGATTTGGACAGCGGAGAGGACTTCGTTGCGGAGCTATGGAGGTGGAGCACCGGATCTACAAAGGTTGTATTTCCGATTCTTATAGTTAAGTGTTAACTAGTTAGCTTTTTCGCCTAGTTTTCTAGCAAACGATCCGTAGTCGGGTCTCTCGGCACCCATAAATTTTTATATTGGCATGTTCGATGCCTTGTGAGACCTCACTAGGGTGCCTAGGAACCCTACAGCCGTTACGTTTAGCAGACCGCTTGCGGCTTGTGGATGTTTGATATGATCATCATCCGCTGCCGGCGTATTGACAAGTCTTTAGAGTCATACACAGAGGTTTCCTGGCTCAAGTGAAACGAAATAGGAGCGCATATGAGATATGTGCGGGACCGAGAATAATGCGTGTATGTGATACCGTATTCCATTCTCGCGATGAATGTGTCGAATGGTTGTATGTGATATAACCTAGTTATCGAATCAAGGATTGATTCGATAAGCCGATACATTGTATACTAGTCGGTTGTGTGCGACATGACCGGATCATTGAATCAAGTGTTGATTTAATGATTTAATGCATAATTATATATTTGATATATTACTTTGCATTAACTAGTATTGGTTCACTTAAGATGGATTTTCTCACTCGGTTGTGCGCATTGTATATGCGATATACTTTTGTGCACTTGTATATATCATGTTTGATGATGCATGCTAACTTGTGTTTTGTGTAAAGTTTAAACCATGGTTATGTAATGGTTAGGGTTTTCATTTTCATATCTATTTATTTATTTGTTTATTCTTTATTGGAAAATGATAAGCATAATGCAAAATGGTGGCTTTATTTGGAAGCTTGTTGAAGCTTCATGAAGACTTTGACTTTAGCAACCATTTTGTCTCATGCTTAACCCTAACCATCCCATTTAAGCATAATTGATTCTCTACACATTACCATGGTTAGTGTTATGATAAGAATGGATTATTCTTTTCTTTTTCAATTAATCTTATCATAATATTCTTCTTCTTTTTCCTTCAACTCAAGAAGAAAACCTAAGGTCCATCAATGGTGATTGATGATTAAGAGTGAGAAATCCATTCTAAAGTCTACCCACTTCCTATTTCTTCATCCTCTACCTCTTGCCAAGTAGTAGAGTGTGTTTCCTTCACAAGTTTTCATGACTTGGTGAAGGTGGAGCTTGATCTTTCGATGCCTCGACGTAGATCATCTTCGGCATGGACATCGACGACCTAGCTCGCTTATTCTCCGATGAAGTCGACGCTAGAGCCCGGATTCTTTTTGGACAGCGGAGAGGACTTCGTTGCGGAGCTATGGAGGTGGAGCACCGGATCTACAAAGGTTGTATATCCGTATTCTCATAGTTAAGTGTTAACTAGTTAGCTTTTTCGCCTAGTTTTCTAGCCGACGATCCGTAGTCGGGTTTCTCGGCACTGTTAAAATTTTAATTTGGCATGATCGATGCCTTGTGAGACCTCACTAGTGTGTCTAGGAACCCTACAGTGGTATCAGAGCCTAGCTAGAGCCTTAGGCGAAGTCTAGACGGAATTTGGAACCCGATCGAACCCGAAACCCCAAATCAAAATTGCTCTCTGGAAATTTTCTAAAAACAGGGTTTTTTGTGAATTAAAAATTGGCAAAAAATTCAGCAGGGAATCCTAAGAGATACTGTGAAGCACGTGGCTCTAAATCGACAAAAGAGGCGCTGAACCGCGGCCCCACCCTGGGTTTAGCGGCGGTTCCGCGGCCATGTTGCTGATTTAGACCACGTGTCTTGCACAGTAATTCTTGTGTCAATGTGCTGAGTCTTCTGGAAATTTTTATTTTTTTACTCCAGAGTTGTATTTTCTGCAGTTGTTTTGGGGATTCGGTGCTTCGATTGGGGTATCAAATTTAGTCTCTGTGTATTTCCGGATAAATTTTAGAATATGTTAAAAAGTTCGAACGGATATAAATACCCAATTTTTCCCCTGTCAGGAAATTTCCAAGTGTTGGATTTTTCCGTAGTTTAACGACGTTCTAAGTAGTGCAAGCAACGCGATGGTCCCTCTAGAAGACAACAAACCTTAACTCGATTATGTGACCGTCTTGAACTGCCCTTTGAACCTTCGGGTTTGGGGCAGTACGGCGTGCCACATGTGAGGCGCTGGCTTGACCCTTCTACGGCTGGACCGTTGGTACTGAGGCACGAACTGAATGTTGTTAGACTTATTTCATGTGTTGATCTGTATCGGGAAAACTTGGGTGTTCGAATATTCAATCGGAAAGTTTAACATTTTCTGTTTATCCGGAATGAGATACAATAATTGGAATTCACTAGTAGTTATGAGATAACTAAATGAATGTTATAAACATAGCAGTTTAGTCTCACTTGATCGGTTGCCACGGAATTTTGATGTGATCAAAAGTCCGTCGCAATCACGTAGCGTACGCGGATACTCGCCGGGTAAACTTAATAGACAGTCTCACTCCATAGCCCCGACCAAGTGACTGTAGGAGAACCCCGTCGCCGAAAGCATCCGTTCGGGTGCTCGCGGTAGCGGTGTTCCGCCTTGGTGCACTTCGTCGACGGTATCGGGGGTGCAGCCGTCTACTAAAGTTTGCGACGAGCATTCGATCAGGATGTCGGGAATCTTGTTGAATTGCCCGACTCGATATTGAAAAGAGTTTTCGATTTTGAGACTAAAATGCGGGGTTTATAAATGTTAGGCATGCGATGTCTAAGTAATTCATTTGATCAGGCATGCGATGTCTGAGGTGGTTGCGGATTCCAACTGTTGTAGTTTTACACTTTCTTTTCTGTGACCGTAAGTGTAATATGTGATATCGCCGGTTTCGTTGCTATATGTCAACGACAATTGGGATGCGCATATTTACTTACGTTGATGACATGTGATGTTATGTGTTGCTGGATATGTTATATTGGATCGTCGTGTTTGAATAGCCGGGGGTTTTTATGTGAGATGAGTGTTTTTCATTTTCATTCATGTAAAAACTTGTATGTAATATTCTTTTATTGGGGCGCTTCCAGGTTGCGGAAGTTGTCACCGTTTGTATATTATTTACTTTTCCGCACTAGGATAGACCCAAGGAGGATGGCACAAGTAACCGGGTTCTGGAGTCCAGTGGGAGACCAACTCGAGGAGTCGAGTCCGGATCTCCTAACTCTAGAATTGGTAGGGTTGCTTGTCGCTCTCGTAGGGGTCTAGGGGTGTGGGTTTGGCTATTCATCAAGACCGTGGAATCCTTGTTTTATACTGGCTCGTATTGAAAACACGGACGTCCTAGTATATCCAATATTTCATATGTTTCTTCTGCTGTGTTTTATCTGTGATCATGTGATGTTCTGTGACAGATGTTGTATATAGTATATATGATATATTATATAGGCGTTACTTATGTTTTACACCCGCGCTAGCCCTGCCCCGCTCTGTCGTTAGTTACCTAACCTAACGGTGCACGAGGGGACATCGAGGTGAATGCGGATGGCATAAGTGTACATCGTATTTATCTGTGATGATTAGGTACATAAATGATAGGACTTCGTTAATGAGATTAATGAAATAAAAGAAACCTAAGATGTTGTAGAATCGAATTTCAAAATAAAACAGGTAGCTACAGTTCTTTCTTTGCACAGAGGTATATGTGATATATCCTGCACCTTATTCGATGAGGAAAGGACCGAGATCCCTTCACCGGGAGTGACTCCTTTAGCAATAACTGGCAGATGCTACACACTCGGTTTGTCTTTTGATTGCTTTTAAGAGTTTTTGCTTTGCACAGTGATATATATGATATATCCCGCACCTCATTCGACGAGGAAAGGACCGACGATCCCTTCACCGGGAGTGACTCCTTTAGCAAAACTAGAAAAGCCTCAAAAGCACTCCATTTTTAAAATCATTTGATTCTACAACGATATCAAGTTCATTACGCAATAGGTTTTCAGAAAAACCTGTCGTAGCCCTCCGTCATTTCAGATAAGTTGTATATAGTATTCGTGCTGCATTTGCTGGCTTTCGTCAAGGTGCAGTGTGCGGTAGCTATATGCTGCTTATCTGTTAGCATACGATGCGATTGGATTAGGGTAGTCGTGCGGCTTTGTTGGCTTTCGTCAAGGGTCGTGCGGGTGGGTTTAATTCAATCAGGAAATGGCGGGTTGAACTTGACTAGCGGGCTATGGTTTGTTGGCTTTCGTCAAGGTCATAGCACGTTAGGGGCAAAATATTATCGGGAATTTCAAGTGTTGAAATTTGCAATGAGATTGCATACCTTCTATGAGATAGTTGGATCCCGATACCCGCTGCGAGTAAGTGTTACTCCTGGGAGAGTTTTATACATTACAATTAGCCGATCAAGTAGGTGTGTAGAAAGGTGTCAACGGGGTTACGCCTCTGGGAAAACGAGGTTTACATTAATTAGGTTCGTGCGAAAGCACGGGGGACCTCCCTCAAAGTACCGACACTGGCCTGGCTGAAAGATTGGCGAACTTGTAGTGTGTAATTAATCCCGGCTAGTCTTTCCTTTTAGGGTTTGAAGGAAGATTTGATAAAAAGCAGTGGGAGCCATCCTGATTAGATAAAATAATAACCAATCTATTCTTGCAAGAGCGCACGCTGAGTGTTTTCTTCTCTCTCTCTCCTGGTAGCGACCATATCACGCCTTAATCAAGATAATAATACGGAATATTGACCGAACCCGCTTGTTATACTGAGCTGGGAAACGTTGGTCCCGCTCCAACTTATAATTGTTATAAGACAGAGCAGGAAATTGGGGAATACCAGATTTCCCGTGCCGCCCAAACGAAGAGAGTGCATGCTGATGCATCATCTTCGGGTGTGTTCGTTACAAAGAACTGTTTCTCTGTATCCTCTACATCCTGGGTATATGATACCGGATCAGGATCCCAGATATGTAATCTGTTACATAGGGCTACAGAAAGGTAGAGAACTGAGAACGGGTGATAAGTTTCATGAGGCAGAAAACGGGGCAAGAGTTGCAGCCAAGTCTGTTGGTCACTGTCACCCTGTGTTACAAATACATTGATTCTGAACGAATGTTATTAGATACCGAACCTGTTATTCAAAATCATATCTGTCTCTTTATTAGTAAAGAAACGGTAAAATTTTGTATTGTTGGATAATGTTTTGAACATTTCCTATATCAAAAGTTGATCGGTTCAGGCACGTTATCTAAAAGCGTTGATGTTCTAAATCAAACTACAGTTCTTAGTATATGGAACACACATAAGAGGAAGAGTTCAGAAATGAACGGATCCTTCTTAAGGTATTGTAGACTAGGTCAGATCAATGCGACCCGACTGGCTAGAGTTACATAAAGATGCATATTTAAATTAGTTTGAACTTACATCTTGTGAAACTCGCCAGTCATGTCACAAAGATAAGATGACCATAGCTCCGTTTACTGGAAACAGAGAAAGAGTTAGTAAACTCTTGGGATGATACATGTTGATGTATGTAAGGTCCCCTGTCTACACATGCCAGGACAGGTTCTTTGTACTTCATTACATTCTCTGATAATCTCTCAAGCTTCAGACATATGTTCCTGTTGAAACATGAGTCCGAACCTTTTGAGATATTCACGGAATATAAGTTAGAAGTAGAGAACCAAAATACGGGTATAAGTATTATGTCCTTTGATGTGATCGAGGAGGAGAATACTTGAGCACGAAAATCCTGGATTATTCCAAAAGAGAATGAGATTCTCTCTCAGCATTACTCCTCCGTATACACCATAGCACGATGGTATATCGGGGCGGAGCAATTACACCCTATGTGATAAGGTGTGCTCTATGATGAGTAATACTGAGTTACCTATTTCCTTTTGGGTGTTATGCGCTTGAGAAGCTGCATACCTATTGAATAGGGTTCGAATCAAATCAGTTGCCTACCATCTCATATGTAATATGGTATGGGAAGAGCCCATGTTTTAAGCCAGTTAAGATTTGGGGTTGTCTGGCCTATGTCTAAAAGCAAAATCTGGACAAGCTCGAGGCAAAGTCTGTTATGTAGAACTGGAAAGGTTCCAGCTATACAAACTACAGTAGATGATTTGATAGAGCCAAAGGATTTAGTAGATTCCAATGAACCTCAGCCTCCCCACCGATCTAATAGGGTTCCTCACCCACCTGAGAGATATTTCGGTTTCTCTATGACAGTGGGAGCGAGGATTGCATCATGAGATGATGACCTAACTAGCTTCTAGCTGGCCATCAGGAGTAAGACTCTGTAAGAATGGCTGGATGCTTAGCGATCTGAGATGGAATCCATATACACCAACAAAGTATGGACTTTGGTTGCTATATCTGAAGGGTTAAATCCCCATCAGGAGCAAGTATATCTTGAGAAGATTACTTGGTGCATATGGAAAGGTTGAGATTTTCAAAGCTAGACTTGTTAAAGGTTTTCGTCATCAACCAAGCGTGGATAATGATGAAACTTTTTCAAGCAACTATGCTTAAGTCCATCCAGATCCTACTTGTCATGGCTACATACCATGACTACGATATCTGGTGGTTGGGTGTCATGACTGCTTTTCTAAATGATGTTTTAGAAGAGTACGTCTATAAGTACACAGCCAGAGGGCTTCGTAAACAGTGGGAGCAGCGGAAACGTGTGCAAGATGCTTTATAGGATAAAGCAGGCATCGCGGAGTTGGAACATCTGTTTTGATGGATTAGTCAAAGAAGTTGACATCATCAAAATGGTAGATGAACCTTGTATAAACAAAAAGGTAGTAGGGAGTATGGTGGTGATCCTCGTAGAGTACGTGGATGACATACTCTTGATAGGGAAGGAGTTTCCTATGCTACGCTCGATCAATCTCCGCTTATCACTATGATTCTCCATATAGGATCAAAGTGATACCTACTAAATCCTGGACTTTGGATCTATGAGATAGATCTAAATGGATGTTAGGCTACTCACTAGCTGTAGTGAGATGGTATCATTCGATCCTGGGGAGAATCACTGGAAGTGTTCCAGGTTGATAAAGACGACTAAGTGTCAGTCACAGGCATTGTCTTTACCCTCAGCAAAGGGACGGTATGTTGGAAGAGTTCCAAACTAGATACCGTGACATACTAGACGATAAAGGCTGGATACATCGCTACTTAAGATGCTACCAAAGAGGCAGTCTGGGTGTATATTAGTTCATAAGATGAACTTTGTTCCTCCCATTGTGTGACAATGGAGTTATGGCTTATGCCAAGGAACGCCGGTCCCATCAGTGATCCAGACATATTCTAAAGTGGTGTCACCTGATCATGGAGATAGTTGATCTCCAGGGTGATCGAGGTTTGGAGAGTAGACTCAGAGGACAACACAGCGGATCCACTCACAAAGGCCTGTTCCCAGAGAGAGACTTTTATGGGATGGTTGAGTATGAGATACTACAACCACTGCTACAGATGGCCCTAGTGCAAGTGGGAGATTGTTAGTTATATGTATGCCCTAGAGGCCCTTACTGTACATATGATGTATATTGTAGTGGATGCTAGGACGTATATAGGGAGGACTTTCTTGCTCGACATGATAGTATGCTATCTGGTTGATCTTTACCTTAACGTGTATGCTGATTGTCTCTCTGTTACATGTTGGTAAAGCCCTTAGGATGTGTGCTTGACTACCTGGACTATGATGCGGATCATACTAGTGGGGACATGGTAGTCCATAAGTACATCCTTCAAAGTCCCTAGTCGAGGGTGTATCGAGACGGGGCATCGATATACCAGAGTAGACTAGCGTATACCTTCTCGACCCATACAGATGGGCGATGGATGATCCCATATCCATTGGTGTTTGACATCAGAGATGATATACGGGTGCTCAGTAGAGACTGGGTACACTGGACGGACTCGCCGAGAACTCCCAGATGGTATTATACCTCACGTCAGATGGCAGTTCTCTGGTGACACTGGTACAGAGTAGTCTGTTGACCCGAGATCGTCATAGAGTCTTGTGTGGTTCCCACTGTGCTTTGATTTCCATCTTACCACGTCCAAGAGGGCGTGCAAAATGGTGGTTTTTGGGTACAGTCCCGAGTCACATGGAGGCAATGAGCGATAGGAGGGGATTCGTCTCTCCCGGTATAGGGAGTTGATGTTGCGCTGTGTTCGATTGGCTATAACAGGAAATCCCTGGCCAGGGTTGCTGAGATTTACTGGTAAGTGTTACCAGTAGTTTCTCGAATTGTTATAGACCTCATATCGACATGACTTATCGAGCTATTGGGGTCTGACGTTTACCACCCCTAGGCGAGATATACGACATATCAGACGATCAGACCGGACTGTACGGTAGTGTTACTGGTTGGATTCACTGGAGTGTGAGCGGGCTTGCTCGTCGATCTTCAGATCGCTCAATACCCGGGTGGCCGTTACGTTTAGCAGACCGCTTGCGGCTTGTGGATGTTTGATATGATCATCATCCGCTGCCGGCGTATTGACGAGTCTTTAGAGTCCTACACAGAGGTTTCCTGGCTCAAGCGAAACGAAATAGGAGCGCATATGAGATATGTGCGGGACCGAGAATAATGCGTGTATGTGATACCGTATTCCATTCTCGCGATGAATGTGTCGAATGGTTGTATGTGATATAACCTAGTTATCGAATCAAGGATTGATTCGATAAGCCGATACATTGTATACTAGTCGGTTGTGTGCGACATGACCGGATCATTGAATCAAGTGTTGATTTAATGATTTAATGCATAATTATATATTTGATATATTACTTTGCATTAACTAATATTGGTTCACTTAAGATGGATTTTCTCACTCGGTTGTGCGCATTGTATATGCGATATACTTTTGTGCACTTGTATGTATCATGTTTGATGATGCATGCTAACTTGTGTTTTGTGTAAAGTTTAAACCATGGTTATGTAATGGTTAGGGTATTCATTTTCATATCTATTTATTTATTTGTTTATTCTTTATTGGAAAATGATAAGCATAATGCAAAATGGTGGCTTTATTTGGAAGCTTGTTGAAGCTTCATGAAGACTTTGATTTTAGCAACCATTTTGTCTCATGCTTAACCCTAACCATCCCATTTAAGCCTGATTGATTCTCTACACATTACCATGGTTAGTGTTATGATAAGAATGGATTATTCTTTTCTTTTTCAATTAATCTTATCATAATATTCTTCTTCTTCTTCCTTCAACTCAAGAAGAAAACCTAAGGTCCATCAATGGTGATTGATGATTAAGAGTGAGAAATCCAATTCTAAAGTCTACCCACTTCCTATTTCTTCATCCTCTACCTCTTGCCAAGTAGTAGAGTGTGTTTCCTTCACAAGTTTTCATGACTTGGTGAAGGTGGAGCTTGATCTTTCGATGCATCGACGTAGATCATCTTCGGCATGGACATCGACGACCTAGCTCGCTTATTCTCCGATGAAGTCGACGCTAGAGCCCGGATTCTTTTTGGACAGCGGAGAGGACTTCGTTGCGGAGCTATGGAGGTGGAGCACCGGATCTACAAAGGTTGTATATGTAGGGTTCCTAGGCATCCTAATGAAGTCTCACAAGGCATCGAACATGCCAATTTAAAAATTATTGGTGCCGAGAAACCCTAACACGGATCGTAGACTAGAATTCTAGGAGAAAAACTAAACTAGTTAGCAAATAAACTAAAGGTCGGAAACTACAACCTTTGTAGATCCGGATATCCACTTGCTTAGCTCCATGTGGTCGTCCCCTCGCTGTCCATCACGAACCTCGGACTCTCGCGACGGCTTCATCGGAGAAGTGAGCGGAATAGTTCGACGGCTTCGTGTCAAAGACGATCTACGTCGAGGTTGCACTAGTTCAAGCTCCGACTTCACCAAGTAGTGAAACTTGTGAAGAAAACACCCAAAACCACTTGGCAAGAGGTAGAGGATGAAGAAATAAGAGGTGGGTTCACTTTTAATTTGGATTTCTCTCACTAAAACTCAAGTTGCCATTGATGTAGCAAGCTTGAAGAAGAAGAAGAAGATGATGGTTATGATAAGTTCTATTAAAAAGAAATAGAAAATCAAATACTTATCATAACTTAAACTAGGGTTAAGTGTAGAGAATTAACCATGGTCACTTGGATGGGTTAGGGTTAAGCATGAAGATAAGGATGGTTACAAAAGTCAAGGCTTCATGAAGCTTCAACTAATGACAAAGAAAGCCACCATTCTTATCTTTATCTTTTCCAAATAAATAAATAAACAAATAAATAAATAAATGAATATGCAAGACCCTAATTATCAAATTAACCATGGATTAATTCTATATACTTAACTAAATGATCAAGTATCATCAAACATGATACAAAAAGGTGCACAAAAGCATATCACATATACTATGTGCATCAAGTGAGAAAATCCGTATAAAATGAACCAATACTAGTTAATGCAAAGTAATATATCAAATATATAATTATACATTAAATCAATAAATCAACATTTGATTCAATGATCCGGTCATGTCGCACATAACCGACTAGTATTCAATGTACCGATTTATCAAATCAATGATTCGATAACTAGGTCATATCAAATATAACCAATCGAAACATTTATCGCGAGAATGAAATGCGGTATCTGTTGGAGATAGTGCCCTCAGAGTCAATTATTAGGTCACAGGTACGTGATTGTAATGATTGATGGAGGACCTGTAAGTCCACGTTGCGACCCCCGGTTCTTACGGGGAGGCGGAAACGGTATAAAAATCAAATTTTTAGCGCAAGGGGCAACATGGACTAAGCAAAGTCGGGATCTTTAACTAAACTAAAACTAGCATACTTAGCTAAAGAGAGTTAGCTACTCGGATGAAGATGGTTATACCTAAACTTGAACTCCTTCTTCTTCAAACTTTGTAGAGGTTGATGGTTCTCTTTTTGTCGCCTTCTTCCGTCGAAGATGGATCCACCTCGAGAGTTCAACCTTTGGGCTCTTCCTCGTGCTTTGAGTGAACTAGGGTTTCCGGCTTGCTAAACCTTGAACCTAGAATGAGTAGAGAGTGTCTAAGGGGTGCTTTTCTTTTTAAAGAGAAGGATTCTCAACACATGAGAAGGTTTCTCTTTTGCTAGAGGAAGAAGAAGATGAAGTGAAGAGAGAGAATGAATATGATAGAATGAGCTATCCTTTTTCTTTCTTGCAACCATAATGCAAAAGAAAAAGAATTATCAATAATAATAATGAAAATTAAAAGGTTGATGGAAAGTTTTTGAATGACCATTATCATTTCAAACATTAAATGAATTTGCTAGAATCAAAGAGCATCTTTCTTTTGTAATGATGATGGTCAAAACTTCAACCATGGTCAACAAGTCAACCATGGTCAACAAGTCAACAAAAACCAACCATGACACAATTTCATTTTATTATATATTATTAATTGATATAATACAAATCCATTAGGGTTTGGAAAAAGACGACTGTCAACTGTGCATACGCACCCGTTCCGAAACCCTAATGAAATACCTCATCCTCCGCCTCAAGCAACTGTGCATACACACCTGCATTCTCATTCCGAGGAACAAGAATACCAAGAGATAAAAGCAACCCCAAAACATATACCAGTATCTGGCTCAAACCAGAGCCTGCTAGTATAATCCGTCCGGACTCCAAACGTGCACAAGTGCGCGGATGAGAACGAACCCTGTCGCAAAACCATGCGACCTCTACTCTGTTTTGCCCAGAGGCGAATACCCTCTGTGTGGGACTTTAAAGATTCGACACTACGCTGGCAGTGGGTTTAACCACAGACCGCAAGCGGCACTAGCTGTGCGTAACGGTCCCCAGGTAGATGCCGACAAGAAGGCTGACGAGGTGAAACCCCATCTGAACTCCTACTGAGTCTGAATGTGACATTCTCCGTACAGTCCGGTCTGTTCGTCTGATACATCGCATGTCGGGCCTAGGGGGCGGTAAAACGTCAGTCCCCCAATAGCGGTACAAGTCGTGTCGGAGTGAAGCCCAAAACACCCTGAGATAACACTGGAACCTACCAGTATATCTCGCTTGCCCTGGCCAGGGACTACTCGTGTAATGGCTCTCCTAGACACAGCGCGATGTCAACCCCCAATACCGGGAGAGACGAATCCTGTCTAACCGTCACTGCCTCCAAGTGCTTCGGGACTGCACCCAACCACCACCTGTTTGCACGACTCCTTTGAGCCGTGGTAGGGTAGTGATCAAAGTGCAGTGGGAACACACTCGAGGCGAAGTGCCAGTGTCAAGTCAGCGGACTAAGCTTTACTCATGTCACCTGGGAACTGATAACTGACGATAGGTATAATACCAACCTTTCAGTTCCCGACGAGTCCTGTCCAGTGTACTCGTAACCCAACGAGCACCCGTATACTATCTCCAGTACGACGTACTGATGGCTGTGGGACAGACCATCTCCCACACTGGGATGAGAAGCGCATACGCTAGTCTACTCCGGAGTATCGATGCCCTGTCTCGATAGTCCTACGACTAGGGACCTGTATAAGGATGTGCCTATAGATTACCCAGCCCCCACTAGTGTGACTGCCATCACAACGCTGGTAATCAAGCAAAGATCCTAAGGGCTCCACTAATGCGTATAAGTGATATACTGAAATAAACACAAGTACACATTGAAGTAGAAACAAACCAAGTAGCATACTACTATATTGAGCAAGATTGTTTATACAAGGTGAATATCCCAAGCTTCCATCAAGTAATATACAAACTAGTATGATACAGTAATGGCCTCTAGGGCATATACACTAACAATCTCCCACTTGCACTAAGGCCATGAACTGGCGTACCGAAGACCTATCATCTCGATCAGCCGCTCGAACTGAGTCTGGGGTAAGGACTTGGTGAATGGATCTGCAGTGTTCTCTTCTGAAGCAACCCTCCGAACCTCGATCTCCTTGCGATCCACGATCTCCCTGATCAGGTGATACCGCCTCAAGATGTGCCTGGATCTCTGATGGGACCTGGGTTCCTTTGCTAAAGCTATAGCCCCGTTGTTGTCGCAATACAGAGGTACTGGGTCAACAATGGACGGAACCACCTGAAGTTCTTTTAAGAACTTCCTTATCCAGACAGCTTCTTTTGCGGCATCAGATGCAGCGATGTATTCCGCTTCCATAGTCGAGTCTGCAACGGTTTCCTGTTTGGAACTCTTCCAACACACCGCCCCTCCATTGAGGGTAAAGACAAAACCCGACATGGACTTGGAATCATCCTTGTCACTCTGGAAGCTGGAGTCAGCAAAGGCCTCAATCTGGAGGTCTTTTCCGCCATACACCAAGAACATCTCCTTAGTCCTTCTCAGGTACTTGAGAATGTTCTTTACTGCTATCCAATGTTTCTCCCCAGGGTTTGACTGATACCGGCTTACTACACTCAGTGCATAAGCTACATCCGGTCTGGTACACAACATCGCATACATTATAGAGCCTACCGCAGAAGCGTAGGGTATAATAGACATGCGATCCCTCTCCAAATCAGTCTTGGGAGACATCTCTTTAGAGAGGGTGATCCCGTGACAAGCCGGTAGGTTACCGCGCTTGGAATCTTCCATACTGAATCTTTTCAGTACGGTGTCGATGTACCTGGACTGTGAAAGTCCTAATATCCTCTTGGATCTATCACGATGGATCCGGATCCCCAGGATGTAAGAGGCATCACCCAGGTCTTTCATGGAGAACCTGTGTGACAAGAAACCCTTGACAGATTGTAGCATAGGAATGTCATTTCCTATTAAGAGAATGTCATCCACGTATAAAACAAGGAATACTACAGTTCTCGCTACAAATCTACTATAGATGCATGGTTCATCTGGATTTTTGATAAAGTCAAATTCCTTGACCGTCTCATCAAAACAGATGTTCCAACTCCGCGATGCCTGCTTTAGTCCATAGATGGACTTAAGCAACTTGCACACCTTTCCGCTGCTCCCACTCTGAATGAAACCCTCTGGCTGATCCATATAGACACACTCCTCTAAACTTCCATTTAGAAAAGCGGTTTTTACGTCCATCTGCCAAATCTCATAATCGTGGAAGGCAGCAATGGCAAGAAGGATCCTAATGGATTTCAGCATAGCCACTGGAGAAAAGGTTTCGTCATAGTCCAAGCCAGGTCTTTGACGGAAACCCTTTGCTACAAGTCTAGCTTTATAGGTCTCAACCTGTCCATCTACACCAATCTTCCTTTTGAAGATCCACTTGCATCCTACGGGTTTTACCCCGTCTGGAGCAATGTCCAACGTCCATACTTTGTTGGTGTACATGGACTCCATTTCGGTCCGCATTGCATCCAGCCATTTTACCGAGTCAACGCTCTGAATGGCCTGCTGGAAGCTAGTAGGCTCATCATAGTCTATGATGCAATCCTCTCTATCCCCGTCTATGAGAAAACCGTAGTATCTCTCGGGCGGATGAGACTGCCTACTACTTCTGCGGAGCGGCGTAGGAATGTCCTGTTCATTTGAACCCTCTGGTTCCACTAAGCTTTCAGTAATAGTCTGTGGTTCTGGAATTTCTTCCAGTTCTACTGCGCTCCCACTTAATTCTTTTTCTAAGAACTGATGTTCTAGAAAGTGGGCATGACGAGAAACAAGAACTTTTTGTTCCTCTTCGTAGTAGAAGAGATATCCCTTGGAATTCTTTGGATATCCCACAAACTTACACAGTACTGAGCGCGCCTCGAGCTTGTCCGCATGCTGCTTTTTAACAAAAGCTGGACTTCCCCAAGTCTTAATGTGACTGAGATGGGGTCTCTTCCCACACCACATCTCATATGGTGTAGTAGGCACAGTCTTAGTAGGAACTCGGTTCAAAAGGTACGCAGCTGATTCTAGCGCATATCCCCAGAATGATCGCGGTAACTCAGTGTTACTCATCATGGACCGTACCATATCCAATAGGGTTCGGTTCCGTCTCTCCGATACACCGTTGTGTTGCGGAGTGTATGGAGGAGTAAGCTGAGAGAGAATCCCGTTCTCTTTTAAATAATTCAGGAACTCGGCACTTAAGTATTCTCCACCTCGATCCGATCTTAGAATCTTGATACTTTTGCCGGTTTGTTTTTCTACTTCATTCTTAAATTCCTGGAATTTTTCAAAAGCTTCGGACTTATGTTTCATTAAGAAGACATAACCGTATCTTGAAAAATCATCCGTAAAAGTAATGAAGTAAGAATAACCGCTTCGCGCATGTGTAGACATTGGACCACACACGTCGCTGTGTACGAGTCCCAAGAGCTCGCTCGCTCTTACTCCGTGTCCAGTGAACGGAGTCTTTGTCATCTTTCCTTTGAGACAGGATTGACAAGTGGCATATGATTGATATTCGAACGGATCCAAATATCCTTCTGTATGTAACTTAGTCAACCTTCTCTCATTGATGTGACCCAGTCTACAATGCCATAAGAAAGTCTGATTGATATCTGGAGACTTTCTTTTGTGTGTATTCTGGATATTGAAAATCTGTGGTTGGTTTAATACGTATATACCATTGCTCAGTGTACCTGACCCAATCAGAACTTGATTAAGGTGAATGTTTACAACATTACTTACAAACGCAAATTCATAACCTTCTTTAGAAACCAAAGATACAGAAATGATATTACAAGTTGCGTTGGGTACAAAAAAGCAGTTACGCAAAACCAAAACATGCCCATCTGACATTCCTAGGTGATAGTCCCCCACGGCTTTAGCATCCATGCTAGCTCCGTTCGCAACTCTGAGGGTCATGTCACCTTCCTTCAAAAACCTACGGTTTCTCAACGCCTGCAAAGAATTACAGATATGAGATCCTGATCCGGTATCCAATACCCAGGAAGTAGAGTTTATAGAAAGACAGTTTTCAATAACATACACACCTGAAGCTGAAGCCGCAACCTGCTTCAGTTCCTGTGTCCTGGCTTTCCAAGCCCTGCAATCTTTCTTCCAGTGTCCACTCTTATGACAATAGAAGCATTCTTCCTTTCCAACAAGCTTCCCCGCAATCTTTGTTGCCTTTTCCTTTCCCTTCGTACCCACTTTACTAACACCGCCTCTTGGTTTGGTGGGGGCTTTCTTCCTCTTTCCCTTGGCTTTCGCCTTGGACCTAGAGGAAGAAGATCCTCCTACAAACAAAGCGGGTGTTTCCCTACCCTTCTGTAGGGTGCCCTCTGCGCTCCTCAGCAGGTTGAGGAGTTCTGAAAGTTCAACTTCCTTTTCTTGCAAGTTGAAATTCAGTATGAACTGGGCGTAAGTGGATGGAAGGGACTGGAGAATTAAATCTGTATAGAGTTCACTATCCAACGTGGTCCCAAGTTCTGCGAGCTCCTCAGTGTAGCCAATCATCTTAAGCACGTGGTCCGCTACTGATGATCCGACGGCCAACTTTGTCGAAAACAACTTCTTCGACACTTCGTATCTTGCGATACGAGACTGCTCTCCATACAGTTCTTTTGTATGGAGAAATATGGACTCGAGGTCCATATTCTCATGCCTCCTCTGATGTTCATTGTCCATAGAGGCAAGCACGAGGCACCTGGCCTTCGCGCAATCAATCTCCCAAGTCTTACGGATTTCCTTATCCGCGACGCTGGAGGTGGGACCTGGGACGGGGGGAGCTTTGGTGGTAAGAAGATACCCCAGCTTGTCGTAAGCGATTGCCAATTTGACATTCCTGAGCCAATCTTTGTAGTTTGGCCCTGTCAGTATGTTTTTATCTAGAAGTAACTTAAGTCCAGTCATTTCGATTTGGTCGCTGCAGGGGGAGAGAAGAAACACTTAGCACGATGCTCTTGCAAGTTTAGAATGGTTTTTAATTTGTCTAAACAGGATGGCTCCCACTGTCTCTCGAATCCCTCCTCAAACCACAAAGGAAGAATTAGCCGGGATCAATCCCACCGTACAATACTTGCTTAACCGTTCAGCCAGGCCAGTGTCGGTACTTCGAGGGAGGTTTTCCAACGCTTTCGCGAAGTTCCTTAATTTAAGAACCTCTTTTCCCTGGGGGCGTAGCCCCGCTAACACCTTTCTAGGCACCTACTAGGTTTATAGCATTGATCGTTTAGTGAGAGATTTCCCGAGGAGTAGCATATACTCACAGTAGGATCGGGATCCAAATATCATTGCGTGACGAAAAATGAAGGAATCCTACCATAATCATCACACTCCAAATGGTATGCAAATCTAGAAAGTTTCAGTACTTATGAAACTCCCGATGTGGATTTTTGCCCCATGCTCTTATGACCTTGACTTTGGCCAAAATATCATAAGTCACATGTCAAGTTCTGCCCGTCACTTTCCAGGTTAATTTGGATCCATCCGTACATACCCTTGACTTTGGCCAAAATGGCAGCACGACTGTCCCAAACCAACGCATCTATCTATGCTACACATGAACACCCAATAGCTACCAATCACTGTGCCTTGACTTTGGCCAAAATACACAGCTTGAATACTATTGCCTATTCATGCGAAACGACGGAGGGCTACGAATGGTTTTGGTAAAACCGTGAACGTAGTGAACTTGATATAATCGATGGAACGAGATAGCTTTTAGAAGGAGTGGCTCAAGCTCCGCATTTAAAAGTTAGTTTCGAAAAGAACCGAGTGGTTTTTCAAAAGTGTTCCAACGATTTTAACTTGGTTTATTATCTTGCATTAGTTCTTTTAATGCGTGATATTCTTGCATTAGTTCTTTTAATGCGTCCCATCATTTAATCCTACCATTGCAGAAAACAACCAAAATATGACGTACGCTTATGCCATTCGCATTCGCCACGGGGTCCCGTCATCACTCGTTAGGTTACTTAACTAACGACAGAGCGGGGGCTGGGCTAGCGCGGCTGTAAAACATAAGCAACGCCTAAATAGAAAGCAATGATAGACATTACAGATCACAGATGAATACATTGGATATATTAGCAATCCGCAATCCTTTCGAGCCTGCAACGAAAAGCGGATTACACGGTCGCGGTGAATAGCCAAATACCCCACCCAAGACCCCTACGGGTGCGGCAAACTACCCGCCAAGTACCCGGTAGTTTGTGCACCCCTCCATGGGTCTATCCTAGGAGCAAAAATAGTAAAAAGAATTATACAATGACGGCTACAACCCCGACCCGGTTGTGCGGCCAAACAAATAATAATATTACATCAATTTACATTTACAATGAATGAAAGAAAAACAAAAGCTCATCTCACATCCACCCCGGCTATTCACCCGCGACAGTCCAACACATTTATATACACAATCCAATATCAAACACAGATCATGTATAACCCCGACTAATCGACCTATAGCGATTAGCCGACGTTCAATACATGCAAACATCACAGATATAACCATCATAGTCAAAGTGCAGTGAAGTTCGGAAAAAAAATACGGAATTATAGGACCCCAAAAGTGAATTTCAGTTCTGGAAAATCTGGGCACATATAATATATTTTAAAAAAACCCAAAACCAACACAGACACACACTGCACGAAAAACGATGCACAGAAGACGACAAACCGCGGCGCTTCCGCGGCACATGCCTACCTCGTGCGGCGGAAGCGCGGCGGTTTGAATGAATCACTGCATCGTTTTTCTTGGGTGTTCACACAAAACCCTGAGCCGAATTTACAAGTATAAAGTATTTCATTTAGAGCAGAAAACATTTCAACAGAAACTTAGGGTTTTGTTTTTCCGGTTTTGTGATTTTTTTCGGTTCCGAACTTCGTTACACTTCACTACCAAGCTAGTTTAAGTTTAGTTAGGCTCTGATACCACTGTAAGTCCACGTTGCGACCCCCGGTTCTTACGGGGAGGCGGAAACGGTATAAAAATCAAATTTTTAGCGCAAGGGGCAACATGGACTAAGCAAAGTCGGGATCTTTAACTAAACTAAAACTAGCATACTTAGCTAAAGAGAGTTAGCTACTCGGATGAAGATGGTTATACCTAAACTTGAACTCCTTCTTCTTCAAACTTTGTAGAGGTTGATGGTTCTCTTTTTGTCGCCTTCTTCCGTCGAAGATGGATCCACCTCGAGAGTTCAACCTTTGGGCTCTTCCTCGTGCTTTGAGTGAACTAGGGTTTCCGGCTTGCTAAACCTTGAACCTAGAATGAGTAGAGAGTGTCTAAGGGGTGCTTTTCTTTTTAAAGAGAAGGATTCTCAACACATGAGAAGGTTTCTCTTTTGCTAGGGGAAGAAGAAGATGAAGTGAAGAGAGAGAATGAATATGATAGAATGAGCTATCCTTTTTATTTCTTGCAACCATAATGCAAAAGAAAAAGAATTATCAATAATAATAATGAAAATGAAAAGGTTGATGGAAAGTTTTTGAATGACCATTATCATTTCAAACATTAAATGAATTTGCTAGAATCAAAGAGCATCTTTCTTTTGTAATGATGATGGTCAAAACTTCAACCATGGTCAACAAGTCAACCATGGTCAACAAGTCAACAAAAACCAACCATGACACAATTTCATTTTATTATATATTATTAATTGATATAATACAAATCCATTAGGGTTTGGAAAAAGACGACTGTCAACTGTGCATACGCACCCGTTCCGAAACCCTAATGAAATACCTCATCCTCCGCCTCAAGCAACTGTGCATACACACCTGCATTCTCGTTCCGAGGAACAAGAATACCAAGAGATAAAAGCAACCCCAAAACATATACCAGTATCTGGCTCAAACCAGAGCCTGCTAGTATAATCCGTCCGGACTCCAAACGTGCACAAGTGCGCGGATGAGAACGAACCCTGTCGCAAAACCATGCGACCTCTACTCTGTTTTGCCCAGAGGCGAATACCCTCTGTGTGGGACTCTAAAGACTCGACGCTACGCTGGCAGTGGGTTTAACCACAGACCGCAAGCGGCACTAGCTGTGCGTAACGGTCCCCAGGTAGATGCCGACAAGAAGGCTGACGAGGTGAAACCCCATCTGAACTCCTACTGAGTCTGAATGTGACATTCTCCGTACAGTCCGGTCTGTTCGTCTGATACATCGCATGTCGGGCCTAGGGGGCGGTAAAACGTCAGTCCCCCAATAGCGGTACAAGTCGTGTCGGAGTGAAGCCCAAAACACCCTGAGATAACACTGGAACCTACCAGTATATCTCGCTTGCCCTGGCCAGGGACTACTCGTGTAATGGCTCTCCTAGACACAGCGCGATGTCAACCCCCAATACCGGGAGAGACGAATCCTGTCTAACCGTCACTGCCTCCAAGTGCTTCGGGACTGCACCCAACCACCACCTGTTTGCATGACTTCTTTGAGCCGTGGTAGGGTAGTGATCAAAGTGCAGTGGGAACACACTCGAGGCGAAGTGCCAGTGTCAAGTCAGCGGACTAAGCTTTACTCATGTCACCTGGGAACTGATAACTGACGATAGGTATAATACCAACCTTTCAGTTCCCGACGAGTCCTGTCCAGTGTACTCGTAACCCAACGAGCACCCGTATACTATCTCCAGTACGACGTACTGATGGCTGTGGGACAGACCATCTCCCACACTGGGATGAGAAGCGCATACGCTAGTCTACTCCGGAGTATCGATGCCCTGTCTCGATAGTCCTACGACTAGGGACCTGTATAAGGATGTGCCTATAGATTACCCAGCCCCCACTAGTGTGACTGCCATCACAACGCTGGTAATCAAGCAAAGATCCTAAGGGCTCCACTAATGCGTATAAGTGATATACTGAAATAAACACAAGTACACATTGAAGTAGAAACAAACCAAGTAGCATACTACTATATTGAGCAAGATTGTTTATACAAGGTGAATATCCCAAGCTTCCATCAAGTAATATACAAACTAGTATGATACAGTAATGGCCTCTAGGGCATATACACTAACAGGACCTATCCCGGTAGGACAGTCTTACTCGAGATGATAGTATGCTATCTGGTTTACGTTTATCATCGTGTACTGTTTTAAGTGACCTGACATGTCGCTATTACACGTTGATAGAGCCCCTAGGATTCTTGCTTGACCACCAGCAGTATGAGGGCGATCATATAAGTAGGAGCTGGGGGTCTATAAGCATATCCTTAAAAGGTCCCTAGTCGTGAGAGTTTCGAGACAGGGCATCGATTCTCCATAGTAGACTAGTGTATACAGTCGAGACCCCGACGAGGGGCGGTGGCCGGTCTCACAAGCCACTGGTGTTAGTTGGATCACCTAAGATGTATACAGGTGCTCATTGGGTTATGAGTACACCGGACAGGACTCGCCGGGAACATGCTAGTTGGTCATATACCAGACGTCAGATGGCAGTTCCCTGGTGACATGTGTGCAGGTTAGTTCATCGACCTGGGGATCGTCATTTGTCTCGTGTGAGTTCCCACTGTACTTTGATTACTACCCTACCACGGCTCAAAGGAGTCGTGCAAACAGGTTTTAGTTGGGTACAGTCCCGAGCCACATGGAGGCAGTGAGCGTATCTTCAGGGGTTCATCTCTCCCGGTATTGGGGGTAAGGTCGTGCTGTGTCTAGGAGAGCCATTACATGAAGCCCTCGGCCGAGGCAAGGAGATTTACTGGTAGGTATTCCAGTAGTATCTCAGGGTGTTCTGGGCTACACTCCGACACGACTTGTACCGCTTTTGGGGGTCTGACTTTTACCAACCCCCTAGGCCCGCCATGCGATGCTCATAGACGAACGGACCGGACTGTACGGATATTGTCACTGACAGGCTCAGTAGGGTGTCAGGCTGAGTTCGCTCACAGACGTCCCTTTTGGTCAATACCTGGTAGCCCGTTATGTATTGGCTTATACCTCTAACGTGCTAGTGGTTAAATCCACAACCAAGGTGTTGATGAGTCTTTAGAGTCCCCCACATTCAGTTACTCAGCTTTCGGGCGAAAGGTTGTAGAGGCCGTATGGAGATATGGCAAGGTCCGATCAGATACGTGCGGTATTGCACGGATCAGAATCGGACAGTTTGTACTATAGGCCGTATGGATATATGGCAGGGTTCGATCAGATACGTGCGGTATTGCACGGATCAGGATCGAACGGATATTACTAGCCGGCTTTGGTTTAAGCCGGATCCTAGTATAGTACAGTGTAGATTTTGTCTCATTGCATTTGTATTTCGGTCGAAATACAGATGCGGGTATGTATGCACAGTATCGGGGTTTTCCTGTAATTTATTACGGGACCAGTTTTCTGGAGTTGCCAGTTTGCTTTCCGTTTCGGCCAATTTCCTTTGTATCGTTCATTGGCCGAAGTTTGGTGGAGGAGCGCTTATTTGCATTGTTGCAAATAAGCATTTGTGGAGGGGGTCTTTGCATATTATCATGTCATGATACTTGTCCCATCATTTGACTTCATAAACTCATGATTGCTTGACTTTCTTTATCATCATGGTTTTGATGATGGTTGTTGATGAGTGTAGTTGTGGTTGTGATGATGATGCCTCATCATCAACCTTTTTCTCTTGATTTTTGAACTACCCCCTCTTGGACTTTTTGTTCACACTCTCATTCTCTCCTCTTTTTAAGCAAGGCCGGCCACTCCTCTTTAGGGGCTGCCCATGAGTATTTGTGTGGGATTTTTGATTCATTTTCATGAAAAAAATCACACAACACCATCTCCAAAAAGCTTGTATCAATCCTCCACCGAAAAGGCAACTCCACTACCCTAAAATGAGACACAAGTTCTACACAATATTCTACAGCGAACCTTGGGCACGTCGAGTAGCCGGCTTCGTGCCCGAGTTGCCTCGGCATTGAGGTGGGAGCCCGTAAAAGAAGTAGGCGATGTGGTGCACTTCCGGCGACGAGGAGGAGACGGGACATTCCGCAGGAGATCGGGACGATGACGAGAAGACCGGAGGACTTGGATCGTCGGTATATCTCTATTCCCTTTCTTGTAGTAAGCTAGGACTAATTAATGGTTCGATCCGGGTATTAGTGCGAGGCGGTTTGCCAGTTCAAGAAAATTTAAAGTTTATCACCGCTTCCGCATTTGGCCGTCGGATTGACGGCCGGGGCGCCGCCGTGCACTTACAGTGGTATCAGAGCCAGGCCATTAACTTAGTCTAGCTTTCCTTAATGTGTTTTACAATTCCGATCGAAGAAATGTTCCGAAAACCCAATATCACCCACGACAGTTTTCTGTTGTTTTTTTTCAGGCTCGAAAATTTTTTCAGGTTGTATAAAAGTACTGTACAGGAAGTTATAAGGCTTCTGGAAAAATTCGGGTCATTGATCCATCAAGGGGAGCGCGGAACCGCGGCCAAAACCCACCTTGGGCCGCGGTTCCGCCGCAGTATGTAAAGATCAATGGGCCAAATTTCTCCAGTGGGCTTCTGGGGTGATTTTAGGGGTTTTGGAATGTTAATTTTGGGCCCAGATTTTCTTGATGTGCTACAGTAGTACTTGGGGCCCACTTGTTATATTTTGATCGATCGGATATTTTTAAACACATTATTTCACAGTATTTACATTATATCTGCGACCGTGAATGTCACTTGATCGGTAAATCCGGTCTAACTGCTATAGCCCGGTTAGACGGATTTGCGAACGTGATTTTCACGTTGATGTTCTGTTTTTGCTGTGATGTTGCGGATCGGTCGTGGGGATAGCCTGGATGCAATGCTAGTATAGTTGTGGTTGTATTATGTACATTTGATATTGCGGGGCGAGCGTCCGACATGTGGACTGCCGTCACTGCCTGTTTGTATTATTATTTTGGGGCACGACCAGGTTGCGGTCGATGTACCCGGTGTATGTATATTTTACTTTCTGTACTAGGATTACCCCGCGGAGGGGTGCACGGATAGCCGGGTTCTAGAGGGCAACAAGCCCGCATCTCATGGCATTGAGACGGAGGGGGCTTCACTCTAGGATTGACAGGCTATTCGCCGCACTCGTAGGGGGTACAGGTTGACCCAGGAGGGGTGCCCAAGTTACCGGATTCCGTGAAGTGCTGGGTGGTCCATTCACGGAGCTGAAGGGGGCTGCCTCGCTTCAGGTTTTGGCGGGTGACTTGCCGCGCCCGTAGGGGTCTAGGTTCTCATTGCACAGGCTATCCACACGACCAGGGGAACGTCGGGTTTCAGCGGCTCTGTGAAACCCGGGGATCCCAGATATCTGTATTGTTTCTGTGATGCTGTACATTTCTGTGATGTTGCATTTTATTCACGCCTTGAGCGAATATAATATATTGGTATATATATTAGTAGATGTTGTATATGTTTTGCATCCGCGCTAGTCCAGTCCCCGCTCTGTCGTTAGTTAGCTAACCTAACGGGTAATGACGGGACCCAGTGGCGAATACGGATGGCATATACGTACATCAGTATATTTTCGTTCTTTGTGGTGTGATCAATTGATGGGACTGCATTGATTCGGATCAATGCAAGTTAAAACAAACCTAATCTGATGTTGTTGGAACACTTTTCAAAAAGCTGTTATTGCAAGGACGTTCACTTTTGTTTTGCATCGCGGTATTCATTTAGAATATCCTGCTCCTCAGTCGACGAGGCAAGGGCCGAGATCCCTTCACCGGGAGTGACCCCTTGGACAAAAAGTTTGCGTCAGGGCAATGACTTCACTATAGCCGATTACTTTTGCTTTGCACCGTGGTATTCAGTTGGAATATCCTGCACCCCATTCTACGGGGAAAGAGCCGAGATCCCTTCACCGGGAGTGACCTCTTTAGCGAAGGTTTTCGTCACTATAATTTTAAAAGCTATCAGTTCCTTCAACGATATCAAGTTCATTACGTTAAAGGTTTTCGCCAGAAACCATTCGTAGCCCTCCGTCGTTTCAGAAGAGTAGCACGTAGTATTCATGCTATGTTTGTTGACCTTCGTCAAGGCATAGTGTATGGTAGCTGCTTGTTACCTTTCTGCTGCATAGATAGATGCGTTGGTTTGGGACAGTCGTATAGCCTTGTTGACCTTCGTCAAGGGCTTGTACGGGTGGATTCAAATTAACCTGGACAATGACGGGTAGAACTTGACATGTGACTTATGATTTGTTGACCTTCACCAAGGTCATAAGAGCATGGGGCAGAAATCACATCGGGAGTTTCAAAAGAACTGAAACTTGCCAGATATGCGCATACCATCTGGAGTATGATGATGTGAGCGGATTCCGTCACGTTATCATGCGATGATAGTTGGATCCCGATTCCCACTGATGAGTTAGTATACTCCTCGGCTAATCCCGACTAATTCTTCTTTCAGGTTTGGAGGAGAATTTGAGGTACAGTGGGAGGTTTCCAGATTAGATAAATTGGTAACCATTCTGATCTAGGTTAGAGTGCATGCTGAGTGTCTCTTTTCTCTCTCTCTCTGGCAGCGACCATTTGACCCGACCCTAAGACTATAACTCAGTGACCAAGTTGACCGAACCTTCTTAACACTGGCTTTTGGATTGTCAGAGTTGCAAACCTCATTGCCACTCCTACTTTTACCCTTTTCTCCAGGACACCCCGTGTTGCTACGAACGTCCACTTCCATTGGACAAAACCATCGTATGGTTAGATACGAACTCGAAGGAATTTATTCGAGGATGGTTTCAGGTTCTGGAGAAAACGGATAGGATTATTCAGTTGTCTTTTCCTTTTTACCTTCTCTCAAGTTGCGAGTACTCCTTGGATTAGGAGATAGTACACCTATTACGCAAATTGGATAGTCTTCTTCCAAACCATAGGCAGGTGCCGACCGGTAGGGAATGAAGAAAACCAATTAGCATAACAATGGTGTGCAGAAGGTATTAGGTTAAGACAAAGCAAGGGATTAGTAAGAGGGCAAAGTAAATTGCAACAGATATTCACGACCAAACCAGGTATTTCTTCGCCAATCCTAAAATCACCTTTGAATTTCTCCAGGACACTCCGTATCACTACGAAGATCCACAGTTTATTGGATACTCCATCGTATGGTTATATACGAACTCGAAAGGAACTTGTTCCATTTCGGGGATGGATTCTGGTTCAGGAGAAATAGGAATAAGATTTATTCAGGTGTCTTTTATCTTCACCTTCTCTCGCACTGCGAGTGCTCCTAGGATTAGGACAGTACACCCATTATGCTTATTGGATAGTCTTCTTCCAAACCATAGGCTGGTGCCGAACGGTAGGGAAGGAAGAAAACCATCTGGCCTAAAGGGGTGTGCAGAAGGTAATGACTAAAGACATATGAAGGGATTTGGAGAGGTGGCAAAGAATTATACGGTTATAGTCGTGAATCTGGAAGAGGCATTACTAGGAATACCGGGATACCCCATCGAAACATTTCAATGTTTCAGTCTCACTGTGTACTGTTAAAGGAAAACTGATTTCCCAGTTAAACACTTGCTCCAGGGTATGTATTTACCAGGCATGATTCTCACATCTGTATGGTTTTACAGATGATGAGTGGGAGTAAGTTATTGGGAATTGGGTGATCATCCTCTTTATATCGGGATTCGTTGTAATCGGTGATATTTGAGGAAATCACCTGGGCTGTTTGCCGGTCGGCAAATATTTGGTTTTGAATATCCGCAGTTATGCACCAATTTCAAATTGATATATCTGTACGTCTATTTTCATAGGGTGAGATATACCTTTCTGAAATTATGTCTACGACATTTACCTATATCAGTGGATGGTTAGGTAAGGAGCATTAAACAGCGGTGTAATTCTTCTTAACCATAAGTACAGTTTTCAACCTACGACACACAGTGAATGAGTTATCAGACTCAAGGGACTTATACAGAGTATTGTATGTTGTCCAGGGTCCATCAGGACAGAGGGGTTGGTCCTCGTACTATATTCGGTTTACTTATGACTTCTCTAGTTTTTAGACAGGTGTTTCGTGGAAACACAGGGTCCGAATTTGGAGAAGTTATAGGTATTTGAATAGAGTAGAGAACCAGGTGTAGCAAGTATCGGGATTCTTCAAAGTAATCGAAGATGTAGATACTTGTATATAGTATTCAGTTGATAGTAGTGATTAAGAGAAATTGCTTCTCTTTCAGGTTATTCATAATTGGAAGCATTCCTAAGTTGAGTAACGCTGATCGGCCTCCTTCCATTTAGTTGACATGCACTGGAGACAGCTGCATGATTTGAATCTGGTTCAATTAAATCAGTGCCTCTGGTTCTATATTGAATATAGAACAGTTCATATCTTAACGATGTTAAGGTACGGGGAGTTGTCCGGTTTATGATTAAAACCAGACACTGGACAACTCAAGGCACGTTTCTGTAATGGCTGTTTGTGGGTTGACCCAGGCTATGACGAGGGTTGACTTTCTACCATCTGGATGAACAATAGCGATATTGTTCTAGACTCGCCACAGTTTTATTAAAAATGGATTTTTTCAGAAAACAGTAGTGGGAGTATGGTAGAACTGGAAGTGATTCCAGAACCACAAACGATTACTGAAGATTTGATAAGGAACCTAAAGATTCAATCTGGATTGGCATTCCATTGGCCACTCCGCAGATGCGGTGGGTAACTTCAGGCACTCGAGAGGTACTACGGTAGCCTCAAGGACGGTGACAGGGAAGTTCTTGTTTACCCACAATTACCATTGCTGTTGTTCCAGGGTGCGAGACCCGGCGAGAGGATGAGTATAGCGTCGTTCTAAACTAGTTTTAGAAGTGTACATGTATATGACTCTGCCAGAGGGTTGTCGTAGTCAGTGGGAGCAGCGGAAGCATTGGTGGACAGGTAGCTTATGTCTATTTATAGACTAAAGCAGATGTAGCGGAGATAGATTATCTACTTCTGACGTGACAGTCATGGGTTTGACTTCATCATAATAGGGGATGGATCTGTTGAGAAGGTAGTAGGGTGTGATGTCCTGGTATTTGGATGACATACACAGAGTAGGAAAAGAAACTCCTATACTACAATCGGTTATACTTTGGTCGTCACACAGTAGTTTCTCCATATGGGACTTGGACATTATATCAGACAAACTGGTTACTAGATCTATGGTTTTAGATCTAGATTTGGGTGGTTTCCCAATCAGGGTACTTAGACAGCATTCTAAGAGTATTTAGAATGGACGACTCCATGCACGGTAGTGTACCTGCAGAAGATGGAGTCACCCTCTCTAAAGGTGTCTTATAGACTAAAGGGGAGAGGGATGTGCATGATTGACAGATCACTTGCTTAGGCAATTGAGTCAATCATGAGATGTCAAGTACCACACCAGATGTTGTTCTTGCACTAGATGCAATAAGTTGATATCGATCCTATCCTGGAGAAACAGTCAGAAGCAGTTTTAGAACATAAGTGGATGTTCTAGGGATATGATAACGACAGCCTCGTTGAGGAGACAGTTATCATTCCAGGCTTCCAAGGTGACCTGGACGACAGGGAGGTTGTCAGAGTTATAGTTTCTCCTTCTGATGAGGGGGCAGTATTTTGGACAGGTGGTCCAAGGCATTACTGAGGGAGGCATGGCGCAGGATACCGATTAAGTTCAGTTGACGATACAGTCTAAGAAGTTTGGATTTGGAGTTCATTTATGAGCTAGGTCCCATCAGACATCCAGACATATTCTAAGACAGGTATTGCTCATTTCGGGAGATGGCTTTCTCCGCGAACTTGAGATATAGAAAGACATTGAAAGAGACAACAAAGCGGATCCACTCACTGAGGCTATTCCTCGAACGCAATAGTTTCGCAAACGAGCTTTGTGAGACTGACTAGTAGAGGAGTTGGGTGTTCGGTATCACACGGGCTGTGAGTATGCGACATCGCAATAATTAGCCTTGAGTGCAAGTGGGAGATTGTTGGAGATAGTGCCCTCAGAGTCAATTATTAGGTCACAGGTACGTGATTGTAATGATTGATGGAGGACCTATCCCGGTAGGACAGTCTTACTCGAGATGATAGTATGCTATCTGGTTTACCTTTATCATCGTGTACTGTTTTAAGTGACCTGACACGTCGCTATTACACGTTGATAGAGCCCCTAGGATTTTTGCTTGACCACCAGCAGTATGAGGGCGATCATATAAGTGGGAGCTGGGGGTCTATAAGCATATCCTTAAAAGGTCCCTAGTCGTGAGAGTTTCGAGACAGGGCATCGATTCTCCATAGTAGACTAGTGTATACAGTCAAGACCCCGACGAGGGGCGGTGGCCGGTCTCACAAGCCACTGGTGTCAGTTGGATCACCTAAGATGTATACAGGTGCTCATTGGGTTATGAGTACACCGGACAGGACTCGCCGGGAACATGCTAGTTGGTCATATACCAGACGTCAGATGGCAGTTCCCTGGTGACATGTGTGCAGGTTAGTTCATCGACCTGGGGATCGTCATTTGTCTCGTGTGAGTTCCCACTGTACTTTGATTACTACCCTACCACGGTTCAAAGGAGTCGTGCAAACAGGTTTTAGTTGGGTACAGTCCCGAGCCACATGGAGGCAGTGAGCGTATCTTCAGGGGTTCGTCTCTCCCGGTATTGGGGGTGAGGTCGTGCTGTGTCTAGGAGAGCCATTACACGAAGCCCTCGGCCGAGGCAAGGAGATTTACTGGTAGGTATTCCAGTAGTATCTCAGGGTGTTCTGGGCTACACTCCGACACGACTTGTACCGCTTTTGGGGGTCTGACTTTTACCAAACCCCTAGGCCCGCCATGCGATGTTCATAGACGAACGGACCGGACTGTACGGATATTGTCACTGACAGGCTCAGTAGGGTGTCAGGCTGAGTTCGCTCACAGACGTCCCTTTTGGTCAATACCTGGTAGCCCGTTATGTATTGGCTTATACCTCTAACGTGCTAGTGGTTAAATCCACAACCAAGGTGTTGATGAGTCTTTAGAGTCCCCCACATTCAGTTACTCAGCTTTCGGGCGAAAAGTTGTAGAGGCCGTATGGAGATATGGCAAGGTCCGATCAGATACGTGCGGTATTGCACGGATCAGGATCGGACAGTTTATACTATAGGCCGTATGGATATATGGCAGGGTTCGATCAGATACGTGCGGTATTGCACGGATCAGGATCGAACGGATATTACTAGCCGGCTTTGGTTTAAGCCGGATCCTAGTATAGTACAGTGTAGATTTTGTCTCATTGCATTTGTATTTCGGTCGAAATACAGATGCGGGTGTGTATGCACAGTATCGGGGTTTTCCTGTAATTTATTACGGGACCAGTTTTCTGGAGTTGCCAGTTTGCTTTCCGTTTCGGCCAATTTCCTTTGTATCGTTCATTGGCCGAAGTTTGGTGGAGGAGGGCTTATTTGCATTGTTGCAAATAAGCATTTGTGGAGGGGGTCTTTGCATATTATCATGTCATGATACTTTTCCCATCATTTGACTTCATAAACTCATGATTGCTTGACTTTCTTTATCATCATGGTTTTGATGATGGTTGTTGATGAGTGTAGTTGTGGTTGTGATGATGATGCCTCATCATCAACCTTTTTCTCTTGATTTTTGAACTACCCGCTCTTGGATTTTTTGTTCACACTCTCATTCTCTCCTCTTTTTGAGCAAGGCCGGCCACTCCTCTTTAGGGGCTGCCCATGAGTATTTGTGTGGGATTTTTGATTCATTTTCATGAAAAAAATCACACAACACCATCTCCAAAAAGCTTGTATCAATCCTCCACCACAAAGGCAACTCCACTACCCTAAAATGAGACACAAGTTCTACACAATATTCTACAGCGAACCTTGGGCACGTCGAGTAGCCGGCTTCGTGCCCGAGTTCCCTCGGCATTGAGGTGGGAGCCCGTAAAAGAAGTAGGCGATGTGGTGCACTTCCGGCGACGAGGAGGAGACGGGACATTCCGCAGGAGATCGGGACGATGACGAGAAGACCGGAGGACTTGGATCGTCGGTATATCTCTATTCCCTTTCTAGTAGTAAGCTAGGACTAATTAATGGTTCGATCCGGGTATTAGTGCGAGGCGGTTTGCCAGTTCAAGAAAATTTAAAGTTTATCACCGCTTTCGCATTTGGCCGTCGGATTGACGGCCGGGGCGCCGCCGTGCACTTACAGTATCACATACACGCATTATTCTCGGTCCTGCACATATCTCATATGCGCTCCTATTTCATTTTGCTTGAACCAGGAAACCTCTGTGTAGGACTCTAAAGACTCGTCAATACGCCGGTAGCAGATGATGATCATATCAAGCACCCACAAGCCGCAAGCGGTCTGCTAAACGTAACGGCCACCCGGGTATTGAGCGATCAGAAGATCGACGAGCTAGCCCGCTCACACTCCTGCGAATCCGACCAGTAACACTTACCGTACAGTCCGGTCTCTTCGTCTGATATGTCGCATATCAAGTCTAGGGGTGGTATACGTCAGACCCCAATAACCCGATAAGTCGTGCTGATGTGAGGCTCATAACGGGTCGAGAAACTACTGGTAACACTTACCAGCAAATCTCAGATCAGCCCTGGCCAGGGACTTCCCTGCTACGGCCAATCGAGCACTGCGCAACATCAACCCCCAATACCGGGAGAGACGAAACCCCTCCTATCGCTCATTGCCTCCATGTGACTCGGGACTGTGCCCAAAGACCACCGTTTTGCACGCCCTCATGGACATGGTAAGGTGGAGATCAAAGCACAGTGGGAATCACACAAGACACTATGACGATCTCGGGTCTACAGACTAACCTGTACAAGTGTCACCTGAGAACTACCATCTGACGTGAGGTATAATACCATCTGGGAGTTCTCGGCGAGTCCGCCCAGTGTACTCAGTCTCCACTGAGCACCCGTATACTATCTCTGATGTCAAACACCAATGGATATGGGATCATCCATCGCCCATCTCATGGGTCGAGAAGCATATACGCTAGTCTACTCTGGTATATCGATGCCCTGTCTCGATACACCCACGACTAGGGACCTTGAAGGATGTACTTATGGACTACCATGTCCCCACTAGTATGATCTGCATCACAGTCCAGGTAGTCAAGTACATATCCTAAGGGCTTTACCAACATGTAACTATAAGACAGTATAAAGAGACTAGTGTACATGTTAAGATAAAGAGTAACCAGATAGCATACTATCATATCGAGCAAGAAAGTCATCTCTATATATGTCCAAGCATCCAATATAATATACATCATCTGTACAATACTGGCCTCTAGGGCATACATACAACTAACAATCTCCCACTTGCACTAGGGCCAGCTGCTGTAGTATCTCATACCGAGCATCCCGAAGAGTCTCTCAAACTGTGTCTGGGGAATGGCCTTCGTGAGTGGATCCGCCGTGTTGTTCTTCGTGTCAACTCTCCTGACCTCGATCTCCCGGCGATCAACTATCTCCCGGATCAGGTGATACCGCCTCAGAATATGCCTGGATCGCTGATGGGACCTGGGTTCCTTGGCCAAAGCCACTGCTCCATTGTTATCGCAATACAAAGGTATTGGATGCTCAATGGATGGAACCACACCAAGTTCAGTAATGAACTTCTTGACCCAGACAGCTTCTTTAGCAGCATCGTTGGCAGCGATGTATTCAGCCTCCATCGTCGAGTCTGCCACGGTTTCCTGCTTGGAACTCTTCCAGCTAACCGCCCCTCCGTAAAGGGTAAAGACAAAACCCGACTGCGACTTAGAGTCGTCCTTATCACTCTGGAAGCTGGAATCGGTAAAGGACTCCACTTGGAGTTCTCCGTTACCATACACCAAGAACATATCTCTAGTCCTTCGCAAGTACTTGAGAATGCTCTTCACAGCTGTCCAGTGACTCTCTCCAGGATCAGCTTGATACCTGCTCACTATACTTAGTGAGTATGCTACATCGGGTCTGGTACATAGCATCGCATACATGATAGAGCCTACTGCCGAAGCATAGGGTATCCCTTGCATGCGAGCTCTCTCCAAATCAGTCTTGGGAGACATCTCTTTGGAGAGAGTGACTCCAGAGATCGTAGGTAAGTTCCCACGCTTGGACTCTTCCATACTAAACCTCTTTAGTATGGTGTCAATGTACCTGGATTGGGACAATCCCAAAATCCTTTTGGATCTATCTCTATAGATCCTAATTCCCAATATGCAGGAGGCATCACCAAGATCTTTCATTGAGAATCTTTGTGATAAGAAGAGCTTGACCGCTTGCAGCATAGGAATATCATTTCCTATCAAGAGTATGTCATCCACGTACAATACGAGGAAGACAACCTTACTCTCTGCCACCTTCTTGTAGATACAAGGTTCATCTGGATTTTTGACGAAATCAAACTCTTTGATAACGACGTCAAAGCAGATGTTCCAACTCCGCGATGCTTGCTTTAATCCATAAATGGATTTAAGCAGCTTGCACACCTTCCCGCTGCTCCCACTATCTACGAAGCCCTCTGGCTGAGTCATGTACACGCACTCTTCTAAATCACCATTTAGAAAGGCGGTCTTAACATCCATTTGCCAGATTTCGTAGTCATGAAAGGCAGCAATGGCAAGCATGATTCGGATGGATTTAAGCATAGCCACTGGAGAAAAGGTTTCGTCATAGTCCACACCTGGTCTTTGACGAAAACCCTTTGCTACAAGTCTGGCTTTGAAAGTCTCCACTTTCCCATCTACACCAAGTTTCTTCTTGAAGATCCACTTGCTCCCAATGGGTTTTACCCCTTCAGGAACAACTTCCAAAGTCCATACTTTGTTGGTGTACATGGATTCCATCTCAGACCGCATAGCATCCAGCCATTTCACTGAGTCCCTACTCGTGATGGCCTGCTCGAAGCTAGTTGGGTCATCATCCTCCATGATGCAATCCTCGCTCCCACCGTCCATGAGAAAACCGTAGTATCTCTCAGGTTGGCGAGGAACCCTACTAGATCGGCGGAGTGGCTGGGGTTCATCGGGAACTACGGAATCCTCTGGTTCCACCAGATCTTCTGTTGTAGCTTCTGCAGCTGGAACCTCTTCCAGTTCTACCTCATGACCACTAATCTCTTTTTCAAGAAATTCCTTTTCTAAAAAGGTGGCATGCCGAGAAACAAATACTCTTTGTTCCTCAGGGTGGTAGAAGATATACCCTTGAGAATTCTTGGGATATCCTACAAATTTGCATAGAACAGACCGTGCCTCGAGTTTGTCCGGATTTTGTCGTTTGACATAGGCTGGACAACCCCATATCTTAACATAGTTAAGACATGGTCTCTTCCCTTTCCATATCTCATATGGAGTGGTAGGCACAGATTTGGTGGGGACCATATTCAATAGATGTATGGCTGTCTCAAGCGCATACCCCCAGAAGGAAATAGGTAACTCAGCTGTGCTCATCATAGAGCGCACCATATCTAATAGGGTGCGGTTCCTCCGTTCTGATACACCGTTGTGCTGTGGTGTATATGGAGGAGTCAGCTGAGAGAGAATCCCATTCTCTTTTAGGAAGTCCAGGAATTCATTGCTCAAGTATTCACCTCCTCGATCAGATCGAAGGATTTTAATACTTTTTCCGGTTTGGTTTTCGACTTCTTGTTTATATTCTCTAAATTTCTCAAAAGTTTCAGACTTGTGTCTTATCAAGTACACATGTCCGTATCTTGAGAGATCGTCAGTGAATGTAATGAAGTACGAAGAACCATCCCTGGCCTGTGTAGACATTGGACCGCATACATTACTATGTATCAGTCCCAAGAGTTCGGTAACTCTTTCTCCGTGTCCCGTAAACGGAGTTTTGGTCATCTTGCCTTTGAGACATGACTGGCAAGTGTCATAAGATGAAAATTCGAATGGTTTCAAATATCCATCCTTATGCAACTTAGCCAGTCGTGTCGCATTGATGTGACCCAGTCTACAATGCCACAAGAAGGATTCGTTCAGTTCAGAACTCTTCCTCTTGTGTGTGTTTGTTATGCTCAGAACTGTTGATTGGTTTAGAACATGAATGCCATTGCACAACGTGCCTGATCCAACCAACTTTTGGTTATGGAAAATGTTCATAACATTGTCCTGTAATACAAAATTATATCCCTCTTTACTTAATAAAGAAACCGATATAATGTTGCATATCAGGTTCGGCATGTAATAGCATTCGTTCAGAACCAATGTACTACCAGTTGGTAATACAAGGTGATATTCCCCGACAGTCTTAGCTGCAACAATTGCACCATTTCCAACTCTAATGTCTTTATCACCTTCTCCAAGTTCTCTACCTTTCCTAAGCCCATGTAACTGATTACATATATGGGATCCTGACCCGGTATCTAATACCCAGGACGTAGAGCAAATGGAGAAACAGTTCTCAGTAACGAACACACCCGAAGAAAATGCATCAACATGTACTTTCTTCATTCGGGTGGCATGGGAATCCTGGTATTCCCCTATATCCTGTTCATTCCTATAACTCTTATAAGAAAGAACGGAACCAACGTTCCCCAGCACAGTATAACATGCGGGTTCGGTCAATACATCCATATTATTATCTTTATTAAGGCATGAAATGGTCGCTACCTGGAGAGAGAGAGAAGAAAACACTTTAGCGTATGCTCGTGCAAGATCAGATTGGTTATTATCTTATCTAATCAGGATGGCTCCCACTGCTTTTTATCAAATCTTCCTCCAAATCCTAAAAGGAAAGACTAGCCGGGATTAATTACACACTACAAGTTCGCCAATCTTTCGGCCAGGCCAGTGTCGGTACTTTGAGGGAGGTCCCCCGTGCTTTCGCACGAACCTAATTAATGTAAACCTCGTTTTCCCAGAGGCGTAACCTCGTTAACACCTTTCTAGACACCTACTTGATCGGCTAATTGTAATGTGTAAAACTCTCCCAGGAGTAACTCTTACTCGCAGTGGGTATCGGGATCCAACTATCTCATAGAAGGTATGCAATCTCATTGCAAATTTCAACACTTGAAATTCCCGATAATGTTTTTGCCCCTAGCGTGCTATGACCTTGACGAAAGCCAACAAACCACAGCCTGCTAGTCAAGTTCAACCCGTACATTTCTTGACTGAATTAAACCCACCCGCACGACCCTTGACGAAAGCCAACAAAGTCGTACGACTACCCTAATCCAGTCGCATCATATGCAACAGATAAACAGCACATAGCTACCGCACACTACACCTTGACGAAAGCCAACAAATGTAGCACGAATACTATATGTAATTTATCTGAAATGACGGAGGGCTACGACAGGTTTTCTAAAAACCTATTGCGTAATAAACTTGATATCGTTGTAGAATCAAATGAAGTTTTTGAAATGGAGTGATTTTGAGGCTTTTCTAGTTTTGCTAAAGGAGTCACTCCCGGTGAAGGGATCTCGGTCCTTTCCTCGTCGAATGAGGTGCGGGATATATCATATATATCGCTGTGCAAAGCAAAAACCCAAAAGCAGTCAAAAGCAAACCGAGTGTGTAGCATCTGCCAGTTATTGCTAAAGGAGTCACTCCCGGTGAAGGGATCTCGGTCCTTTCCTCATCGAATAAGGTGCAGGGTATATCATATATACCGCTGTGCAAAGCAAGAACTTTAGCTACCTGTTTTGTTTAAAATCTGATTCCACAACATCTTAGGTTTCTTTTCTTTCATTAATCACATTAATGAAGTCCCATCATTTAAATACCTAAACATCACAGATAGATATGACGTACACTTATGCCATCCGCATTCGCCTCGATGTCCCCTCGTGCACCGTTAGGTTAGGTAACTAACGACAGAGCAGGGTAGGGCTAGCGCGGGTGTAAAACATAAGTAACGTCTATATAATATATCATATATACTATATACAATATCCATCACAGAATCACATCACAGATATCGCAGCAGAATAAATATATGAAATATTAGATATACTAGGACGTCCGTGTTTTCAATACGAGCCAGTATAAAACACGGATTCCACGGTCGTGATAAATAGCCAATCCCACACCCCTAGACCCCTACGAGAGCGGCAAGCAACCCTGCCAATTCTAGGGTTAGGAGACCCGGACTCGACTCCTCGAGTTGGTCTCCCACTGGACCCCAGAACCCGGTTACTCGTGCTCCCCTCCTTGGGTCTATCCTAATGCGGAAAAGTAAATAATATACAAAAGGTGACATCTTCCGCTACCTGGAAGTGCCCCAAATAAAAGAATATTACATACAAGTTTTTACATGAATGAAAATGAAAAACACTCATCTCACATAAAAAAAACCCCGGCTATTCGAACACGACGATCCAATATAACATATCCAGCAACACATAACATCACATGTCATCAACGTAAGTAAATATGTCCATCCCAATTGTCGTTGACATATAGCAACGAAACCGGCGATATCACATATTACACTTACGGTTACAGAAAAGAAAGTGTAAAACTACAACAGTTGGAATCCGCAACCTCTTTAGACATCACATGCCTAACAGTTACAAACCCCGCATTTTAGTCTCATTATCGAAAACTCTTTTCAATATCATATGGGACTAAACTGCTAGATTTATAACATTCATCCAGTTATCTCATAACTGTTTGTGAATTCCAATTATTGTATCCAATTCCGGATAAATAGAATATATTAAACTTTCCGATCGAACATTCGAACACCCAAGTTTTCCCGACACCGATCAACACATGAAATAGGTTCAAAGACATTCACTTCATGCCTCAGTACCAACGGTCCAGCCGTAGAAGGGTCAAGCCAACGCCTCACATGTGGCACGCCGTACTGCCCCAAACCCGAAGGTTCAAAGGGCAGTTTAAGACGGTCACATAATCGAGTTAAGGTTTGTTGTCTTCTAGAGGGACCGTCGCGTTACTTGCACTACTTCGAACGTCTTTTAACCACAGAAAAATCCAACACTTGGAATTTTTCCGGCAGGGGAAAAGTTGGGTATTTGTATCCGGTCAAACTTTTTAACATATTCTACAGTTATCGGAAAAACACTTAGACAAAGTTTGATATTCCGATCGAATCGTCGATTCCCAATATAACCCCAGAGCACTCAACCCTTAAATCAATTTAAAAATACCCAGAAAACTCACCAGAATTTATCAGGTATTACTGTGCAGTGAAACATGGCTGACGTCACTATATGGCCGCGGAACGGCGGCAGAAGGCATGCTTCTGCCGCGTTTCCGCGGCTCATGGAACTGTTCATGGGAAACGTTTTACACAGTAATTCTTAGAATTCTTTGGTGAATTTTTTAAGCATTTTTAATATCAAAAATTCCCAGATTTCAGAAAATATCCAGAGAGCTCTTGGGTATCGGGGTTTCGGGTTCGTTCGGACTTCAAACTCCGTCTAGACTTCGCCTAAGGCTCTAGCTAGGCTCTGATACCACTGTAGGGTTCCTAGGCATCCTAATGAAGTCTCACAAGGCATCGAACATGCCAATTTAAAAATTATTGGTGCTGAGAAACCCTAACACGGATCGTAGACTGGAATTCTAGGCGAAAAACTAAACTAGTTAGCAAATAAACTAAAGGTCGGAAACTACAACCTTTGAAGATCCGGATATCCACTTGCTTAGCTCCATGTGGTCGTCCCCTCGCTGTCCATCACGAACCTCGGACTCTCGCGACGGCTTCATCGGAGAAGTGAGCGGAATAGTTCGACGGCTTCGTGTCAAAGACGATCTACGTCGAGCTTGCACTAGTTCAAGCTCCGACTTCACCAAGTAGTGAAACTTGTGAAGAAAACACCCAAAACCACTTGGCAAGAGGTAGAGGATGAAGAAATAGGAGGTGGGTTCACTTTTAATTTGGATTTCTCTCACTAAAACTCAAGTTGCCATTGATGTAGCAAGCTTGAAGAAGAAGAAGAAGATGATGGTTATGATAAGTTCTATTAAAAAGAAATAGAAAATCAAATACTTATCATAACTTAAACTAGGGTTAAGTGTAGAGAATTAACCATGGTCACTTGGATGGGTTAGGGTTAAGCATGAAGATAAGGATGGTTACAAAAGTCAAGGCTTCATGAAGCTTCAACTAATGACAAAGAAAGCCACCATTCTTATCTTTATCTTTTCCAAATAAATAAATAAACAAATAAATAAATAAATGAATATGCAAAACCCTAATTATCAAATTAACCATGGATTAATTCTATATACTTAACTAAATGATCAAGTATCATCAAACATGATACAAAAAGGTGCACAAAAGCATATCACATATACTATGTGCATCAAGTGAGAAAATCCGTATAAAATGAACCAATACTAGTTAATGCAAAGTAATATATCAAATATATAATTATACATTAAATCAATAAATCAACATTTGATTCAATGATCCGGTCATGTCGCACATAACCGACTAGTATTCAATGTATCGATTTATCAAATCAATGATTCGATAACTAGGTCATATCAAATATAACCAATCGAAACATTTATCGCGAGAATGAAATGCGGTATCACATACACGCATTATTCTCGGTCCTGCACATATCTCATATGCGCTCCTATTTCATTTCGCTTGAACCAGGAAACCTCTGTGTAGGACTCTAAAGACTCGTCAATACGCCGGTAGCAGATGATGATCATATCAAGCACCCACAAGCCGCAAGCGGTCTGCTAAACGTAACGGCCACCCGGGTATTGAGCGATCAGAAGATCGACGAGCTAGCCCGCTCACACTCCTGCGAATCCGACCAGTAACACTTACCGTACAGTCCGGTCTCTTCGTCTGATATGTCGCATATCAAGTCTAGGGGTGGTATACGTCAGACCCCAATAACCAGATAAGTCGTGCTGATGTGAGGCTCATAACGGGTCGAGAAACTACTGGTAACACTTACCAGCAAATCTCAGATCAGCCCTGGCCAGGGACTTCCCTGCTACGGCCAATCGAGCACTGCGCAACATCAACCCCCAATACCGGGAGAGACGAAACCCATCCTATCGCTCATTGCCTCCATGTGACTCAGGACTGTGCCCAAAGACCACCATTTTGCATGCCCTCATGGACGTGGTAAGGTGGAGATCAAAGCACAGTGGGAATCACATAAGACACTATGACGATCTCGGGTCTACAGACTAACCTGTACAAGTGTCACCTGAGAACTGCCATCTGGCGTGAGGTATAATACCATCTGGGAGTTCTCGGCGAGTCCGTCCAGTGTACTCAGTCTCCACTGAGCACCCGTATACCATCTCTGATGTCAAACACCAATGGATATGGGATCATCCATCGCCCATCTCATGGGTCGAGAAGCATATACGCTAGTTTACTCTGGTATATCGATGCCCTGTCTCGATACACCCACGACTAGGGACCTTGAAGGATGTACTTATGGACTACCATGTCCCCACTAGTATGATCTGCATCACAGTCCAGGTAGTCAAGTACATATCCTAAGGGCTTTACCAACATGTAACTATAAGACAGTATAAAGAGACTAGTGTACATGTTAAGATAAAGAGTAACCAGATAGCATACTATCATATCGAGCAAGAAAGTCATCTCTATATATGTCCAAGCATCCAATATAATATACATCATCTGTACAATACTGGCCTCTAGGGCATACATAAAACTAACAGTATATCCGTATTCTCATAGTTAAGTGTTAACTAGTTAGCTTTTTCGCCTAGTTTTCTAGCCGACAATCCGTAGTCGGGTTTCTCGGCACCGTTAAAATTTTAATTTGGCATGATCGATGCCTTGTGAGACCTCACTAGTGTGCCTAGGAACCCTACATATCAGCTTTGGCTTTCATGTCTGGTAGTTGCAATTTACTTGGCTGACAATCAGCTTAAAGTCTCCATATATGAAGAGGTCTTTAATTCCCATGTCGATAGAAATCTCGAGACTTGCTATCAAACCTTCATATTCAGCATCGTTATTAGTCCTTAGCTCCGTTAAAAAAGTGCATAACGCAATATCCCTCCTTGCGGGGTTATGAAGATCAGGCCCACCCTAGCTTTGATTATACGGGTGTTTAGCTTTCACCGTTTTATGAAAGATGCTCCATCGAAGTAGAGTTCCCGTTGGGAATCATTTTCTTCTTCAATTGCATCGAACGTGTGTTCGTCTGGCAACTCGCAATTTAATAGGGAGTTGGCTGGTATCGGATGCTCCGCGAGAAAATCGGCAATGGCCTGCCCTTTCACTGCTTTGAGGGGACGATACATTATCGAGAACTCCATCAAAAGGAGCGCCCATTTGGCAATCCTTCCTGTTAGTATGGCCCTTAACATTAGATATTTTAGCGGATCCACTTTCGATATGAAGTTGACCTCATGTGCCAAGTTGTAATATCTGAGCTTTTTTATTGTGAAGATCAGTGCCAGGCAATGCTTTTCGATAGGAGAATAGTTATTTTTTTCCCCAAGGAGAACCCGACTTAAATAGTATAGAGCTCTTTCCTTTTCCTGATCATTCTTTTGTGCCTACAGTGTGCTTAGAGAACCCTCAAGGGCCATTGTATGTAGGATAAGGGGTATGCCCTTAACCGGAGAGGTTAATACCGGTGGATTTTGCAGGTATTGCTTGATTTCGTCTAGTGCATTTTGGCACTTTTGATCCCAGAAGAACGGGGTCCCCTTCTTCATCAGATGACTGTAGGGACGACATTTTCCGGAAAGGTCGGTTATGAACCGCCGGATATACGCGAGCTTTCCTTAAGGAGATTGCAACTGTTTGAGGGTTCTTGGCGTGGGCATTTCCATAATCGCCTTGATCTTTGAGGGGTCGATTTCGATACCTTGGTGACGTACGATGAATCCTATGAATTTTCCTGAGGAAACTCCAAACGCACATTTTAAAGGATTCATCTTCAGATTATACTTCTGAAGACGTTGGGACACTATTTTTAGATGTTCCCAATGCTCCTCGTGAGATTTACTCTTTACCACAAGGTTGTCGATGTAGCATTCGACAATCTCATGGATGAGGTCGTCGAAAATCTTTTTCATGGCCCTCTGGTAGGTAGCGCCGGCGTTTTTTAGACCGAAGGGCATCTCTTTATAGCAGAATATGCCCAGCAAAGTCCGGAAGGCGGTATGCTTTTGTTCTTCTGGATGCATTTTTATTTGGTTGTATGCTGAAGATCCATCCATGAAGGAGAAGACCTCATGGGTGGACGTGTTGTAGATCATTAGCTCAGTAACAGGGACTGGGAAGTCGTCCTTCGGGTAAGCTTTGTTGAGATCCCGAAAGTCCATGCAGATGCGAACCGTCCAATTTTTCTTCATCACTAGAATGATGTTAGCGATCCAGTCAGGATATTGAACTTCTTGGATGAAGCCAGAGTCGATTAGTTTCTTGATTTCAGTGTTGATACTCATCTCAAGTTCGAGTCGCATCCTTCTCGGCGCCTGTTTGATTGGCTTTATACCTGGCGATATGGCCAGTTTATGTACTGCCACTTTTGGATCTATACCCAGCATTTCAGAGTAATTCCAAGCAAAGAAATCTTTATACTGCATGAGCAAGTCTTTTAACGTGGCCACCTATTTTTCAGATAGCAGCTCACTGACGAACGTTGGCCTCGGCTCGTTTTCTGTCCCTTAGTCAATTTTTCTTAGGTTGCCCGCCATAGTGTGTATCCCAGCTCTTTTGGTGCTGGCGGAAATTCTGAGATCACCTCACCCTCGTATTCATTTGCGAATCACCTATAGAGGTCGTTCATAGTCTCGTGCCCTCCCTCTTATGAGAGTGTTATCATATGGCAGGTACGAGCATACTTCACTTTTTGTTGTCGAGCCGGTCCTAACCTGACATTGTAGGTTTTTTTCAGCTTATGCTTTTGTGGCGAGGTTACCCTCTAGCTGTCGCATAATATAAACCTGCCTTGTCGATACTGGTATTCTACCTAGTCTTGGAAGGTAAAGCAGTCTTCAAGGGGATAACATATTACTCGGTGATAGGAGCAATAATCCGGGTGATGGACCTCGCTTATTTGTTCGGGGTGCCGAAACTCTGGAAGCATCATCATTTGGTACTTCATGATAAGGTTGAATATTTTCTTTGTCTTGTCTTGAGGGAAAGAGTATTCCTGACCCATCTTCTTTGTAAAGGACGGGCTCCAATCGAGTTTTTCTCGATTGCACGGCGTCTTGGATCCGCCTTGTTGTTTTTGAACGTTGTTTGCGCTCTTTGCCCTATTTTTGCCTCTATTTCAGGATTTTCCCCTTTCGTGAGAACATACAGTGGGCCGGGGATTAAGAGCTTTACAGTCTTCTTTTTCTGCAGATTGCTGACTGAGTCGCTGCGTTCTGGCCTTTTCATAAATGGCCATTTCGCAGCTGTGATTGTCCCGGCTCGTTTGACAAGCTTGTTTTATTAACTTGTCAATTTGTTCTTCCAGCGACGGACTTAACGTTTTTAGAGAAGTGTCTCGCTCCGATTTGACGTCACGGCTATTTGGAAGAGCGTTTTCTGTCTCACTGAAGCTGTTAACGACGCGACAACTGTGGATCTGCTCCCATTTCTTGAACCGAATATATCCGAGCCCGGTTGTCTCCATCTTCCCGTTGGGCATCTTTCGCTGAGTCCCGGGAATATCCCAAATCTTTTTGTAGAATTGGGCTTGTCGAGCAGTTTGTTCGAAGGGTACACCTTGGCATCTTAACAGCCTTTTCAATCCCTCTGTGTAGTATCTTGGCAGACGGATTGGTTGAAGCCTGTCGAGTGCAAAATCGGCACCATGCCAGACATTTTTTCTACTTATTTTCCGAAGATTGGTAGAAGAGGATCGCTTTTTCACCTCTTCTCCTGGGTGGTACATAGAAAGTTTGCAATTCTTGTATGCTGTGTGTATAGAGTGCATCAAGTTCCTTGTAATGCCGAAGAGAGCCATTGTAATTTGTAGAATCTGATCTGTTCCGGCAAAAATTTGCATTGACGAGTGGACGAAGAACACTGCATTGGTCTCGTCCTCAGAGCTGTCAAAGACCAAGATAGGAGTAGATTGTCTAGGTTTATTGTTTTCTTTTTGGGGCTGCCCCGAGTAAACTATTTCTTCATGTTCCTCGGTATCTCTCCCAAAGATTGGGATAGTGGCGACGGACTTCTGTTTATTCTCCGGCTTGTGGCATCCTTCAGTATCCTCGAAGTCTGGTAGGAAGTACTTTGCATCTTCGTATTTCTAGACTTCATTTATGGAGAATGGGTTTAGATCTCCCGTGATGGTGTACTCCGAGCCATCCTTGAAATACTTCATATATTAATGTTGTGTAGAAGGGATGACGTTGTACTCGTGTAACCAAGGCCTGCCGAGTAAGACGTTGTAGCAAGTCTTGGCGTTAATGACATGAAATTTGATGTCAGTGACGAGCAGCCTGAAACATAGCGTCAGTATTACGAACCCAAGTGTCCGTGATGATTGTGAGTTTAACCCAGAGATGGTAATTTTATCTCAGGTAAGGTGCTGAACGTTCATGCAAATCTCCTTCAGCATTCTCACGTTAGGAAGGTTGACGGAGGATCCGTTGTTGATAAGGATTTTCCCTATCTTGATATCGTGGCAGTACCCGGTGACGTATAACGGGCGATTATGTTCGCACGTGCCGAGGAGGAGATCTTCATCGCTGAATGTAATTTCAGCCTTGTGGACCTCTGCCAGCTTATCCTTCATCTTCTCTTCTGCGACGAAAGCTTGGAACTGATCGGGCTCTTGTAATACCTTGATCAGGGAATCTCGTACCCCTTTGGATAGGAGGAGAGCATCCAATATGCTCAGTTGCGAGGGTATTTTTTTCAGATGTGCCAGGACGTTGTAATCCATCTTGTTTTTCTTAGGCGGATCTTTTTCCGTGAGCTCTTTGATTGCTTCTTCATCGAGAGCGATCTCCTCGGGTATTTTTCCTTTCCCTTTGTCCTTTTTGTTTGAACCTTTGTTTATAGGTCTGAGGTTTCTCTCAGGCAGCGTGCGGTTACACAGCTGAATATTCTCGCAGTTTTTCTCCTCCTCTTTTTCGGAGGGGTGTCTTTGAAGAGAGGGCTGAGAGACGTTTCATCCTCAGAATCGCTTTCGAAGGTAAGAACATGGGGGTTTTCCCCTTTGAACTGGTACAAACCATATAAAAGTTGCCAGTCATTTCTCCATGTGTGTTCGTCTCACTATTTCACTGTCGACGAGCACGAGCTTCGCGCTTCATCCTCTTGAAGTGTTTTTGATGGTCAACGTATCCTTGCAACCACTTCTTGAAAGCGCCGCATTCCTCGGTGGGATGAGTGACCCTCCGATGATATAGGAAGTAGTCTGGATATGATCATTCTCTATCGAGGCTTATGATCCCGGGAGTGTTCCTTATCAGAGCTGGCAGCTTCATCCCCATTGATAGGTGATTGAATTCGAATTCTCGTTGTGTGTTTAAGAAAATGTATAGAATCACAATCAAAGAATTATTTTGACCGCAATCAATAACGGTGTCGAATTGTAGCGCGTTAGTAAGTGCGGATCGTCCACAGGGAAAGTGTAATCGTTCGGGTTTCGAATTAGATGAGTCGAAACTTTAAAGAAAAGAAAAGAAAACAATTCATGATTTATAGTTGAAGTTCAAGAATTAGAAAATCTAGATCTAATAACAAGAAAAAGATAGAATCAAGAATTGATAGTTTGATGATTTTTCCAACCAAATATCAAGAATCTAAATGAGGCTCGTAGGAATCGATCGGATCTATAGATGTGATGAGATCTAAAGATTTCATGTTCTTATCCATTAACGAGTTGATACTAGATCGATGATTATTCGTCGAGGTTAAGGATTTTGCGAAGAAGCTAGGGTTTTCTCGTCTTATCCTTTATCCTTTCAATGAATCTCATTCAAATTCTAGCTTCTAGTTAATCTAATGATCGATCGTTAATCCCTAGTTTCGAGCGAACGCAATCAAGAAAGCATCGTCTCGAAACTAGGTCATCGATCATTCGATTCACAAGAATTTACAAACGTTATAGGATTTAAGAATTGTAAAAAGATCTAAATCATCATCATTCTATTGATCGTCTCGACTCCTTTACGAGTGGAGTTTTACTCAAACATCACAACAAGAACTACAATCACAAATTGAGATCTAATCATGATGTAAGAATTAAAAGAAAGAAAGATTAAAGAATTTCATCTTTTATTTATATCAACAATTTCGTTACAATCGCTCAAGAACTACAAGAGGAAGAACTCGATCGTCGATTTGGCTTCGCTCGTCTCCTTGAGTCGCGGATCGGCTTGGATCGCTTGCTCGGTTGAAGATCGGCTCGGCTCCTAAAAGGTTGAAGGCTTCTTGCTTGATTTAGTACTCGGGATCTTGAATTTGGATTGGAATTAGGGTTAGGGTTTCGCACAAGTCGTGTCACTCAACTTGTGGATGAAGAGGGAGAGATGAAGAATTAATCAACTACTGAACAACTAAGATTAGCCATTAACCCTAGGTCTAGGAATCTATTTATAGACATCAAAACCCTAGATCTAGGATTTCAAATTTGAATTTCCCTCCAAAAGTTAGTTAGAGAAGATTTGAATTTCCCTCCAAAAGTTTGTTGAGGAGAAGCTTCTAGATGTGATTAGTTAGGAGGGAGCTTCTAGAAATAGTTTGTTAGGAGCTTAATCAAGATTAGCTTAATTAATCATCTTTGCTGATCTGGCAGTAGCTTCGCTAGAATTCTGGAATTTGACATATCAGAAATGAATGCGGGCCTTGAGATAAGAGTTGTGCACAGAAAATGGAGCGCTGATGTGGCAATACAGCCGCGGAACCGCGGCGTAAGCCGGCTCCCGCAGCAGTTCCGCGGCTATGTTGGAGGCTTGGGGCTTGGGATTTCTGGGCTTCTCTGGTACTGACTTTTGGGCCCTTTTGTGATATGTTGAATTATGTTTTGCCCTCTAGATTGCTACCAGAACTCAAGACTTGGAGTTGGTGTATTTTATCAGCTTCTTTTGGCTTTTGTTCCTGCAAATTCTCGAGACAAGTGTTGCGCAATATAGGGATGATGCGATACCATGAAATGCAGTCAATTTCCTTTATAGTGCCGGTTTTAGAGTCTAACACATGCAATCTGATATTTAACGACTGATTTGCTAATATGTGCTATATGAATGCCGAACACTTCTATATGAATGCAAATGATAGGGAAATTGCCGATTAAAAGATGCAGTATTTTCGACTGATAAATAGGGCTTTGGCAAACCGCTTTACTATTTTGATCCTACTCTTATATGTAGCAGGTGTGCTTTGGTTTGGTCGGAGTACTTTATAACTCGTCCGCGCCGCAGCTTCTTTATCCTTACGCCGACGCTTAGCCCTTTCATATATGGTTGTCTCGCGTTCTCGATCAGCTTTTTTTTTTGAAAGACTTCGTTTAACATCCTCTCGATCGGGTCTTCTGGAAGTTCCGGGGATTTTAGCGCCGATTCTGCCCCCAGTTCCGCGTTGTTTTTTGACGCTGAGAGATTTTCTTCGTCATAAAACGACGAATAGGATACCATGTAGCAACTTGCTACACGGTCTTCGGTGTCTTCTGATGAGTCATTTTCCTAATCATTGTCACTGTCTTCGTCCTCAAGAATATGCTTGAGGAATTTTTCGAACGTGAGATTTGTCCGCGCCTTCTGGTTGTACTCTTCCAGCACATCAATGTATTTTTATAGATCTGTGCACTTTTCGTCATACTTGGCAGGCTGCATAAGCTTCTTGGTCTTCTTCTTTTTCTATGAAGATTTTGAAGGCTTGACTTGGGGGTTTTTCCCCTCGTCAACAATTTTCGGTGCGGGGCGAGATTTTAGCATCCCTTCGATTATTTCGGGTTCAAGTGGGCTTTTCTACCTAACTGCCGGACATGCTTGTAGATCCTTCAGCATTCTTTTGGTTTTTGCTAAAAGAATGACTTCCCATAGGGTTTCTTCCACGAGTGAGCCTGATGCCCCCTGCGCATACATCTTTTTGGGAGTGTGCTTCTAGGATGGGTTTATCCTCCAGTTATCAGACAACGCGAATTTTCCCTGTTGATACTGGTCTTCGATCCAGTTCTTGAAGATGTAGCAATATTCAATTAGGTGGCTCACCATTCTGTGATAGGAGCAGTAATTCAGGTTGTTGACGTCGCCGGGTTGCGGTGGACGCCGTGGGTCTGGCAATGTGATGAGTTTATTACGCATTACCAATTCAAACAATCCCATCGTCTTGTCGCGGGGAAACGAGTAAGCGTGTCCTAGTGTTTCCTCCAAGGATGGGCGCGGACGCATGTTGTTTTAGCGAGCAGCTGATTTTGGGCCAGTCGGCTGTTGTTGCGTATTGGCAACGAAGGCCGCTTTCCTTTTACCCTTGCTATTTCGAGGGTCCTTATTTGAGGAGGAAAGCTCATGGCCCATATGGTCCATTTGAGCCAGTTTATCTATCAAAGCCTGAATGGTTGTTGGTTTGAAGAATTTCATGAACAAGGACACAGTTGTTTGAGAAACAAAGGTCCCGATGAACATGCCCACGGCAGGGGATTCTTCAATGCGCTGTTTGCATTTAGACCACAGGTTCCGCAACCGAATCGCGTATTGGACCCAGGTTTCTCCTACCCTGGCATTGATTAATGCCATGACTAGAGTACGTTCGCTCGCGCTAGCGAAACACTGTGTGAACAGCAGTTCTATCTCTGCAAATGTTTTCACGGACTCATTTGGGAGCTCCGAGTACCATTCGAAGGCTGTTTCTGACAGGCTGCCAACGAACTGGCGAAGCAACAGTTTGTCATCGCCTCCAGTATTGCTGCAAAGAGCTTTGTATTGTGCGACGTGCTGGTGAAGGTTTCCTGTCCCTTTGTATACATAGAACTTGGGGATCGTATATCCCGGCGGGTACTTGATTTGATCATACCAGCCTGGATATGGGCGTCCAGTTCTGACGAATTGTCCACCGGCTTTATTAGCTTGATGAGCTCTTATTTGTTGAGCAATGTAATCATCAAGGGCGGCCTTAGAGATCGTTTTTTCTTTTTCCACTGATAAAGTCGGAGAAGGGTTTGATGTTTCCCCTCTTTCATCCTCGATGGTTAACGGAGGATCTTCGGCCGGGGGTTCTAGCTGGATCATCATTCCAACCATGTCTTGAAACAAGAAAGCTATTTGCTTTATTTTAGCAGCTTGCTCAACGGCCTCTTTTCCTTTCTCTCGAGCACCCTTCGCTGAAACTCTGTATCGATCTCCTGCTCTTGGCGTTGTTCAACTTCTTTATCCGAACTTGTTTTCTGTCCAGTGAGTGTCGTCATCTTGTTCAACATTTCCTGGAGCTTTTGTTGTTGCTCCTGAGCCTTTGTCAGCAACCGAGTTTGCGGTCGGTGACTCACCGAAGCATGGCTCCCTTCTTGTCCATTAGTCATATATACCATATGGACGATAATGCCCCCAGACTTGGGGCGTTTAGATCCATCGCCTTTGGAATTTGCCGCAGGCGGTAGATTTTTCTCCAACCTTGTTCTATAATGGGAGGTTCAAGTTTAATGGGCCACTGTAACAAGCACATGCTTAGAAGAAGTCCCCCATTGTATGGCGGATGAGTGGTCTTTTTCTTGCCGGCCCTTAGATTTCTCAGGTCGACGAGAGTAATCTTTTTCAATCACAGAGTCTTGGACTTTCTGCCAGACCCTATGAATTTGCGAGGAGAACCACTGATGAGGCCGCTCCGGCTTTGCCTGCACAGGGACCTCTACTGGCAGAGGTGATTTCTTCAGCACCGCCGTCGGGGAGTTTTTACGTGTTAGTGATATGTATGCCCTAGAGGCCATTACTGTACATACGATGTATATTGTAGTGGATGCTTGGACATATATATGGAGGACTTTCTTGCTCGACATGATAGTATGCCATATGGTTGCTCTTTATCTTAACATGTACTCTGATTGTCTCTATATTACATGTTGATAAAGCCCTTAGGATGAGTACTTGACTACCAGGACTATGATGCAGATCATACTAGTGGGGAAAGAGTAGTTATTAAGTACATCCTTCAAATATTCCTAGTCGTAGGTGTATCGAGACAGGGCATCGATATACCAGAGTAGACTAGCGTATAGCTTCTCGACCCATGTAGATGGGCAATGGATGATCCCATATCCATTGGTGTTTGACATCAGAGACAGTATACGGGTGCTCAGTGGAGACTGCGTACACTGGACGGACTCGCCGAGAACTCCCAGATGGTATTATACCTATCGTCAGATGGCAGTTCACTGGTGACACTGGTACATGTTAGTCTGTAGACCCGAGATCGTCATAGAGTCTTGTGTGATTCCCACTGTGCTTTGATTTCCACCTTACCACATTCAAGAGAACGTGCAAAACGGTGGCTTTTGGGTACAGTCCCAAGTCACATGGAGGCAATGAGCGATAGGAGGGGTTTCGTCTTTCCCGGTATTGGGAGTTGATGTTGCGCTGTGCTCGATTGGCTATAACAGGAAGTCCTTGGCCAAGGCTGCTTCAGAGATATACTGGTAAGTGTTATCAGTAGTTTCTCGACCTGTTATGAGCCTCATATCGACACGACTTATCAAGTTACTGGGGTCTGACGTTTACCACCCCTAGACGAGATATGAGACATATCAGACGAAGAGACCAGACTGTACGGTAGTGTTACAGATTGGATTCGCAGGAGTGTGAGCAGGCTTGCTTTTTGATCTTCTGATCACTCAATACCTGGGTGGCCGTTACGTTTAGCAGACCGCTTGTGGCTTGTGGGTGTTTGATATGATCATCACCTACTGCCGGCGTATTGACGAGTCTTTAGAGTCCTACACAGGGGTTTCCTGGCTCAAGCGAAATGGAGTAGGAGTACATATGTGATATGTGCAGGACCGAGATTTATATGAGTATGTGATATCGTATTCTATTCTCGTGGTGTGTGAGATGATTGGTTATATGTGATATAGCCGGGTTATCGGATCAAGTGTTGATTCGATAAGATGTTACATTAAGATATTAGTCGGTTATATGTGATATAGCCGGATTATTAAATCAAGAGTTGATTTAATAATTTAATGTATAATTATATATTAGATATATTACATTACATTAACTAGTATTAGCTCACTTAAGTTATCTTTTCTCACTTGATTGTGCACATTGTATATATTTGATATATGCAAGTGTACATATTTGTGTCATGATTGATGATACAAACAAGATGGGTGTATGAGACTTAAACCATTTAAAGGTTAAATTAGGGTTTTATATATTGCTTAAAGAATAACAAAAGAGAATGACTTAGTCAAAGTTGTCAAGCTTAAGTGAAGCTTGTAGAAACTTTGACAAAGTCAACTCTTTTTTCATTCATTAAGATATTATCAAACCCAACCCTTAACCATAGTGTGTGGTTTATTCTCTACATGAGTTAAGCATGATAGCTTTAATTCACCCATGGTTACATAATTCATTTGGATGAATTATTTACAAGACTTCTTCTTCCTCTTCAAGCTTCATGAAAAGCTTACTAGCTCTAATGGAGGTATGAGAAAAAGTGTGAGAAAATCAATTCGAAAGTGAGCCCACTTCCTACTTCATCATCCTATACTACTTGCCATTTAGTATAGGGTGTTCTCTTCACAAAGTTCTTGACCTAGTGAAGAAATAGCTTGGGTTAGCGTCTCCCCGACGTAGATCATCTTCGGCCTCGAAGTCATCGAAGCAAGCACGTTCGTTTCTTCGCGGAGCCTCTCTAGAGTCCGGAGTTCACGATCGCAGCAGAGGGGACTACTACACGAAGCTATTGAAGTGAAGGACCGGTCTACAAAGGTTGTATTCCTTGCTCACTACCTTTTGCAAAGTGTTTGCATATGGATTCCGTATTATTTCTAGTAAACGATCTATGTTTAGGCTTAGCTAGAACGGCAAAATTTTAATTTGGTATGGACGATACCTCCCGAAACCTTGCTGCCGTCGTAGGTAACCCTTCAATGGTATCAGAGCCATGCTAGAAATTTATACGGATTTTGTTAAGATTACGAAACCGAAATACTCCAAAATCTGCATCGTCAAAACCTGCTTGCTGTCGATTTTAAAAGGTTGTCAAAAAAATTTTCCAACAAGTACAGAGTGATGTATGGGATATATCATGAACACACACAAAATTTCAGGGCATTTGGTGAAAATTGGGCCGGCCACCATAGGTGCCATCTCGGCCAAAACCGAGCCCCCTCCCCTGAAATTTTTCCTGTGTTCCAGTGACTTGGTTTTGATGTTTCAGGTGTTGTTTGTTTTTGTTAATTTTGCATGTGATGTAATCTTACACTATAAACGATTCGGAGTGTTTCGTATTCGTATTTTTAACATTGTTTCGGGTTATTCGCATGTTGTCTAGACGAAGTTAAAAAGTTCGATCGAATGCCAAAAACCCATTTTTCCAAGTTTAACGTATTCGGAAAAACATGCAAGTGATTCTTTGGACCCTCTAGAAGAACGTAAACCTTAACTCGATTATGTGGCTGTCAAAACCGCCACTTGAACCCTAGGGTTTGTGGTAGTTTAGCGTTGTCACATGTGAGGCGTTGGTTTGACCCTTCTACGGCTGGTTCATAGGTAATGTGGCATCTTCTAGGTATTATTAAAACTGTGCTCAAGTGTTGAGCTGTCGGGAAATTGTGGGACTTTGATGCATCGATCAAAGAGTTTATCGTCATCCGGATATTATGTGATGGGATACAATATTTTGAATCCACAAATGCAGTTATGAGATAACTAATTTGAATGTTATAAATCTAGCAATTTAGTCTCAGATGATTCGTTGCCACGGGATTTTGATGAGATCAAAAGTCCGTCGCAATCACATAGTGTACGCGGATACTCGCCGGGTAAACTTTATAGATAACCATGCCCCATAGCCCCGACCAAGTGACTTTAGGAGAACTCCGTTGCCAAAAGCATCCGTTCGGGTGCTCGCGGCAGTAGTGTTCGGCCTTAGTGCACTTCGTCGACGGCATCGGGGGAGGTGCGGCCGTCTACTAAAGTTTTCAACGAGCATTCGATCAGGTTGTCGGGAATCTTGTTGAATTTCCCGACTAGATATTGAAAAGTGTTTTCGAGATCGAGACTAAAATGCGGGGTTTATAATTTTTAGGCATGCGATGTCTAAGGAATTCATTTGGTTAGGCATGCGATGTCTAAGATGGTTGCGGATTCCAACTGTTGTAGTTTTTCACTTTCTTTTCTGCGACCGTAAGTATAATATGTGGTGTATCGCCGGTTTCGGTGTTATATGTCAACGACAATTAGGATACGCATATTTACTTACGTTGATGACATGTGATGTTATGTGTTGCTGGGATATGTTATATTGGATCGTCGTGTTTGAATAGCCAGGGGTTTTATGTGAGATGAGAGTTTTTCATTTTCATTCATGTAAAATTCATTGTATGTAATATTCTTTTATTGGGGCACTTCCGGGTTGAGGATGATGTAACCATTGTATATTATTTACTTTTCCGCATTAGGATAGACCCAAGGCGGGGAGCACAAGTAACCGGGTTCTGGAGTCCAGTGGGAGACCATCTCGAGGAGTCGAGACCGGGTCTCCTAACTGTAGAATTGGTAGGGTTGCTTGCTGCTCTCGTAGGGGTCTAGGGGTGTGGGATTGGCTATTCATCACGACCGTGGAATCCGTGTTTTATACAGGCTTAAAATAAAACACGGAAATCCTAGTATATCCAATATTTCATATGTTGTTTTTCTGCTGCGATATCTGTGATGTGATCATTTGATATGTTAAGATGGATACAGGATATAGTATATGTGATATATTATATAGACGTTGCTTATGTTTTACACCCGCGCTAGCACTTCCCCGCTCTGCCGTTAATTACCTAACCAACGGTGCACGAGGGGACATCGAGACGAATGCGGATGGCATAAGCGTACGTTGTATTTATCTGTGATGTTTAGGTAACTTAAAATGATGGGACTTCACTAATGAGATTAATGAAATAAAAGAAACCTAAAGATGTTGTGGAATCGAATTATCAAAAACATGTAGCTCTAGTTGTTGCTTTACATGGCGGTGTTCCTTGTAGAACATCCAGCACCTTATTCGATAAGGAAAGAGCCGAGATCCCTTCACCGGGAGTGACCTCTTTAGCAATAACTGGCAGATGCTACAACCCTCGGTTTGTCTTTTGATTGCTTCTATAGTTTTTGCTTTGCATAGTGGTATTGTGAATATCCTGCACCTCATTCGACGAGGAAAGAGCCGAGATCCCTTCACCGGGAGTGACCTCTTTAGAAAAACTAGTAAAAGCCTCAAAAACACTCCATTTTAAATCATTTGATTCTACAACGATATCAAGTTCATTACGTAAAGGGTTTTCTTAAAAACCTATCGTAGCTCTCCGTCATTTCAGATAAGTAATAGTTAGTATTCGTGCTGCGTTTGTTGGCCTTTGTCAAGGCGTAGTGTGCGGTAGATGATTACTTCTTATCTGCATAAGCATATGATGCGATTGAGTTACGGTAGTCGTGCGACCTTGTTTGTCTTTGTCAAGGGTCGTGCGGGTGGGTTTAATTCAATCAGGAAATGATGGGTTGAACTTGACTAGCATCTTATGGTTTGTTGGCCTTTGTCAAGGTCATAGGAGGTTAGGGGCAACATATTATCGGGAATTTCAAGTGTTGAAATTTGCAATGAGATTGCATACCTCCTATGAGATAGTTGGATCCCGATACCCATTGCGAGTAAGAGTTACTCCTGGAAGAGTTTTACACATTACAATTAGCTGATCAAGTAGGTGTCTAGAAAGTTGTCAACGGGGTTAAGCCTCTGGGAAAACGAGGTTTATTTTAATTAGGTCCGTGCGAAAGCACGGGGAACCTCACTCAAAGTACCGGCACTGGCCTGACTGAAAGATTGGCGAACTTGTAGGGTGTAATTAATCCCGGCTAGTCTTTCCTTTTAGGGTTTGAAGGAAGATTTGACTAAAACAGTGGGTGCCATCCTGATTAGATATATTGATAACCAATCTAATCTTGCAAGAGCATACGCTAAGTGTTTTCTACTCTCTCTCTCCAGGTAGCGACCATGTCACGCCTTAATCAAGATAATAATATGGTTGTATTGACCGAATCCGCTTGTTATACTACGCTAGGGGAACGTTGGTCCTGCTCCAACTTATAACTGTGGGGATTACCAGAATTCCCGTGCCGCCCAAACGAAAAATGTGCATGATGATGCATCTTCTACGGGTGTGTTCATTAAAGAGAACTATTTCTCAGTATCCTTTACGTCCTGGATATGAGATACCGGATCAGGATCCGGCAAATGTAATCTGCTACATGGGCTACAGATAGGTAGAGAACTGAGAACGGGTGATAATTTTCAAGAGTTGGAAACGGTGCAAGTGTTGCAGCCAAGTATGTTGGCAGTTATCACCCTGTATTACCAAAAACATTGATTCTGAACGAATGTTATTAGATACTGAATCTGATATACAACATCATATCAGTCTCTTTATTTAGTAAAGAAGGATATAATTCTGTATTGTGGACAATGTTTTGAACATTTCCTATATCAAGAGTTGATCGGTTCAGGAACGTTATCTAAAAGCATATACGTTCTAAATCAAACCACAGTTCTTAACGTACAGAACACATAAAAGAGGAAGAGTTCAGAAATGAACGAATCCTTCTTGAGGCATTGTAGACTAGGTCATATCAATGCGACCCGACTAGCTAAATTACATTTAGATGCATATTTAAATCTGTTTGAATTTACATATTGTGAAACTTGCCAGTCATGTCACAAAGATAAGATGACCATAGCTCCGTTTATTAGAAACAGAGAAAGAGTTAATGAACTCTTGGGATTGATATATGATGATGTATGAGGTCCCCTGTCTACACATGCCAGGATTGGTTCTTTGTACTTCATTATATTCACTGATGATCTCTCAAGATTCGGACATATGTTCCTGTTGAAACACAAGTCTGAAGCTTTTGAGAAATTCAAAGAATATAAGTTAGAAGTAGAGAACCAAAATGGGTATAAGTATTATGTCCTTTGATGTGATCAGGGAGGAGAATACTTGAGCACAGAATTCCTGGACTATTCTAAAGGAGAATGAGATTCTCTTTCAGCATTACTCCTCCGAATACACCACAACACGTTGGTATATAGAGGCGGAGCAATCGCACCCTATGTGATATGGTGTGCTCTATGATGAGTACTACTGAATTTCCTATTTCCTTATGGGGGTTATACACTTGTGAAGCTGCATACCTATTGAATAGGGTTCCAATCAAATCAGGTGCCTACCATTCCATATGCGATATGGTATGGGAAGAGCCCATCTCTTAAGGATGTTAAGATTTGGGGTTGTCCGGCCTATGTCAAAAAGCAAAATGCGGACAAGCTCGAGGCAAGTTCAGTTTTGTGGAAGTTTGTTGGATATCCCAAGCATTTGCAAGGGAATATCTTCTACCACACCGAGGAACAAAAGGTGTTTTATTTCTCGGCATGCCACCTTTTTAGAAAAGGAATTTCTTTTGAAGAAATTTATGGTCATGAGGTAGAACTGGAAGGAGTTCCAGCTATACAAACTGCAGCTGATGATTTGGTAGAACCGAAGGATTCAATAGTTTCCAACGAACCTCAGCCTCTCCGCCGATCTGGTAGGGTTCCTCATCCACCTAAGAGATACTTCGGTTTTCTCTATGACAGTAGGAGCGAGGATTGCATCATAAGATGATGACCCAACTGGTTTCGAGCAGGCCATGAAGAGTGGGGACTCTGTAAGAATGGCTGGATGCTAAGCGATCTGACATGGAATCCATATACACCAACAAAGTATGGACTTCGTTTGCTTTATCTGAAGGGTTAAATCCCCATCAGAAGCAAGTATATCTTGAGAAGATTACTTGGTGTAGATGGAAAAGTTGAGACTTTCAAAGCTAAGGCTTGTTGCAAAAGGTTCTCGTCATCGACCAGGTGTGGATAATGATGAAACCTTTTCTAGTGCCTATGCTTAAGTCCATCCAAATCCTACTTGCCACTGCTACATACCATAACTACAATATCTAGCGGTTGGGTGTCATGACCGCTTTTCTAAATGGTGATTTAGAAGAGAGCGTCTATAAGTACACAGCCAGAGGGTTTCGTAGACAGTGGGAGCAGCGGAAATGTGTGCAAATTGTTTTATGGATTAAAGCAGGCATCGCGAAGTTGGAACATCTGTTTTGATGTGGTAGTCAAAGTGTTTGACTTCATCAAAATGGTAGATGAACCTTGTATATACAAAAAAGGTAGTAGGAAGTATGGTGATGGTCCTCGTATTGTACGTGGATGACATACTCTTGATAGGAAAGGAGTTTCCTATGCAACGCTCGGTCAATCTTCTCTCATCACATAGATTCTCCATATAGGATCAAAGTGATACCTCCTAAATCCTGGGTTTTGGATCTATGAGATAAATCTAATTGGATATTAGGATTCTCACTCATTGTTAGTGAGATGGTATCAATCAATCCTAAGGAGAATCACTGGATTGCTTCCAGAGTGGTAAGGTCGACTGAATGTCAGTCACAGGCATTGTCTTTACCCTCAGTGGAGGGACGGTATGTTGGAAGAGTTCCAAGCTAAATACCGTGACATACTAAACGATAAAGGCTGGATACATTGCTACCATGGATACTACCAAAGAGGTAGTCTGGATGTATATAGTTCATGAGATGAACTTCGTTCCTACCATTGTGTGACAATGGAGTTATGGCTTTGGCCTAGGAACCTCCGCCCCATCAGAGATCAAGACATATTCTTAGGCAGTATCACCTGATCATAGAGATGGTTGATCTCCAGGGAGATCGAGGATAGGAGAGTAGATACAGAGGAGAACAGCGCGGATCCACTCACAAAGGCCTATTTCCCAGTAGAGACTTTTATGGGATGGTTGAGTATGAGATACTTTAACCACTGCTGATTGTTGGGTATGAGATACTACAACAGATGGACCTAGTGCAAGTGGGAGATTGTTAGTGATATGTATGACCTAGAGGCCATTACTGTACATACGATGTATATTGTAGTGGATGCTTGGACATATATATGGAGGACTTTCTTGCTCGACATGATAGTATGCTATCTGGTTGCTCTTTATCTTAACATGTACTCTGTTACATGTTGATAAAGCCCTTAGGATGAGTACTTGACTACCAGGACTATGATGCAGATCATACTAGTGGGGACAGAGTAGTCGTTAAGTACATCCTTCAAATGTTCCTAGTCGTAGGTGTATCGAGACAGAGCATCGATATACCAGAGTAGACTAGCGTATAGCTTCTCGACCCATGTAGATGGGCGATGGATGATCCCATATCTATTGGTGTTTGACATCAGAGACAGTATATGGGTGCTCAGTGGAGACTGGGTACACTGGACGGACTCACCGAGAACTCCCAGATGGTATTATACCTATCGTCAGATGGCAGTTCTCTGGTGACACTGGTACAGGTTAGTCTGTAGACCCGAGATTGTCATAGAGTCTTGTGTGATTCCCACTGTGCTTTGATTTTCACCTTACCACGTTCAAGAGAACGTGCAAAACGGAGGCTTTTGGGTACAGTCCCGAGTCACATGGAGGCAATGAGCGATAGGAGGGGTTTCGTCTCTCCCGGTATTGGGAGTTGATGTTGCGCTGTGCTCGATTGGCTATAACAGGAAGTCCTTGGCCAAGGATGCTTCAGAGATATACTGGTAAGTGTTATCAGTAGTTTCTCGACCCGTTATGAGCCTCATATCGACACGACTTATCGAGTTACTGGGGTCTGACGTTTACCACCCCTAGACGAGATATGCGACATATCAGACGAAGAGACCGGACTGTACGGTAGTGTTACAAATTGGATTCACAGGTGTGTGAGCAGGATTTCTTATTGATCTTCTGATCGCTCAATACCCGGGTGTCCATTACGTTTAGAAGCCGCTTGCGGCTTGTGGGTGTTTGATATGATCATTACCTACTGCCGGCGTATTGACGAGTTTTTAGAGTCCTACACAGGGGTTTTCTGGCTCAAGAGAAACGGAGTAGGAGCACATATATGATATGTGCTGGACCGAGATTGATACGAGTATGTGAAACCATATTCTATTCTCGCAATGTGTGACATGATTGGTTATATGTGATATAGCCGGGTTATCGGATCAAGTGTTGATTCGATAAGATATTACATTAAGATATTAGTCAGTTATATTTGATATAGCCGGATTATTAAATCAAGAGTTGATTTAATAATTTAATATATAATTATATATTAGATATATTACATTACATTAACTAGTATTATCTCACTTAAGATTTCTTTTCTTACTTGATTGTGCATGTTGTATATATGTGATATATGCAAGTGTACATGTTTGTGTCATGATTGATGATACACAAAAGATGGGTGTATAAGACTTAAACCATTTAAAGGTTAAATTTGGGTTTTATATATTGCTTAAAGAATAACAAAAGAGAATGACTTAGTCAAAGTTGTCAAGCTTAAGTGAAGCTTGTAGAAACTTTGATAAAGTCAACTCTTTTGTCATTCATTAAGATATTATCAAACCCAACCCTTAACCATAGTGTGTGGTTTATTCTCTACATGAGTTAAGGATGATAACTTTAACTCACCCATGGTTACATAATTCATTTGGATGAATTATTCACAAGACTTCTTCTTCCTCTTCAAGCTCCATGAAAAGCTTACTAGCTCTAATGGAGGTATGAGAAAAAGTGTGAGAAAATCAATTCTAAAGTGAGCCCACTTCCTAATTCATCATCCTCTACTACTTGCCATTTAGTATAGGGTGTTCTCTTCACAAAGTTCTTGACCTAGTGAAGAAATAGCTTGGGTTAGTGTCTTCCCGACGTAGATCATCTTCGGCCTCGAAGTCATCGAAGCAAGCACGTTCGTTTCATCGCGGAGCCTCTCTAGAGTCCGAAGTTCACGATCGCAGCGGAGGGGACTACTACACGGAGCTATTGAAGTGAAGGACCGGTCTACAAAGGTTGTATTCCTTGCTCACTGCCTTTTGCAAAGTGTTTGCATATGGATTCCGTATTATTTCTAGTAAACGGTCTATCTTTAGGGTTAGCTAGAACGGCAAAATTTTAATTTGGCATGGACGATGCCTCCCGAAACCTTGCTGCCGTCGTAGGTAACCCTTCATTACATACCCTCCTGAGCGGATCAACGCCATTCCCAGTTAGAACAGCAGCATCGACTTCCACCATTGGAGCTGATGGGGTAAGTCCAGAGGGGGAGTTGCCCCCAGCTCTTCTCACTCGGCGCCAGTGGCGATGTCGAGCGTGCCTCGCAGAAGGGACCGCCTCAGTTTAAGAAGAGGCTTCATCATACGCTTGGTTTTACTGAGGAGCTTCAATCGGCGTCAACATGTTAAAGACCGATGTCCTTGTTAAAATTTGAGGAGAAGCGGCCATCCATTCGAAAACTGACCATATGATGGAGGAAGCGCCTTTGACTGCATCGCCTGTAGGATGAGTTAGGAGGGCTATCCATTTTGGGGTAGCCCCTTCAGGTATCACGAGCTTCTTTACGGGCCCGTTTGTGCTTTTACTCAGCCTGTTGAAGACTGAGACGCCAGATTTGGACGGCCCGTTGAGAGGGGCCATTGTGGTTGCTAGTCGATCGAAGACATGCCTTTTAGGGGCTTCTTCTCGCGGTACTGAGGCACCGAAACTCGTAGGTGGGAGCATGGTCCCAAAGAACAATCCAGTAGTGGCTTATGTGACTTGCCCCACTAGCATTGAGAAAATAGAGGCCGCGTTGGGCCCATAGGTCACTCCTCCAGTTGGGGTGGAGTGAGAATTGCTGTTGCATGCAGTGCATTGAGAAGCCATTGATTTTCTGCACATGAGCAAGACACCAGGTTTTAGTACCTCAAATCCAAAGGCAACCATAGCGAATCGCGATTTTGTTCGTATGATACGACATACGAAGTTTGGGGTAGAAAGAGGAAAAGGTCCCACTGGGCGTGGTAGAATCTGTTCACCGCCGAAAGACCGTACCGAGACGTTGGGACGTCTGACCTGAATTTGGGGGCAGATGTTATTTGGACTTATCCATCCACCTCTCCGAGTATACCAAATAGATTTATGGCACCGTATATCGGAGGTTTGGATAGATACGACCGTTATAGCAGACTTTATCAGATTCCCCCTTATTTGTGAGGGGTTTTTGATTGTGGGGAAGCTCTCCCCTGCAGGCGAAAGCCCCTGCAGGTAATTACGTTATTGTGTTGCGATAACCAGTTTCTCCTGCTCCAGCAGTTCACTTTGTGTAGTGTGTTTTTTTATTTATTTTGGGTTGCCCGTGGATTGTATACGGAGACTAATCTATGTCGTCGCCCATTGGGCGCGGATTAGTCCAAATCAGTATATTCTAGATCTGGGTTTTGAACTTAGGTTGTATATTCTCTTAGTTCAAAAATATTTTGTTTTATTTAAGGACCGTTAATCTAGTTTGACATTAAGATCAACTTAAATATGTGAGCATTTGGGCATAATTTATTTTTTAACTAAGGATACGTTGTTCCTGTTTAAGACTAAGATCAACTCAGCAATATTTTAAGGATCATCATGTTATTATGACCCACCAATAGAGCATTTGGGCACAGCTGCAAGAAAACTTCAGAGACTTAGCCAATTTGGGCTTGGTCTGCTCAGTCTTTTTTCATTCAAAAGTGCTAAGCACTTATTTGGGTTCTGCTTTTTCAGCCCCCCTTTTTTTTATGTAAAAGTGCTAAGCACTTATTTGAAGCTCTGGCGCTCACATGGGTATCATGTGAAGCCTTCAGTTATGGGCGCTGTCCAATTAGTGCTAAGCACTCAGTCTATTTGACTGAATATATATATATATATATAGTGCTAAGCACTTTTTATATGGCGTCCACATGAAGAGCACGTGCGGCGCTGTCTCATTTTATTTTGTTGGGCGCCCACGTGTTTTTCACGTGAGGCACTGTCTCATTTTATTTTGTTGGGGGCCCACATGTTTTTCACGTGAGGCGCTGGGCGCAGCCCAATCAGTGCTAAGCACTTAGCCGTTTTGGCTGTAAATGAGGTGTTAAGCACTTTTATTCAGCGCTCACGTGTATTTCACATGAGACGTTGGCCTTTTGCTTTGGACGCCCACGTGTATTTCACGTGAGGTGCTGAGCGCTGTTGGGGGTGCCCACGTGGGAAGCACGTGAGGCACTAAGTTCTTTTCTTTTTCAGAGATTGAATCTCTGTTAATGGCCTTTTAACCATTAATAATCACCAAGATCTTTGTTTTGAAGATCTGGAATCAAGTTTTATTTAAGAACTAAGTTCTTATGTTTTTTTATAAGAACTAAGTTTCTTTTTAGGGTTAAACCCTATTTTTAGAGGAATTGAATTCCTATAGGATATGTTCTTTTTCTTTTTCTTAGTTCTTTTCTGAATCTTTGATTCTCAAGAACCAGATCTTCCCGATGAGAATTAAATTCTTAGCTTGTGGGAGACTTGCCTTGTGGATGTCAGATCCAGAGAAAAAATAAGTTCTTGAGAAGGGTTAAACCCTTAAATATGATATGATAAGTAAAGGAGATGTTCTGATCTCTGTGGTTTCTTTACCTAGGGTTTGAGAGGAGGAAGATTTTCTTCCCTATTGAGAATTAAACTCTCTGTTGTTTTTGATAGCCTTTTGTATTTTTGCAGAAACTTATGGGGGGTTCCCTCTATATGAGACTTGAATTCTCGGGTCCTTTATATAGTAGAGGCAAGTTTGTTAATTAATTTGAGAAAATCTCTCATTGAGAGATTCCAATTGATTTTATTGGTCTCAAAAATTACTTAGGGAATTTTATCCACCGTTGGATCTTTGATCCAAGGATTTCTGTTTTACAGAATATGTTTTCTTGTTTTTAACAAGATTGGAGAAATATTTTCCCATGTACAGCATTTTATTCTGTAAAACGGTGATTTTTAATCACCATTGGATTTTTAATCCAAGGGCTCTCTGTTTTATAGAGAGAAATCTTTTTTGTTTGTAAAGATTGAGAAAATATATTCCCAAAATAGAATTTTATTCGATCATTGGAACTTTGATCCAACCTAGAATATATTTCTCACTTAGAATGATTTGGGAGATATTTTCTCTTAATAGAATTTACTTCTATATTTTGACGATTTATCATCTCCATTGGATTTTTGATCCAACGGCTCTGTTTAATAGAGAGTATCGCAGTTTTTAGGGAAATACCCCCTTGTAGAATTTAATTCTACTGATTTTTACTTGGGCGCCAGCGCTCACGTGTCACGCACGTGGGTGCCACTTAAGAATTTAATTCTAGGCGCTCATGTGCTTTTCACATTGGCACCCACGTGAGCTTCATGTGTGGTGCCACCATAGGATTTAATCCTACAAGGTTGGCGCTGGTGCTGGCGCCTTCGAAGGGAGCACGTGAGGTGCTGCCTCATTATAATTTAACTGAGCTTAACTATTTTATTATGTTTAAATATTAGGGGAACAGGTGTTCCACGATAAACACCTTTTGAGAAAAACATTCACACCGGGACAACAAGTACTTCTTTACGATACCCGTCTCCATCTTCATTGGGGTAAGCTGAGATCTCGTTGGAAAGGACCTTTTATGGTGCGCTATGTATACCCGCACGGTGTAGTGGATGTAGAAAATGTTTAAAACGGTTCCATTTTCAAAGTAAATGGGCATAGATTAAAACCGTATTTTTCCGCTGACCTATTGGAAGAGCTCCTTTTCTTGCAGGAGCTGCTTTATCATGACTAACTTTACTCTGTCTCACCTTCATGTTTCGGTTTTCCCGCCATAAACAGTGGTAACACTGTTTCATCTAAGAATGGAGGTGTGTATATTAGTAGATCCAATAATAAATAATAAAATTATAAATAAATATATGTGCATGCTAAAGAACTAGTTTGGGGGTGGCTTTCCATTTGACTATCTTTTGACCCTATTATTCTCTATCCAAATATACAGGTTTTTGCGCTCGAACAAAAACATCAGTGAGGACACTGTTGCAAACAGGTTTAGGGGAGGTTTGTGCTTATTCACGTTTCATTTTGCACTATAAAAATAAAGAACTATAAAAAATTTAGAAAATAAAAGTTAGAAAGTGAAAAATACATATGAAAGAGAGGAAGAGACTTAAGAAATGTAAGAAAATTAGATGTTTTAGAATGAAACTAGTAATACGTGGCCATGAGCTGCTGTCACAAGGGTTAGTAAGATGAAGGAATCACTAATCTGCGGATAGAAATAAGTGTGAAAAACAGTCCCTATTCTTGAGTCCAAACATATGAACGTTAATACCCTACTATACGCACTTGAACACATCTTGTAACTTTGGATAGTAGAGGATACCTTGAAATACTCTTTCCTGAAAACCTTAGTATAAAAAAATGACACATAAAATAAAATTTAAAAGAAAAATGAACATTGGTTTTGTAATTACTTAAGGCAGTAAAAAAAATATAGCAAGGGTGCCTCATCACCTAGTGCCTTAGACCAACTGGTTTGGGAGTCACTGCTAAGGCTTAGGTGTTGCAAGATTAGGATATTGCTAAGTACACCATAATAATTGAGCACATTTGGTAATCGGTTGGTTAGTGCATCAAGAAATATTAACGGTCATATGAAGAATGTGTCAGCAAATCCATATAAAACATCACTGACTAAAAAGTACTAAGGAATATGGACAAAGAGTATGATAGCTTGAATTGAATTCTCCAAGTGTAGGAATGACTTTACACACATGTAGGAGTATATGATCAATGTTTAGAGGAAAGGTAGGGAGAAAGAATAAATATGATGTTTTATTGAGGGTGGATGTGATTTCCGACAACTTTTCAAGACTATTAAGATAGGGCTCATGACAACTGAAAAGGTAGTGTAGTTTGAAACTCTTATTTTCAAGTTTTTCTTTTATATGTTCTTATCTTTGCATATAATTTTCGTCTTCTTTCCTTTATTTTCTAAATTTTGGGGATTTTGTGGGTGAAATCCACCGAAAACCCTCAGCAGACAACACTCCTTCTACTAGGGACACCTAGAGGTTTAACGGTTTGTTGCACGGGCTAAGTGTAATTGTGTTGCCTATGAAAGTGTGCTAGATTTTTCTTTTTATTTTAAGAATAAAATAGTTTCCTCAGGACGATCAAAATTAAGTTTGGGGGTATTTGATCAGTCATATTTATTGCACATTTGTACGGTCTTTTTCCCTATTTTTATTAATTACTAAAATGTGTTATTTGTAATTTAAGAACATATGTGGGTTTATTTGTAAAAAGATTATTGTCATATGTTTCTTAATTTATAATTAATATAATTGGAGAATATATGCATATCATATTTAAATAAAATATCCATGAGATTATTTATTATTAAAATATGCATATCATATCAAATATTCTTAACCAATATTATTAAGATAACATATCAATTAATTGGTTGGAATATTATCTCAAATAAAACAAATGCTGCTAATAATTTGATTTTAGATATTGTGCATCATTGTACCTGAAATGAAGTAGGGGGAAACTGTTCAAGCGAAGCCAACAGTATATATATATGTTTATAAATGCATATATATAAAAAGACAGTGGAAGAAAGCGACAGAGGACTCATTTTATGGGACTATTGGTTACAAAACACATGGGTCCCACAAAATCAAGATGGCGGCTGGCTAATGATGAGGCAAAGCAATTACAATGAGGCAAAAGGAAGATTCTCATTAAATAAGCAGTGGATTTCAAATGACCCTACACATTCCCCTAGGAGAAATCCATCTTGGACTCTGTAACAAATCAAACAGAATCAAGGGAATTAAATTCCCAGAAAAAGCACCACTGCAGGCCTCTTCCTCTTGGTTACAGAGAGATAACTTAGGGCAAGAAAACCCCCCAAGAAGTCCCCATGGGAAGAACTCGGTTCTTCATAGGAATTAAATTCCTTTTGAGAAGGGGAATTAAATTCCCAGAGACATTCTTTTGAGATGGAATTAAATTCCATGGGAAAGACAAATGCCGCCATTGACCCCTGAAGATCAGAGAAACCCTAAGAGATCTATTATTTGAAGATTAAATGATTTTCTGTTTTTTTAAAGAGCTTCAAAAAGATGGGTTCTTGATTAAAGGGAAAAACCCTTGTCCTGGATTTAAAATCCAATAGAGATTCCTGCAAAAGTTCTTCATTCGTTCAAGATTATTACTTGAGGAAAGAGAATCTTTCAACAGAGTTAAACTCTGGAAATTTTTTGAAACAGAGAACTAAGCTCTGGAAAGGAGAATTAAATTCTCAAAAGGAAAAAGTTTGCAAGGAAGAAGATGAAAGAGTGGAGGCGCTTCTGAAGAGACCCCTGCATTTATAGGATGTGATGGAAAACGTTTCATCTCCCCTATTCCCCATACAGATCCAATAGTCACAAAAGTGACAACGTTGCACACACGTGCAGACACGTGAGAGAAACACTGTGGGGAAATTTGTTCCCTGATTAAAAATCAGGAATTACCTCAATAAGGTATCACGTGTTCACACGTGACCAATGGTCACGTGTTGACATGTGATAGTTAAAACAGAAATAAAAACAAACGGCTGAAGGAAATACCTCAATGAGGTATCACGTGCTCACACGTGACCAATGGTCACGTGTTAACACGTGATGGTTAAAACAGAAGCATAAATAAGCGGCTGAGAAAAGGACTCAATTGGGGGTCACGTGCTCACGCGTGACCAAGGGTCACGTGCCAGCACGTGCCAGGCTTTGAAAGACTTAAAGTTTAATAGAATTAAAATTCTTAATTCCTCTGAATCTTTCCAAATGGAAAAGGGTTATGGGGAACCATTGGATTAAAAATCCAGGGGTGATTAAAAATCACCAATTTATGGAAAAATCTTAGACAAGGAAAGATTTCCCTAAATCTCACCAAAAGTAACAAACAGAATATCTTTGGATTTAAAATCCAACGGTGAATAAAATTCATTGTGTGATCTAAAGGATCATATTAATTATGAAAACAAACAAAATCTTTCAATGAAAGATTTACTAAACAAATTGATTCTTTTCCTTCTCCTATAAATAGGAGCCAAGAGGAGGAGGAGATGGAGAATTTTTGGAATCTTGAAATTTCAGAGAGAAAAGAAAGGAGAATTTAATTCTTAACAAAGAAAACCCTAGGTGAGAAAAGGAAGGGGATCAAAACTTCAAACAGAGAATTTAATTCTCAAAATCTAAAAGTTTAACTCTTCTGCAAAAAGAACTTAGTTCTTTCTCTAGTTGAAGATCTGCAGAAGCAAATCTCCCCATAGGTTGAGAATTTAATTCTCATCGGGTTGAGATCTTGCCATGCAGATCCAAGACTTAGAGGAAGGATTGAGCTCAGAGAATTTAATTCTCCTAAATTTATAGGAATTTAATTCCTCCAAGATAGATTAGGGTTTTAAAACCCTATCTGAGAATTTAATTCTGCCAATTTACAGGAATTCAATTCCTTCATGATAAAACTAGGGTTTAACCCTATATGAGAATTTAATTCTCTTAAAATTATAGGAATTCAATTCCTTCAAGATGGACATAACTAGGGTTTAACCCTAATTGAGAATTTAATTCTCCCAAACTCACAGGAATTCAATTCCTCCTAAATGAAATTAGGGTTTTACCCTATACAAGAATTTAATTCTTTTACATATATGGGAATTTAATTCCTCTAAATGAAATTAGGGCTTAACCCTACTTAAGAATTTAATTCTTGCACAATAGGAATTTAATTCCTCCAAAATCATAATTAGGGTTTAACCCTACAGAGAATTCAATTCTAAAAAAATAAGGAGACTTGAAAGATCTCTGTGCACGAAAAGGGCTAAGGTCACGTGACCCCTGAAAAGATCCCTAAAAGGGAGAAGAAAAGAAGCTATGAGGCAATGCCTCACGTGCTCCCACGTGACCTCCGAACACAGAAAGAAAAAGCAAAGGAAAAGAAGCTTTGGGCGCTCTCACGTGTCCCCATGTGACCCCTTAGCAAGTGCTTTAATAATCAGTTCATAAATCTCCATCACGTGTCAACACGTGATGCTCAAAAAAATATATAAAACAAAACGTGTTTAACACTTAATTGCAGAACGAAGTAAAAGGGGATCTGGGCCCACCTTCGGGTGCCCTCGCGTGGCCCCACGTGATCCATTCCTATTGAGTGTTTAAACACTAATTTAAATGACTTATTTCTAGGGTTTAACACTGTTATTCTCTGGTGTTTAACACTAACTCGAGAGCTTTGATTCCAGTATTTAACACTGTTATCTTCTAGTGTTTAACACTAATTTGAGAGTTTTATTTCCAGTTTTTAACACTGTTGTTCTCTAGTGTTTAACACTATTTTTAGCCAAATTGGCTAATTTTCCAGAGGCAGAAGCCTCCCCTTCAACTGAATCTCAAAATTGAGTAAAATTCAGAGCTATAATGTCTAATGCTCAGTCAAAGACAAAAAATGTTACCAAAGCCCTCAAACTCTTGTTTAAGCATTTCTAAATGATGAGAGGCTGAACCCAGACAAATGTCGAATGGTCCAACAAAGGGTCAATACTTCAAATTTAATTGGATTTAGCTCAAGTTGGCCATAAGTCCTCAATTCAGATTTAACTGAGACAATGTGCTCATAACATAATTAATTGATCTTAGTTCCAAATTGGACTACAGATCACTTAATCCACTTCGGCTCGAGGTTACATCTCTTAACTCCTCTGATATTTGTCGTTGTAATCCTTCAACGTCTTCAGAGAGGTGACGGGTCCCGACAACCACACATTTCATGGACTATGATGTCCTTAACCTTGACTGTGAGGTCTCTAAACTCACGGACTATGATGTCCTTAAGCTCGACCGTGATGTCTTTAAACTAACATTGGACAGTGGGGTCCTTAAACCCACGGACTATGATGTCCTTAACCTCGACCGTGATGTCTTTAAACTAACATTGGACTGTGGGGTCCTTAAACTCATGGACTATGATGTCCTTAACCTCGACCGTGATGTATTTAAACTAACAATCGACCGTGATGTCTTTAAACTAACATTGGACTGTGGGGTCCTTAAACTCACGGACTATGATGTCCTTAACCTTGACTGTGAGGTCTTTAAACTCATGGACTATGATGTCCTTAACCTCGACCGCGATGTCTTTAAACTAACAATGGACCGAGATGTCCTTAAACTAATAATGGACCACAATATCCTTAAAACTCATCGACTACATTGTCCCTAAACTAAACATTAGAGTCCAATTGCTCTTTTGTTGGATCTAAATGATTCCGTTAAGTTGATCTTAGTCTAAAATTAGACTAACATATCCTTAACTTAGGTTTAAATTGATCTTAGTCTCAAATAAGGCTAACGTATCCTTAAACCCAACCCCCAAACCCAAATCTAAGAAAAATACGGATTTGGACTAGTCCACGCCCTACGGGCTACAACATAAATTAGTCTCCGTATACAATCCACGGGCAACCAAACACAAAACAAACACCCACGACACGAAATGACCATCTGGAGAAGGAGAAAGTTGTTACCGCGATGCGGTAGCGTAATTAGCTGCAGGGAAGAGCATCCCCACAATCAAAAACCCCTCAATGAGGGGGAATCTGACGAAGTCTGCTACATCGGCCGCATCCGTTTAAACCTTCGATGCATGGTGCCATAAATCAACTTGGCATCTTCGGAGAGGTGGACGGATAGCACCAATTAGCATCTGCCTCGAATTTCAGGCAAGACGGACCTACACGGTCGTGTCTCTGTATTCGGTGGGGAACAGGAACCTTGTTCATCTCATGAACAAGAAATGTCCAGACAGCCACTTTGGCAGTATCCTTGGTAGCAATGTTTTCAGCCTTTATCGTCTAGTATGTCACGGTATCTAGCTTAGAACTCTTCCAACATACCGTCCCTCCACTGAAGGTAAAGATAATGCCTGTGACCGACTTTCAGTCGACCTTATCACTCTGAAAGCTGGAACCAAGAACATTCATTTAGTGCTTCTCAAGTACTTAAGAATGTCCTCCACAACTCTGTCCAGTGATTCTCCCAAGATTCGATTGATTCCTGATTACTACAAATGAGTCATATACATGTGGTCTGGTACATAACATCACATATATGATAGAGCCTACTGCCGAAGCATAGGGTATCCCTTGCACGCGAGCTTTCTACAAATCAGTCTTGGAAGACATCTTTTTGGAGAGAGTGATTCCTGAGTAAGTGAATGAACCGCCACGCTAAGAATCCTCCATACTAAACCCCTTTAGTATGGTGTTAATGTACCTGGATTTGGGACACTCCCAACATCCACTTAGATCTATTACCATAGATCATAATCCACAAGATTTAGTAGGTATCATCCAGATCTTCTATTGAGAATCCTTGTGATAAGAGAAGCTTGACCGAGTGTAGCATTGGAAACCATTTTCTATCAAGAGTATTTCATATACGTACAATACATGGAAGACAACCTTACTCTCTACAACCTTCTTGTATATACAAGATTCATCTTGTAGGGTTACTAGGCACTCTTACAAGGGTCTATAAGGTATCAACCATGCCCGATTTAAATTTTAGACGTGCCGAACAATCCTAACCAAGATCTTAAACTAGAGATTAGGCGAAACAAAGCAAGTAAACAACTTTACTTCTAAGAGTTTAGGATTACAACCTTTGTAGTCCGGTCCTTCACTTCTAAAACTCCGTGTTGAGGTCCCTTTGCTGCGATCATCGAGTATCCGGACTCTAGAGAGGCTCCACAAAAGAATGATGCAAGCTTGCTTCCGATCTTCGATAACATAGATGATCTACCTTGAAGAAACTCAAACCCAAGCTCTTGCTTTGCTAATCAAGTATTAGCAAAGCAAACACCCTAATCTAAGTGGTTAGAATAGATGAGGATAATGAAGTAGGAATTTAGCTCTCATTTATTTTCTATGTCTAACTCATTTTCATCACTACACAAAAAGCTAGAAAGATTTTTATGCAAGGAAGAAGAAGAAAGAAGATGATCAATCCTTTTGTGATGAATAATGAATTGTAGTGAGGTTAGAAATGCAACCATGGGTTAAGTATGATAACTTAACCCATGAAGAGACTTAACCATGGTGAAGGGTTGGGTTGGGTTAACAAATATCAACCAAAATATATTTAGAAAATATCTTTAGTTAAAAAGAAAAGCAAAGCATCTAGAAGCTTCAAGAAGGTTTAACCCTAATCCAAACCCTAACCATGTTTAAACTCCACAAAACATGTTGCATTTGTAACCTTAACTTGTTACAATATTATATATCACATATATAATATATTTTGTAACAAAATAAAATAATACAATTAACATATATCGCATATATATCAATGTATTACCCGAGTGAGAAAAAGAATCTTTTAGTGAGCTTATATTAGTTAATGTAATTTAATATATCAAATATATAATTATACATTAAATTATCGAATCAACACATTAAATTATCGAATCAACACTTGATCCGATAATCCGGCTATTTCACAAATAACCGACTAATATAATCTGTATCAGTTCATCGAATCAACACTTGATCCGATGACCCGGCTATATCTCATATACCCGGCCGATAACTCATATCGCGAGAATCTAATACGGTATCACATACACGTATTGTTCTCGGTCCCGCACATATCATATATGTGCTTCTACTCCGTTTTGCCTGAGCCAGGAAACCTCTGTGCAGGACTCTAAAGAATCGTCAATACGCCGGTAGTAGGTGATGATCATATCAAACACCCATAAGCTGCAAGCGGTCAGCTAAACGTAACAGCCACCCAGGTATTGAGCAATCAGAAGATCAACATGCAAGCCTGTACTTTCTCCCGTGAATCCAACCAGTAACACTCCCGTACAGTCCGGTCTCTTCATCTGATATGTCGCATATCTCGCCTAGGGGTGGTAAACGTCAGACCCCAGCAGCTTGATAAGTCATGTCGATATGAGGTCTATAACAGTTTGAGAAACTACTGATAACACTTACCAGTAAATCTCAGCAACCCTGGCCAGGGATTTCCAGTTATAGCCAATCGAACACCGTGTAACATCAACTCCCTATACCGGGAGAGACGAAACCCCTCCTATCGCTCATTACCTCCATGTAATTCAGGACTGTACCCAAAAGCCACCTTTTTGCACGCCCTCTTGGACGTGGTATGATGGAAATCAAAGCACAGTGGGAATCACACAAGACTCTATGACGATCTCGGGTCTATAGAATAACCTATACCAGTGTCACCAGAGAACTGCCATCTGACGTGAGCTATAATACCATCTGGGAGTTCTCGGCGAGTCCGTCCAGTGTATCCAGTCTCCACTGAGCACCCGTATACCTTCTCTGATGTCAAACACCAATGGATATGGGATCATCCATCGCCCATCATATGGGTCAAAAAGCGCATACGCTAGTCAACTCTGGAGTATCGATGCCCTGTCTCGGCACTCCTACGACTAGGAACATTTGAAGGATGTACATGGCGACTACACTGTCCCCACTAGTATGATCTGCATCATAGTCCTGGTAGTCAAGTACTCATCCTAAGGGCTTTATCAACATGTGATATAGAGACAGTTAGAGTACATGTTAAGATAAAGAGTAACCAGATAGCATACTATCATGTAGAGCAAGAAAGTCCTCCCTATATATGTCAAAGCATCCACTACAATATACAATGTATGTAGAGTAATGGCCTCTAGGGCATACATATAACTAACAATCTCCGACTTGCACTAGGGCCATCTGTTATGGTATCGCATACCCAACAATAAGCTATGGTTGAAGTATCTCATACTCAACCATCCCATAAAAAACTCTACTGGGAAATAGGCCTTTGTGAGTGGATCCGCGCTGTTGTCCTCTGTGTCTTCTCTCCTAACCTTGATCTCCCTGGAGATCAACCATCTTCATGATCAGGTAATACTGCCTAAGAATATGTCTGGATCTTTAATGGGACGGGGATTCCTAGGCATAAGCCACAACTCCATTGTCACACAATGGTAGGAACTAAGTTCATCTCATGAACTATTATATATATATCCAGACCGCCTCTTTGGTAGCATCCTTGGTAACGATATATCTTGCCTTTAATCGTCTAGTAAGTCACGGTATCTAGCTTGGAACTCTTCCAACATACCATCCCTCCACTGAGGGTAAAGACAATGCCTGAGAATGACATTCAGTCGTCCTTATTACCCTGAAACCTTTCCAGTGATTCTCCCCAGGATCGATTGATACCATCTCATTACAACTAGTGAGAATTCTAACATCCAATTAGATTTATCTTATAGATCCATAACCCAGGATTTAGGAGGTATCATCTTGATCCTATATGGAGAATCTTTGTGATAAGTGGAGATTGACCGAGTGTAGCATAGGAAACTCCTTCCCTATCAAGAGTATGTCATCCACGTACTCTACGAGGATCACCACCATAATATCTACTACCTTTTTGTATATACAAGGTTCATCTCCCATTTTGATGAAGTCAAACTCTTTGACTACTACATCAAAACAGACGTTCTAACTCCGCGATACCTGATTTATCACATAAAACATCTTGCACACGTTTCCGCTGCTCCCACTGTCTACGAAGCCCTCTGGCTGTGTACTTATAGACGCTCTCTTCCAAGTGTACTTATAGACGCTCTCTTCCAAATCAATATTTAGAAAAGCAGTCATGATACCCAACCGCCAGATATCGTAGTCATGGTATGTAGCCGTGGCAAGTAGGATCTGGATGGACTTAAGCATAGCTTTGAAAGTCTCAATTTTTCTATGTACACCAAGTAATCTTATCAAGATATACTTGCTCCTGATGGGGATTTAACCCTTCAGATAAAGCAACCAAAGTCCATACTTTTTTGGTGTATAAGGATTCCATCTCAGATCGCTAAGCATCCAGCCATTCTTACAGAGTCCTACTCCTGATGGCCTGCTAGAAACTAGTTGGGTCATCATCTCATGATACAATCCTCGCTCCCACTGTCATAGAGAAACCGAAGTATCTCTCAGGTGGATGAGGAACCCTACCAGATCGGCAGAGAGGCTGGGGTTTGTTGGTAACTATTGAATCCTTTGGTTCTACCAAATCATCAGCTGCAGTTTGTATAGCTGGAACTCTTTCCAGTTCTACCTCATGACCACTAATTTCTTCACAAGAAATTCCCTTTCACAAAGGTGGCATGCTGAGAAACAAAACATCTTTTCTTTCTCGGTGTGGTAGAAGATATTCCCTTGCGAATGCTTGGGATATCCAACAAACTTCCACAGAACTGACCTTGCCTCGAGCTTGTCCGGATTTTGCTTTTGACATAGGCCGGACAACCCCCAAATCTTAACTTCCTTAAGAGATGGGCTCTTCCCATACCATATCATATATGGAGTGGTAGGCATATGCTTTGGTTGGAACCCTATTCAATAAGTATGCAACTTCTCAAGTGCATAACCCTAAAAGAAAATAGGCTACTCAGTAGTACTCATCATAGAGCACACTATATCACATAGTGTGCTATTGCTCCGTCCCGATACACCGACGTGCTGTGGTGTATACGGAGGAGTAATGCTAAGAGAGAATCTCATTCTCCTTTAGAATAGTCCAGGAATTCCGTGCTCAAGTATTCTCATCCTTGATCACATCAAAGGACATAATACTTATACCCATTTTTTGGTTCTCTACTTCTAGCTTATATTCTGTGATTATCTCAAAAGTTTCGGACTTGTGTTTCAACAGGAACATATGTCTGAATCTTGAGAGATCATCAGTGAATGTAATGAAGTACAAAGAACCGGTCTTGGCATGTGTAGACAGGGGACTTTCATACATCAGCATGTATCAATCCCAAGAGTTCACTAATTCTTTCTTTGTTTCCAATAAATGGAGCTGTGGTCATCTTATCTTTGTGACATGACTGGCAAATTTTACAAGATGTAAATCCAAACTAATTTAAATATGTATCTTTATGTAACTTTAGCTAGTCGGGTCGCATTGATATGACCTAGTCTATAATGCCTCAAGAAGGATTTGTTCATTTTTGAACTCTTCCTCTTATGTGTTCTGTACGTTAAGAACCGTGGTTTGATTTAGAACGTCTATACTTTTAGATAACGTGCTTGAACCGATCAACTCTTGATATAGGAAATATTCAAAACATTATCCAACAATACAAAATTATATCCTTCTTTACTAATAAAGAGACTGATATGATGTTGTATATCAGGTTCGGTATCTAATAACATTCGTTCAGAATCAATGTATTCTAGTAATACAGGGTGATAACTGCTAACAAACTTGGCTGCAACACTTGCATCATTTCCAACTCTTGAAACTTATAACCCGTTCTCAGTTTTCTACCTATCTGTAGCCCATGTAACAAATTACATTTGCGGGATCCTGATCCGGTATCTCATACCCAGGACGTAAAGGATACTGAGAAACAGTTCTCGGTAATGAACACACCCGAAGAAGATGCATCAGCATGCACTTTCTTCGTTTGGGTGGCATGGGAATTCTGGTAATCCCCTATTTCCTTCTCTGTCTTATAACAATTATAAGTTGGAGCGGGACCAACGTTCCTTAGCGCAGTATAACAAGCGGGTTTGGTCAATATATCCGTATTATTATCTTGATTAAGGCGTGACATAGTCTCTACCTGGAGAGAGATAGAAGAAAACACTCAGCGTATGCTCTTGCAAGATTAGATTGGTTATTAATATATCTAATCAGGATGTCTCCCACTGTTTTAGTCAAATCTTCCTTCAAACCCTAAAAGGAAAGACTAGCCGGGATTAATTACACTCTACAAGTTCGCTAATCTTTCAGCCAGGCCAGTGCCGGTACTTTGAGGGAGGTTCCCCATGCTTTCCCAGGGGCGTAACCCCGTTTTCCTAAGGGCGTAACCCCGTTAACACCTTTCTAGACACCTACTTGATCGGCTAATTGTAATGTGTAAAACTCTCCCAGGAGTAACTCTTACTCGCAGCGGGTATCGGGATCCAACTATCTCATAGAAGGTATGCAATCTCATTGCAAATTTCAACACTTGAAATTCCCAATAATATTTTACCCCTGGCATCCTATGACCTCGATGAAAGCCAACAAACCATAGGCTACTAGTCAAGTTCAACCCGTCATTTCCCGATTGAATTAAACCCACTCGCACGACCCTTGAAGAAAGCCAACAAAGTCGCACGACTACCCTAACTCAATCGCATCATATGCTTATATAGATAAGCATAAATAGCTACCGCACACTACGCCTTGACGAAAGCCAACAAACGTAGTACGAATACTATGAAGTACTTATCTGAAATGACGGAGGGCTACGACAGGTTTTTAAGAAAACCCTTTGCGTAATGAAGTTGATATCGTTGTAGAATCCAGTGATTTTTAATGGAATGTTTTTGAGGCCTTTTCTAGTTTTGCTAAAGAGGTCACTCCCGGTGAAGGGATCGTCGGCTCTTTCCTCATCGAATAAGGCGCAGGATATTTCACAAATATCACTATGCAAAGCAAAAACTATAAAAACAATCAAAAGACAAACCGAGTTTGTAGCATCTGCTAGTTTCGCTAAAGATGTCACTCCCGGTGAAGGGATCTCGGCTCTTTCCTTATCGAATAAGGTGCTGGATGTTCTACAAGGAACACCGCTATGCAAAGCAAGAACTAGAGATGCCAGTTTTTGAGACAAGTTTCTACAACATCTTTAGGTTTCTTTTAGTTTCATTAATCTCATTAATGAAGTCCCATTTTCTTATGCTTCACAAGCATCACTTTTGAAACGAAATCAGCAATATAACATATATCTCATATATATAATATAAACATTCGTTTCAGGCAGTAATATGATCTCATCACAGAACATTGCAGCAGAAGATAACATATGAAATATTGGATATACTAGGATTTCCGTGTTTTATGCGAGCCAGTATAAAACGCGGATTCCACGGTCGCGATGAATAGCCAAACCCACATCCCTAGATCCCTACGAGAGCGGCAAGCAACACTGCCAATTCTAGGGTTAGGAGACCCGGACTCGACTCCTCGAGATGGTCTCCCACTGGATCCTAGAACCCGGTTACTTATGCTCCCCGCCTTGGGTCTACCTAATGCGGAAAAGTAAATAATATACAATGGCGACATTATCCTCAGCCCGGAAGTGCCCCAATAAAAGAATATTACATACAATGAATTTTACATGAATGAAAATAAAAACCCTCATCTCACATAAAACCCCCGGCTATTCAAAACGCGACGATCCAATATAACATATCACAGCAACACATAATATCATATATCATCAACATAAGTAAACATGCGTATCTTAATTGTCGTTGATGTATAGCAACGAAACCGGCTATACACCGCATATTACACTTACGGTCGCAGAAAAGAAAGTGTAAAACTACAACAGTTGGAATCCGCAACCTCCTTAGACATCTCATGCCTAACCAAATGAATTCCTTAGATATCGCATGCCTAATAATTATAAACTCCGCATTTTAGTCTCAATATCGAAAACTCTTTTCAATGTCAAGTCGGGCAATTCAACAAGATTCCCGACATCCTGATCGAATGCTCGTCGCAAACTTTAGTAGACGGCCGCACCCCCGACGCCGTCGAAGAAGTGTACTAAGGCGGAACACCGCTGCCGCGAGCACCCGAACGGATGCTTTTGGCGACGGGGTTCTCCTACAGTCACTTGGTCGGGGCTATGGGTCGTGGCTATCTATTAAGTTTACCCGGCGAGTATCCACGTACGCTACGTGATTGCGACGGACTTTTAATCACATCAAAATCCCGTGGCAACCGATCAAATGAGACTAAACTGCTAGATTTATAACATTCAAATTAGTTATCTCATAACTACTTGTGGATTCCAAATATTGTATCACATTCCAGATAAATAGACAATGTTAAACTTTCCGATCGAATAAACAAACACCCAAAATTTCCCAAATAGCTCAACACTTGAGCAGAGTTCAAAAAGTATCCATCACATGCCACAGTACCAGTGGTCCAGCCGTAGAAGGGTCAAACCAACGCCTCACATGTGGCAACGCCGTACTGCCCCAAACCCTAAGGTTTAGAGGCGGTTCAAACGGTCACATAATCGAGTTAAGGTTTGTGTTCTTCTAGAGTGTCCACCGCGTTACTTGCACGACTTAGAACGTTTTTTAACTAAGGAAAAATCCAACACTTGGAAATTTTCCGGGTCGGGAAAAAGTGAGTTATTGATATCCGTTCAAACTTTTTAACACTTTCTAAATTACCCGGAAAAACTTAAACGAAATTAAACTTTCCGATCGAATCAACGAATACAAAAGATCTCCAGATAACTCAACACTTGAGTAGAATTAAAAATTCCCAGAAGCATGCAAAATTACCTACGGATGTAACTGTAGAAAAAACTAACCCCAATTCCTCTGTACGGCCGCGGAACCGCCGCGCAAGGCAGGGTATTGCCGCGGTTCCGTGGCGCTTTGAGAGAATTGGGATGTCGTATTTTACAGTTATCCTTAGAATTCCCTGCTTAATTTTTTGAGTATTTTTAATATGAAAAATTTTAACTTTTTGAAAAATTTCCAAAGAAGGGGTTAAAATGACGTTACGGGGTTCGATCGGACTTTAAACTTCGTCTAGATATCGCCTAAAACTCTAGCTTGGCTCTGATACCACTGTAGGGTTACTAAGCACTCTCATAAGGGTCTATAAGGCATCAACCATGTCCGATTTAAATTTTAGACGTGCCGAACAACCCTAACCAAGATCTTAAACTAGAGATTAGGCGAAACAAAGCAAGTAAACAACTTTACTTCTAAGAGTTTAGGATTACAATCTTTGTAGTCCGGTCCTTCACTTCTAAAGCTCTGTGTTGAGGTCCCTTCGCTGCGATCATCGAATATCCAGACTCTTGAGAGGCTCCACAAAAGAAAGATGTAAGCTTGCTTCCGATCTTCGATAACATAGATGATCTACCTTGAAGAAACTCAAACCCAAGCTCTTGCTTTGCTAATCAAGTATTAGCAAAGCAAACACCCTAATCTAAGTGGCTAGAATAGATGAGGATGATGAAGTAGGAATTTAGCGCTCATTTATTTTCTATTTCTCACTCATTTTCATCACTACACAAAAAGCTAGAAAGCTTTTTATGCAAGGAAGAAGAAGAAAGAAGATGATCAATCCGTTTGTCATGAATAATGAATTGTAATGAGGTTAGAAATGCAACCATGGGTTAAGTATGATAACTTAACCCAAGTAGAGACTTAACCATGGTGAAGGGTTGGGTTGGGTTAACAAATATCAACCAAAATATCTTTAGAAAATATCTTTAGTTAAAAACAAAAGCAAAGCTTCTAGAAGCTTCAAGAAGGTTTAACCCTAATCCAAAACCTAACGATGTTTAAACTCCACAAAACATGTTGCATTTGTAACCTTAACTTGTTACAATATTATATATCACATATATAATATATTTTGTAACAAAATAAAATAATACAATTAACATATATCGCATATATATCAATGTATTACCCGAGTGAGAAAAAGAATCTTTTAGTGAGCTTATATTAGTTAATGTAATTTAATATATCAAATATATAATTATACATTAAATTATCGAATCAATACTTGATCCGATAATCCGGCTATTTCATAAATAACCGACTAATATAATCTGTATCAGTTCATCGAATCAACACTTGATCCGATGACCCAGCTATATCTCATATACCCGGCCGATAATTCATTTCGCGAGAATCTAATACGGTATCACATACACGTATTGTTCTCGGTCCCACACATATCATATATGTGCTCCTAATCCGTTTTGCCTGTGCCAGGAATCCGCTGTGTAGGACTCTAAAGAATCGTCAATACGCCGGCAGTAGGTGATGATCATATCAAACACCCACAAGCTGCAAGCGGTGAGCTAAACGTAACAGCCACCCAGGTATTGAGCAATCAGAAGATCAACAAGCAAGCCTGTACTTTCTCCCGTGAATCCAACCAGTAACACTCCCGTACAGTCCGGTCTCTTCGTCTGATATGTCGCATATCTCGCCTAGGGGTGGTAAACGTCAGACCCCAGCAGCTTGATAAGTCATGTCGATATGAGGTCTATAACAGTTCGAGAAACTACTGATAACACTTACCAGTAAATCTTAGCAACCCTGGCCAGGGATTTCCAGTTATAGCCAATCGAACACAGTGCAACATCAACTCCTTATACCGGAAGAGACGAAACCCCTCCTATCGCTCATTGCCTCCATGTGATTCGGGACTGTACCCAAAAGCCACCTTTTTGCACGCCCACTTGGACGTGGTATGATGGAAATCAAAGCACAGTGGGAATCACACAAGACTCTATGACGATCTCGGGTCTATAGACTAACCTGTACCAGTATCACCAGAGAACTGCCATCTGACGTGAGGTATAAAACCATCTGTGATTTCTCGGCAAGTCCGTCCAGTGTACCCAGTCTCCACTGAGCACCCGTATACCTTCTCTGATGTCAAACACCAATGGATATGGGATCATCCATAGCCCATCATATGGGTCAAGAAGCGCATACGCTAGTCTACTTTGGAGTATCGATGCCCTGTCTCGGCACTCCTACGACTAGGAACATTTGAAGGATGTACTTGGCGACTACACTGTCCCCACTAGTATGATCTGCATCATAGTCCTGGTAGTCAAGTACTCATCCTAAGGGCTTTATCAACATGTGACATAGAGACAATCAGAGTACATGTTAAGATAAAGAGTAACCAGATAGCATACTATCATGTCGAGCACGAAAGTCCTCCCTATATATGTCCAAGCATCCACTACAATATACAACGTATGTACAGTAATGGCCTCTAGGGCATACATATAACTAACACATTTACCATTTTTATGAAGTCAAACTCTTTGACTGTCACATCAAAACAGATGTTCCAACTCCGCGATGCGTGCATTGATCCTGATGGACTTAAGCATTGCTTTGAAAGTCTCAACTTTTCCATCTACACCAAGAATCTTCTCAAGATCGATTTGCTCCCACTGGGTTTTACCCCTTCAGGTGCACCATGCAAAGTCGTACTTTGTTGGTGTACATGGATTCCATCTTTGATCGCATAGCATCCAGCCATTTCATAGAGTCCCCACTCGTGATGGCCTTCCTGAACTTAGTTGGTCCATCATCAACCATGATGCAATCCTCGCTCCCACTATCACCGAGAAGACCGTAGTATCTCTCAAATGGATGAAGAACCCTACCAGATTCGACGAGAGGCTAAGGTTCGTTGGAAACTATTGAATCCTTTGGTTTCACCAAATCATCAGCTGTTAGTTTATCTAGCTGGAACTCCTTCTAGTTCTAATTCATGACCACTAATTTCTTCATAAGAAATTCCTTTTCTAAAAAGGTGGCATGCTGAGAAACAAAACATCTTTTTCTCCTCAGTTTGGTAGAAGATATTCTCTCGTAAATGTTTGGGATATCCTAACAAACTTACGGAACTGACCTTGCCTCGAGCTTGTCCGGATTCTGCTTTTCAACATAGGCCGGACAACCCTATATCTTAACTCGTTTAAGACATGGTCTCTTCCTACACCATATCTCATATATAGTGGTATGCCCTGATTTGGACGGAACCCTATTCAATAGGTATGCAGATTCTTAAGTGCATAACACCAAAAGGAAACAGGTAACTCATCAGTATTCATCATAGAGCGCGCCATATCTCATAGGGTGCGATACCTCCGCCTCGATACACCGTTGTGCTGTGGTGTACGCGAAGGAGTAAGCTGAGAGAGAATCACATTCTTCTTTTAGAAAATCCAGGGACTCCATGCCCAAGTATTTGCCTCCTCGATCACATCGAAGGATTTTAATACTTCCACCCGTCTGGTTCTCAACTTCAAGCTTATATTCCTTGAATTTCTCAAAATTTTCACTCATGTTTCAACAGGAACACATGTACGAATCTTGAGAGATGGTCGATGAATGTAATGAAGTACCAAGAACCAACCTTGGCATTTGTAGACATAGAACCGTATACATCATCATGTATGCATCCCAAGAGTTCACTAACTCTTTCTCTATTTCCAGTAAACGGAGTATTGGTCACTTTACCTTTGTGACAAGACTGGAAAGTATCATAAGATGAAAATTCGAACAAATTCTTATATTCATCCTTATGTAACTTAGCTGGTCATGTCGCATTGATATGACCTAGTCTATAATTCCATAAGAAGGATTCGCTCATTTCTGAACTACTCCTCTTATGTGTGTTCTATATATTTTGAACCGTGGTTTGATTTAGAATGTATATGCCATTACATAACGTGCCTGATCCAATCAACTATTGATAAGGAAAATGTTGACAACATTATCCTGCAATACAAAATTATATCTTTCTTTAACTTAATAAAGAAACTGATGTAATGATGTATATCAGGTTCGGTATGTAATAACATTTGTTCAAAATCAATGTATTAATACAAGATGATATCTGCCAACTGACTTGGCTGCAACAATTGCACCATTCTCTAACTCTTAGAGATATATCACCCATTCTCAGTTCTCTACCTTTCTGTAGCCCTTGTAACTCTTACATATATGGGATCCTGATCCGGTATCTCATACCTAGGACGTAGAGGTTACTGAGAAACAGTTCTCGGTAATGAACACACCCGAAGAAGATGCATCAACATGCCCTTTCTTCGATTGGGTGGCATGGGAATCCGAATATTCCCCTATTTCCTGCTCGGACTTATAACAATTATAAGATAGAGCGGAACCAACGTTCCCAAGCACAGTATAATAAGTAGGTTCGGTCAAAGCATCCATATTATTATCTTGATTAAGGCATGACTTGGTCGCTACCAGAAGAGAGAGAGAAGAAAACACTCTGCGTGCGCTCTTGCAGGATTAGATTGGTTATTATTTTATCTAATCAGGATGGCTCCCACTGTTTTAGTCAAATCTACTTTCAAACCCTAAAAGGTAAGACTAGCCGGGATTAATTACATCCTACAAGTTCTCCAATCTTTCGGCCAGGCTAGTGTCGGTACTTTAAGGGAGGTTCCCCGTGTTTTCGCACGGACCTAATTAAAATAAACCTCATTTTCCCAGGGGCGTAACCCCGTTAACACCTTTCTAGACACCTACTTGATCGGCTAATTGTAATGTGAAAAACTCTCCCAAGAGTAACTCTTACTCGCAGTGGGTATCGGGATTCAACTATCTCATAGAAGGTATGCAATCTCATTGCAAATTTCAACACTTGAAATTTCCGATAATATTCTGCCCCTAACCTCCTATGGCCTTGACAAAAGCCAACAAACTATAGGATGCTAGTCAAGTTCAACCCGTCATTTCCTGATTGAATTAAACCCACCCGCACGACCCTTGACAAAGGCTAACAAGGTCGCATGACTACCCTAATCCAATCGCATCATATGCTTAAGCAGATAAGCACTAGTCAGCTACCGCACACTACGCCTTGACAAAGACCAACAAACGTAGCACGAATACTAAATACTACTTATCTGAAATGACGGAGGGCTACGACAGGTTTTTAAGAAAACCCTTTGCCTAATGAACTTGATATCGTTGTAGAATCGAGTGATTTTTAAAAGGAGTGTTTTTAAGGCTTTTACTAGTTTTGCTAAAAAGGTCACTGCCGGTGAAGGGATCTCGGCTCTTTCCTTATCGAATAAGGTACAGGATATTTCACAAATACCACTATACAAAGCAAAAACTATAAAAGCAATCAAAAGACAAACCGAGTTTGTAGCATCTGCTAGTTTCGCTAAAGAGGTCACTCCCGATGAAGGGATCTCGGCTCTTTCTTATCGAATAAGGTGCTGGATATTCTACAAGGAATATCACTATGCAAAGCAAGAACTAGAGCTACTAGTTTTTAAACAAGTTTCTACAACATCTTTAGGTTTCTTTTATTACATTAATCTCATTAATGAAGTCCCATCAATTATGCTTCCTAAGCATCACATAAGAAACGAAAGCTGCAATATATATTATATCTTATATATATTATATAGGCATTCATCTCAGAACATATCAAGTGATCACATCACAGAATATCAGCAGCGGAAGAATCACATATGAAATATTAGATACACTAGGAATTCCGTGTTTTATTTAAGCCAGTAAAAACGCGGATTCCACGGTCATGATGAATAGCCAAACCCACATCCCTAGACCCCTACGAGAGCGGCAAACAACCCTACCAATTCTAGAGTTAGGAGACCCGGTCTTGACTTCTCGAGATGGTCTCCCACTGGACCCTAGAACCCGGTTATTTGTGCTCCCCGCCTTGAGTCTATCCTAATGCGGAAAAGTAAATAATATACATTAATGGTGACATCATCCTCAACCCGGAAGTGCCCCAATAAAAGAATATTACATACAAGCTTTTACATGAATGAAAATGAAAAACTCTCTTCTCACATTAAAAATAACCCCGGCTATTCAAAACACGACGATCCAATATAACATATCACAGCAACACATAACATCACATGTCATCAACCTAAGTAAATATGTGCATCCCAATTTTCGTTGACGTATAGCAACGAAACCGGCGATACCCCACATATTACACTTACGGTCGCAAAAAAGAATGTGAAAAAACTACAACAATTTGGAATATGCAACCACCTTAGACAACATAAACCCAATGTATCACATACTTTGGATTTCATGCCTAACCAAATGAATTCCTAAGACATCGCATGTCTAACAATTATAAACCTCGCATTTTAGTCTCAATATTGAAAACACTTTCCAATCATCAGTCGGGTAATACAACAAGATTCCCTAAAACAAGATCGAATGCGCGTCGGAAAGTTTAGTAGACGATCGCACCCCCGATGCCGTCGACGAAGTGCAATCAGGCGGAATACTGCGACCGCGAGCACCTGAACGGATGTTTTTGGCAACGGAGTTCTCCTACAGTCACTTGGACGGGGCTATGGGGTGTGGCTATCTAGTAATGTTACCCGGCGAGTATCCGCGTACACTATATAATTGTGACGGACTTTTGATCCACATCAAAATCCCGTGGCAACTGATCAAATGAGACTAAACCGCTAGATTTATAAAATTCATACTAGTTATCACATAACTAATTATTGTGGATTCCAAATATTTTATCACAATCACAGATAGCTAGGCGAAGTTTAAACAATTCGATCGAATTAACGAATTCCCAAATTTCCCAAAAAGCTCAACACTTGAGCACAGTTAAAATTAACCAGAGACATACCACAGTACCTACGGACCTACAGCTGAAGGCCCAACCCAAGCCTCTCAAATGGCGCCGCGGATCCGCCGCCAAAACCATGTTTTGGCCGCTGATCTGCGGTTACATAGAAGAGTTAGGGTTTCGTTCTTCAGGTGTGTCCATAGAATTCCCTGCATGTTTTTCTGAATATTTTTAACATGGAAAAATCCAACTTTTGAAAAATTTCCAGAGAGGGGGTCCGTTTTGGGGTTTCAGGGTTCGATCGGAATTCTAACTTCGTCTAGATAACGCCTAATGCTCTAGCTTGGCTCTGATACTACTGTTGGGTTCCTTAACACCCTCACGGTGTTTACTAGGGCATCGAACATGCCATAACTATTAGTTATATGTATGCCCTAGAGGCCATTACTGTACATACGATGTATATTGTAGTGGATGCTTGGACATATATAGGGGGACTTTCTTGCTCGACATGATAGTATGCTATCTGGTTGCTCTTTATCTTAACATGTACGCTGATTGTCACTATATTACATGTTGATAAAGCCCTTAGGACGAGTACTTGACTACCAGGATTATGATATAGATCATACTAGTGGGGACAGTGTAGTCGCTAAGTACATCCTTCAAATGTTCCTAGTCGAGGGTATATCGAGACAGGGCTTCGATATACCAGAGTAGACTAGCGTATAGCTTCTCGACCCATGTAGATGGGTGATGGATGATCCCATATCCATTGGTGTTTGACATCAGAGACAGTATACGGGTGCTCAGTGGAGACTGGGTACACTAAACGGACTCACCGAGAACTCCCAGATGGTATTATACCTAATGTCATATAGCAGTTCTCTGGTGACACTGGTACATGTTAGTCTGTAGACCCGAGATCGTCATAGAGTCTTGTGTGATTCCCACCGTGCTTTGATTTCCACCTTATCACGTTCAAGAGAACGTGCAAAACGGTGGCTTTTGGGTACAGTCCCGAATCACATGGAGGCAATGAGCGATAGGAGGGGTTTCGTCTCTCCCGGTATTGGGAGTTGATGTTGTGCTGTGCTCGATTGGCTATAACAGGAAGTCCTTGGCCAAGGGCGCTTCAGAGATATACCGGTAAGTGTTATCAGTAGTTTCTCGACCCGTTATGAGCCTCATATTGACACGACTTATCGAGTTACTGGGGTCTGACGTTTACCACCCTAGACGAGATATGTGACATATCAGACGAAGAGACCGGACTGTACGGTAGTGTTACTGATTGGATTCGCAGGAGTGTGAGCATGCTTTCTTGTTGATCTTCTGATCGCTCAGTACCCGGGTGGCCGTTACGTTTAGCATACCGCTTGCGGCTTGTGGGTGTTTGATATGATCATCACCTACTGCCGGTGTATTGACGAGTCTTTAGAGTCCTACACAGGGGTTTCCTGGCTCAAGCAAAATGGAGTAGGAGCACATATGTGATATGTGCGGGACCGAGATTAATGCTATATGTGATACTGCACTCTATTCTCGCGATGTGTAACATGAAAGGTTATATGTGATATAACCGGGTTATCGGATCAAGTGTTGATTCGATAAGATGTTACATTATGATATTAGTCGGTTATATGTGATATAGCCGGATTATTAAATCAAGTGTTGATTTAATAATTTAATGTATAATTATATATTTGCGATATATTAAATTACATTAACTAGTATTAGCTCACTTATGATTTCTTTTCTCACTTTGGGTACATTGATGTATATGTGATATATGTCAAATGTATCAAGTTAGGTTACAAATGCAACTAGGGTTATGAGACTTGAACCATGCTAGGGTTAAGATTAGGGTTTATAATTTATCATTAAGTAATTCAAAGATTATGGATATTTTTCATGGATGATATTTTGTTGAAAGCTTGTAGAAGCTTCAAGGCATCTTTGACTTTGTCCATTCTCTTTATCTAGCTTAAAATATTTTTGACCTAACCTTTAACCATAGCTTATGGTTAACTCCCTACAAGGGTTAACCATGACATGCTTAACCCTTGGTTGCATTTCTAACCTCACACAACAATTCATTCTCACTTGATGAGTTGCTTCTTCTTCTTCTTCCTCAAAGCTTTCTAGCTTCAATGGAGATGTGAGAAATAATGTGAGAAAATCAAATCTAAAGTGAGCCCACTTCCTACTTCATCATTCTCTACTACTTTCCATTTAATATAGGGTGTTTGCTTCACTAATTCCATGGTCAGTGAAGAGATAGCTTGGGTTAGTGTCTCCTCGACGTAGATCATCTTCGGCCTCGAAGACATCGAAGCAAGCATGTTCGTTTCTTCATGGGAGCCTCTCTAGAGTCCGGAGTTCACGATCGTAGCGAAGGGGACTACTACATGGAGCTATTGAAGTAAAAGACCAGTCTACAATGGTTGTATTCCTTACTCACTAGACTTGCAAAGTGTTTGCATATGTTTTTCCGTCGATTTCTAGTTAACGATTCAAAGTTAGGGTTAGCTAAAACGGTAAATTTTTGAATTTGGCATGGACGATGCCTCCCGAAACCTTGCTGTCATCTTAGGTAACCCTGCAGTGGTATCAGAGCCATGCTATAAATTTATACGGATTTTGTTAAGATTACGTAACCGAAATACTCCGAAACTTGCATCGCCAAAACCTGCTTGCTGTCGATTTTAAAATGTTGTCAAAATTTTTTTAAACAAGTACAGAGTGATGTAAGGGATATATCATGATCACACACAAAATTTCAGGGCATTCCATGAAAATTGGGCCGGCCACCACCATAGTGATCTCGGCCAAATCCGAGCAGTTCCCCCTGATTTTTTGCCTGTGTTCAAGTGACTGGGTTTTGGTGTTTCAGGTGTTGTTTGTTTTTGCTAATTTTGCATGTGATGTAATCTTACACTGTAAACAATTCGGAGTGTTTCGTATTCGTAGTTTTAACATTGTTTCGGGTTATTCACATATTGTCTAGGCGAAGTTAAAAAGTTCGATCGAATGTCAAAAACCCATTTTTCCAAGTTTAACGTATTCGGAAAAACATGCAAGTAATTCTATGAACCCTCTAGAAGAATGAAACCCTAACTCGACTTTTTGGATCGCGGAACCGCGGTCAAACCCTAGGGTTTGCCGTAGTTCCGAGGCAACATGAGTGAGGCTTGGGTTTGCCCTTCTACGGCTGGTGCATAGGTACTGTGGCATATTTTGGGTATTATTAAAACTGTGCTCAAGTGTTGAGTTGTCGGGAAATTGTGGAACTTTGATGAATCGATCGAAAAGTTTAACGTCGTCCGGATATTATGTGATGGGATACAATATTTGGAATCCACAAGTAGTTATGAGATAACTAATTTGAATGTTATAAATCTAGAAGTTTAGTCTCAGATGATCGGTTGCCACGGGATTTTGATGAGATCAAAAGTCTGTCGCAATCACGTAGCATACGCGGATACTTGCCGGGTAAACTTAATTGATAGCCACGCCCCATAGCCCCGACCAAGTGACTGTAGGAGAACCCCGTCTCCAAAAGCATCTGTTCGGGTGCTCGCGGCAGTGGTGTTCCGCCTTAGTGCACTTCGTCGATGGTATCGGGGGGTGCGGCTGTCTACTAAAGTTTCCGATGAGCATTCGATCAGGATGTCAGGAATCTTATTGAATTGCCTGACTGGATATTGAAAAGTGTTTTCGAGATCGAGACTAAAATGCGGGGTTTATAATTGTTAGGCATGTGATGTCTAAGGAATTCATTGGGTTAGGCATGAAATCCAAAATATGTGATACGTTGGGTTTATGATGTCTAAGGTGGTTGCGGATTCCAACTGTTGTAGTTTTTCACTTTCTTTTCTGCGACCGTAAGTGTAATATGTGGTGTATCGCCGGTTTCGTTGCTATACGTCAACGACAATTAGGATATGCATATTTACTTACATTGATGACATGTGATGTTATGTGTTGCTGTGATATGTTATATTGGATCGTCGTGTTTTGAATAGCCAGGGGTTTTATGTGAGATGAGAGTTTTTCATTTTCATTAATGTAAAATTCATTGTATGTAATATTCTTTTATTGGGGCACTTCCGGGTTGAGGATGATGTCACCATTGTATATTATTTACTTTTCCGCATTAGGATAGACCCAAGGCGGGGAGCACAAGTAACCGGGTTCTAGGGTCCAGTGGGAGACCATCTTGAGGAGTCGAGACCGGGTCTCCTAACTCTAGAGTTGGTAGGGTTGCTTGCCGCTCTCATAGGGGTCTAGGGGTGTGGGTTTGGCTATTCATCACGACTGTGGAATCCGTGTTTTATACAGGCTTAATCTAAAACACGGAAATCCTAGTATATCCAATATTTCATATGTTATCTTCTGCTGCAATGTTCTGTGATGAGATCATATTACTGTTCTGAGATGAATGCTTATATTATATATATATGATATATATTATATATTACAACTTTCGTTTCATATATGATGCTTGGGAAGTATAATTGATGAGACTTCATTTATGAGATTAATGAAATCAAAGAAAGGTAAAGATGTTGTAGAAACTTGTCTCGAAAACTGGTAGCTCTAGTTCTTGCTTTGCATAGCGGTATTCCTTGTAGAATATCCAGCACCTTATTCGATAAGGAAAGAGCCGTGTTCCCTTTACCGGAAGTGATCTCTTTAGCGAAACTAGCAGATACTACAAACTCGGTTTGACTTTTGATTGCTTTTATGGTTTTTTCTTTGCGTAGTGGTATTTGTGAAATATCCTGCACCTTATTCGATAAGGAAAGAGCCGAGATCCCTTCACCCAAGAGTGACCTCTTTAGCAAAACTAGTAAATGCCTCAAAAACACTCCATTTCAAATTATCTCGATTCTACGACGATATCAAGTTCATTACGCAAAAGGTTTTCTTAAAAACCTGTCGTAGCCCTCCGTCATTTTAGAAAGTAGAGTACTTAGTATTCGTGCTGCGTTTGTTAACCTTAGTTAAGGCGCAGTGTGCGGTAGCTAAGTGATGTCTTCCTACATAGCATATGATGCGATTAATTAGGACAGTCATATGACTTTGTTGACCATAGTTAAGGGTCATATGGGTGGGTCTAATTAATCACGAAATGAACGGGTAGAACTTGACTAGTGCTTATGATTTGTTAACCATAGTTAAGGTCATAAGTCACTTGGGGTAAAACATTATTGGGAATTTCAAGTGTTGAAATTTACAATGAGATTGCATACCTTCTATGAGATAGTTGGATCCCGATACCCACTGCGAGTAAGAATTACTCCTGGGAGAGTTTTACACATTACAAATAGCCGATCAAGTAGGTGTCTAGAAAGGTGTCAACGGGGTTACTGTAAGTCCATGCTACCTCTCCCGGTACTTTCGGGCATGCGGAATTTGATGAAAAACGATTTTCTTAGAGGTGGTAACATGGACTTAAAACCCGGATCTTTGTTAAACATCTAACTAACAACCTAACTAGGAGTCGTTAACTACTCGGTTAGGGGGTTTATACCTTTCTTGTCTTGAACTCCTTCATCTTCAAACCTCGATGGTGGTCCGGATCGGCTTCTTCCCGTCGTCTCCTTACGCCGAAGATAGATCCACCTGAAAGCTTCAACCTTTGGCTCCTTCTTTGAACTTTGAAGAAACTAGTTCACTCGGTTTGCTAAACCTTGTGAACTAGAGTGAGTAGAGAAGAGTTTGTATGGGATTTTATCTATGGTTCTTGGTTCTCAACTCATGAGACAAGTGAACCATAGAATCAAGAGAGGGAGAGCAAGAGGAGGAAGATGAGAGCTCAAGAACAAGAGAGAGAATGAGCATGAAAGAATGAGAGAAGACTTTTCTCATTTGGCTCTCATAATCCAAAACCATCATCACAAAAATAATAATCAAGTATTGTGTAAAATGGTTCAAGTCAAAATGGCTAAATCATTTCATGCACTCATTTCTCACAAAAGAAACAAGCAAGTAAAAAGTCTTTGCCATGAAATGATAGCCATAGTCATCATGATGGTCAACTAGTCCAACCTAGTCAACCGGTCAACAAAGTCAACAAGTCAACAAAGTCAACCCCTCAACAACCATGTCACCACAATACTTAATTACTATAATTGTTAATCACATATCATATTCTAATTAGGGTTGACCAAAAAGTCAATAGTCAACAGTCAACGGTCAACAATCCTAATGAGAATCCTCTGCCTCTGTCTCTCCGTCAACTGTGCATACACATCCGCATCCGCGTTCCAAGGAACACGAATACATACTGGATAAATCCAATCCCAAAACGTACACTAGGATCTGGCTTAAACCAAAGCCCGCTAGTGATAACTGTCCGGACACTGTACGTGCATAAATGCACGGATGTGACCGAACCCTGTCGCAAAACCATGCGACCTGCCGCAAAACCATGCGACCTCTACTCTTTTGCCTAAAGGCGAATAGCTTTCTGTGTGGGACTCTAAAGACTCGACACTACGCTGGCAGTGGGTTTAACCACAGATCGCAAGCGGCACTAGCTGTGCGTAACGGTCCCCAGGTAGATGCCGACAAGAAGACTGACGAGGCGAAACCCATCTGAACTCCTACTGAGCCTAAATGTGACATTCTCCGTACAGTCCGGTCTGTTCGTCTGATACATCGCATGGCGGGCTTAGGGGGCGGTAAACGTCAGTCCCCCAATAGCGGTACAAGTCGTGTCGGAGTGAAGCTCAAAACACCCTGAGATAAAACTTGGAGCCTACCAGTATATCTCATTTGCCCTGGCCAGGGACTACTCGTGTAATGGCTCTCCTAGACACAGCGCGATGTCAACCCCCAATACCGGGAGAGACGAATCCTGTCTAACCGTCACTGCCTCCAAGTGCTTCGGGACTGCACCCAACTACCACCTGTTTGCATGACTCCTTTGAGCCGTGGTAGGGTAGTAATCAAAGTACAGTGGGAACACACTCGAGGCGAAGTGACAGTGTCAAGTCAGCGGACTAAGCTGTACTCATGTCACCTGGGAACTGATAACTGACGATAGGCATAATACCAACCAGTCAGTTCCCGACGAGTCCTGTCCAGTGTACTCGTAACCCAACGAGCACCCGCATACTATCTCAAGTACGACGTACCGACGGCTGTGGGACAGACCGTCTCCCACACTGGGATGAGAAGCGCATGCGCTAGTCTACTCCGGAGTATCGATGCCCTGTTCTCGATAGTCCTGCGACCAGGGACCTGCATAAGGATGTGCTTGTAGATTACCCAGCCCCACTAGTGTGACTGCCATCACAACGCTGGTAATCAAGCAAAGATCCTAAGGGCTCCACTAATATGTATAGGCGATATACTAAAATAAACACATGTACACATTGAAGTAGAAACAAACCAAGTAGTTTACTACTATTTTGAGCAAGATTGTATATACAAGGTGAATATCCCAAACTTCCATTATGTTATATACAAACTAGTATGATACAGTAATGGCCTCTAGGGCATATACACTAACAATCTCCCACTTGCACTAAGGCCATGTACTGGCGTATCGAAGACCTATCATCTCGATCAGCCGCTCGAACTGAGTCTGGGGCAAGGCCTTGGTGAATGGATCTGCAGTGTTATCTTCTGAAGCGACTCTCCGAACCTCGATCTCCTGGCGATCCACGATCTCCCTGATCAGGTGATACCGCCTTAAGATGTGTCTGGATCTCTGATGGGACCTGGGTTCCTTCGCTAAAGCTATAGCCCCGTTGTTGTCGCAATACAGAGGTATTGGATCAACAATGGACGGAACCACCTGAAGCTCTTTCAAGAACTTCCTCATCCAGACAGCTTCTTTTGCGGCATCAGATGCAGCGATGTATTCCTCTTCCATCGTCGAGTCTGCAACGGTTTCCTGTTTGGAACTCTTCCAACACACCGCCCCTCCATTGAGGGTAAAGACAAACCCCGACATGGACTTGGAATCATCCTTGTCACTCTGGAAGCTGGAGTCAGCAAAGGCCTCGATCTGGAGGTCTTTTCCGCCATACACCAAGAACATCTCCTTAGTCCTTCTCAGGTACTTGAGAATGTTCTTTACTGCTATCCAGTGTTTCTCCCCAGGGTTAGACTGATACCGGCTTACCACACTCAGTGCATAAGCTACATCCGGTCTGGTACACAACATCACATACATTATAGAGCCTACCGCAGAAGCGTAGGGTATAATAGACATGCGATCCCTCTCCAAATCAGTCTTGGGAGACATCTCTTTAGAGAGGGTGATCCCATGACAAGCCGGTAGGTTACCGCGCTTAGAATCTTCCATACTGAATCTCTTCAGTATGGTGTCGATGTACCTGGACTGTGAAAGTCCTAATATCCTCTTGGATCTATCACGATGGATCCGGATCCCCAGGATGTATGAGGCATCACCCAGGTCTTTCATGGAGAACCTATGTGACAAGAACCCCTTGACAGATTGTAGCATAGGAATGTCATTTCCTATTAAGAGAATATCATCCACTTATAAAACGAGGAATACTACAGTTCTCGCTACAAATCTACTGTAGATGCATGGTTCATCTGGATTTTTGATAAAGCCAAATTCCTTGACCGTCTCATCAAAACAGATGTTCCAACTCCGCAATGCCTGCTTTAGTCCATAGATGGACTTAAGCAACTTGCACACCTTTCCGCTGCTCCCACTCTGAATGAAATCCTCTGGTTGGTCCATATAGACACACTCCTCTAAATTTCCATTTAGAAAAGCGGTCTTTACGTCCATTTGCCAGATCTCATAATCGTGGAAGGCAGCAATGGCAAGAAGGATCCGAATGGATTTCAGCATAGCCACTGGAGAAAAGGTTTCGTCATAGTCCAAACCAGGTCTTTGACGAAAACCCTTCGCCACAAGTCTAGCTTTATAGGTCTCAACCTGTCCATCTACACCAATCTTCCTTTTGAAGATCCACTTGCATCCTACGGGTTTTACCCCGTCTGGAGCAATGTCCAACGTCCATACCTTGTTGGTGTACATGGACTCCATTTCGGTCCGCATTGCATCCAGCCATTTTACTGAGTCAACGCTCTGAACGGCCTGCTGGAAGCTAGTAGGCTCATCATAATCTATGATGCAATCCTCTCTATCCCCGTCTATGAGAAAACCGTAGTATCTCTCGGGCGGATGAGACTGCCTACTACTCCTGCGGAGCGGCGTAGGAATGTCCTGTTCTTTTGAACCCTCTGGTTCCACTAAGCTTTCAGTAATAGTCTGTGGTTCTGGAATTTCTTCCAGTTCTATTGTGCTCCCACTTATCTGGGTTTCCAAAAACTCAGTTTCCAAGAAGCGGGCATGCTGAGAAACAAAAACTTTTTGTTCCTCAGCGGAATAGAAAAGATACCCCCTGGAGTTCTTTGGGTACCCCCACAAACTTACACTGTACTGAACGTGCCTCGAGCTTGTCCGCATGCTGCTTTTTTACAAAAGCTGGACATCGCCATACTTTAAGATACTTAAGACAGGGTTTCTTCCCAGTCCACATCTGATATGGGGTGGTAGGCACAGTCTTGGTGGGAGCCTTGTTCAAGAGATATGCAGCTGCTTCTAGTGCATATCCCCAGAATGATCGCGGTAACTCAGCGTTACTCATCATGGACCGTACCATATCCAATAGGGTTCGGTTCCGTCTCTCCGATACACCGTTATGTTGCGGAGTGTATGGAGGAGTAAGCTGAGAGAGAATTCCATTCTCTTTTAAGTAATTCAGGAATTCGGCACTTAAGTATTCTCCACCTCGATCCGATCTTAGAATCTTGATACTTTTGCCGGTTTGTTTTTCTACTTCATTCTTATATTCCTGGAATTTTCCAAAGGCTTCGGACTTATGTTTCATTAAGAAGACATAACCGTACCTTGAAAATTCATCCGTAAAAGTAATGAAGTAAGAATAACCGCTTCGCGCATGTGTAGACATTGGACCGCACACGTCGCTGTGTACGAGTCCCAAGAGCTCGCTCGCCCTTACTCCGTGTCCAGTAAACGGAGTCTTTGTCATCTTTCCTTTGAGACAGGATTGACAAGTGGCATACGATTGATATTCGAACGGATTCAAAAATCCTTCTGTATGTAACTTTGTCAACCTTCTCTTATTGATGTGACCCAGTCTACAATGCCATAAGAAAGTCTGATTTATTTCCGGAGACTTTCTTTTGTGTGTATTCTGGACATTGAAAATCTGTGGTTGGTTTAATACGTATATACCATTGCTCAATGTACCTGACCCAATCAGAACTTGATTAAGGTGAATGTTAACAACATTGCTTACAAACGCAAATTCATAACCTTCTTTAGAAACTAAAGATACAGAAATGATATTACAAGTTGCGTTGGGTACAAAAAAGCAATTACGTAAAACCAAAACATGTCCATCTGACATTCCCAGGTGATAGTCCCCCACGGTTTTAGCATCCATGCTAGCTCCGTTCGCAACTCTGAGGGTCATGTCACCTGCTTTCAAAACACTACGGTTTTTCAATGCCTGCAAAGAATTACAGATATGAGATCCTGATCCGGTATCCAATACCCAGGAAGTAGAGTTTATTGAAAGACAGTTTTCAATAACATTCACACCTGAAGCTGAAGCTGCAACCTGCTTCAATTCCTGTGTCCTGGCTTTCCAAGCCCTGCAATCATTCTTCCAGTGTCCTTTCTTATGACTATAGAAGCATTCTTCCTTATCCATAAGCTTCCCCGCTTTCTTTGTTGCTTTAGCTTTTCCCTTCGTATCCACTTTACTAACACCGCCCCTTGGTTTGGCGGGGGCTTTCTTCTTCTTTCCCTTGGCTTTCGCCTTGGACCTAGAAGAAGATGATCCTCCTACAAACAAAGTGGATGTTTCCCTACCTTTCTGTAGGGTGCCCTCTGCGCTCCTCAGCATGTTGAGGAGCTCTGAAAGTTCAACTTCTTTTTCTTTTAAGTTGAAGTTCAGTATAAACTGGGCGTAAGTGGAAGGAAGGGACTGGAGAACTAAGTCCGTATAGAGCTCACTCTCTAATGTGGTCCCTAGGTCCGCGAGCTCCTCAATGTAGCTGATCATCTTAAGCACGTGCTCTGCTACTGATGATCCGACGGCCATCCTTGCCGAAAATAACTTTTTCGACGCTTCGTATCTTGCGATACGAGATTGCTCTCCATACAGTTCTTTTGTATGAAGAAATATGGATTCCAAGTCCATATTCTCGTGCCTCCTCTGATGTTCATTGTCCATAGAGGCAAGTACGAGGCATTTGGCCTTCACGCTATCAATCTCCCAAGTCTTACGGATTTCCTTATCCGCGGCGCTGGAAGTGGGACCAGGGACAGGGGGAGTTTTGGTGGTAAGAAGATACCCCAGCTTGTCGTAAGTGATTGCCATCTTGACATTTCTGAGCCAATCTTTGTAGTTTGGCCCTGTCAGTATGTTTTTATCTAGAAGTAACTTAAGTCCAGTCATGTCGATTGGTCGCTGCAATTAGGAGAGAGAGAAGAAACACTCAGCATGATGCTCTTGCAAGTTTAGAGTGGTTTTTAGTTTGTCTAAACAGGATGGCTCCCACTGTTTCTCAAATCCCTCCTCAAACCAAAAAGGAAGAATTAGTCGGGATCAATCCCACCGCACAATACTTGCTTAACCGTTCAGCCAGGCCAGTGTCGGTACTTCGAGGGAGGTTTTCCAACGCTTTCGCGAAGTTCCTTAATTAAAGAACCTCTTTTTCCTGGGGGCGTAGCCCCGCTAACACCTTTCTAGGCACCTACTAGGTTTATAGCATTGATCGTTTAGTGAGAAATTTCCCGAGGAGTAGCATATACTCACAGTAGGATCGGGATCCAAATATCATCGAGTGACGAAACTGAAGGAATCCTACCAGAATCATCACACTCCAAATGGTATGCAAGTCTAGCAAGTTTCAGTACTTATGAAACTCCCGATGTGGATTTTTGCCCCATGCTCTTATGACCTTGACGAAGGTCAACAAATCATAAGTCACATGTCAAGTTCTGCCCGTCATTATCCAGGTTAATTTGAATCCACCCGTATATACCCTTGACGAAGGTCAACAAGGTAATGCGGATGTCCCAAACCAACACATCTATCTATGCTACATATGAATACCCAACAGCTACCAATCACTATGCCTTGACGAAGGTCAACAAACATAGCTTGAATACTATTGAATATTCATACGAAACGACGGAGGGCTACGAATGGTTTTTGGCGAAACCGTGTACGTAGTGAACTTGATATAATCGATGGAACGAGATAGCTTTTAAAAAGAGTGGCTCAAGCTCCGCATTTAAAAGTTGGTTTTGAAAAGAACCGAGTGGTTTTTCGAAAGTGTTCCAACGACTTTAGCTTGGTTTATTATCTTGCATTAGTTCTTTTAATGCGTGATATTCTTGTATTAGTTCTTTTAATGCGTCCCATCATTTAATCCTACCATTGCAGAAAACAACCAAAATATGACGTACGCTTATGCCATTCGCATTCGCCACGGGACCCCGTCATTACCCGTTAGGTTACTTAACTAACGACAGAGCGGGGGCTGGGCTAGCGCGGCTGTAAAACATAAGCAACGCCTAAATAATATCATATATAGATATATTGCAATGATAGCCATTTCAGATCACAGATGAACACATTGGATATACTAGGAATCCGCAAATCGTACGAGCCTGTAACGAAAAGCAGATTACACGGTCGCGGTGAATAGCCAATACCTCACCCAAGACCCCTACGGGTGCGGCAAACTACCCGCCAAGTACCCGAAGCGAAGCAACCTCCCTCAACTCCGTGAGTAGGCCACTCGGCAATTCGGCATACCCGGTAGTTTGTGCACCCCCTCCATGGGTCTATTCTAGGAGCAAAAACAGTAAAAAGAAATTATACAATGACGGCTACAAACCCGACCCAGTTGTGCGGCCATACAAATAATTATTACATCAATTTACAAATTTACATGAATTGAAAGAAAAGAAAACTCTTGTCTCACAACCCCCGGCTATTCACCCGCGACAATCCAATGAATTCATATACACATTCCAATAACATTACAGATCACAGATTTGTATAACCCCCACTAATCGACATATAGCGATTAGCAGACGTTCAATACAAATAACACATCACAGAAAAACCCGTCAGCTAAAGTCTTTTAGAAGTTCGATCAAAAATACGGATTTTCAGGACCCCAAAAATAAAATTTTCGTTCTGGAAAATCTGGGCAGAAAATATATATTCCAAAAATCCCAAAACAACCCCAGAAAAACACTGCACCAAACTTGGACTTCGGCCGAGTCAACTCGGCCGCGGATCCGCGGCGGGAGCATGCTCCCGCCGCGTTTCCGCGGCGCTTTGACTCGATCGTTGGACCAAATTTGGTGGGTGATCACACAAAAGCCTGAGCCGATTTTTAAGATAAAATTTATCAATTTTGAACAGAAAAAAAATCGGCAGAAACTTATCATATCGGGTTCGTTTTGCGATTTTTTCTTTGATCGATCTTCTAGCTACTTTGCTAACATGTTAGATAGAGTTTAACTAGGCTCTGATACCACTGTAAGTCCATGCTACCTCTCCCGGTACTTTCGGGCATGCGGAATTTGATGAAAAACGATTTTCTTAGAGGTGGTAACATGGACTTAAAACCCGGATCTTTGTTAAACATCTAACTAACAACCTAACTAGGAGTCGTTAACTACTCGGTTAGGGGGTTTATACCTTTCTTGTCTTGAACTCCTTCGTCTTCAAACCTCGATGGTGGTCCGGATCGGCTTCTTCCCGTCGTCTCCTTACGCCGAAGATAGAAAGCTTCAACCTTTGGCTCCTACTTCGAACTTTGAAGAAACTAGTTCACTCGGTTTGCTAAACCTTATGAACTAGAGTGAGTAGAGAAGAGTTTGTATGGGATTTTATCTATGGTTCTTGGTTCTCAACTCATGAGACAAATGAACCATAGAATCAAGAGAGGGAGAGCAAGAGGAGGAAGATGAGAGCTCAAGAACAAGAGAGAGAATGAGCATGAAAGAATGAGAGAAGACTTTTCTCATTTGGCTCTCATAATCCAAAACCATCATCACAAAAATAATAATCAAGTATTGTGTAAAATGGTTCAAGTCAAAATGGCTAAATCATTTCATGCACTCATTTCTCACAAAAGAAACAAGCAAGTAAAAAGTCTTTGCCATGAAATGATAGCCATAGTCATCATGATGGTCAACTAGTCCAACCTAGTCAACCGGTCAACAAAGTCAACAAGTCAACAAAGTCAACCCCTCAACAACCATGTCACCACAATACTTAATTACTATAATTGTTAATCACATATCATATTCTCATTAGGGTTGACCAAAAAGTCAATAGTCAACAGTCAACGGTCAACAATCCTAATGAGAATCCTCTGCCTCTGTCTCTCCGTCAACTGTGCATACATACCCGTATCCGCGTTCCGAGGAACACGAATACATACTGGATAAATCCAATCCCAAAATGTACACTAGGATCTGGCTTAAACCAAAGCCCGCTAGTGATAACTGTCCGGACACTGCACGTGCATAAGTGCACGGATGTGACCGAACCCTGTCGCAAAACCATGCGACCTTCCGCAAAACCATGCGACCTCTACTCTTTTTCCTAAAGGCGAATAGCTTTCTGTGTGGGACTCTAAAGACTCGACACTACGCTGGCAGTGGGTTTAACCACAGACCGCAAGCGGCACTAGCTGTGCGTAACGGTTCCCAGGTAGATGCCGACAACAAGACTGACGAGGCGAAACCCATCTGAACTCCTACTGAGCCTGAATGTGACATTCTCCGTACAGTCCGGTCTGTTCGTCTGATACATCGCATGGCGGGCCTAGGGGCGGTAAACGTCAGTCCCCCAATAGCGGTACAAGTCGTGTCGGAGTGAAGCCCAAAACACCCTGAGATAACACTTGGAGCCTACCAGTATATCTCGTTTGCCCTGGCCAGGGACTACTCGTGTAATAGCTCTCCTAGACACAGCGCGATGTCAACCCCCAATACCGGGAGAGACGAATCCTGTCTAACCGTCACTGCCTCCAAGTGCTTCGGGACTGCACCCAACTACCACCTGTTTGCACGACTCTTTTGAGCCGTGGTAGGGTAGTAATCAAAGTACAGTGGGAACACACTCGAGGCGAAGTGACAGTGTCAAGTCAGCGGACTAAGCTGTACTCATGTCACCTGGGAACTGATAACTGACGATAGGCATAATACCAACCAGTCAGTTCCCGATGAGTCCTGTCCAGTGTACTCGTAACCCAACGAGCACCCGCATACTATCTCAAGTACGACGTACCGACGGCTGTAGGACAGACCGTCTCCCACACTGGGATGAGAAGCGCATGCACTAGTCTACTCCGGAGTATCGATGCCCTGTTCTCGATAGTCCTGCGACCAGGGACCTGCATAAGGATGTGCTTGTAGATTACCCAGCCCCACTAGTGTGACTGCCATCACAACGCTGGTAATCAAGCAAAGATCCTAAGGGCTCCACTAATGTGTATAGGCGATATACTAAAATAAACACATGTACACATTGAAGTAGAAACAAACCAAGTAGCATACTACTATTTTGAGCAAGATTGTATATACAAGGTGAATATCCCAAGCTTCCATTAAGTAATATACAAACTAGTATGATACAGTAATGGCCTCTAGGGCATATACACTAACAGTTACGCCCCTGGGAATAAGAGGTTTATATTAATTAGGTCAGTGCGAAAGCACGGGGAACCTCTCTCAAAGTGCCGACACTGGCCTGGCTGAAAAATTGGCGAACTTGTACGGTGTAATTAATCCTGGGTAGTCTTTCCTTTTAGGATTTGAAGGAAAATTTGACTAAATCAGTGAGAGCCATCCTGATTAGATAAATTAAATAACCAATCTAATCTTGCAAGAGCATATGCTGAGTGTTTTCTTCTCTCTCTTTCCAGGCAGCGACTATGTCACGCCTTAATCAAGATAATAATACGGATGTATTGACCGAACCCGCTTGTTATACTGAGCTGGGGAACGTTGGTCTCGCTCCAACTTATAATTATTATAAGACCGAGCAGGAAATAGGGGATTACCAGGATTCCCGTGCCGCCCAAACGAAGAAAATGTATGTTGATACATCTTCTTCGGGTATGTTCATTACCGAGAACTGTTTCTCAGAATCCTCTACGTCCTGGGTATGAGATACCGGATCAGGATCCCACATATTTAATATGTTACATGGGCTATAGATAGGTAGAGAACTGGGAAAGAGTGATAAGTTTCAAGAGTTGGTGATCATTCGAAAATACTGCATTTTTAACACGGCAATTTCCCTATCATTTGCACTCATCTAGAAGTATTCGGTATTCATAATTGCACATATTACCAAATCATCTCTGAAATACCTGATTGCATGTATTAGACCTTTAAACCGGCACTTTTAGGGAAATTGACTGTGTTTCATGGCATCGCATCATCCTTGTATTGCGCAACTCTTGTCTTGGGGTCTAATGCAGGAAATTCCAGAAGCAAAGCCCAAAATTGGGGAAAGGCTGATAAAAGATACGCCAACTCAAAGATGTATGATCTGGTAGTGATACAGAAGGCCAAACAAAATTCAACATATTGTATAAAGGCCTATAGGAAGCCCAAGAATTACCATGTAAAAAGGAAGAATCAAGGCTCTTAATAGACCGCGGATCCGCGACCCAAACCCCCTTGGCGCCGCGGATCCGCGGCCTTATTAAAAGATCATTGGCTCAAATTTTGTACACGTGTCTCCCCTAATGGCAAAAGATTCCAGAAGACCCCAGAAACTCCACGTGGCGCATCTAGAAGGCTCAGCTTAACAAACTATTTCTAGAAGGCTCTCTTAACAAAGTTTTGGAGGGAAATTCAAATCTTTTGCTAACTAACTTGTGGAGGAAAAATTCAAATTTCAATCCTAGATCTAGAATTTTGAGGTCTATAAAAAGGAGCCTAGATCTAGGGTTCAAAGGGTTTAAGAATCACCATCATCTTCTACCCACAAGTTGAGTGACACAACTTGTGCCTTAAAATTCCAATTCAAAATCAAGATCAAGATCCCGAGTGCAATTCAAGCAAGAGAGCCTTCAACCTTTAGAAGCGACGCCGGATTTCAACGGAGCAAGAGATCCACGCCGATCCGCGACTCAAGGAGCCGAGCGAAGCCGAAATCGACGATCTAGTTCCTTCCTTTTGTAATTTCAAGAGAGTTGTAACGAAATTTGTCGATAAATAAAGGTGAATTTTCTATATTCTTGCTTATCTTTTAATTCAAGCATAATGATTAGATCTCAATTTGTGATTGTGTTTGTGATCATGGTGTTTGAGTAATCTCCGCTCGTGTAGGAGTTGTGACGATCTTTAGATGATGATGATTTAGATATTTTTACAATTCTTAAATCCTATAATGTTTGGAAATTCTAGTGAATCAAATGATTAATGACCTAGTTTCGAGATGATGCTTTCTTGATCGTGTTCACTCGAAACTAGGGAACAACTATTGACCATTTGATTAACTAGAAGCTAGAATTTGAATGCGATCCATCGAAAGGACAAAGGATGAGTTGCGAAATCCCTAATTTCCTCGCAAGATCCTTAAACCTCGATGAATTTGTATCGATCTAGTATCAATTCGTTAATGGATAAGAATGAGTAATCATTAGATCTCATCACATCTATAGATCCGATCTACTCCTATGAGCCATACTTCTAATCTTGATTGTTGGTTGGAAATTATCACACATCTCAATTCTTGTTTTTAATATTTCTTTTAGATCTAAATTTTTCTTATTCTTGATCTTCAATTACAAATCTTGAATTGTTTTCTTTTCTTTGCCTTAAATTTTTAACTCATTTTGTTGCGCCACGGCAGCGCCCCGGCCGTCTACTCGAGGCCAAAATGCGGAATCAAAAATTTTCTTAACTTTTAAACTGGCGCTACCGCGGACAATAAAACCCGGATCGTAACCATTAACCTAATCCTAGCTATCAAGAGAATGGGGTAGAAGCTATACCGGGCGATCCGTGTCCTTCGGTCTTCGTCTCCACTCCGATCTCCCGCGGAATCTCCGTCCGTCACCACCTCATTGGAAAGGCACCACGTAGCCGATATCTTTTACGGGCTCCCACCTCTAGACCGAGGCAACTCGGGCGCGAAGTTGGCTAGCCGACGCGTCCAAGGGTACTGTAGGTTGTAGTGTAGAAAGCATGTCTCGATGCGGGTATGAAGTTGCCATAAAGATGATGGAGAAGAGAAAGAACTTTGGAGAGGATGAAGGTGTATATATTTTTTTCAAGCATGAAGAATGAGATGAATAAATCCCACACAAAGAAAAACAACTCTCTCATTTTCTCCTCTCATAGGTGGCCGGCCCCTCCCTCAACAAAATGGTGGAGGAAGAAAAAACTAACACAAGAAGGGAGGTGAGAGTAGGAAAAAGTGAAAGGTGACCATACCCAAAAACCATGATAACAAAGTCTTATCAACTCAAGATCAACTCTAATCATAGAGAAATGATGTATAAAGCATCTCATGATGATAGAAGCCACAAATGCAAGAAACCCCCTCCACAACAAGTTATTTGTAAACATGCAAATAACCCCCTCCATCACAAAAGTCCGGCCGTGAAGGAACAAAGAAAAACCGGCCGGAACGGAATACAAACTGGCAACTTCAGAAAACTGATCCCGTAATAAATTACAGGAAAAACCCCGCTACTGCATATACATGCCCGCATTTGTATTCCCACTGAACACAAATGCAAAGAGACAAAATCTACACTGTCTAATACTAGGATCCGGCTTAAACCAAAGCCGGCTAGTAAAAACCGTTCGATCACGATCCATGCAATACCGCACGTATCTGATCGAACCCTGCCATATCTCCATACAGCCTCTACAGCGTTTCGCATGAAACTTGAGTAACTGTGTGTGTGGTGGACTCTAAAGACTCGTCAATACTATGGCTGTGGATTTAACCACTAGCACGTCAGATGTATTAGCCATACGTGACGGGCCACCAGCTATTGACCAAAAGGGACGTCGATGAGCGAACTCATCCTGACACCCTACTGAGCCTGTCAGTGACAATATCCGTACAGTCCGGTCCGTTCGTCTATGAGTATCGCATGGCGGGCTTAGGGGGTTGGTAAAAGTCAGACCCCCAAAAGCGGTACAAGTCGTGTCGGAGTGTAGCCCAGAACACCCTGAGATACTACTGGAATACCTACCAGTAAATCTCCTGCCTCGGCCGAGGGCTTTGTGTAATGGCTCTCCTAGACACAGCGCGACCTCACCCCCAATACCGGGAGAGACGAACCCCTGCAGATCCGCTCACTGCCTCCATGTGGCTCGGGACTGTACCCAACTAAAACCTGTTTGCACGACTCCTTTGAGCCGTGGTAGGGTAGTAATCAAAGTACAGTGGGAACTCACACGAGACAAATGACGATCTCAGGTCGATGAACTAACCTGTACACATGTCACCAGGGAACTGCTATCTGACGTCTGGTGTAATCCCAACTAGCAGGTTCCCGGTGAGTCCTGTCCGGTGTACTCATAACCCAATGAGCACCTGTATACATCTTAGGTGAACCAACTGACACCAGTGGCTTGTGAGACCGGCCACCGCCCCTCGTCGGGGTCTCGACTGTATACACTAATCTACTCTGGAGTATCGATGCCCTGTCTCGAAACTCCCACGACTAGGGACCTTTTAAGGATATGCTTATAGACTCCAGCTCTCACGTATATGATTGCCCTCATACTGCTGGTAGTCAAGCAAGAATCCTAGGGGCTCTATCAACGTGTAATAGCGACTCGTAAGGTCACCTAAAGCAGTACACGATGATAAAGATAAACCAGATAGCATACTATCATCTCGAGTAAGACTGTCCTACCGGTATAGGTCCTCCCTCAATCATTGCAATCACGTGCCTGTGATCCAATAATTGACTCTGAGGGCACTATATCCAAAAATCTCCCACTTGCACTCTAGGCTAATTATTGCGATGCAGCATACTCACAGCCCGTGTGATACCGAACACCCAACTCCTCTACTAGTCAGTCTCACAAAGCTCGTTTGTGAAACTAGTGCGTTCGAGGAATAGCCTCAGTGAGTGGATCCGCTTTGATGTTTCTTTCTATGTCTCTCTATATCCCATATTCGCGGAGAAAGCCTTCTCCCGAAATGAGCAATACCTGTCTTAAAATGTCTGGATGTCTGATGGGACCTAGTTCATGAATGAACTCCAAATCCAAACTTCTTAGACTGTATCGACAACTGAACTTAATCAGTATCTTGCGCCATACCTTCCCTCAGTATCCACTGGACCACCTGTCCAAAATACAGCCCCTCGTCAGAGGGAAAACTATAACTCTGACAACCTCTCTGTCATCCAGGTCACCTTGGAAGCCTGGAATGATAACTGTCTCCCGAATGAGGCTGTTGTTATCATATCCCTAGAACATCCACTTATGTTCTAAAGCTGCTTCCGATTGTTTCTCCAGGATTGGATTAATATCAACTTATTGCATATCCTGCAAGAACAACATCTGGTATGGTACTTGACATCTCATGATTGACTCAATTGCCTAAGCAAGTGATCTGCCAATCATGCACATCCCTTTCCCCTTTAGTCTGTAAGACACCTATAGAGAGGGTGACTCCATCACCTGCAGGTACACTACCGTGCCAGGAGTCGTCCATTCTAAATACTTATAGAATGCTGTCTAAGTACCCAGATTGGGAAACCACCCAAATCTAGATCTAAAACCATAGATCCAGTAACCAGAATGTCTGATATAATATCCAAATCCTTTGTGGAGAAACCACTGTGTGACAACCAAAGAATTACCGATCGTAGTATAGGAATATCACTTCCTACTCTGTGTATGTCATCCAAATACCAGGACATCACACCCTACTACCTTCTTAACAGATCCATCCCCTATTCTGATGAAGTCAAACCTATGACTGTCACATTAGAAATAGATGATCTATCTCCGCTATATCAGCTTAAGTCTATAAATAGACATAAGCCTCTTGCCCACTGTGCTTCCGTTGCTCCCACTGACTACGACAACCCTCTGGCAGAGTCATATAGACGTACACTTCTAAAGCCAGTTTAGAATAATGCTATACTCATCCTCCTGCCGGGTCTCACAGTCTGGAACAACAGCAATGGTAAGTCTGGGTAAACAAGAACCTCCCTGCCACCGTCCTTGAGCATACCGAAGTACCTCTCGGGTGCCTGAGGTTACCCACCATATCTGTGGAGTGGCTAATGGAATGTCAAACCAGGTTGAATCTTTAGGTTCTTATCAAATCTTCAGTAATCGTTTGCGGTTCTGGAATCACTTCCAGTTCTACCATACTCCCACTACTGTTTTTCTGAAAAAATCCATTTCTTTTAAAAATGTGGCGAGTCAAGAACAATATCACTATTGATCTTCCAGATGGTAGAAAGTCAACCCTCGTCATAGCCTGGGTCAACCCACAAACAGCCATTACAGAAACATGTCTTGAGTTATCCGGAGTCTGGTTTTAAGCATAAGCCGGACAACTCCCCGTACCTTAACAATGTCAAGATATGAACTGTTCTATATCCAATATAGAAACAGAGGCACTGATTTAATTGAACCTGATTCAAATCATGCAGCTGTCTCCAGTGCATGTCAACTAAATGGAAAGAGGCCGATCAGCATTACTCTACTTAGGAGAACTTCCAATTATGAGTAACCTGAAAGAGAAGCATGTTCTCTTAACCATTACTATCAACTGAATACCAAACACAAGTATCTATATCTTCGATCACTTTGAAGAATCCTGATACTTGCAACTCCTGGTTCTCTACTTTATTCATACACCTATAACTTCTCAAAACTTAGACCCTGTGTTTCTACGAAACACCTGTCTAAGGACTAGAGAAGTCATAAGTAAACCGAATATAGTATGAGGACCAACCCCTCTGTCCTAATGGACACTGGACAACATACAATACTCTGTATAAGTCCCCTGAGTGTAATAACTCATTCCCTGTATGTTGTAGGTCGAAAACTGTATTATGGTTATGAAGAATTACACCGCTGTTCAATGCTCCTTACCTAACCATCCACTGATATAGGTAAATGTCACAGACATAATTTCAAAAAGGTATATCTCACTCTATAAAAATAGACGTACAGATATATCAATTTGAAATTGGTGCATAACAACGGATATTCAAAACCAAATATTTGCCGTCCGGCAAACAACCCAGGTGACTTCCTCAAATATCACCAATTACAACGAATTCCGATATAATGAGGATGATCACCTAATTCCCAATAACTTACTCCCACTCATCATCTGTAAAACCATACAGATGTGAGAATCATACCTGGTAAATACATACCCTGGAGCAAGTGACTAATTGGGAAATCAGTTTTCTTTTAACAGTACACAGTGAAACTGAAACATTGAAATGTTTCGAAGGGGTATTCCGGTATTCCTAGTAACGCCTCTTCCATTATCCAGATTCATAACTGTAACCGTATAATTCTTTGTCATCTCTCCAAAATCCATTTATATGTCTTTAGTCATTACCTTCTGCACACCCCTTTAGGCCAAATGGTTTTCTTCCTTCCCTACCGTTCGGCACCAGCCTATGGTTTGGAAGAAGACTATCCAATAAGCGTAATGGGTGTACTGTCCTAGTCCTAGGAACATTCGCAATGCGAGAGAAGGTGAAGATAAAAGACAACCGAATGAACCTTTTTCCTATTTCTCCTGAACCAGGATCCATCCCCGAACTGGAACAAGTTCCTTTCGAGTTCGTATATAACCATACGATGGATTATCCAATAAACTTGGGATCTTCGTAGGGATACGGATTTTCCTGGAGAAATACAAAGGTGATTTAGGATTGGCGAAGAAATACTTGGTTTGGTCGTGAATAGCAGTCGCAATTTACTTTGCCTTCTTACTAATCCCTTGCTTTGTCTTAACTTAATACCTTCTGTACACCATCGTTATGCTAATTGGTTTTCTTCATTCCCCACAGTTCGGCACCAGCCTAAGGTTTGGAAGAAGACTATCCAATTTGCGTAATAGGTGTACTATCTCCTAAACCAAGGAGTACTCGCAACCTGAGAGAAGGTAAAAGGAAAAGACAACTGAATAGTCCTATTCGTTTTCTCCAGAACCGGAAACCATCCTCGAATTCCTTCGAGTTCGTATATAACCATATGATGGTTTTGTCCAATGGAAGTGGACGTTTGCAGTAATACGGGGTGTTCTGGAGAAAAGGGTAAAAGTAGGAGTGGCAACGAGGTCTGCAACTCTGACAATCCAAAAGCCAATGTTAAAAAGGTTCGGTCAACTTGGTCACTGAGTCATAGTCTAGGGTAGGGTCAATGGTCGCTGCCAAAGAGAGAGAGAAAAGAAACACTCAGCGTGCACTCTAACCTAGATCAGAATGGTTATCACTTTATCTAATCTGGAAACCTCCCACTGTAACCTCAAATTCTTCTCCAAACCTAAAAGAAGAATTAGTCGGGATCACCCGAGGAGTAAACCAACTCATCAGTGGGAATCGGGATCCAACTGTCATCGCATGACAACGTGACGGAATCCACTCACGTCACCACACTCCAGAAGGTATGCGCATGCCTGGCAAGTTTCAGTTTCTTTAGAAACTCCCGATGTGATTTCTACCCCTAGGACTCAAGTGACCTTGACGGAGTCAACAAATCAAAGAGTCATAATCAAGTTCAACCCGTCATTATCTGGATTGCATTAAACCCACCCGTACGTGCCCTTGACGGAGTCAACAAGGCCGCACGACTGTCCTAACCAATCCCATTTATGCAATAAACAAGCACCACTCAGCTACCGTACACTACGCCTTGACGGAGTCAACAAACGCAGCACGAATACTAAATAATACCCGTAGGAAATGACGGAGGGCTACGGCAGGTTTTTGGCGAAAAACCTTTAACGTAATGAACTTGATATCGTTGAAGGAACTGCATAGTTTTTTATAAAAATATAGTGGCGAAAACCCTTTGCTAAAGAGGTCGCTCCCGGTGAAGGGATCTCGGCTCTTTCCCCGTAGAATGAGGTGCAGGATATTCCAACTGAATACCACGATGCAAAGCAAAAGGCAATCGGCTATAGTGAAGTTATTGCCCTGACGCAAACTTCTGTCCAAGGGGTCACTCCCGGTGAAGGGATCTCGGCCCTTGCCTCGTCGGCTGAGGAGCAGGATATTCCAACTGAATACCACGATGCAAAACAAAAGTGAACGCCCTTGCAATAACAGCTTTTCGAAAAAAAAGTTCCAACAACATCAGAATAGGTTTGTTTATCTTGCATTGATCCGAATCAACGCAGTCCCATCAATTGATCACACCACAAAAGAACGAAAATAATGATGTACGTATATGCCATCCGCATTCACTACTGGGTCCCGTCATCACCCGTTAGGTTACTTAACTAACGACAGAGCGGGGACTGGACTAGAGCAGATGCAAAACATATACAACATCTACTAGTATATATATCAATATATAATATTCGCTCAAGGCGTGATAAAATGCAACATCACAGAGAGTAATCAGCATCACAGAACAATACAGATATCTGGGATCCCCGGGTTTCACAGAGCCGCTGCTGAAACCCGACGTTCCCCTGGTCGTGTGGATAGCCTGTGCAATGAAATCCTAGACCCCTACGGGCGCGGAAAGTTACCCACCAAAACCTGAAGCGAAGCAGCCCCCTTCAGCAACATGAATGGACCACCCAGCACTTCACGGAATCCGGTAACTTGGGCACCCCTCCTGGGTCAATCCTATACCCCCTACGAGTGCGGTGAATAGCCCGCCAATTCTAGAGTGAAGCCCCCTCCGTCTCAATGCCATGAGATGCGGGCTCGTTGCTCTCTAGAACCCGGCTATCCGTGCACCCCTCCTCGGGGCAATCCTAGTACAGAAAGTAAAATATACATACAACGGGTACATCGACCGCAACCTGGTCGTGCCCCAAAAGAATAATACAAACAGGCAGTGACGGAAGTCCACATGTCGGACGCTCGCCCCGCAATATCAAATGTACATATAAAATGAAACTGTACTACCACTGCATCCAGGCTATCCCCACGACCGATCCGCAACATCACAGCATAACACAGAACATCAACGTGAATGTCACGTTCATAAATCCTTCTAACCGGGCTATAGCAGTTAGACGGGATTTACCGATCAAATGACATTCATGGTCGCAGATATAATTTAAATACTGTGAACTAATGTGTTTGAAACATTCGATCGATCAAATATTACCAAGTGGGCCCCAAAGCATTACTGTAGCACATAAAGAAATTCTGGGCACAAACAAAGTATACCAAAACCCCTATTTTCAGCCCAAAAGCCCACTGCAAAAAATTGGTGAAGTGAAGCCAACATTCTGCGGCGGAACCGCGGCCAAATAGGGGTTATGGCCGCGGTTCCGCGGTCTTATGGAGGGATCAAGTTACCAAAATTTTTACAGTGTTCTTAGAATTCCATGTACATCATTCTGCAACAACCTGAAAAAATTTTGGAGCTAAAAATTTTTCGACAGAAACTAATGCAACTGAAAATACGGTTTTTGGAAAATCCGATCGATCAAACTTGTAAACACGTTAGAGCAAAGCTAGACTAGGTTAATGGCGTGGCTCTGATACCATGTTGCGCCACGGCCGTCTACTCGAGGCCAAAATGCGGAATCAAAAATTTTCTTAATTTTTAAACTGGCGCTACAGCGGACAATAAAACCCGGATCGTAACCATTAACCTAATCCTATCTATCAAGAGAATGGGGTAGAAGCTATACCGGGCGATCCGTGTCCTTCGGTCTTCGTCTCTACTCCGATCTCCCGCGGAATCTCCGTCCGTCACCACCTCGTCGGAAAGGCACCACGTAGCCGATATCTTTTACGGGCTCCCACCTCTGGAACGAGGCAACTCGGGCGCGAATTTTACTAGCCGACGCGTCCAAGGGTACTGTAGGTTGTAGTGTAGAAAGCATGTCTCGATGCGGGTATGAAGTTGCCATAAAGATGATGGAGAAGAGAAAGAACTTTGGAGAGGATGAAGGTGTATATATTTTTTTCAAGCATGAAGAATGAGATGAATAAATCCCACACAAAGAAAAACAACTCTCTCATTCTCTCCTCTCATAGGTGGCCGGCCCCTCCCTCAACAAAATGGTGGAGGAAAAAAAAAACTACACAAGAAGGGAGGTGAGAGTAGGAAAAGGTGAAAGGTGACCATACCCAAAAACCATGATAACAAAGTCATATCAACTCAAGATCAACTCTAATCATAAAGAAATGATGTATAAAGCATCTCATGATGATAGAAGCCACAAATGCAAGAAACCCCCTCCACAACAAGTTATTTGTAAACATGCAAATAACCCCCTCCATCACAAAAGTCCGGCCGTGAAGGAACAAAGAAAAACCGGCCGGAACGGAATACAAACTGGCAACTTCAGAAAACTGATCCCGTAATAAATTACAGGAAAAACCCCGCTACTGCATATACATGCCAGCATTTGTATTCCCACTGAACACAAATGCAAAGAGACAAAATCTACACTGTCTAATACTAGGATCCGGCTTAAACCAAAGCCGGCTAGTAAAAACCGTCCGATCACGATCCGTGCAATACCCCACGTATCTGATCGAAGCCTGCCATATCTCCATACGGCCTCTACAGCGTTTCGCCCGAAACTTGAGTAACTGTGTGTGTGGTGGACTCTAAAGACTCGTCAATACTATGGCTAAGGATTTAACCACTAGCACGTCAGAGGTATTAGCCATACGTGACGGGCCACCAGCTATTGACCAAAAGGGACGTCGATGAGCAAACTCATCCTGACACCCTACTGAGCCTGTCAGTGGCAATATCCATACAGTCCGGTCCGTTAGTCTATGAGTATCGCATGGCGGGCTTAGGGGGTTGGTAAAAGTCAGACCCCCAAAAGCGGTACAAGTCGTGTCGGAGTGTAGCCCAGAACACCCTGAGATACTACTGGAATACCTACCAGTAAATCTCCTGCCTCGGCCGAGGGCTTTATGTAATGGCTCTCCTAGACACAGCGCGACCTCACCCCCAATACCGGAAGAGAAGAACCCCTGCAGATCCGCTCACTGCCTCCATGTGGCTCGGGACTGTACCCAACTAAAACCTGTTTGCACGACTCCTTTGAGCCGTGGTAGGGAAGTAATCAAAGTACAGTGGGAACTCATACGAGACAAATGACGATCTCAGGTCGATGAACTAACCTGTACACATGTCACCAGGGAACTGCTATCTGACGTCTGGTATAATCCCAACTAGCAGGTTCCCGGCGAGTCCTGTCCGGTGTACTCATAACCCAATGAGCACCTGTATACATCTTAGGTGAACCAACTGACACTAGTGGCTTGTGAGACCGGCCACCGCCCCTCGTCGGGGTCTCGACTGTATACACTAGTCTACTCTGGAGTATCGATGCCCTGTCTCGAAACTCCCACGACTAGGGACCTTTTAAGGATGTGCTTATAGACTCCAGCTCTCACGTATATGATCGCCCTCATACTGCTGGTAGTCAAGCAAGAATCCTAGGGGCTCTATCAACGTGTAATAGCGACTCGTAAGGTCACCTAAAGCAGTACACGATGATAAAGATAAACCAGATAGCATACTATCATCTCGAGTAAGACTTTCCTACCGGTATAGGTCCTCCCTCAATCATTGCAATCACGTGCCTGTGATCCAATAATTGACTCTGAAGGCACTATATCCAACACATCTAATTCGGAAATTGAACGGATCTCACTTTCCCTGTGGACGATCCGCACTCGCTAACACGCTACATCCGACACCGTTATTAATTGCGGTCAAAATATTTTTGGTTGTGATTTCTAAATTCTATTTTCTAAATACTACACATCAAGAAGATCGAAAATATCATTCAATCAGTTGGAAATGGTGCAAGTGTTGCTGCCAAGTTTGTTGGCAGTTAGCACCCTGTATTACTAGATACATTGATTCTGAACGATTGTTATTAGATACCGAACCTGAAGTACAACATCATATCAGTCTCTTTATTTAGTAAAGAAGGATATAATTTTGTATTGTTGGATAATGTTTTGAACATTTCCTATATCAAAAGTTGATCGGTTCAGGCACGTTATCTAAAAGCATATACATTCTAAATCAAACAACAGTTCTTAACGTAAAGAACACACACAAGAGGAAGATTTCAGAAATGAACAAATCCTTCTTGAGGCATTGTAGACTAGGTCATATCAATGCGACCCGACTAGCTAAGTTACATTAAGATGCATATTTAAATCAGTTTGAACTTACATCTTGTGAAACTTGCCAGTCATGTCACAAAGATAAGATGACCATAGCTCCATTTATTGGAAACAGAGAAAGAGTTAATGAACTCTTGGGATTGATACTTGATGGTGTATGTAGGTCCCCTGTCTACACATGCCAGGACTGGTTCTTTGTACTTCATTACATTCACTGATGATCTCTCAAGATTCTGACATATGTTCCTGTTGAAACACAAGTCTGAACTTTTTGAGATATTCAAAGAATATAAGTCAGAAGTAGGGAACCAAAATGGGTAAAAGTATTATGTCTTTTGATGTGATCAGGGAGGAGAATACTTGAGCATGGAATTCCTGGACTATTCTAAAGGAGAATGAGATTCTCTCTCAGCATTACTCCTCCTCATACACCACAACACGTTGGTATATCGGGGCGGAGCAATCGCACCCTATGTGATATGGTGTGCTCTATGATGAGTACTACTGAATTGCCTATTTCCTTTTGGGGGCTATGCACTTGAGAAGCTGCATACCTATTAAATAAGGTTCTAATCAAATCAGGTGCCTACCACTCCATATGTGATATGGTATGGGAAGAGCCCATCTATTAAGGATGTTAAGATTTGGGGTTGTCCGGCCTATGTCTAAAAGCAAAATCCGGACAAGCTCGAGGCAAGATCAGTTCTGTGGAAGTTTGTTGGATATCCCAAGCATTCGCAAGAGAATATCTTCTACCATACTGAGGAGAAAAAGGTGTTTGTTTCTCAGCATGCCACCTTTAGGAAAGGGAATTTCTTGTGAAGAAATTAGTGGCCATGAGGTAGAACTGGAAACAGTTCCAGCTATACAAACTGTAGCTGATGATTTGGTAGAACCGGAGGATTCAATAGTTCCCAACGAACATCTGCCTCTCCACCGATCTAGTAGGGTTCCTCACCCACCTGAGAGATACTTCGGTTTTCTCTATGACGGTGGGAGCGAAGATTGCATCATGAGATGATGACCTAACTAGTTTCAAGCAGGCCATCAGGAGTGGGGACTCTGTGAGGATGACTGGATGCTAAGCGATCTGAGATGGTATCCATATACACCAACAATGTATGGACATTGGTTGCTTTATTTGAAGGGTTAAATCCCCATCAGGAGCAAGTATAACTTGAGAAGATTACTTGGTGTACATAGAAAAGTTGAGACTTTCAAAGCTAAGACTTGTTGCAAAAGGTTCTCGTCATACACCAGGTGTGGATAATGATGAAATCTTTTCTAGTCCTTATGCTTAAGTCCATCCAGATCCTACTTGCCATTGCTACATACCATAACTACGATATCTGGCAGTTGGGTGTCATGACTGCTTTTCTAAATTGTGATTTAGAAGAGAGCGTCTATAAGTACACAGCCAGAGGGCTTCGTAGACAGTAGGAGCAGCAGAAACGTGTGCAAGTTGCTTTATGGGATAAAACAGGCATCACGGAGTTGGAACATCTGTTTTGATGTGGTAGTCAAAGCGTTTGACCTCATCAAAATGGTAGATGAACCTTGTATATACAAAAAGGGTAGTAGGGAGTATGGTGGTGATCCTCGCATTGTACTTGGATGACATACCCTTGATAGGAAAGGAGTTTCCGATACTACACTCGGTCAATCTCCTCTTATCACAAGGATTCTCCATATAGGATCAAGGTGATACCTCCTAAATCCTGGGTTTTGGATCTATGAGATAGATCTAAGTGCATATTAGGATTCTCACTAAGTGTAGTGAGATGGTATCGATCGATCCTGGGGAGAATCACTGGATAGCTTCCAGGGTGGTAAGGTCGACTGAATGTCAGTCACAGGCATTGTCTTTAACCTCAGTGGAGGGACGGTATGTTGGAAGACTTCCATGCTAGATGCCGTGGCAAACTAGACGATAAAGGCTGGATACATTGCTACCAAGGATGCTACCAAAGAGGTAGTCTGGATATACACTAGTTCATGAGATGAACTTCGTTCCTACCATTGTGGGACAATGGAGTTGTGGCTTAGGCCTAGGAACCCCCGTTCCATCTATGATCTAGACATATTCTTAGACAGTATCACCTGATCATAGAGATGGATGATCTCCAGGGAGATCGAGGTTAGGAGAGTAGACTACAGAGGACAACATGGCGGATCCACTCACAAAGGTCTATTCCCAGGAAAGACTTTTATGGAATAGTTGAGTATGAGATACTTCAACCACTGCTGATTCTTGGGTATGAGATACTACAACAGATGGCCCTAGTGCAAGTGGGAGATTGTTACTTATATGTATGACGTAGAGGCCATTACTGTACATACGATGTATATTGTAGTGGATGCTTGGACATATATAGGGAGGACTTTCTTGCTCGACATGATAGTATGCTATCTGGTTGCTCTTTATCTTAACATGTGTTGGACTACGGTAGCGCCCCGGCCGTCTATCCGAGGCCAAAATGCGGAAACGAAAAATTTTCTAAACTTTACACCGGCACTACCGCATCCTAAAAACCCGGATCGAACTATTAACCTACTACTAGCTATCAAGAAAGGGTAAGGAAGCTATACCGAGCGATCCGTGTCCTTCGGTCTTCGGCCTCCACTCCGATCTCCTCGCGGAATCTCCGGTCTTCATCGCCTCGTCGGAACGGGCACCACATCGCCAGGTTCTTTTACGGGCTCCCACCTCTGGACCGAGGCAGCTCGAGCATGAAGTTGGCGAGTCGACGTGCCCAAGAATACTGTAGATGAAGTGTAAGATGGTTTCTCTCTCGCGGGTATGAAGTTGCCATAATGATAGAGGTGGAATGAACTTTGGAGATCAACTAGAATTTTGTAGCAAGCAAGGAAAAATGAGATGAATGAATTTTCTCCCCACAAAATCAATCCTCATCTCCCTCCCTCTCTCAAAGTGGCCGGCCCTTGCTAAAATGAAGGAGGAGAAAATTATATCAAAGGGGGGTGAGCACAATCAAGTGGGAAGGTAACCATAAGAAAAAGGTTTGATGATAATCATGCAATTATATCACACCACCATCTTTATCAAAATCAAATCAACTCTCATCTCATAAATGCAAAGGAATATGATTCAAAAAGAATCTAATAATGCAATAGCCACCATGATGCCTCCATTTACAAAAAAACCATCCACAATTGCTAATTTGCAAATATGCAAATTAGCCCCTTTATCAGAAAAATCCAGCCGTGAAGGAACAAAGGAAAACTGGCCGAAAAGGAATGCAAACTGGTAACTTCAAAAAACTGATCCCATAATAAATTACAGGAAAGCCCCGCGACCGCATATACATACCCGCATTTGTATTCCGACCGAATACAAATGCAATGAGACAAAATCTACACTGTACATCACTAGGATCCGGCTTAAACCAAAGCCCGCTAGTATTATCCGTCCGATCATGATCCGTGCAATACCTCACGTATATGATCGAACCCTGCCATATCTCCATACGGTCTCTACAACGTTTCGCCCGAAACTTGAGTAACTGTCTGTGGGGGACTCAAAAGACTCGTTAATACTTTGGCTGTGGATTTAACCACTAGCACGTCAGAGGTATTAGCCATACGTAACGGGCTACCACGTATTGACCAAAAGGGATGTCGATGAGCGAACTCATCCTGACACCCTACTGAGCCTGTCAGTGACAATATCCGTACAGTCCGGTCCGTTCGTCTATGAGTATCGCATGGCGGGCCTAGAGGGTTGGTAAAAGTCAGACCCCAAAAGCGGTACAAGTCGTGTCGGAGTGTAGCCCAGAACACCCTGAGATACTACTGGAATACCTACCAGTAAATCTCCTGCCTCGGCCGAGAGCTTTGTGTAATGGCTCTCCTAGACACAGCGCGATCTCACCCCCAATACCGGGAGAGACGAACCCCTGCAGATCAGCTCACTGCCTCCATGTGGCTCGGGACTGTACCCAACTAAAACCTGTTTGCACAACTCCTTTGAGCCGTGGTAGGGTAGTAATCAAAGCACAGTGGGAGCTCAAACGAAACAAATGACGATCTCAGGTCGATGAACTAACATGTACACATGTCACCAGGGAACTGCTATCTGACGTCAGGTATAAGACCAACTAGCATGTTCCCGGCGAGTCCTGTCCGGTGTACTCATAACCCAATGAGCACCTGTATACATCTTAGGTGAACCAACTGACACCAGTGGCTTGTGAGACTGGCCACCGCCCCTCGTCGGGGTCTCGACTGTATACACTAGTCTATTCTGGAGTATCAATGCCCTGTCTCGAAACTCCCACGACTAGGGACCTTTTAAGGATGTGCTTATAGACCCCAGCTCCCACGTATATGATCGCCATCATACTGCTGGCCGTCAAGCAAGAATCCTAAGGGCTCTGTCAACGCGCAATAGTGACCTGTAAGGTCACCTAAAGCAGTACACGATGATAAAGATAAACCAGATAGCATACTATCATCTTGAGTAAGACTGTTCTAACGGTATAGGTCCTCCCTCAATCATTGCAATCACAGACGTGTGATCCAATAATTGACTCTGAGGGCACTATATCCAACAATCTCCCACTTGCACTCAAGGCTAATTATTGCGATATCATATACTCACAGCCCGTGTGATACCGAACACCCAACTCCTCTACTAATCAGTCTCACAAAACCCGTTTGCGAAACTAACGCGTCCAAGGAATAGCCTCAGTGAGTGGATCCGCTTTGATTTTTCTTTCAATGTCTCTCTTTATCTCAATTTCACGGAGAAAACCATCTCCCGAAATAAGCAATACTCGTCTTAGAATGTGTCTGGATATCTGATAAGACCCAGCTCATAAATGAACTCCAAATCCAAACTTCTTAGACTGTATCGTCAACTGAACTTAATCAGTATCCTGCGCCATGCCTCCCTCAGTATCCCTTTGGACCACCTGTCCAAAATACTACCCCTCGTCAGAGGGAAAACTATAACTCTGACAGTCACTCTGTCATCCAGGTCACTTTGGAAGCCTGGAATGATAACCGTCTCCCGAATGAGGCTGTCGTTATCATATCCCTAGAACATCCACTTTATTTTCTAAAACTGCTTCCGAACGTTTCTCCAGGATTGGATCAATATCACTTTGTTGCATCTAGTGTAAAAACATCTGGCGTGGTACTTGACATCTCATGATTGACTCAATTGCCTAAGCAAGTGATCTGCCAATTATGCACATCCCTCTCCCCTTTAGTCTGTAAGACACCTTTACAGAGGGTGACTCCATCACCTGCAGGTATACTACCGTGCCAGGAGTCTTCCATTCTAACACACTTTTAGAATGCTGTCTAAATACCCAGATTGGGAAACTACCTAAATCTAGATCTAAAACCATAGATCCAGTAACCAGAATGTCTTGATATCATATCCAAGTCCCATATGGAGAAACCACTGTGTGACAACCAATGTATAACCGATCGTAGTGCAGGAATATCACTTCCTACTCTGTGTATGTCATCCAAATACCAGGACATCACACCCTACTACCTTCTTAACAGATCCATCCCCTATTCTGATGAAATTAAACCTATGACTGTCACATCAGAAATAGATGATCTATCTCCGCTGTATGTGCTTTAGTCTATAAATAGACATAAGCCAGCTGTCCACCAATGCTTCCACTGCTCCCACTGACTATGACAACCCTCTGGCAGAATCATATACACGTACACTTCTAAAGCAAGTTCAGAACGACGCTATACTCATCCTCCTGCCGGGTCTCACAGTCTGGAACAACAGCAATGGCAAGTCTGGGTAAACAAGAACCTCCCTGCCACCGTCTTTAAGGCTACCGGAGTACCTCTCGGGTGCCTGAGGTTACCCACCATATCTGCGGAGTGGCCAATGGAATATCAAGCCAGATTGAATCTTTAGGTTCTTATCAAATTTTTAGTAATCGTTTTTTGTTCTGGAATCACTTCCAGTTCTACCATACTCCCACTACTGTTTTCTGAAAAAAAATCCATTTTTATTAAAACTGTGGCGATTCTAGAACAATATCACTATTGATCTTCCAGATGGTAGAAAGTCAACCCTCGTCAAAGCCCGGGTCAACCCACAAACAGCCATTACAGAAACGTGCCTTGAGTTATCCAGAGTCTGGTTTTAAGCATAAGCTGGACAACTCCCCGTACCTTAACAACGTCAAGATACGAACTGTTCTATATCCAATACAGAAACAGAGGCACTGATTTAATTGAACCAAATTCAAATCATGCAGCTGTCTCCAGTGCATGTCAACTAAATGGAGAGAGGCCGATCAGCATTACTCAACTTAGGAGTACTTCCAATTATGAGTAATCTGAAAGAGAAGCAAGTTCTCTTAATCATTACTATTAACTGAATACCATACACAAGTATCTACATCGTCGATCACCTTGAAGAATCTCGATACTCGCAACATCTGGTTCTCTACATTACTCTTATACCTATAACTTCTCAAAACTCAGACCTTGTGTTTCTACGAAACACTTATCTAAGAACTAGAGAAGTCATAAGTAAACCGAATATAGTACGAGGACCAATCCCTCTGTCCTAATGGACACTGGACAATATACAATACTCTGTATAAGTCCCCTGAGTTTAATAACTCATTCTCTGTGTGTCGTAGGTTGAAAACTGTACTTATGGTTAAGAAGAATTACACCGTTGTTTAATGCTCCTTACCTAACCATCCACTGATATAGGTAAATTTCATGGACATAATTTCAAAAAGGTATATCTCACTCTATAAAAATAGACGTACGGATATATCAATTTGAAATTGGTGCATAACAACGGATATTCAAAACCAAATATTTGTCGTCCGGCAAATAGCCCAGGCGATTTCCTCAAATATCACCAATTGCAACGAATTCCGATACAATGAGGATGATCACCTAATTCCCAATAACTTACTCCCACTCATCATCTATAAAACCATACAGATGTGAGAATCATACCTGGTAAATACATACCCTGGTGCAAGTGTCTAATTGGGAAATCAGTTTTCTTTTAACAATACACAGTAAGACTGAAACATGTAAATGTTTTGAAGGGGTATCCGGATATTCCTAGTAATGCCTCTTCCATTATCCAGATTCACAGCTATAACTGTATATTTCTTTGCCATCTCTCCAAATCCCTTCATATGCCTTTAGTCATTACCTTCTGTACACCACTTTAGGCCAAATGGTTTTCTTCCTTCCCTACCGTTCGGCACCAGCCTATGGTTTGGAAGAAGACTATCCAATGAGCATAATGGGTGTACTGTCCTAATCCTAGGAGCACTCGCAATGCGAGAGAAGGTAAAGATAAAAAACAACCGAATAAACCTTATTCCTATTTCTCCTGAACCAAAATCCATCCCCGAACTGGAACAAGTTCCTTTCGAGTTTGTATATAACCATACGATGGAGTATCCAATAAACTGTAGATCTTCGTAGTGATACGGAGTGTCCTGGAGAAATACAAAGGTGAAGTGGGAATGGTAAAGAAACACTTGGTTTGGTCGTGAATATCAGTCGCAATTTACTTTGCCCTCCTTCTAATCCCTTTATTTGTCTTAACTTAATAACTTCTGTACACCACACTTAGGCTAATCGGCTTTCTTCATTCCCTACCGTTCGGCACCAGCCTAAGGTTTGGAAGAAGACTATCCAATAGGCGTAACGGGTGTACTGTCCTAATCCAAGGAGCACTCGCAACCTGAGAGAAGGTAAAAGGAAAAGACAACTGAATAGTCCTATTCGTTTTCTCCAGAACCGGAAACCATCCTCGAATAAATTCCTTCGAGTTCGTATATAACCATACGATGGTTTTATCCAATAGAAGTGGACGTTCGTAGTAATACGGGGTGTTCTGGAAAAAAAGGGTAAAAGTAGTAGTGGTAATGAGGTCTGCAACTCAGACAATCCAAAAGCCAGTCTTATTAGAATGTTCGGTTAATCTTGGTCAATGAGTCATACTCAAGGGTCAGGCCATGATCGCTGTCAAAGAGAGAGAGAAAAGAAACACTCAGCGTGCACTCTAACCTAGATCAGAATGGTTATCAATTTATCTAATCAGGAAACCTCCCACTGTAACGTCAAATTCTCCTCCAAACCTGAAAGAAGAATTAGTCGGGATCACCCGAGGAGTAAACCAACTCATCAGTGGGAATCGGGATCCAACTATCATTGCATGAGAACGTGACGAAATCCACTCATGTCACCACACTCCAGAAGGTATGTGCATGCCTGGCAAGTTTCAGTTTCTTTAGAAACTCTCGTTGTGATTTTTACCCCTAGGACCCAAGTGACCTTGACTGAGCCAACATATCAAAGGGTCCTAGTCATGTTCAACCCGTCATTATCTTGATTGCATTAGACCCACCCGCACGAGTCCTTGACTGAGCCAAAATGACCGCACGACTGTCCTAACCAATCTCATATCCATGCAATAGAAAAGCACTACATAGCTACCGAACACTACGTCTCGGCTAAGCACGACATACGCAGCACGAATACTAAGCAATACCAATCTGAAATGATGGAGGGCTACGACTGGTTTTTGGCGAAAAACCTTTAACGTAATGAACTTGATATCGTTGAAGGAACTGCATAGCTTTTTATAAAAATATAGTGACGAAAACCTTTGCTAAAGAGGTCACTCCCGGTGAAGGGATCTCGGCTCTTTCCCCGTAGAATGAGGTGCAGGATATTCCAACTGAATATCACGATGCAAAGCAAAAGGCAATCGGCTATAGTGAAGTTATTACCTTGACGCAAACTTCTGTCCAAGGGGTCACTCCCGGTGAAGGGATCTCGGCCCTTGCCTCGTCGACTAAGGTGCTGGATATTCATAACCGAATACCACTGTGCAAAACAAAAGAGAACGTCCTTATAATAACAGCTTTTTGAAAAACGTTCCAACAACATCAAAATAGGTTTGTTTAGCTTGCATTGATCTGAATCAACGCAGTCCCATCAACTAATCACACCACAAAGAACGAAAATAATGATGTACGTATATTCTATCCGCATTCGCCACTGGGTCCCGTCATCACCCGTTAGGTTACTTAACTAACGACAGAGCGGGGACTAGACTAGCGCGGATGCAAAACATATACAACATCTACTAGTATATATATCAATATATAATATTCGCTCAAGGCGTGATAAAATGCAACATCACAGATATGTAATAAGTATCACAGAACAATACAGATATCTGGGATCCCCGGGTTTCATAGAGCCACTACTGAAACCCGACGTTCCCCTGGTCGTGTGGATAGCCTGTGCAATGAAAACATAGACCCCCACGGGCGCGGCAAGTTACCCGCGAAAACCTGAAGCGAGGCAGCCCCCTTCAACAACGTGAATGGACCACCCAACACTTCACGGAATCCGGTAACTTGAGCACCCCTCCTTGGGTCAACCTGTACCCCCTACGAATGCGGCGAATAGCCCGCCAATTCTAGAGTAAAACCCCCTCCGTCTCAAAGCCATGAGATGCGGGCCTGTTGCACTCTAGAACCCGGCTATCCGTGCACCCCACCTTGGAGTAATCCTAGTACAGAAAGTAAAATATACATACAACGGGTACATCGACCTCAGCCCGGTTGTGCCCCAAAAGAATAATATACATGTTAGTGTATATGCCCTAGGGGCCATTATTGTATTATACTAGGTTGTATATTACTTAATGGAAGCTTGGGATATTCACAATTATATATATATACAGTCTTGCTAAACATGGTAGTATGCTACTTGGTTTTGTCTACTTTAATATGTGCATATGTTTCTTGTAACGTATCACTTATACATATTAGTAGAGCCCATAGGTTCTTTGCTTGATTACCAGCGTTGTGATGGCAGTCACACTAGTGGGGGCTGGGTAGTCTATAAGCAACATCCTATACATGTCCCTAGTCGTAGGATTATCGAGACAGGGCATCGATACTCCAGAGTAGACTAGTGTGTACGCTTCCCATCCCAGTTAGGGAGATGGTCTGTCCCACAGCCATCAGTACGTCGTACTGGAGATAGTATACAGGTGCTCGTTAGGTTACGGGTATACCGGACAGGACTCGCAGGGGAACTGTTGGTTGGTATTATACCCGTCGTCAGTTAACAGTTCCCAGGTGACATGAGTACAGCATAGTCCGCAGACTTGACATTGCTACTTCGCCTCGAGTGTGTCCCACTGTTCTTAGATTGCTACCCTACCACGGCTCAAAGGAGTCGTGCAAACAGGTAGCAGTTGGGTACAGTCCCGAGCACTTGGAGGCAGTGGCGGTTAGACAGGATTCGTCTCTCCCGGTATTGGGAGTTGGTATCGCGCTGTGTCAGAGAGCCATTACGCAAAGTCCCTGTCCAGGGCAAGCGAGATTTACTGGTAGGTTCCGGTAGTTTCTCAGGGTGTAATGGGCTACGCTCCGACACGACTTATACCGCTATTAGGGGACTGACGCTTGCCGCCCCCTAAGCTCAATATGCGATAGTCATAGACGAACAGACTGGACTGTACGGAGATTGTCACATCAGGCTCAGTAGGAGTTCGGATGGGTTTCCTCATCGGCCTTCTTATCGACATCTACCTGAGGACCGTTACGTACAGCTAGTGCTGCTTGCGGTCTGTGGTTAAACCCACTGCCAGCGTAGTGTCGAGTCTTTAGAGTCCCACACAGAGAGTTTCCCTGCTCCAGGCGAAACGATATAGAGGTCGTATGGTTTTACGACAAGGGTTCGGACGCGTACGTGTGTTTACGCACGTACGACGTTCGGACAGTTTTTACTAGCCGGCTTTGGTTTAAGCCAGATTCTAGTATCGGGATATTGGATTTATACAGTCTAAATTTTTTCTGTGTTTTCACGGATAGGAGGAGCGTTCTTGTAATTTATCGGGAAGCTTCTAGAAGGATGATGACATGGAGGGTAAGGTGGCATTAGCATTTAATGAATTTGTGACTCACTTAGATGAATCATTCAAGTGAGTTAATGAAGCATTTATTGCTTAATGACTCACTTGATGATTCATTGTATCTATTTAATGAAGCATGATGATAATGCATTTTGATTTATTCATTTTGATTTTCTTATGCTTCATTATATATTAGAAGTGAGAAGGATTTTCATTCATAACACATGGTTACCTTCTCTCTCCTCAAGCTCTCTCTTGAAACCTTAATCCTCCCCTCTCATGTGTTGAGATCAAGGATTAGCTAGACTAATACATCCATAAACTCACTCTATATCACCTAGGTAGCTTAGATTAGCACTTTGAGCAACCTAGTTATCTCAAGTTAGAGATCAAGCTTGGCGTAGGAGCTCTCGGGTGGATCGTCTTTGACTCGAGGAGGCCGTTGAGGTGCCGATATTCCAAAGAGCCTACGAGGAGTGGAGAACAGCGATGAAGACCCGAAGGACATGTAACGTGAGGTATAACTTCGAATCCGAGTAGTTAAACCTCAAGTAGTTTGCTAATAATGGTTTAGATACGATTCATGCGCCCAAGTCCGTCTTACGAAGCTTTGATAATCGTTTTTCATATATTCCGCCTCCCCGAAAGTTCCTGGGGTGCGTGACATGGACTTACAGTGGTATCAGAGCCAACTAAACCATTACTAGCTTGTTAACAACTAATAAGAAGTTCGATCGACGGAAAACACGAAAACGAAACACCCCGGACCCTAACAGTTTTTGTAAATTTTAAACGTGTCGAAAAAAATATTTGATATACCTTAAAATTCACAGCAGGGAAATATAAGAATTCTGGGAAAATACGAAGTTATAACTCGGCTTGGTGGCCGCGGATCCGCGGCAAGATTGTGCTTTTGGCCACGGATCCGCGGCGGAGTCAACGCCGAGTTGACTCCGATTTGCTCTAAAATTCATATATTCTGGTGTTTTGCTTTCCTGTATATTCTGTTTCTGCCCAGGTTACTTCAGTACAGGCTTGCTTTTGGGGTAGACGTGGAAAATGGTGATCGATCGATGTTCTAAGATATTTGCTAATTGGGTTTTTATCTGTAATGTTTAATGTGTTCGTAAACCTCGCCTAACTGCTAGTATGTCGGTTGGCAGGGGGGTTGCACATTTCAGAAATGTTTACTGTCTGTGTATATGAACTGTATTGGACTGTTGTGATGATTAGCCGGGGTTTGAAATGTGTTTAATATTCATTCATTCGATGTAAATGTAATATGATGTAATATTCTTTTGCGAGGCACATCCAGGTTGCGGTTGTAGCCACCGTTGTATTATTTCTTTTTACTGTTTTTGCTCCTAGGATAGACCCAAGGTGGGGTACACAAACTACCGGGTACTTGAAGTGTTTAGTGGCCTACTCACGTTGTTGAGGGAGACCGCTTCACTTTGGGTACTTGGCGGGTAGTTTGCCGTACCCGTAGGGGTCTAGGGTGGGGTGATGGCTATTCATCACAACTGTGTAATCCGTCTTTTGTTGCAGGCTCAAAGCAAACGCGGATTGCTTGAATATCCAATAAAGTTCATCTGTGATCTGGAATGCTTATTATTGCGTCTGACGAATGTACAATATCTATATATGATAGCTATTAGACGTCACTTATGTTTTACACCCGCGCTAGCCCAGCCCCCGCTCTGTCGTTAATTAAGTAACCTAACGGGTGATGACAGGACCCAGTGGCGAATGCGGATGGCATAAGAGGACGTGGTATTTTCGTTGTTTTCTGCAATGATAGGATAAAAGATGGGACGCATTATTATAATGCAAAGAAAATAAACCAAAGTTAAATCGTTGGAACAAATTTAAAAGAAACCACTCGGTTATTTTAAAAGATCAGAATTTTTAAATTGCGGAGGTTTAACCACTCCTTTTAAAAAGTATCAGGTTCCTTCGATTATATTAAGTTCACTATGTTCACGGTTTTGCCAAAACCAGTTGTATCCCTCCGTCATTTCATATGAATAGTCAATAGTATTCAAGCTGTGTTTGTTGGCCAAAGTCAAGGCACAGTGTTTGGTAGCTATTGACTATTCATATGCAGCATAGATAGATGCGTTGGTTTGGGACAGTCGTACTGCTTTGTTGGCCAAAGTCAAGGGTATGTACGGATAGGTTCAAATTAACCTGGATATTGACGGGTAGAACTTGACATGTGACTTATGATTTGTTGGCCAAAGTCAAGGTCATAAGGGCATGGGGCAAAAATCCACATCGGGAATTTCTAAAGAAACTGAAATTTGCAGAGAGAGCATACCATTTTGGAGTTTGATGAATGTTGGTAGGATTCCTTCAACATTATCATACGATGATATTTTGGATCCCGATCCTACTGTGAGTATATGCTACTTATCAGGAGATTCGTCACTTAACGATCAATGCTATAAACCAAGTAGGTGTCGAGAAAGGTGTCAGCGGGGCTACGCCCCCAGAGAAAAGAGGTTATTTAATTAAAGAACTTCGCGAAAGCGTTGGAAAACCTCCCTCGAAGTATCGACACTGGCCTGGCTGAACGGTTAAGCAAGTATTGTACGGTGAGAATTGTCCTGGCTAATTCTTCTTTTATGGTTTGAGGAAGGATTCGAGAAACAGTGGGAGCCATCTAGTTTAGATAAATTAATAACCACTCTAAACTTGCAAGAGCATCATGCTAATAGTGTTTTCTTCTCTTTCTCTCATTGCAGCGGCCTTGTGACCACACATAGGTTACATCTAGATAACAAATTGACTGAATCTGACTTATATGACTGGCAAAGATCTGTCTAGATGTCCATTGCCTATGACAAACTGGATCACCCTATTACTACTCAAGATCCCGCCGTCCCAGGTCCAGTTTCCACCGTCGCGGATATGGATATCCGTCAGACAAGGGAAAAGGATAAAACGAAAGCCAAGTGCCTCGTGTCAGCTTCAGTTGATGGTGTATACCAGAAGCAGCACGAGAAGATGGAATTAGTTTCCATCTTTCTCCATAACAAAGATTTATATGGAGAGCAATCTCATATCGCAAGATAGGAGACCTCGACCGAATTAAATCAAGCGAGGTTGGCCGTCAGGTCATCTGTAGGGGATAACGTCCTCACAATGACTAGCTATATTGATGAGCTTCAGGACCTGGAGACCACGTTGGGAAACGAGTCAGATACTGACTTGATTCTACAGTCTCTGCCTTCTACCCTGATGGAAACCAGGAAAATAGAAGGAAAGGGAAGGGCAAAAGTTTGGGGACTGGAAGTAGTAAAAGAGGGACGTTCCTATTGTTATGGGATTGAGCATTGGCAGAAGGATTGCAGGGCTAACAAAGCCAGTAGCCAGGATTCGAAGCATGTTGTGGCTTCGACTTTGGGTGTGTTTGTAATAGAGAACTGTATGTCAGTTAACCCTACTTCCTGGGTATTGGATACCGGGTCAGGAACTCACATCTGTAATTCTTTACAGGCTCTGAGAAACCGTAGGGTTATCAGGATAGGTGACATGACCCTCACGGTTGCTAACGGAATGAGCATGAATGCTGAATCCGTAGGGGAATATCATCTTGGAATGACAACTGGGAAGATATTGATTCTGCGTAACTGTTTTTATGTACCAGGTACGACTTGTAATATCATATCTGTATCCTTACTTTCTAAAGAAGGATATGATTTTACATTCGTAAGTGATGTAGTTCACATCCACCTAAATCAAGTTATGATTGGGTCAGGTACATTAAAAAACGGGATATATGTATTAAATCAAGCTCAGATTTTTAGTGTCCAGAACACACTTAAAAGAAAGTCTCCGGAATTAAATCAGGCTTTCTTATGGTATTGTAGACTAGGTCACATCAATGAGAGAAGGTTGACTAAGTTACATAGAGAAGGATATTTGAATCCGTTTGAATATCAATCTTATGCTACTTGTGAATCTTGTCTCATAGGAAAGATGACAAAGACTCCGTTTACTGGACACGGAGTAAGAGCAAGCGAGCTCTTGGGACTCGTACACAGTGACGTGTGCGGTCCAATGTCTACATATACGCGAGGTGGTTATTCCTACTTCATTACTTTTACGGATGATTTCTCTAGGTATGGATATGTCTTCTTAATGAAGCATAAATCCGAGGCCTTTGAGAAATTCCAAGAATACAAGAATGAAGTGGAAAAACAAACTGGCAAAGTATCAAGACATTGAGATCTGATCGAGGTGGTGAAAGTGCCGAGTTCCTAGGTTACTTAAAAGAGAATGGAATTCTCTCTCAGCTTACTCCTCCATACACACCACAACATAACGGTGTATCGGAGAGACGGAACCGAACCCTATTGGATATGGTTCGTTCCATAATGAGTAACGCTGAGTTGCTGCGATCATTCTGGGGATACGCACTAGAATCAGCTGCATACCTTTTGAACCGAGTTCCAACCAAAACTGTGCCTACCACACCATATCAGATGTGGAGTGGGAAGAAACCCTGTCTTAAGTATCTTAAGACATGGGGATGTCCAGCTTTTGTAAAGAAGCAGCATGCGGGCAAGCTCGAGGCACGCTCAGTAAAATGCAAATTTGTGGGATATCCAAAGAACTCCAAGGGATATTATTTCTATTACACAGAGGAACAAAAGGTCTTTGTTTCTCTTCATGCCTGATTCTTGGAAACTGGATTTTCGGAAAATCAGAAGAGTGGGAGCGCAATAGAACTGGAAGAAATTCCAGAACCACAACCTATTACTGAAAGTTTGGTAGAACCAGAAGTTCAAGAAGAACTGGACATTCCCACACCCCTCCGCAGGAGTAGTAGGCCGTCTCATCCGCCTGAGAGATACTACGGTTTTCTCATAGACGGGGATCGAGAAGATTGCGTCATTGATAATGATGACCCTACTAGCTTCCAGAAAGCTATTCAGAGCGGCGACTCGGTAAAATGGCTGGATGCAATGCGGACCGAAATGGAGTCCATGTACACTAACAAAGTATGGACTTTGGACATTGCTCCAGATGGGGTAAAACCTGTACGATGCAAATGGATCTTCAGAAAGAAGATTGGTGTAGATGGACAGGTTGAAACCTATAAGGCTGGACTTGTTGCAAAGGGTTTCCGTAAAAGACCTGGTTTGGACTATGACGAAACCTTTTCTCCAGTAGCTATGCTAAAATCCATTAGGGTCCTTGTTCCCCTCCGAAAGACGGCGCACAGGACTGCGATGTCCTGGCGCTGAGATTCAGGACAGATGCTATTTGGTTTTATCCGTCTATCTCTCCGAAAATGCCAAGTTGATTTATGGCACCGTGTATCGGAGGTTTAGACGGATGCGGCCGATATAGCAGACTTCGTCAGATTCCCCCTCAGGGTGAAGGGTTTTTGATTGTGGGGACGCTCTTCCCTGCAGGCGCAAGCCCCTGCAGTTAATTACGCTACCGCATCGCGGTAACAACTTTCTCCTTCTCCAGAATTTCACTTCGTGTCGTGTGTGTTTGTTTTATTTGTGGTTGCCCGTGGATTGTATACGGAGACTGAGTAATGCCGTCGCCCGTAGGATGTGGATTAGTCCAAATCCGTGTTTGCTTAGATTTGGGTTTGGTGTTTTCAGTTTAAGGATGCATTAGTCGCGTTGCGGCTAAGATCAACTTAAACATTTGTCAAGGATACGTTAGTCCTGTTTTGGACTAAGATCAACCTGACGTGGTGATTCATTTAATTTATGGCCATCGGGACTCATCACCTCTCTAACATCGTTGAAGGATTACAACGATAGGTGTCAGAGGAGCTCAGAGATGTACCCTTGAACCAAAGCTGATTGAGGGTTTTATAGTCCATTTAAGTGTTTAAGGATACGTTAGCCATGTTTGGGGCTAAGATCAACTTAAACGGGATCGTTTAGATCCGGCAAAAGAGCAATTGGCTCTATTGTTCCAGTTTAGGGACGTAGTGGTCCATTATTAGTTTAGGGACGTCTCGGTCCGATACCAGTTTAAGGACGTAGTGGTCCATTATTAGTTTAGGGACGTTTCGGTCCGATGCCAGTTTAGGGACGTAGTGGTCTATTATTAGTTTAAGGACATTTCGGTCCATCGCCAGTTTAGGGACGTGGTGGTCCATCATTAGTTTAGGGACATTTCGGTCCGATGCCAGTTTAGGGACGTAGTGGTCCATCATTAGTTTAAGGACGTCTCGGTCCGATATTAGTTTAAGGACGTCTCGGTCCGATATTAGTTTAAGGACGTCTCGGTCCAACATTAGTTTGTGGTTGTTGGGACCCGTCACCTCTTTGACGTCGTTGAGGAATTACAACGATGGATGTCAAAGGAGTTCGGAGATGTACCCTCAAACCGGACGTGAATTGATTTAGGAGAGCCATTTTGCTCAGTCAATTTAATTTAAGGACTTATGGCCACGATTGGGCTAAGTCCATTTCAACACTTTATTTGCATTGCATTTTTTATTTGGGCTCTACCCACAAAAGATATAGAGTATCAGTTTATTTTGGGCTCTGCCCATTTGCAAAGTATCTACTTCGTTTGGGCTTTGCCCCTTTTTAAAATGCATAGCATTCTGAATATTTTTGTTTGGGCTCTGCCCATTTATAAATGATACAAAGCATCTGTTTTTGTTTGGGCTCTGCCCCTTAAAATAATGCATTTGCGCTTTGTTGAGCCTGTTAGGCCTTCTCTTAATTGGGCTTGGCCCTTTTTAATGCATCTGCGCTTTGCGCTAAGTAATGAGCGCAAGTCCATGTGGTGATGACACGTGTCGTGCTCTGATGAGCGCAAGCGCACTAGCGCAGTACAATGCGCTGTTGCGCTGCGCTATTGCGTTGCTGACACGTGGCGCGCTCTCAGCGAGTTGCGCCAATTCCAGAGAGCAAAGCTCTATCTTAAGGGCGCTTAGCGCAAGTGGTTTTATGTCCGACACGTGGCGCTCTCTTAAGAGCGCAGCGGCGCAACTTGGAAGTGCAAAGCACTAAGAATCTTTTTAGATTCAAGAAGGGAAGTGCAAAGCACTGTTTAAGTTCTTGATCTAAATTAGATCAAAGAAAAATAAATTTCTTCTTTATTCGAAGAACCTGAGGTTCATAAAAGTGCAAAGCACTATTCTTTTATTATATATTTTTTTTTATCGTTTTTTAAAGAACCGAAGGTTCAGAAGAAGTGCAAAGCACTATTTTCTTTTTTATATAAAGATCATTGATCTTACATTTTTTTTTTAGACTAATAGTCTATTAGAAGGAATTTCTTCTAATCCATGAAGGTTCTTTACCTTTTTTTTAAAAAAAAAATCTTCAGAGCTCTCTCTATTTAAATTTCTTGAGTTCTCCAGAAAAAATGTTGATGCCTTTGAATTGAGGCTTGGGGTCCTTTTTATAGTGCCCACAAATTTGTTGAATTTGTTACCAGGATCTTTTCTGAATGATTTTGGGAATTCTCCTACCGCTGGATCTTTGATCCAAAGGCAGAAGAAAATCTTCTAGTTCTAGAAAGAACAGAAAAGATTTCATAAAAATCTTAATTTAGTTTGGCGCAGATGCCCCAGCGCATGACACGTGTCGCGCAGCGCAGAGCGCAGCGCAAGTGCGCTAGCGTGTCTGCGCTGACACGTGTCGCGCAGCGCAGAGCACAGCGCAACTGCGCTAGCGTATCTGCGCTGACACGTGTCGCGCAGCGCAGTGTGCAGTGCAGTTGAAGCGTTGCTTCCTTCAATCAGAGCTTTGCTCTGTTTGGGTGCGCTTTCTTGGGCGCTGCGCTCGGCGCGTTGCGCCCGAGACTTGAAGCTTTGCTTCAAAATTTGAATTTTGAATTCAAACAGAGCTTTGCTCTGATTGGGCGAAACAAATGCCCCCCCACCGTTGCGCTCACGTGGCGCACACGTGAGTGCAACGGTGGCAACCCCCCTGACCGTTGGATCAAGGGGGAATCTCAAGAGGCGCAAGCGCCTTATAAATAGGGCGTTTGACCCTTAGAAAATCTCACCATTAGGTTTTGATTTTCAGAGCTTTGCTCTCATTTAAGAATTTCAGAGCTTTGCTCTTGCTTTCAGAACTCTAGAGCTTTGCTCTCATTTCCCAAAGTTTTTAGAAAACTTTAGGTAATTTTTAATTTAAAATTAAGTTAAATTAATTCAAGTCAATTTTAACCAACAGAGCTTTGCTCTCATAGATCTTTTGATCTAAAGAAATTCCCTTTGGGGTTTCATCCACAGAGCTTTGCTCTCACAAATTCATAGATCTACAGAGATCTTGTTCATGGGTTCTAACCCATGAACAGAGCTTTGCTCTTGAGTTAAATGTAGATCTTTTAGACTTAAAAAGATGATGAAATTTTTTTTCTGTAAGCTTTTATGGATCCTTTGTCAGGATTCCAGAAATTTTAATTTTAAATCTCTTTTTTCTTTTCTTTCTTTGAAACTTTCTCTTTGGTGGGGTATTATAGAGCTAAACTCTTTTTTAAGGAATTTTATTCTTTTGAGACCAGAACTTGACAAGTGTCATTCTGTGATAGAGCTTTGCTCTAAAAGAGGAGATTTTCTCCTTGTCTCTAGTGATTCTTTCCCCCCTATTTTATTATGGTAATGTTCCCCCCCAGGGGCCAACTGACAATCTCATCCAATGATGTGTTTGTCTCCTTAATTGACGTATTGTCATTTGGATTTCATGGGTCCCTCTTTGGTCCCCTGCTCACTACACTGTGGTGCGGTGTAATTAATTAATTTTGATTTTAATTTTAATTAATGAATTTTCTTCTTTCAATGCCAAACGTGGGGATTACAACATTAACGGCTACTTTGCTCTTTTGCAGCGATCATGTCTGAAGACACTTCATTCCCATTCGTCCGCTCGGAGGAGGGATTTCCAGAGGCGCCCTTGGACCGTGAGATCCTGGCCATGATCAAGGCATACGACCCTGAGCACAAGAGTCTCCACCTCTGGGGTTCGTGGTACAATCAGATCATTATGGGCCGACGGAGCTTTACATGCGCGGTGCCGTCGGAACCCATAACGGCGATTCATTATGCTACCCCACCCTCGGTGCAGTATGCCGTGGAGTTGGCGGACTGGACATCAAAAGGTTTTCTACATCCCGCTATAGATGCGATACCGGTTCAGCGTCCTATGGTTTTGGACATCCTAGGACGTCGTATCTGTCAAGGTGAAGCGCGGCCTTGGGGGCAATCGTATAACCTTGGTCTGATTTCCCGCCACCCGATGGGCTATCTGCCGTGGGCCCGGTATATCCTGTCGACGAAGAAGTCACAGTTGATAAGACTAGGATTGTACACCGCAGTCTACGTCTCTCTCTTCCAATATCCTACGCTCCCCACCTGGTGGCTCAAGGCCTTTTTGGAGCAATGGAATATTCCCACCCACACTTTCCTTGCCATGGATCGGGAAGTGTCAATTTCTCTGGAGGAATTTGCGGAGGTATCCGGCCTACCGGTGATGGGGGAACATTATGAGGAGCTTCTCCCAACAGACGTGTACGTTTTCGGAGCTAGGCCAATGGTGAGGGGGGTCACTCCGGATACTGCTGTTCAACACCAGTTCCCAAGCTTAATTAAAGTGTTGAACATATATGAGTCTCTCTTCGTTGAACATGGGAGTCGAGGAGTTAACTTTGAGGATTTCATTGCTCGGTTCCTTCACCCTAACGCCCTCTCTGCGGCCACTGCCAAGTCTGCCACCCTCGAGGACCCTTTCGGTTTAGGTTTGGATAACCTGCCGGCGAATGAAATAGGTCAAAAGGATTTCTTTCTTCCTAACTTTCCAACCGTATCTCTTGCAGAAGTAGCGGCCCCTGGGATGGATGGGGAGGCCTTTTTCTTGGGGTTTCTCGGGTTATGGTTGAGTTGGTTCGCTATCCCAATGCACTCTCATCGAATGCGACCCTCTGTCTTTTATCCAGCACATCGGATGGTCATCGGGGTGAAGGTAGCTGTTGGGATCGCCGGCCTGGCACACTTATACCACTGTCTCAGTCGAGCGGCGGATGCCAGTGAGCCCGGGGTGTTGCATGTGGTCTTCCCGATGCATTACTTCGCGTCGTGGCTCGAGTTACACACAGCGGGTGTCTTCGGAATGCATAAGAGGCCTTCGTTCTTTGACAAGAGCGGTTTTCCTCGCATTATACAGCTGATCGGTGCATCAATTGTAAACCCCTCACAACGGAACGCTAGGGGCCTGCTCCTTCGCCCCCATACCGTCGAAGCCGGGATGTCCTTTGTCGATAAGGTGTTGACCGTTGGAAAGGTGTCTACCACCGTGACGCGGCCATTACAGGATATCTTTAAGGATGGAGCTTCTGTTTTAACGGCCCGGGAGACCCTCCACTTATATTCCATTAGACCGGGCTTTTTAGTTTTTAGGCAGAATGATGTGGCAATTTTTATGAGGTATAACCCACATCGTTTTGCTCAACAACTGGGCTACGATCAAGGGGTCCCCTTGGAAGCCTTTTTGGTGGAACCAGCTGCCACTGAAGAGGGGATGGAGAACGCCTTGCACCATTTCATGCGCGTGAATACGACCTCTCGTTTTTTTATTAATGCGCCGACTTACGCTCCGAGACTCCTCCATGTGTACAAAGACTGGTACAATCATGCGACAGGAGCAGTCATAAAGGAGGAAAGGCGACTGTTGGTCGATTGTAAGGGTGCACCTCCAGGTACCGATCGCACCGCTCCCTTGGTTCCTAGGACCCCAGTAATCGCTCCCTTAAAAGATGCCGGGGGCAGACCATCACGTGCACAAAGTCCTCCACGTGAACTATCACTTCCTGATATCGCGGATGTACCTCCTGCACCCTGTGCTCAGGTGGAAGCAGTGGTTATACCCTCGCCGGAGTCTGGCGTGGGTGCGGACATCGGGACTCGTCGTCCCAGAGTAGCTGCTAAACGGAAGTCGATCCCTCGCGGGCCCAGGGTCGGAGGGCAAAAGAAAAAGAAGTCGCTCTTTGCAGCGGACATTGCGTTCGGCCAGGAACCCCACGCTCCTTATTCCGAGGGTCTGCTCGAATATGGGACTAACGCGGGATTAGTGATGCCGCTACCGGACGATACAGACTTGGAAGCTGCTCTCAGAGCTTCAGCATGGCTGGTGAAGCGTGATGCGTGGCTGGCTAAGCTTGCGCAATCAGGTAACTACTAGTCACTCTTTCTTTACTGTAACGTATTTTCTTCCTTATTTCATTATTTTTGACTAACGCCTTTCTTTCTTTTCTTTCAACAGGCATCACCGATGAAGAAGCCATTGCCGCTTCTCTGAAGACCTTTCAGGAGGAGGAACGTGCCAGGGCATCTGTGGGCCTGAGTAAGTTTCGATTCATCGAATTTTTCATTTTCCTTGCATTATGGTCGATCTAACCTTTCCATTTTAATTGCAGGGACCTCAATGCCGCTCCCTCCTAGCGACGTAGATGTTCTACCAGCGGCCGATGTTCCTGTTTCCTCTGGGACACCGCAGGAGGCTCATCTTGAAAAGCCGATGAGAGATGCCTTAAAGGCTCTGGAGGTCTCCCTGAACGAAGATGATGACGCCTTGAAGGAGGCGTCACAGAGGTCCCTCATAATCGCTCGGGAGGAGAGGAAGCGGTTGAGGCGTGAGGCGAAGGCGCGCAGGGCCGCCTTGGCCATGGGAGCGGGGCCCAGCACCGCCCCTCGAGCTGATACTCCCTCCGGAGAGGCCCCTGTCGCCTTGTCTACTGCCCGCAGAGAGGTGGCGCGAGCAGTTCGGAGTGCGAACGGCAAATCCGCTTCAGGTAATATTTCTCTCAGAGTTTTTGTTATAAGGATTTTAATATCATTGGTCCTTATATCTCTTATCTTTGCAGGGCCAAGTCCGCTCGAGGGAGAGGCGGAGGCCGTCGATCCTAGGGGAGCGGAGGAGGTGATGCCTGCCGAACTTGAGCCGACAGTAGGTACTATTGTTGAGGCCATGGAGCCTGGAGTGGAGGTCGAGGGGCCTACCGCTGAGAAGGTCATTGATGCCGAACCTGAAGCGGGGGCAGATGATATGATCATCATAGCTGAGTCCAGGGTGGTGGCGAATGAAGCGCTCGAGGCCGGCGATCCCCTGGCGATAGTGAACGATACGACCGCCACTATTGAACCTGAGAAAGTAGTGGGTGAGGAGGCCATGATTCCCGAAGACGAACCAACCGCTCCTTCTCTGGAATCTGGCAATACTCCAGTCATTGCCCTCCCCATCTATGGTCCTCCGCCGTCTCCAGGTCTCGCGAGCACGACAACGGTCCCCATCGAGTCGGGCGATGAGGCTACAGGCGGTGGTCTTATGTCAGTAGAGGAGGAAGCCGCCTCCGTTTCAGCCGGGAGCTCCTCAGGTAAACCCTAAGTGACTGATTTTCTTTACTTTACAACCATTTCTGACAAGTTCACCTTTTCGTAATGCAGGTGCAGCTAGTGCTGATGCCCCACCGCTCGAGGGAACGCCTTCGATGACTGCTTTGGCGGTGGTCACCACTCAACCTTCTCTCATACCCTCGAAGATGTTGGAAGGTATATGTTCATGGCTTATTAATCTTGTTTTCCAGACATATAATTCTCGTACTAAAATGGCACTGTCGTGTTTTCAGGAGTGCTTTTTGATCACGTATATCAGATGTTGCTCCCACACTTTTCCTTCCCATCTGAGCTTGCTTCTTCTTCTAGTGGCGTTGGTGAGTATGATTTCCGTTGACATCCTTCCTTTCTTTTTTCTTATTGACGGAATTGTCTCTAACATCTTTTTCTTATCTCAACTGCAGTGCTACAGATTGAAGGAGAGGATGAAAGATCAGCTGCGCCACCAGCCCTTCCGACCTTGCCACCTGTCTCAATTGGTACAATGACCGTCATATTGGTAGCTTTCCTCTCTCTATTTTCTGTACTGTTATCTGATCGCATCCTGTTTCTTTCAGCTGTGGTTCTGGCTTCGGCGTCCTTCGAACCTCGCGTCACAATGCCAGCGGGTCCTTATCTGAGGAGTCTGTCTTTAAAAGGCGCCGCGAATAGTCTGCGCATGTTGAGTGACTATGTCGAGGAACTCGACGTTGAAACTCCTACCTCTGCCGCAGACTTCGCTATGGTGGTTAACCCGATGCTAGCGATACTCGTGAACTTTCATGATGAGGGCATCATTGCATCCTGGGTTAACCATTGTAAGGAGATCGAGGGTCGCCTATATCAGTTGGAGTCGCTGCGTCCCGCTCCTGAGACCGTGGCTGCCAATAATCAGAGGACAGCGTGGATTGAGCAAAGCGCTCCTTACTTTCGCCATCTCGAACAAGAAGTCATTTCAAGGCGTAAGGAGCGTGGTGAGGCTTCAAGCAAGTCTGCTCAACTGCATGCTCGGGTGGAGGCCAATGCCGCACGGCTAAAGGTTATCTTTGAGGGCCTCCTGCAATGCCTCTCCGAAGGGTTATCATTGAGGCAGAGACTTGACTTTGTCGAGCGAGCTGCAGCCAGCCAGGAAGCAGCCCAGAAGGCGGTAGAGGAGCAACTTTCATCTTTCTTGCAGCAGCGGGCTCAGGTGGAGGCGGAGGTGGCCGCAGCTGTCACTCGAGAGGGAGCGCTGAAGGAAGTGCGAGAGCGGCTTGTGAACTTACTAAAGACACTTCCTCATCAGTAGCTATCCATTTTTTTGTAAAGAATGTATATATATATATATATGTATATGTATATTTTTTTATCCTTTGACATGATGTATCCTGTATTCAATCAAGTTTATGAATAAAAGATACGCCTTTTCGTAATGTCTCGTGTCACTTCTTCGCTTTTTTTTTTATTATCAGCATATCACCTTAACGAACATGGTTGACGGATAGTAGGGCATGCATCTTGACTTCCCTAAGAATCAGCGATAGCTTAGGTGGCAGGTTCAGATCTGTTGCCTAAGATTTTTCAACTCCATGAGCCGTGAGGGTCTTATGGAGACTTTTCTCCCTACGGATCGAGAGGATCTCGTAGGTGGGTTTTCTCCTTAGGAATCATGAGGATTTCTAAGTGTGGTTTTCTCTTATAAGTCGTAAGGATCCTATAAGAGAATTTTCCCTCTTACGAGTCGAGAGGATTCGTAAGTGGTTGTTTCCCTCCTCGTCGAGAATCGAGTTCGGAGAGTGAGACCCGTGAATAGTATGCAAGAGACCATTTAGGATTGACTTGCAGGGTCCCATTGTTCAGGAAGCAAGTTTTTGAACCCTTACTGCCCGAGATGTGAGTCAAAGAAGCTCTCATCACGGAGTGTTTGTATCCGTGAGTTGAGTATTTTGCTAGGGATTATTTGTTTCCCAAGCGCCAAGGATTATTTGTGTCCTTGGGGTTTGAAACGAATCGATGGTTCCCGCGGAGGCGTTGGTGGCTCTGCGAGTCGACGCGGATCAGAAGGCTCTCGTCAAGGAGTGTTTGTGTCCGTGAGTCGAGGATTTTGCGAGGGATTATTTGTTTCCCAAGTGCCAAGGATTATTTGTTTCCTTGGGGTTTGAAACGAATCGATGGTTCCTACGGAGGCACTGGTGGCTCTGCGGGTCGACGCGGATCAGAAGGCTCTCGTCAAGGAGTGTTTGTATCCGTGAGTTGAGAAGTTTTGCGAGGGATTATTTGTTTCCCAAGCGCCAAGGATTATTTGTGTCCTTGGGGTTTGAAACGAGTCGAGGGTTCCCACGGAGGCGCTGGTGGCTCTGCGAGTCGACGCGGATCAGAAGGCTCTCGTCAAGGAGTGTTTGTATCCGTGAGTTGAGAAATTTTGCGAGGGATTATTTGTTTCCCAAGCGCCAAGGATTATTTGTGTCCTTGGGGTTTGAAACGAGTCGATGGTTCCCGCGGAGGCGCTGGTGGCTCTGCGAGTCAACGCGGATCAGAAGGCTCTCGTCAAGGAGTGTTTGTATCTGTGAGTTGAGAAGTTTTGCGAGGGATTATTTGTTTCCCAAGCGCCAAGGATTATTTGTTTCCTTGAGGTTTGAAACGAGTCGAGGGTTCCTACGGAGGCACTGGTGGCTCTGCGGGTCGACGCGGATCAGAAGGCTCTCGTCAAGGAGTGTTTGTATCCGTGAGTCGAGGAGTTTGTTGGGATTCTTTGTTTCCCAAGCGCCAAGGATTATTTGTGTCCTTGGGGTTTGAAACGAGTCGAGGGTTCCTACGGAGGCACTGGTGGCTCTGCGGGTCGACGCGGATCAGAAGGCTCTCGTCAAGGAGTGTTTGTATCCGTGAGTCGAGGAGTTTGCTGGGGTTATTTGTTTCCCAAGCGCCAAGGATTATTTGTGTCCTTGGGGTTTGCAACGAGTCGAGGGTTCCTACGGAGGCACTGGTGGCTCTGCGGGTCGACGCGGATCAGAAGGCTCTCGTCAAGGAGTGTTTGTATCCGTGAGTCGAGGAAAATCTTTTTTTGTTGAAGTCACTGGCTTCTTCGGTTGAAATGAACCGTTGAGGTTTGGCTTCATCGTTTGACGGAATCCGCTGGGGAAGTATGGTTCCTTCTTTGTTTACGCCCTTGGATTGTATACAGGGATCGATGTGATCTTAACTGCAGGGCCAAAGTTTTATCATTTCTTTTTTATTTTATTTTATTTCCGCGATGCTCTATCATTTCAGCTTTTATATCGCGAAGGTCGCGATTGCCCAATCATTTCGGCTATTTTTCGTGGTGCCCAATCATTTCGGCTATTTATTTTATTTTTACTCGTTGCTTTTTATTACGAGTTGCCCAATCATTTCGGCTGTTTTGCATGCATATATTTTACTTGCTGCTTTTTATTGCAAGTTGCCCTATCATTTCGGTTATTTCGTATGCATGAGCGGCCTACTGGCTTTTTGCCGTAAGCCTGAAATTAGACACCGATTTTGGCATCAGCACCGCTGCAACTGGGATATTGCCAGGAGCGAATCATCATTTGCCTCCGTCGATATCGAACAAAGGTGGCTTAGCGAACAGGGTTAAGGCGCTGTCGACTAAGGCTTTTAACTTCATGAGCCGTAAGGATCTCACAAAGGTATTTCTCCCTACAAGTCGTGAGGATCTTGTAGGTATATTTTCTCCTTAGGAATCGTGAGGATTCCTAAGTGTATGTCCCTCTGTAAGTCATAAGGATCCTACAAGAGGGTTTTCTCCTTATAAGTCGAGAGGACTTATAAGGGTTATTCATCATGCGAGCATATCCCCAGTCTCGGATGAGACTCGATTAGGGAAATGTTTATTCACGCCCGTGGATTGTATACAAGGGTCAGTATTGAACCACTTGTAGGGCAATATTGGAAGTTTGTGGGGGTTTTCTTAAGCACAGGTTTAGGTCTCCGTAACTTAAGACTTTCAAATCTTATAAGCCGTAAGGGTCCCATAAGAGAGTTCTCCTTACGAGTCGTGAGGATCTCGCAAGTGTGTTTTCTCCTTAGGAATCGTGGGGATTCCTAAGTGTGTTGTTCCCTTGTAAGTCGTAAGGATCTCACGCGGGTGGTTTCTCCTTACAGGGTCGAGAGGACCCTGTAAGGGTTCTTTAACGAAGTTGCGCCCTTTCGGGTTTTCACAAACATTCGCCGGTAGTCCTGCTGTTTTTACTCACGGAGCCCTTTCGGGTTTTCATCCGTGCCCATCTTGCTTATGGACATACCATTTTTTTTTATTTTTTATTTTTATTATTTTTTATTTATTTATTTTTATATGTTTTTTTTTATATCTCGTCAGCCTAAAGATGCTGCGGTAGTAGTTTAAAGACGTTTCGGTCTGCTATTAGTTTAAGGACATTTCGGTCCAGCGTTAAGGAAGGCCATTTACTGCTTATACAGTTCGGGCTTAAGAAGATAGCGAGCGGACACAGTTGTCGTCATCTACCATTAACCTAGGCCGTAGCTCATTAAGCGTAGTATTTCTTTAGGAAACGATCGTTTATTGGCCTAAAAGGCCTTTCACCGTGCATGTCCATGAGTAGATAGGCCCCACCCTGGTAGACCTTATCTATGATGTATGGGCCTTCATAGTTTGGTTCAAACTTTCCCCGCTTGGCGCGATTGGGGATCATGGGCCTTTTGACCACTAGCACGAGTTCGCCTTGGTGGAATGTCCTCGGGCGGCTCAATCTTTCATATGAGCGCGTCATCTTTGCTTTATAAGCTTCCAGATTTTGCTGTGCTAGAAGCCAGATTTCATCAAGGGCGTCAAGCTCTTCAAATCGAAGATGAGCATTTTCTTCGTCTTTCAGCTCGTAGTGGACTGCCACTCGTAGAGAGGGTAATTCTATCTCAAGAGGGAGTACTGCTTCTGTCCCAAACACTAACGCGTATGGCGTTGTGTTTGTGGCTGTCTTGAACGTGGTCCGATACGCCCAAAGAGCTTCTTGCAGTCTCTCGTGCCAGTCTTTCTTATTTCGGGACACTGTTTTCTTTATGATTTTCGTCAGTGTCTTGTTGAAGGCCTCAGCTAATCCATTGGCTCGCGGATTATAAACTGAGGAGTATCTCCAGTCTATATTGTGCTGCTGTGCGAAGCGGCTAATTTTATGACTTCGGTAGGCTGGCCCATTATCAGAGATGATCCTTCTTGGGGTTCCGAACCGGTATATGACATGCGTTTTGAAGAAATGGAGAATATTCTCCGTCTTCACTTCTCTCAACGGTACCGCCTCTGCCCATTTGGAGAAGTAATCAGTCGTCGCCAAGATGAAACGATGTCCCTTGGACGATGCTGGTTCGATAGGGCCGACTATGTCAGTTCCCCACATTTCGAATGGCCAACTGGCCACCGTTGGATGTAATGGATTTGGATGTTGATGGATGAAGTCCCCATGAATTTGGCATGAGTGGCATTGCTTCACATATTCGATGCAGTCTTGAATCATCGTGGGCCAGTAGTAGCCCATTCGTTTTATCTTCAACTTCATCTTAGGGCCTGCTTGGTGAGAACCGTAGAGTCCATCGTGAACCTCTTGGACGACCCTTCTCGCTTCGTCAGGTCCTAGGCATCTCAGCCACAGAGAATCGAATGTCCTCTTATATAGAGTATCGTTGACGAAGGCGAAAGACAGAGCTCGTTTCACGAGCTGGTATCTTATGGACGCTTCTTCAGGCATTTGGTGGAACTTGAAGTAATCTATGAAGACTTCTCTCCAGTCTTCGATCTTCTCATGGTCTTTTATTTGTAGGGTCGTCTCCTCGTTCGCTCCTTTTTCTTCAGACGATTTCGGAGATACTTCTGCTGGGGCAAGCACTCGACGGCTTTGTACCACGATTCTAACGTCGTCGAGGTTCTCGTCAGCCAGTTCTTTAGCAGGTTTGGCTAGTGCGTCCGCTTTGCTGTTTTCCGCTCGCGGTATGCTCTCCAAAGTGTAGGAGGGAATTTGGGTCAGTAGTTGTTGCACTTTTTCACCGTATCTCACCAACTCCGGTTTGCACGTTTGGTAGTCGCCGTTCACTTGACTGACGACCAGTTGGGAATCCCCATATATGAGGAGGCTTTCAATTCCCATGTCAATGGCGATCTCGAGGCCCGCTATCAAAGCTTCGTATTCGGCTTCATTGTTTATTCTCGGCTCCGTTAGGGAGAATGCGTAGCGCATTATTCCTCCTTGTGGAGTCACGAAGATGAGTCCTACCCCCGATTTGATCATTGGCGTATTTTGTTTGTGCTTTTTCATGGAAGATGCTCCATCGAAATAAAGCTCCCAACGGGTATCACCACTGTCGATTGCGTCAAACGCATGTCTGTCTGGCAAATCACAATTTAAAGGAGAATCGGCAGGTATGGGATGCTCGGTAAGGAAGTCGGCGATGGCCTGGCCTTTTACTGCCCTGAGAGGTTAATATGTTATCGAAAATTCCATCAATAGCAGAGCCCATTTAGCGAGTCGTCCCGTCAATATGGCCTTTGACATTAGATATTTGAGAGGGTCCACTTTTGAAATCAGACGGACCTCGTGCGCCAACGCATAGTGCCTAAACTTTGTTATTGCGAAGATCAATGCCAGGCAGTGTTTTTCAATGGGAGAGTAGTTGCTTTCTGCCCCCAGCAGGACCCGACTTAAGTAATAGAGTGCTCTTTCTTTCCCTTGATGGTTCTCTTGTGCCCATAATGCGCCTAAGGAACCTTCGAGGGCGGTTGTATAAAGAATGAGAGGCTTCCCCTTAACCGGAGCAGTCAACACCGGCGGGTTCTGCAGGTATTGCTTGATCTCATCCAGTGCGCCTTGGCATTTTTGATCCCAAACGAATGGGGTTCCCTTCTTCATCAGGTGACTATAAGGACGGCACTTTCCTGAAAGGTTGGCTATAAATCGCCGTATGTATGCGAGTTTCCCTTGGAGAGACCGCAGCTGTTTGAGAGTTCTCGGCGGAGGCATTTCCATGATCGCTTTAATCTTTGACAGATCTATTTCAATACCTCGGTGTCGAACAACGAATCCCAGGAATTTGCCCGAGGAAACCCCGAACGCACATTTAAGAGGATTCATCTTCAAGTTGTATTGCCGAAGGCGTTGAAATACAGTCTTCAGATGCTCGAGATGTTCCTCGTATGATTTGCTTTTAACCACGAGATCGTCGATATAGCATTCAACGATTTCGTGTATAAGGTCGTCGAAGATCTTTGTCATGGCCCTCTGATAAGTAGCACCGGTGTTCTTCAAACCGAAGGGCATCACTTTATAATAAAATATACCAAGAGGAGTCCTGAAGGCTGTGTGCTTCTGGTCTTCTGGATGCATTTTTATCTGATTATACCCCGATGAGCCGTCCATGAAGGAGAAAACTTCATGAGTGGATGTATTGTCTATCATCAGTTCAGTGACTGGCACTGGGAAATCATCCTTCGGGCAAGCTTTATTAAGATCCCGGAAGTCTACGCATATGCGCACTGTCCCATTTTTCTTCATCACTGGGACGATGTTGGCGATCCATTTGGGGTACTGAACTTCTTGGATGAAGCCAGAGTCGATTAACTTTTTGACTTCGGTATTTATGCTCATCTCAAGCTCGAGTCGCATTCTTCTCGGCGCCTGTTTGATCGGCTTGACGTCTGGGGATATTGCTAGTCTATGTACAGCAACTTCTGGATCTAGTCCCGGCATCTCGGAATAGTTCCATGCGAAGCAATCTTTATGCTGCATAAGGACGTCTTTTAACGCAGCCACCCTCTCTTCAGACAGCAGCTCGCTGACGAATGTCGGTCGCGGATCATTTACTGTCCCCAACTCGATTTTCCTGAGGTTATCTGCGGTAGTATGTATTCCATCCTCCAGTTCTTTTGGAGCTGGGGGAAATTCTGAGATTACTTCATCGCTGCTGTTTTCAAAGCACCGAGGAAGGCTGTTCATGTCCTCGGACTCTTCTTTTAATATTGTTATCATGTGGCAAGTGCGAATTTTCTGCCAATCCCAATGCGGAGTTGGTTTTATCCTTGTGTTTTCGGGTTCGTGCTTTTGCGGCGGCGATACCCTCCAACTGTCAGACAACGCGAATTTGCCAAGCTGATATTGGTCCTCAACCCAATTCTTAAAGGTGAAACAATCTTCAAGCGGATGCCCTACTACTCGATGGTAAGAGCAATAATTTGGGTTGGAGACTTCGCCTGCTTGCTCAGGGTGTTTAGACTCTGGCAGAGTAAGCATTTGATGTTTTAGGGCAAGATCAAGTATTTTCCTTGTTTTGTTCCGAGGAAATGAGTATGCTCGACCCATTTTCTTCATAAGGGCTAGGTCAATAACGCTCGACTTTCGGATGCGTGGCTTCTTAGCTCTGTCTTGTGGTTGTCGAGCACCTTTTCGGCCATTCGACTTGTTTTTGCTTTCGCATCGAACTCTTTTTGTAACAGGCTGACGTGGGGCAGCACCTTCGTTCTTTATTGCCTGTTGAAGGAGACGCTGTGTCTTGGCTTTCTCATAGATTGCCATTTCACGATCGTGATCATTTCGGGCTTTTTGACTCGCATCCTTTATAAGTTTGCTCACCTGGTCTTTAGACGATGGACTGGGCGGTTTTGTGTCAGGAACTTTTGCTGATTTAGGATTAGCGTCCTCCCATTGAGCGTCAGCCTCTTCATCGAAGTCATACATGGCATAACAGCTGTTTACTAGCTCCCGTTTCTTTGGCCGGATGTATCCAAGTCCTTTTGTTTCCGTTCTCCCGTTAGGCAGTTTGCATTGAGTCCCGGGAACGTTCCAGACCTTGTCATAGAATTTGGCTTTTCTAACGGTCTGTGTGAAGGACATCCCCTGGCGCTTCAGTAGTTTCTTCAAACCTTTGGTATAATATCTGGGAAGACGGATAGGTTGAAGCCTGTCAAGCGTGGGATCCGCGCCATGCCAAACTTCTTTTTTCACCTTGTTTTCTTCAGAGCGGTAGAATAGGATTGCCTTCTCGCCTTTTCGTCTGGAAGGGATATAGAATATCTGCAATTCTTCTACGCTGTTGGTGTCGAGTGCATCCAGTTCTTTGTAATGTTCAAGCGGCACCATGGTTATCTGTAGACTTCGCCCTTCATCAGCAGAAGCTCGTATTGACAGCCGAGCAGGGAATACAGCGTGAACTTCATCCTCTGAATCACTGCCGAAGATTAATGAAGGAACGGATGGTCCTGGCCTGGTGGACTGGGATGGACCTGAATAAATTATATCCTCCTCCTCCTCGGTATCACTGCCGAAGACAGGGATGGTTGCGTTAGTTTTGTTCTCCGGTTTGTGACACCTTTCCGTGTCTTCGAAACTCGGTAAGAAGTATTTGGCATCTTCATACTTGCGAACTTCGTTCACGGAAAACGGATTCAACTCTCCTGCCACTGTGTACTCGAGGCCGTCCCTAGAATACTTCATGCACTGATGCTGTGTAGAAGGGATGATATTGTACTCGTGTAGCCATGGTCGGCCGAGCAGCGCATTGTAGCACGTCTTGGCGTCTATAACATGGAATTTGATGTCTGTGACGAGCACCCCGAAGCGTAGCGTCAATATCACAGATCCAAGAGTCTTTGAGGATTGAGAGTCGAAACCGAAGATGGTGATTTTGTCCCGGGCGAGGTGTTGGACACTCATGCAAATCTCCTTTAACACTCGCACATTGAGTAGATTGACAGACGATCCGTTATCGACCAAGATTTTTCCTATCTTTATGTCATGGCAGTATCCTGAGACATAAAGGGGGTGATTGTGTTCACACGTCCCGAGGAGAAGGTCTTCATCACCAAAAGCGACGTCGGCTGTGTGTACCTCTTCCAATTCATCCTTCATCTTTTGTTCAGTTAGGAAGGCTTGGAACTGGTCCGGATCTTGTAGGGCCTTAATCAAAGAATCCCTCGCCTCTTTTGATAGCAATAGGGCATCGAGAATGCTGAGTTGTGAGGGTAGCTTCCTCAGATGCGCCAAGACATTGTAATCTACTTTATTCCTCTTTGGGGGATTCTTGGCGGTTAACTCTTCTGCGACCTGGTCATCCAAAGCGATGTCTTCAGAGACCTTCTCTTTCCCTTTGTTTTTCTTGTTTAAGGGTCCGAGATTCTTTTCAGGTAGCGTCCGATTGCGTAGCTGTATATTTTCGCAAGCCTTCAGTTCTTCTTCTTTTCCTGAAATGGATTCTTTGAAGAGGGGGCCAAGCTCTAGCTCCTCATCAGAGTCGCTCCCGAATGTAGGCACTTGTGACCCGGTAGTGTTAACCATGTGACAATTGCCGGCAGTTCTTTCAAGCTTTTTGGTCGTGTTTCTTTGTTCCCGACGAATTTTACGCTTTTCCCGTTTAAAGCGTTGTCGATTAGCGACGTATCCTTGCCACCACTTATCGAAAGCTTTGCAATCTTGGGTGGGATGCGAGACCTTCTGATGATATAAGCAATAAGAGGGGTGCATTTCTACCACGCCAGTAACTTTTTCTTCAGAGGGTGGTAGCTTCATGCCCATCGATATGGCCTTAGCAAACCTCTTTTTTATCTTGAACTGGCCTTTGTCGGCGGTGGAGGCATTTTGCTCCAGCGGGATCATTTCAGCTCCTTCCTCAAGTTGCTGATGCTTAGCTCTTTCGAATATAGCCGTCTCGCGTTCTCGATCAGCCTTGCTTTTCAACCGAGCTTCATTAAGAAACGCGCTGATCATTTCAACCGGTAACCCTGGGGTTCCTGATTCGGCATTTGCCCCCAGTGTTTCAGTGCCAGAGGTCTTTTCATCATTTGTGACCGAATGAGAGATCATATGACAGCTCGCCACATACTCCTCGGATTCGTCTGATGAACTCTCTCCCTCATCTTCTTTTTGGAAGACGTGATTAAGGAAATCTTGGAGCGTAATGGGAGTCCGCGCCTTTTGGTTGTACTCATCCAGCGCATCGATTTGCTTTTGTAAGTCCGTGCGCTTGTCACCAGGCTTCACGGACTTCTTAGATTTCTTCTTCTTCTTTTTCGAAGATTTTGACGGCTGACTATGAGCACTTGAACTGCCACCATCGGTCTTCGGAATCGGTCGTGGCTTCAACATCCCCTCAATAACCTGCGGTTCCAAGGGGTTCTTCCACTTGACCGCTGGACAGGTCTGGAGATCATTTAGCATTCTCCTCGTTTTGGCTGATAATACAACCTCCCAGGGGGTTTCTTCAATAACGGAGCATGTTGCCCCCGGCGTATTCGTCCCCTTAGAGGTGTGGGGATGCGGAGGATTCACCTTCCATTTGTCAGATAGCGCAAATTTGCCCTGACGGTACTGGTTCTCAAGCCAATTCTTGAAAACGTAGCAATCCTCAATTGGATGGCCTACCACTCGATGATAAGGGCAGTAATTGGGCTCGTTAACGTCACTCGGTTGTGACGGACGTTTTGGATCTGGCAGATTTATGAGCCTGTTGCGCAATGCCAGCTCGAATAGCCTCCTTGTTTTATCACGGGGGAAGGAGTAAGCACATCCCATCCTGTCCTCAAGGGGTACGTATGGGCGCGTATTGTTTGGACGAGCAACCGGCTTCGAGTCGTTCGGTTGTTGTTGGGCATTAGCGACGATGATCGCTTTTCCCTTTCCTTTATCGTTTCGGGGGTCCGGCTTCGGGAAAGGGGGTTTATGGCCCATCTGGTCCATCTGCGCTAATTTGTCGATCAAAGCCTGGAAGGAGGTCGGCTTGAAGAACATCATAAACTGTGAAATGGTTGCTTGTGGATCGAGTGTTCCAACAAACATTCCCACCGCTGGAGCTTCTTCTATGCGCTGTTCGCACTTCGACCATAGATTTCGCCACCGTATAGCGTACTGAACCCACGTCTCGCCGGGTTTTACTCTGGCATTGATCAGTGCCGTCATCGGGGTACGCTCACTGGCACTTGCAAAACGTTGGGTGAAGAGCAGTTCCATCTCCGCAAAGGTTTTAATAGAGTCATTAGGAAGCTCAGAATACCATTCAAACGCTGTGTCTGATAAGCTTCCAACAAACTGGCGAAGTAACAACTTGTCGTCGCCGCCTGTATTACCGCAAAGCGCCCTGAACTGGGCAACATGTTGATGGGGATTGCCGGTCCCTTTGTAAACATGAAACTTGGGAATAGTGTAACCCGGCGGGTACTTGATTTGGTCATACCAGCCCGGATATGGCCGTCCCGTTTTCACGATCTGACCGGCTGCTTCAGTCGCCTGATGCACCCGTATTTGTTGGGCAATATATTCATCCAAATCAGCTTTTGATATGGTATCCTTTTTAGCTGCGGATAGAGCCGGTGGAGGATTCGATGTCTCTCCCCTATCATCTTCAAGAATGATCGGGGAATCTCCAGCAGGTGGATCTGGTTGAATCATCATACCCACCATATCCTGGAACAGGAGGGCCATTTTTTTTATGTTGGCTGCCTGTTCCGCAGCCTCTTTATCTTTCTTCTCTAGCACGCGCCGAAGGAATTCGGCGTCCGTCTCTTGTTCGTGACGTTCTTCTGAGGATGTTTCCGGGGTTTCTTTCGGCCCAGTGAGTGCAGCCATTGCGGTCATCATCTCCTGGAGCTTTTGTTGCTGCTCCTGAGCCTTGGTCACTGATCGGGTGAGCGGTCGGTGACCCGTAGAAGTACGGCTTTCTTCCTTTCCAGAAGCCATGTAAACCGTATGAACAATTATGCCCCCTGACTTGGGGCGTTTAGGTTCACCATTGTTAACTCTTGCTGCTGATGCGGGAGCTTTCTCTGGCCTCCTTCTTTTGTGGGCCATCGAGGTTAAAGGAGCCGTTGGAGTGGGCATCCTAGCAACCGTCGCCCCCTGCTGTTTAATGGGGCAGTTTTTGTTATTTTCTACCTTCGCCCTTTTCTGGTGACGCAAGTGGTCTGGATCGATCACAGAGTCTTGAACCCTACGCCATACTTTATAAACTTTTGAGGATAGCCGTTGAGGGGGCTGTTCTTGTTTTGTTTCTGGAACTCTCTCCGCCGGTGGAGGAGATCTTTTCAACGTAGCAATTGGAGAGTTCTTTCTCACCTTCCTCAGCAATTCAAAGCTGTTCCCAGTTGGAACAGCAGCGTTGACCTCCACCACTGGAGCAGGTGGGGTTAGCCCTGAGGGAGAGTTGCCCCTGCTTTTCTCACTCGTCGCCAATGGCGACGTCGCGCACGACGAGCCGTTGGGACTGGCTCGGAAGTCGAGATGGTTTCTTGTTGCCCCCTGTTTGAGTGTGGGGTAACTGCCGATGTCAGCCTATCGAAGACTGATGCCTTTTGACCAGCTGGGGGAGGATTGGGAGCCGTCAATCTTGTGAAGACCGACTCTCTGATGGGAGAAGCCGCTTTAACGACCTCCAAAGCAGCAGCCGTTGCCCTCTTTGGGACGGCCACTTTATAGTTCTGACCTAGCCTGGTAAAAACGGAGGCTGTCGGCTCAGTAGCGGGCGACCCGTTGACTGGGGTCGTGGTAGCGGTAAGCTGGTCGAATACCGACTTCTTGTTCGCTTCCGGTGCGGACATCGGCATAGAGAAGCTTGCAGGTGGGACCATGGTCCCGAAAAAAAGGCCGGTGGTGGCCTGGGTCACCTGCTCTACCGGCAGAGCAAGGAAAGAGGCCGCTTGGGGCCCATATGTTACACCTCTCGGTGAGGTGGAGCGTCCGTTGCAGTGGTGCTTCGCGCATTTGGTGCAGTGAGAATGCATGGATGCTTGAGTTCTGCGTCAAACAAAAAACCAAATCTTAGCAACTTGAAATCCGAAGGCAACCATTTAACAAACCGCGATGGGTTCGCGAAGACGACACACGGAGTGTGGAGTGGAAAGAAGAAAAGGTCCCACCGGGCGTGCCAGAATCTGTTCCCCTCCGAAAGACGGCGCACAGGACTGCGATGTCCTGGCGCTGAGATTCGGGGCAGATGCTATTTGGTTTTATCCGTCTATCTCTCCGAAAATGACAAGTTGATTTATGGCACCGTGTATCGGAGGTTTAGACGGATGCGGCCGATATAGCAGACTTCGTCAGATTCCCCCTCAGGGTGAGGGGTTTTTGATTGTGGGGAGGCTCTTCCCTGCAGGCGCAAGCCCCTGCAGTTAATTACGCTACCGTATCGCGGTAACAACTTTCTCCTTCTCCAGAATTTCACTTCGTGTCGTGTGTGTTTGTTTTATTTGTGGTTGCCCATGGATTGTATACGGAGACTGAGTAATGTCGTCGCCTGTAGGACGTGGATTAGTCCAAATCCGTGTTTGCTTAGATTTGGGTTTGGTGTTTTCAGTTTAAGGATGCATTAGTCGCGTTGCGGCTAAGATCAACTTAAACATTTGTCAAGGATACGTTAGTCCTGTTTTGGACTAAGATCAACCTGACGTGGTGATTCATTTAATTTATGGCCATCGGGACTCATCACCTCTCTAACATCGTTGAAGGATTACAACGATAGGTGTCAGAGGAGCTCAGAGATGTACCCTTGAACCAAAGCTGATTGAGGGTTTTATAGTCCATTTAAGTGTTTAAGGATACGTTAGCCATGTTTGGGGCTAAGATCAACTTAAACGGGATCGTTTAGATCCGGCAAAAGAGCAATTGGCTCTATTGTTCCAGTTTAGGGACGTAGTGGTCCATTATTAGTTTAGGGACGTCTCGGTCCGATACCAGTTTAAGGACGTAGTGGTCCATTATTAGTTTAGGGACGTTTCGGTCCGATGCCAGTTTAGGGACGTAGTGGTCTATTATTAGTTTAAGGACATTTCGGTCCATCGCCAGTTTAGGGACGTGGTGGTCCATCATTAGTTTAGGGACATTTCGGTCCGATGCCAGTTTAGGGACGTAGTGGTCCATCATTAGTTTAAGGACGTCTCGGTCCAATATTAGTTTAAGGACGTCTCGGTCCGATATTAGTTTAAGGACGTCTCGGTCCAACATTAGTTTGTGGTTGTTGGGACCCGTCACCTCTTTGACGTCGTTGAGGAATTACAACGATGGATGTCAAAGGAGTTCGGAGATGTACCCTCAAACCGGACGTGAATTGATTTAGGAGAGCCATTTTGCTCAGTCAATTTAATTTAAGGACTTATGGCCACGATTGGGCTAAGTCCATTTCAACACTTTATTTGCATTGCATTTTTTATTTGGGCTCTACCCACAAAAGATATAGAGTATCAGTTTATTTTGGGCTCTGCCCATTTGCAAAGTATCTACTTCGTTTGGGCTTTGCCCCTTTTTAAAATGCATAGCATTCTGAATATTTTTGTTTGGGCTCTGCCCATTTATAAATGATGCAAAGCATCTGTTTTTGTTTGGGCTCTGCCCCTTAAAATAATGCATTTGCGCTTTGTTGAGCCTGTTAGGCCTTCTCTTAATTGGGCTTGGCCCTTTTTAATGCATCTGCGCTTTGCGCTAAGTAATGAGCGCAAGTCCATGTGGTGATGACACGTGTCGTGCTCTGATGAGCGCAAGTGCACTAGCGCAGTGCAATGCGCTGTTGCGCTGCGCTATTGCGTTGCTGACACGTGGCGCGCTCTCAGCGAGTTGCGCCAATTCCAGAGAGCAAAGCTCTATCTTAAGGGCGCTTAGCGCAAGTGGTTTTATGTCCGACACGTGGCGCTCTCTTAAGAGCGCAGCGGCGCAACTTGGAAGTGCAAAGCACTAAGAATCTTTTTAGATTCAAGAAGGGAAGTGCAAAGCACTGTTTAAGTTCTTGATCTAAATTAGATCAAAGAAAAATAAATTTCTTCTTTATTCGAAGAACCTGAGGTTCATAAAAGTGCAAAGCACTATTCTTTTATTATATATTTTTTTTTATCGTTTTTTAAAGAACCAAAGGTTCACAAGAAGTGCAAAGCACTATTTTCTTTTTTATATAAAGATCATGATCTTACATTTTTTTTTTTAGACTAATAGTCTATTAGAAGGAATTTCTTCTAATCCATGAAGGTTCTTTACCTTTTTTTTTAAAAAAAATCTTCAGAGCTCTCTCTATTTAAATTTCTTGAGTTCTCCAGAAAAAATGTTGATGCCTTTGAATTGAGGCTTGGGGTCCTTTTTATATTGCCCACAAATTTGTTGAATTTGTTACCAGGATCTTTTCTGAATGATTTTGGGAATTCTCCTACCGCTGGATCTTTGATCCAAAGGCAGAAGAAAATCTTCTAGTTCTGGAAAGAACAGAAAAGATTTCATAAAAATCTTAATTTAGTTTGGCGCAGATGCCCCAGCGCATGACACGTGTCGCACAGCGCAGAGCGCAGCGCAAGTGCGCTAGCGTGTCTGCGCTGACACGTGTCGCGCAGCGCAGAGCGCAGCGCAGTTGAAGCGTTGCTTCCTTCAATCAGAGCTTTGCTCTGATTGGGTGCGCTTTCTTGGGCGCTGCGCTCGGCGCGTTGCGCCCGAGACTTGAAGCTTTGCTTCAAAATTTGAATTTTGAATTCAAACAGAGCTTTGCTCTGATTGGGCGAAACAGTCCTTCTTGCTATTTCTGCCTTCCACGATTATGAGATCTGGCAGATGGACGTAAAGACGGCCTTTCTAAATGGAAATTTGGAAGAGAGCGTCTATATGGATCAGCCAGAGGGATTCATTCAGAGTGGGAGCAGCGGTAAAGTATGCAAGTTGCTTAAGTCCATTTATGGACTAAAGCAAGCATCGCGGAGTTGGAACATCTGTTTTGATGATGCTGTCAAAGAATTTGATTTTATCAAAAATCCAGATGAACCATGCATATACAGAAAGATTGTAGGGAGAGCTGTAGTATTCATCTTCTTGTACGTGGATGACATTCTCCTAATAGGAAATGATATTCCTATGTTACAGTCAGTCAAAAGATTCTTGTCACATAAATTCTCCAAGAAAGACCTGGGTGATGCCACCTACATTCTAGGGATCCAGATCTATCGTGATAGATCAAAGAGGATGTTAGGACTTTCGTAGTCCAGGTACATAGACACCATATTGAAAAGATTCAGTATGGAAGATTTGAAGCGCGGCAATCTACCGGCTTGTCACGGAATCACCCTCTCCAAAGATATGTCTCCCAAGACTGATTTGGAAAGGGATCGCATGTCGATTATACCCTATGCTTCAGCGGTAGGCTCTATAATGTATGCGATGTTATGTACCAGACCAGATGTAGCATACGCATTGAGCGTAGTAAGCCGGTATCAAGCAAACCTAGGGGAGAATCACTGGATAGCAGTAAAGAACATTCTCAAGTACCTGAGGAGGACTAAGGAGATGTTCTTGGTATATGGCGGAAAAGACCTCCAGATTGAGGCCTTTGCCGACTCCGGCTTCCAGAGTGACAAAGATGACTCTAAATCCATGTCGGGTTATGTCTTTACCCTCAATGGAGGGGCGGTCTGTTGGAAGGGTTCCAAGCAGGAGACCATTGCTGACTCAACGATGGAAGCGGAGTACATAGCTGCTTGCGATGCCGCAAAACAAGCTGTCTGGATGAAGAAGTTCCTCACAGAACTTCAGGTGGTTCCTACCAGTGTTGGTCCAATACCTCTGTATTGCGACAACAATGGCGCTATAACTTTAGCGAAGGAACCCAGGTCCCATCAGAAGTCCAGACACATCTTAAGGCGGTATCACCTGATCAGGGAGATCATAGATCGCCGAGAGATCGAGATAAAAAGAGTAGAGAAGGAGAATAACATTGCTGATCCATTCACAAAGGCCATTCCTCAGACGCAGTTCGAGAGGCTATTCGAGATGATAGGTCTACGATATGCCAGGTCATGGCCCTAGTGCAAGTGGGAGATTGTTAGTGTATATGTCCTAGAGGCCATTATTGTATCATACTAGGTTGTATATTACTTAATGGAAGCTTGGGATATTCACAGTTATATATATATACAGTCTTGCTAAACATGGTAGTATGCTACTTAGTTTTGTCTATTTTAATATGTGCATATGTTTCTTATAACGTATCACTTATACATATTAGTAGAGCCCATAGGTTCTTTGCTTGATTACCAGCGTTGTGATGGCAGTCACACTAGTGGGGGCTGGGTAGTCTATAAGCAACATCCTATACATGTCCCTAGTCGTAGGATTATCGAGACAGGGCATCGATACTCCAGAGTAGACTAATGTGTACGCTTCTCATCCCAGTTAGGGAGATGGTCTGTCCCACAGCCATCAGTACGTTGTACTGGAGATAGTATACAGGTGCTCGTTAGGTTACGGGTACACCGGACAGGACTCGCAGGGGAACTGTTGGTTGGTATTATACCCGTCGTCAGTTAACAGTTCCCAGGTGACATGAGTACAGCATAGTCCGCAGACTTGACACTGCTACTTTGCCTCGAGTGTGTCCCACTGTTCTTAGATTGCTACCCTACCACGGCTCAAAGGAGACGTGCAAACAGGTAGCAGTTGGGTGCAGTCCCGAGCACTTGGAGGCAGTGGCGGTTAGACAGGATTCGTCTCTTCCGGTATTGGGAGTTGGTATCACGCTGTGTCAGAGAGCCATTACGCAAAGTCCCAGGCCAGGGCAAGCGAGATTTACTGGTAGGTTCCGGTAGTTTCTCAGGGTGTAATGGGCTACGCTCTGACATGACTTATACTGCTATTAGGGGACTGACGCTTGCCGCCCTCTAAGTTCGATATGCGATAGTCTTAGACGAACAGACCAGACTGTACGGAGATTGTCACATCAGGCTCAGTAGGAGTTCGGATGGGTTTCCTCATCGGCCTTCTTATCGACATCTACCTGGGGACCGTTACGTACATCTAGTGCCGCTTGCGGTCTATGGTTAAACCCACTGCCAGCGTAGTGTCGAGTCTTTAGAGTCCCACACAGAGAGTTTCCCTGCTCCAGGCGAAACGATATAAAGGTCGTATGGTTTTACGACAAGGGTTCGGACGCGTACGTGTGTTTATGCACGTACGACGTTCGAACGGTTTTTACTAGCCGGCTTTGGTTTAAGCCAGATTCTAGTATCGGGATATTGGATTTATACAGTCTAAAGTTTTTCTGTGTTTTCACGGATAGGAGGGGCGTTCTCGTAATTTGTCGGGAAGCTTCTAGAAGGATGATGACAAGGAGGGTAAGGTGGCATTAGCATTTAATGAATTTGTGACTTACTTAGATGAATCATTCAAGTGAGTTAATGAAGCATTTATTGCTTAATAACTCACTTGATGATTCATTGTATCTATTTAATGAAGCATGATGATAATGCATTTTGATTTATTCATTTTGATTTTCTTATGCTTCATTATATATTAAAAGTGAGAAGGATTTTCATTCATAACACATGCTTACCTTCTCTCTCCTCAAGCTCTCTCTTGAAACCCTAATCCTCCCCTCTCATGTGTTGAGATCAAGGATTAGCTAGACTAATACATCCATAACCTCACTCTATAACCCCTAGGTAGCTTAGATTAGCACTTTGAGCAACCTAGTTATCTCAAGTTAGAGATCAAGCTTGGCGTAAGAGCTCTCGGGTGGATCGTTTTTGACTCGAGGAGGCCGTTGAGGTGCCGATGTTCTAAGGAGCTTACGAGAAGTGGAGAACAGCGATGAAGACCCGAAGGACATGTAACGTGAGGTATAACTTCGAATCCGAGCAGTTAAACCTCAAGTAGTTTGCTAGTAATGGTTTAGATACGATTCATGTGCTCAAGTCCGTGTTACGAAGCTTTGATAATCGTTTTTCATATATTCCGCCTCCCCGCAAGTTCGTGGGGCGCGTGACATGGACTTACAATACAAACAGGCAATGACGGCAGTCCACATGTCGGACGCTCGCCCCGCAATATCAAATGTACATATACAACCAAACTGTACTACCATTGCATCCAGGTTATCCACCACGACAAATCCGCAACATCACAGCACAACACAGAACATCAACGTGAATGTCACGTTCGCAAATCCGTCTAAAAGGGCTATAGCAGTTAGATAGGATTTACCGATCAAGCGACATTCACGGTCGCAGATATAATGTAAATACTGTGAACTAACATGTTTAAAATTTTCGATCGATTAAATTTATCGAAGTGGGCCCCAAGCACAACTGTAGCACTCAAAGAAAATCTGGGCCCAAACAGTATATACCAAAAACCCTATTTCCAAGTTAGAAGCCCACTGTAAAAATTTGGTGCTGTGAAGAGTTAAAGTGGCGGCGGAACCGCGGCCAATGCGTAGGTTTGGCCGCGGTTCCGCGGTGGAATAGTGACGTCACGCGACCAAATTTTCACAGAATGCTTAAAAAAACCCTGCACGTATTTTTACAATGTACCAAATAAATTTTAGAGCACTGGAAAAATTCGACAGAAACTGTACTTTAGAAATCGGGTTTTCGGAAAATCCGTTCGATCGAACTTGTAAAAACGTTTGAGCAAGCTAGACTGGGTTAATGGCGTGGCTCTGATACCATGTAGGACTACGGTAGCGCCCCGGCCGTCTATCCGAGGCCAAAATGTGGAAACGAAAAATTTTCTAAACTTTAAACCGACACTACCGCATCCTAAAAACCCGGATCGAACCATTAACCTACTACTAGCTATCAAGAAAGGGTAAGGAAGCTATACCGAGCGATCCGTGTCCTTCGGTCTTCGGCCTCCACTGCGATCTCCTCGCGGAATCTCCGGTCTTCATCTCCTCGTCGGAACGGGCACCACATCGTCGGGTTCTTTTACGGGCTCCCACCTTTGGACCGAGGCAGCTCGAGCACGAAGTTAGCGAGTCGACGTGCCCAAGAATACTGTAGATGAAGTGTAGGATGGTTTGTCTCTCGCGGGTATGAAGTTACCATAATGATGGAGGTGGAATGAACTTTGGAGATCAACTAGAATTTTGTAGCAAGCAAGGAAAAATGAGATGAATGAATTTTCTCCCTACAAAATCAATCCTCATCTCCCTCCCTCTCTCAAAGTGGCCGGCCCTTGCTAAAATGAAGGAGGAGAAAATTATATCAAAGGGGGGTGAGCACAATCAAGTGGGAAGGTAACCATAAGAAAAAGGTTTGATGATAATCATGCAATTATGTCACACCACCATCTTTATCAAAATCAAATCAACTCTCATCTCATAAATGCAAAGGAATATGATTCAAAAAGAATCTAATAATGCAATAGCCACCATGATGCCACCATTTACAAAAAAAACCTCCACAATTGCTAATTTGCAAATATGCAAATTAGCCCCTTTATCAGAAAAATCCGGCCGTGAAGGAACAAAGGAAAACTGGCCGAAAAGGAATGCAAACTGGTAACTTCAAAAAACTGATCCCATAATAAATTACAGGAAAGCCCCGCGACCGCATATACATACCCGCATTTGTATTCCGACCGAATACAAATGCAATGAGACAAAATCTACACTGTACAATACTAGGATCCGGCTTAAACCAAAGCCCGCTAGTATTATCCGTCCGATCATGATCCGTGCAATACCGCACGTATATGATCGAACCCTTCCATATCTCCATACGGTCTCTACAACGTTTCGCCCGAAACTTGAGTAACTGTCTGTGGGGGACTTTAAAGACTCGTCAATACTTTGGCTGTGGATTTAACCACTAGCACGTCAGAGGTATTAGCCATACGTAACGGGCTACCACGTATTGACCAAAAGGGACGTCGATGAGCGAACTCGTCCTGACACCCTACTGAGCCTGTCAGTGACAATATCCGTACAGTCCGGTCCGTTCGTCTATGAGTATCGCATGGCGGGCCTAGGGGGTTGGTAAAAGTCAGACCCCCAAAAGCGGTACAATTCGTGTCGGAGTGTAGCCCAGAACACCATGAGATACTACTGGAATACCTACCAGTAAATCTCCTGCCTCAGCCGAGGGCTTTGTGTAATGGCTCTCCTAGACACAGCGCGATCTCACCCCCAATACCGGGAGAGACGAACCCCTGCAGATCCGCTCACTTCCTCCATGTGGCTCGGGACTGTACCTAACTAAAACCTGTTTGCACGACTCCTTTGAGCCGTGGTAGGGTAGTAATCAAAGCACAGTGGGAACTCAAACGAGACAAATGACGATCTCAGGTCAATGAACTAACCTGTACATATGTCACAAGGTGACTGCTATCTGACGTCAGGTATAAGACCGACTAGCATGTTCCCGGCGAGTCATGTCCGGTGTACTCATAACCCAATGAGCACCTGTATACATCTTAGGTGAACCAACTGACACCAGTGGCTTGTGAGACCGGCCACCGCCCCTCGTCGGGGTCTCGACTGTATACACTAGTCTATTCTGGAGTATCGATGCCCAGTCTCGAAACTCCCACGACTAGGGACCTTTTAAGGATGTGCTTATAGACCCCAGCTCCCACGTATATGATCGCCATCATACTGCTGGCCGTCAAGCAAGAATCCTAAGGGCTCTATCAACGCGCAATAATGACCTGTAAGGTCACCTAAAGCAGTACACGATGATAAAGATAAATCAGATAGCATACTATCATCTTAAGTAAGACTGTTCTAACGGTATAGGTCCTCCCTCAATCATTGCAATCACAGGCGTGTGATCCAATAATTGACTCTGAGGGCACTATATCCAACAACATGTACCCTGATTGTTTCTATATTACATGTTGATAAAGCCCTCAGGATGAGTACTTGACTACCAGGATTATGATACAGATCATACTAGTGGGGACAGTGTAGTCGCTAAGTACATCCTTCAAATGTTCCTAGTCGAGGGTGTATCGAGATTGATATACCAGAGTAAACTAGCGTATGTAAGTCGACGTTAGACATCCCACATGATGCGGGGAGGCGGAATAGGTAAAATAATCATTTTGTTTAAACTAATATCGACTAACTTTACGGATCTTTGCCAAACCCTAACTAACAACAACACATAAGTGATTAGCTACTATGAAAGATGATTATACCTAATGAATCAAGTCCTTCTTGTTCTCGTTGATCACCTCATCGTCGGCCTCCTCGATGTGATAGAAGATCCACCCGAGAGCTACTTCTCCAAGCTTTAACCTCTCACTTGAGGTAACTAGGTGGCTATGAGTGCTAATCAAAGTAACCTAGAGGATATAGAAGAGGATTAGGGATCTAATAGTCTTGCTAACCCTAGGATCTCAACACATGAGAGTATTAGGGTTAGGGTTGAAGAGAGAGAGCTTGAGGAGAGAGAATGTGTAAGTGAGAATGAATAAATATCTTAAGTCATTTGGATAAAAAATGAAGCATGAAAATATCTATATGATAATATCTTAAAATATCAACCATGCTTCATTAATTACTTTGAGGTGAATCACCTCATGACTCATGATGTAATTAATGCAGATTACACATTATCTCCTCCACCTCATTAAGATTAATTCATAAATGAATTAAAGCATAATGAGTCATCTTTCTTCTAGAAGCTTCTCGAGTAATTACGAGAACGCCCTTCCTATCCGTGAAAACACGGAAATACTGAGACTGTATAAATCTAATAATCCAATACTAGAATCTGGCTTAAACTAAAGCCCGCCAGTATAAACTGTCCGAACATCGTACGTGCATAAATGCACGTGCGTGTCCGAACCTTGTCGTAAAACCATACGACCTCTATATCGTTTCACCTGAAGTAGGGAAACTCTCTATGTGGGACTCTGAAGAATCGACACTTACGCTGGCAGTGGGTTTAACCACAGGCCGCAAGCGGTACTAGCTGTACGTAACGTTCCCCAGGTAGATGTCGATAAGAAGGCCGATGAGGAAACCCATCCGAACTCCTACTGAACCTGATGTGACAATCTCCGTACAGTCCGGTCTGTTCGTCTAGAACTATCGCATATCGGGCCTAGGGGCGGCAAGCGTCAGTCCCTTATAAGCGGTATAAGTCGTGTCGGAGTGAAGCCCATTACACCTTGAGAAACTACTGGAAATCCTACCAGTAAATCTCGTTTGCCCTGACCAGGGACTTTGCGTAATGGCTCTCCATACACAGTGCGATATCAACTCCCAATACCGGAAGAAACGAATCCTATCTAACTGCCACTGCCTCCAAGTGCTTCGGGACTGCACCCAACTGCTACCTGTTTGCACGACTCCTTTGAGCCGTGGTAGGGTAGCAATCTAAGAACAATGGGAACACACTCGAGGCGAAGCAGCAGTGTCAAGTCTGTGGACTATGCTGTACTCATGTCACCTGGGAACTGTTAACTGACGACGGGTATAATACCAACCAACAGTTCCCTGCGAGTCCTGTCCGGTGTACCCGTAACCCAACGAGCACCTGTATACTATCTCCAGTACAACGTACTAAAAGCTGTGGGACGGACCATTTACCCTGCTGGGATGAGAAGCGTACACACTAGTCTACTCCAGAGTATCGATGCCTTGTCTCGATAATCCTACGACTAGTGACCTGAAAAAGGATGTGCTTATAGACTACCCAGCCCCCACTAGTGTGACTGCCATCACAACACTGGCAGTCAAGCAAGATCCTAAGGGCTCTATCAATATGTATTCGCGATATGCTAACGTATACACATATTAAGATAGATGTAAACCAAGTAGCATACTACCATGTTTAGCAAGACTGTTGATATAACTGTGAATATCCCAAGCTTCCATTAAGTAATATACAAACTAGTATGATACAATAATGGCCCTTAGGGCATATACACTAACAGCGTATAGCTTCTCGACCCATGTAGATGGGCGATGGATGATCCCATATCCATTGGTATTTGACATCAGAGACTGTTCCCCTCCGAAAGACGGCACGACTGACGTCTTGCCTGAGATTCGGGGCAGATGCTAATAGGTGTTATCCGTTCACCTCTCCGAAGATGCCAAGTTGATTTATGGAAACATATATCGAAGGTTCAAACGGATGCGGCCGATGTAGCAGACTTCGTCAGATTCCCCCTCGCTTGAGGGGTTTTTGATTGTGGGGACGCTCTTCCCTGCAGGCGCAAGCCCCTACAGTTAATTACACTACCGCCTCGCGGTAACAACTTTCTCCTTCTCTATGTGGTCACTTCGTGTCATGGGTGTTTGTTTTGTGTTTGGTTTCCCGTGGATTGTATACGGAGACTGAGTTATGTCGTCGCCCATAGGGCGTGGACTAGTCCAAATCCGTATTATCTTAGATTTGGGTTTGGGGGTTTGGGTTTAAGGATACGTTAGCCTCATTTGAGACTAAGATCGACTTAAACGTTTGTTAAGGATACGTTAGTCTAGTTTTAGACTAAGATCGACTTAATGGGATCGTTTAGATCCAACAAGAGAGCAATTAGGGGAGCCCTGTTGTTTAGTTTAATGACATTGCGGTCGATAGGTAGTTTAAGGACATTGCGGTCCAATGTTAGTTTTAAGACATTGCGGTCAAGGTTAAGGACCTCATAGTCCGTGGATTTATGGACTCCACGGTCCGGCGTTAGTTTTAATACATCACGGTCAAGGTTAAGGACGTTATAGTCCGTTGTTAGTTTTAAGACATCCCGGTCAAGGTTAAGGACATCATAGTCCATGAGTTTAAGGACCCCACAGTCCGTTATTAGTTTTAAGACATCCCGGTAAAGGTTAAGGACATCATAGTCTATGAGTTTGAGGACCCCACAGTCCCTATCAATGTGTGGTTGTCGGGACCCGTCACCTCTTTGAAGACGTTGAGGAATTACAACGACAAATATCAAAGGAGTGAAGAGATGTACCCTTGAACCAAGGTGGATTAAGTGATCTGTAGTCCAATTTGGAACTAGGATCAGTTAATTATATTGTGAGCACGTTGGCTCAGTTGAGTCTGGGTTGAGGACTTATGGCCAACTTGGGCTAAGTCCAATTGAATTTGAAGTGTTGGCCCTTTGCTGGACCATTAGACATTTGTCTGGGTTCAAGCCCACATTATTTAGCAATGCTAAACATTTTCATCTTCGATTTTCTCAATTTTGAGATTCATTTGGAGGAAGGACTTTTGCCTCTGGAAAATTAACCAATTTGGCTAAAAGTAGTGTTAAGCACTAGAGAAAACAGTGTTAAACACTAGAAATAAAGCTCTCAAATTAGTGTTAAACACTATGTAAAAAAGGGTCATGTGGGGACACGTGAGGGCACCCAAAGGTGCGGCCAGATCTCCTTTATTTTGTTCTCAGAATAAATAAGTGTTAAACACTTTTAATTTTTTTAAGGCCGTCACGTGTGAGCACGTGATGGGCATCCATCCATTGGATATTAAAGGGATTTGTTAGGGGTCACGTGGGGACACGTGAGGGCGCCCTAAATGTGGAGCCAGATCTCCTCTTTTTTATCCTCAAATCTGCAAATAAGTGTTAAACACTTTTTATATTTTTATTTTGAGCATCGCGTGTTGACACGTGATGGTCATCTGTGCGCTGACTGTTAAAGCGTTTGCTAAGGGGTCAAGTGGTAACACGTGAGAGCGTCCAAAGCTTAGATTTCCCTTGCTTTTTCTTTCTGTGTTTTGTAAGTCACGTGGGACACGTGAGGCGTTGCCTCAAAGTTCTTTTCTGTGGATCATTACAGGGGTCACATGTAGCCCGTGACTCTGGTTCTTTGCATGTTTTAAAGATCTGTTCATCTTTTAAGAATTAAATTCTTCATAGGGTTAAACCCTAGCAATAACTTTAAAGGAATTAAATTCCTACTTTCTTTTGAAGAATTATATTCTATTCTTAGGTAGGGTTAAACCCTACTTTCTTTTCTGTAGGAATTAAATTCCCCATATATGTAAAGAATTAAATTCTGGCATAGGGTGAAACCCTAATTTGTTTAAGGGAATTAAATTCCTATGAGTTTGAGAGAATCAAGTTCTCAATTAGGGTTAAACCCTAGTTCTGTCCATTTTGAAGGAATTAAATTCCTATAATATAGGGTTAAACCCTAATTTTATCTCAAAGGAATTAAATTCCTATAACTCTGTGAGAATTAAATTCTCAAAACTCAATTCATCCTCTATGTTTTAGATCTGCATGGCAGGATCTCAACCCAATGAGAATTAAATTCTCAATTTATGGAGAGATGTGCACTTTGCAGATCTTCAACCAGAGAAAGAACTAAGTTCTTTTCTTTTATAAGAGTTAAACTCTTGGATTGAGAATTAAATTCTCTTTTTGAAGCTTTTACCCCCTTTCTTTTCTTACCTAGGGTTTTTCTTTATAGAGAATCAAATTCTTCTTTCTTTTCTCTCTGAATTTTCAAGATTCCAAGGCTCTATCTCTCTCTATGTATCTCTATCTCAAACTCTCTCCTTTGGCTCCTATTTATAGGAGAAGGAAAAGAATCAATCTGTTTAGTAAATCTTTCATTGAAAGATTTGATTTGTTCATTGAGAGATTTGATTTATTTTCATCATTGATCTGGGCCTTTAGATTATTAGGTGAATTTTATTCACCGTTGGATTTTAAATCCAAAGATATTTCTTTGTTATTTCTGTGAGATTTAGGGGAAATCTTTCCACGTCCAAGATTTTTCCATAAATTGGTGATATTTAATCACCCTCGGATTCTCAATCCAACGGTTTCACACAATTCTTCTCTATTTTGGAAAGATTTAAATGATCTTTTTCAGCATTTAATTCTGTTAAACATTAGGGCTTTTAAAGCCAGTCACGTGTGGCCACGTGACCTTTGGTCATGTGTGAGCACGTGACCCCTGGTCACGTGTAAGCACGTGACCCTAGGTCACGTGTAAGAATGCGACCCTGATCACGTGCAAGCACGTGACCCCCTAAAGGGACTCCTCTTCTGCGCTCTGTCCTTTGCCGCTGCTTTAACCATCACGTGCCAACACGTGACCACTGGTCACGTGTGAGCACATGATGCCTCCTCTGAAGCTCTTCCCTGATTTTTAATTAGGGAACAGAGACAGTATGCGGGTGCTCAGTGGAGACTGGGTACACTGAACGGACTCGCCGAGAATTCCCAGATGGTATTATACCTAACGTCAGATGGCGGTTCTCTGGTGACACTGGTACAGGTTAGTCTGTAGACCCGAGATCGTCATAGAGTCTTGTGTGATACCCACCGTGCTTTGATTTCCACCTTACCACGTTCAAGAGAACGTGCAAAACGGTGGCTTTTGGGTACAGTCCCGAATCACATGGAGGCAATGAGCGATAGGAGGGGTTTCGTCTCTCCCGGTATTGGGAGTTGATGTTGCGCTGTGCTCGATTGGCTATAACAGGAAGTCCTTGGCCAAGGCTGCTTCAGAGATATACTGGTAAGTGTTATCAGTAGTTTCTCGACCCGTTATGAGCCTCATATCGACATGACTTATTGAGTTACTGGGGTCTGACGTTTACCACCCCTAGACGAGATATGCGACATATCAGACGAAGAGACCGGACTGTACGGTAGTGTTACTGATTGGACTCGCAGTAGTGTGAGCAGGCTTGCTTGTTGATCTTCTGATCGCTCAATACCCGGGTGGCAGTTACGTTTAGCAGACCGCTTGCGGCTTGTGGGTGTTTGATATGATCATCACCTACTGCCGGCGTATTGACGAGTCTTTAGAGTCCTACACAGGGGTTTCCTGGCTCAAGCGAAACGAAGTAAGAGCACATATGTGATATGTATGGGACCGAGATTAATGCGATATGTGATACCGCACTCTATTCTCGCGTTGTGTGACATGAAATGTTATATGTGATATAGCCGGGTTATCGGATAAAGTGTTGATTCGATAAGATGTTACATTATGATATTAGTCGGTTATATGTGATATAGCCGGATTATTAAATCAAGTGTTGATTTAATAATTTAATGTATAATTATATATTTGATATATTACATTACATTAACTAGTATTAGCTCACTTATGATTTCTTTTCTCACTTTGGGTATATTGATGTATATATGATATATGTTAAATGTATCAAGTTAGGTTACAAATGCAACTAGGGTTATGAGACTTGAACCATGCTAGGGTTAAGATTAGTGTTTATAATTTATCATTAAGTAATTTAAAGATTATGGATATTTGTCATGGATGATATTTTGTTGAAAGCTTGTAGAAGCTTCAAGGCATCTTTGACTTTGTCCATTCTCTTTGTCTAGCTTAAGATATTTTTGACCTAACCTTTAACCATAGCTTATGGTTAACTCTCTACAAGGGTTAATCATGACATGCTTAACCCTTGGTTGCATTTCTAACCTCACACAACAATTCATTCTCACTTGATGAGTTGCTTCTTCTTCATCTTCCTCAAAGCTTTCTAGCTTCAATGGAGATGTGAGAAATAATGTGAGAAAATCAAATCTAAAGTGAGCCCACTTCCTACTTCATCATTCTCTACTACTTTCCATTTAATATAGGGTGTTTGCTTCACTAATTCCATGGTCAGTGAAGAGATAGCTTGGGTTAGTGTCTTCTCGACGTAGATCATCTTCGGCCTCGAAGACATCGAAGCAAGCATGTTCGTTTCTTCATGGGAGCCTCTCTAGAGTCCGGAGTTCACGATCGCAGCGAAGGGGACTACTACATGGAGCTATTGAAGTAAAAGACCAGTCTACAATGGTTGTATTCCTTGCTCACTAGACTTGCAAATTGTTTGCATATATTTTTCCGTCGATTTCTAGTTAACGATTCAAAGTTAGGGTTAGCTAAAACGGCAAATTTCTGAATTTGGCATGGACGATGCCTCCCGAAACCTTGCTGCCATCTTAGGTAACCCTGCAATAACAAAATTTTCTAGAGAGCTAAAGAACCCGAATGAGGATCGAACTAGAGACTTAGGGTTTTCTAGATTGTAAACACTTTACAAACTAAAGAGAAGAAGGAATACAACCTTTATAGACCGGTCCTTCACTTCAAATGCCCCGTGTAGCAGTCCCTTCGCTCCAAGTAGTGAACTTCTTGGACTCTAGAAAGGCTCCATGAGATGTACGGAACAAGCTTGCTTGATGTAGTCGAGGCCGAAGATGATCTACTTCGAGGAGACTCAAGCTCATGCTTCCTCTTCACTAATGGTAGATTAGTGAAGCAAACACCCTAAACTAAATTGCAAGTAGTAGGGGATGATGAAGTAGAAAGTGGGCTCACTTTAGATTTATTTTTCTCATAATAATTCTTCACTTAGAAAAAACCCAGTGAGCATTTTCTTTTGTGAAGAAGAAGAAGAAGAAGAAGAATGAACTCTCATGAATGAATGAGGCAACCATGGGTGAGTTTGTATCATATACAAACCCTTGTAGAGACTTAACTAAGGCTAAAGATAATAGGTTAGGTTAATAAATATCTAAGTAAAAACAAATTAGTGGACTTGGTCAATGGTTCCATAAGCTTCTACAAGCTTTAACTATTTGTCCAATTTCCACCTAATTTGATGATTTACTTTAATAATTAAAACGCTAGCATTATCATAAGTATAGTGTAAGTCTCACACACCCATGTTGCATGTATCATCTAGCATGACACAAAATCATGTACATTTAATATATATCACATATATACTATATGCACATCCAAAGTGAGAAAGTAAATCTTTAAGTGAGATAATATTAGTTAATGTAATTCTATATATCAAATATATAATTATATATTAAATTATCAAATCAACACTTGATTTAATAATCCGGCTATATGACATACAACCGACTAATATCAAACGAATCAACTTATCGAATCAACACTTGATCCGATAACCCGGCTATATTGCATATAACCGACCGATATCACATATCGCGAGAATGGAATGCGGTATCACATACACCCATTAATCTCGGTTCGGCACATATCAGATATGTGCTCCTATTTCGTTTCGCATGAACCAGAAAACCTCTGTGTAGGACTCTAAAGACTCGTCAATACGCCCGCAGTAGGTGATGATCATATCAAACACCCACTAGCCGCAAGCGGTCTGCTAAACATAACGGCCATCCGGGTATTAAGCGATCAGAAGATCAACAAGCAAGCCTGCTCATACTCCTGTGAATCCAATCAGTAACACTACCGTACAGTCCGGTCTCTTCGTCTAATATGTCGCATATCAACAGCCTAGGGGTGGTATAACGTCAGACCCCAATGGCCTGATAAATCATGTCGATGCAAGGTCCATAACGGTTCGAGAAACTACTGATAACACTTACCAGTAGATCTCAGCACCCCGGGCCAGGGATTTCATGTTATGGCCAATCGAGCATAGCGCAACATCAACTCCCAATACCGGGAGAAACGAAACCCATCCTATCGCTCATTGCCTCCATGTGATTCGAGACTGTACCCAAAAACCACCTTTTTCTGTAGGGTTCCTAGGCACACTAATGAGGTCTCACAAGGCATCAACCATGCCAATTTCAAATTTAACAAGTGCCGAGAAACCCTAATACGGATCGTTAACTAGAATTTTAGGCGAAAACTAGAACTAGTAAACTACTTTACTAAGAGTAAACGGAAATACAACCTTTGTAGATCCGGTTCTCCACCTCCATGGCTCCGCGATGAAGTCTCCTCGCTGTACAAATCGGATCTTGGGCTCTAGTGTCGGCTTCATCGGAGAAAGGATGGGCTAGGTCATCGACTACGATGCCGAAGATGATCTACGTCGAGGTATCACTAGATCAAGCTCCACCTTCACCAAGCCATGAAAACTTGTGAAGGAAACACCCTATACTACTTGGCAAGAGGTAGAGGATGAAGAAATAGGAAGTGGGTTCACTTTAGAATTGGATTTCTCACTCTTTTTCACTAGTTGCCATTGATGGAGGCAAGCTTCTTCATTTTGAAGAAGAAGAAGAAGATGATATTATGATAAGTTTTTTTTCCAAAATGAATAATAAAATCAATACTTATCAAATGGCAACCATGATTAGGTGTTGAGAATAGACCATAGTTAATTGGAAGGGTTAGGGTTAAACATGAAGACAAAATGGTCACTAGGTCAAAGCTCCAAGAAGCTTCAAAAACAAACAAAGAAAGCCACCATTTTCTCTTCATCATTTTCTTTTGCTAAAATAAACAAAATTGGATAAATAAATGAATAAGTAAATGAAGTAAAAGAAACCCTAACCATTGACCAACCATGGTTTAAACTATACACCAAACTATCATGTATCATCAAACATGATACAATCAAATGCACAAAAGTATATCATATATACAATGTGCACTTCAAGTGAGAAAATCCTTTTTAAGTGAACCTTTATTAGTTAATGTAAAGTGATATATCAAATATATCATTATACATTAAATTATTAAATCAACACTTGACTTAACGACCCGGTCATATCGCATATAACCGACTAATATCAATAGTAACAACTTATCGAATCAACACTTGATCTGATAACCCGGCTATAACGCATATAACCGATCAATGTTACAAATCGCGAGAATGGAATACGGTATCACATACACGCATTATTCTCGGTCCCGCACATATCTCATATGCGCTCCTATTTCGTTTCGCTTAAGCCAGGAAACCTCTGTGTAGGACTCTAAAGACTCGTCAATACGCCGGCAGTAGGTGATGATCATATCAAACACCCACAAGCCGCAAGCGGTCTGCTAAACGTAACGGCCACCCGGGTATTGAGCGATCAGAAGATCGACGAGCAAGCCCGCTCACACTCCTATGAATCCAACCAGTAACACTTACCGTACAGTCCGGTCTGATCGTCTGATATGTCGCATATCTCGCCTAGGGGTGGTAAACGTCAGACCACAATAGCTCGATAAGTCGTGTCGATATGAGGTCTATAACAATTCGAGAAACTACTGGTAACACTTACCAGTAAATCTCAGCAACCCTGGCCAGGGATTTCCGGTTATAGCCAATCGAACACAGCGCAACATCAACTCCCTATACCGGGAGAGACGAATCCCCTCCTATCGCTCACTGCCTCCATGTGATTCGGGACTGTACCCAAAAGCCACCATTTTGCACGCCCTCTTGGACGTGGTAAGGTGGAAATCAAAGCACAGTGGGAACCACACAAGACTCTATGACGATCTCGGGTCAACAGACTACTCTGTACCAGTGTCACCAGAGAACTGCCATCTGACGTAAGGTATAATACCATCTGGGAGTTCTCGGCGAGTCCGTCCAGTGTACCCAGTCTCCACTGAGCACCCGTATATCATCTCTGATGTCAAACACCAATGGATATGGGATCATCCATCGCCCATCTGTATGGGTCGAGAAGGTATACGCTAGTCTACTCTGGTATATCGATGCCCCGTCTCGATACACCCACGACTAGGGACTTTGAAGGATGTACTTATGGACTACCATGTCCCCACTAGTATGATCCGCATCATAGTCCAGATAGTCAAGTACACATCCTAAGGGCTTTACCAACATGTAACAGAGAGACAATCAGTGTACACGTTAAGGTAAAGAGCAACCAGATAGCATGCTATCATGTCGAGCAAGAAAGTCCTCCCTATATATGTCCCAGCATCCACTACAATATACATCCAATGTACAGTAATGGCCTCTAGGGCATACATATAACTAACAATCTCCCACTTGCACTAGGGCCATCTGTAGCAGTGGTTGTAGTATCTCATACTCAACCATCCCATAAAAGTCTCTCTCTGGGAAAAGGCCTTTGTGAGTGGATCCGCCGTGTTGTCCTCTGAGTCTACTCTCCTAACCTTGATCACCCTGGAGATCAACCATCTCCATGATCAGGTGATACTGCCTTAGAATATGTCTGGATCACTGATGGGACGGGTGTTTCTTGGCACAAGCCACAACTCCATTGTCACACAATGGGAGGAACTTAGTTCATCTCATGAACCAATATACACCCAAACATTCTCTTTGGTAGCATCTTAAGTAGCGATGTATCCTGCCTTTATCGTCTAGTATGCCACGGTATCTAGCTTGGAACTCTTCCAACATACCGTCCCTTTACTGAGGGTAAAGACAATGCCTGTGACTGACATTCAGTCGTCTTTATCACCCTGGAACACTTCCAGTGATTCTTCCCAGGATCGATTGATACCATCTCACTACAACTAGTGAGAGTCCTAACATCCAATTAGATCTATCTCATAGATCCAAAACCCAGGATTTAGAAGGTATCACTTTGATCCTATATGGAGAATCATTGTGATGAGCGGAGATTGACCGAGCGTAGCATAGGAAACTCCTTTCCTATCAAGAGCATGCCATCCACGTACTCTACGAGGATCGTCACTATACTCCCTACTACCTTTTTGTTTATAAAAGGTTCATCTACCATTTTGATGATGTCAAACTGTTTGACCACTACATCAAAACAGATGTTCCAACTCCGCGATACCTGCTTTATCCTATAAAGCATCTTGTACACGTTTCCGCTGCTCCCACTGTCTACGAAGACCTCTGGCTGTGTACTTATAGACGTTCTCTTCTAAAACATCATTTAGAAAAGCAGTCATGGCACCCAACCGCCAGATATCGTAGTCATGGTACGTAGCCGTGGCAAGTAGGATCTGGATGGACTTAATCATAGGTACTGGAAAAGGTTTCATCATTATCCACGCCTGGTCGATGACGAAAACCTTTAACAAGTCTAGCTTTGAAAGTCTCAACTTTTCCAAGTACACTAAGTAATCTTCTTAAGATATACTTTCTCCTGATGGGGATTTAACCCTTCAGTTATAGCAACTAAAGTCCATACTTTGTTGCTGTATATGGATTCCATCTCAGATCACTAAGCATCCAGCCATTCTTACAGAGTCTCACTCCTGATGGCCAGCTCGAAACTAGTTGGGTCATCATCACATGATGCAAACCTCGCTCCCACTGTCATAGAGAAATCGAAGTATCTCTCAGGTGGGTGAGGAACCCTACTAGATCGGCGGAGAGACCGAGGTTCGTTGGTAACTATTGAATCCTTTGGTTCTTTCAAATCATCAGCTGCAGTTTGTATAGCTGGAACATTTCCAGTTCTACATAACAGATCTTGCCTCGAGCTTGTCCGGATTTTGCTTTTCAGACATAGGCTGGACAACCCCAAATCTTAACTAACTTAAGAGATGGACTCTTCCCTTATCATATCAAATATGAAGTGGTAGGCAACTGATTTGATTTGAACCCTATTCAGTAGGTATGCAGCTTCTCAAGTGCATAACTCCCAAAAAGGAAATAGGTAACTCAGTAGTACTCATCATAGAGCACACCTTATCATATAGGGTGTGATTGCTCCACCCCGATATACCATCGTGCTATGGTGTATTCGGAGGAGTAATGCTGGGAGAGAATCTCATTCTCCTTTAGAAAAGTCCAGGAATTCCAAGCACAAGTATTTTCCTTCCTGATCTCATCATAGGACATAATACTTATACCCGTATTTTGATTCTCTACTTCTAACTTATATTCTGTGAATATCTCAAAAGGTTCAGACTTGTGTTTCAACAGGAACATATGTCTGAATCTTGAGAGATCATCAGAGAATGTAATGAAGTACAAAGAACCGGTCTTGGCATGTGTAGACAGGGGACGTTTATACATCAACATGTATCATCCCAAGAGTTCACTAACTCTTTCTCTGTTTCCAGTAAACAGAGCTATGGTCATCTTATCTCTGTGACATGACTCGCAAGTTTCATAAGATGTAAATTCAAACTGATTTAAATATGCATCTACATGTAACTTCAGCTAGTCGGGTCACATTGATATGACCTAGTCTACAATGCCTCAAGAAGGATTCGTTCATTTATGAACTCCTCCTCTTGTGTGTGTTCCGTATACTAAAGAACTGTAGTTTGATTTAGAACATTAATGCTTTTAGAAAACGTGCCTGAACCGATCAAGTTTTGATATAGGAAATGTTCAAAACATTATCCAACAATACAAAATTTTATCATTTCTTTACTATTAAAGAGAGTGATATGATTTTGTATATCAGGTTCAGTATCTAATAACATTCGTTCAGAATTAATGTATTTGGAATACAGGGTGACAGTGACCAACAGACTTGGCTGCAACACTTGCCCCGTTTTCTGCTTCATGAAACTTATCACCCGTTCTCAGTTCTCTACATTTCTGTAGCCCTATGTAACAGATTACATATCTGGGATCCTGATCTGGTATCGCATACCCAGGACGTAGAGGATACAGAGAAACAGTTCTTTGTAATGAACACACCCGAAGATGATGCATCAGCATGCACTCTCTTCGTTTGGGTGGCACGGGAATTCTGGTAATCCCCTATTTCCTGCTCTTTCTTATAACAATTATAAGTTGGAGCGGGACCAACGTTCCCCAGCTCAGTATAACAAGTGGGTTCGGTCAATAATCCGTATTATTATCTTGATTAAGGCGTGATATGGTCGCTACCTGGAGAGAGAGAGAAGAAAACACACAGCGTGCGCTCTTTCAAGAATTGATTAGTTATTATTTTATCTAATCAGGATGGCTCCCACTGCTTTTTATCAAATCTTCCTTCAAACCCTAAAAGGAAAAACTAGCCGGGATTAATTACACACTACAAGTTCGCCAATCTTTCAGCCAGGCCAGTGTCGATACTTTGAGGGAGGTCCCCCGTGCTTTCGCACGAACCTAATTAATGTAAACCTCGTTTTCCCAGAGGCGTAACCCCGTTGACACCTTTCTAGACACCTACTTGATCGGCTAATTGTAATGTGTAAAACTCTCCCAGGAGTAACTCTTACTCGCAGCGGGTATCGGGATCCAACTATCTCATAGAAGGTATGCAATCTCATTGCAAATTTCAACACTTGAAATTCCCGATAATATTTTACCCCTAACGTGCTATGACCTTGACGAAAGCCAACAAACCATAGCCCGCTAGTCAAGTTCAACCCGTACATTTCTTGATTGAATTAAATCCACCCGCACGACCCTTGACGAAAGCCAACAAAGCCGCACAACTACCCTAATCCAATCTGCATCATATGCATAAGTAGATAAATACTAGTTAGCTACCGCACACTACGCCTTGACGGAGGTCAACAAACGTAGCACGAATACTAAGTAGGACTTATCTGAAATGACGGAGGGCTACGACAGGTTTTTCTGAAAATCTATTGCGTAATGAACTTGATATCGTTGTAGAATCAAATGATTTTAAAATGGAGTGTTTTTGAGGCTTTTCTAGTTTTGCTAAAGGAGTCACTCCCGGTGAAGGGATCGTCGGTCCTTTCCTCGTTGAATGAGGTGCGGGATATATCATATATATCACTGTGCAAAGCAAAAAACTCTTAAAAGCAATCAAAAGACAAACCGAGTAGTAGCATCTACCAGTTATTGCTAAAGGAGTCACTCCCGGTGAAGGGATCTCGGTCCTTTCCTCATCGAATAAGGTGCAGGATATATCACATATACCTCTGTGCAAAGCAAGAACTGTAGCTACCTGTTTTATTTTTGAAATTCGATTCTACAACATCTTTAGGTTTCTTTTACTTTCATTAATCACATTAATGAAGTCCCATCATATAAGTACCTAAACATCACAGATAAATACGACGTACACTTATGCCATCCGCATTCGCCTCGATGTCCCCTCGTGTACCGTTAGGTTAGGTAACTAACGGCAGAGCGGGGCAGGGCTAGCGCGGGTGTAAAACATAAGTAACGCCTATATAATATATCATATATACTGTATCTATCACAGAACATATCACATGATCATATCACAGATATCGCAACAGAAGAAACATATGAAACATTGGATATACTAGGACGTCCGTGTTTTCAATACGAGCCAATATAAAACACGGATTCCACGGTCGTGATGAATAGCCAAACCCACACCCTTAGACCCCTACGAGAGCGGCAAGCAACCCTACCAATTCTAGAGTTAGGAGACCCGGACTCGACTCCTCGAGTTGGTCTCCCACTGGACTCTAGAACCCGGTTACTTGTGCTCCCCTCCTTGGGTCTATCCTAGTGCGGAAAAGTAAATAATATACAAAGGGTGACATCTTCCGCAACCTGGAAGTGTCCTAATAAAAGAATATTACATACAAGTTTTTACATGAATGAAAATGAAAAACACTCATCTCACATAAAAACCCCCGGCTATTCAAACACGACGATCCAATATAACATATCCAGCAACACATAACATCACATGTCATCAACGTAAGTAAATAAGCGCATCCCAATTGTCGTTGACATATAGCAACGAAACTGGCGATATCACATATTACACTTACGGTCACAGAAAAGAAAGTGTAAAACTACAACAGTTGGAATCCACAATCTGTTTAGACATCGCATGCCTAATCAAATGAAATACTTAGACATCGCATGCCTAACAATTATAAACCCCGCATTTTAGTCTCAAAATCGAAAACACTTTTCAATATCAAGTCGGTTAATTCAACAAGATTCCCGACATCCTGATCGAATGCTCGTCGCAAACTTTAGTAGGCGGCCGCACCCCCGATGCCGTCGACGAAGTGCACCAAGGAGGAACAACGCTGCCGCGAGCACCCGAACGGATGCTTTCGGCGACGGGGTTCTCCTACAGTCACTTGGTCGAGGCTATGGAGTGAGGCTGTCTATTAAGTTTACCCGGCGAGTATCCGCGTACGCTACGTGATTGCGACGGACTTTTGATCACATCAAAATTCCGTGGCAACCGATCAAATGAGACTAAACCGCTAGATTTATAACATTCATTCAGTTATCTCATAACTCCTTGTGAATTCCAATTATTGTATCACATTCCGAATAAGATAGAAAATGTTAAACTTTTCGATCGAACAATCGAACACCCAAGTTTTCCCGATACAGCTCAACACATGAAATAAGTCTAAAAACATTCAGTTCATGCCTCAGTACCAACGGTCCAGCCGTAGAAGGGTCAAGCCAACGCCTCACATGTGGCACGCCGTACTGCCACAAACCCTAAGGTTCAAAGGGCAGTTCAAGACGGTTACATAATCAAGTTAAGGTTTGTTGTCTTCTAGAGGGACCATCGCGTTACTTGAACTACTTAGAACGTCTTTAAACCACGGAAAAATCTAACACTTGGAAATTTTCCGGCAGGGGAAAGATTGGGTATTTATATCCGGTCGAACTTTTTAACATATTCAAAAATTATCCGGAAGCCACATAGACAAAATCAGATAATCCGATCGAATCACCGAATCCCCAAAACTGTAAGTCGATGTACAACACCCCACGACTTGCGGGGAGGCGGAAAAATGAAAAACGATCTTGTTCTTTGCTTAAACATCGACTAACCGCACGAATCGAAGCTAAACGATAACTAACAAGAAACATAGAAGTTCTATACTACTATGTTTAGGGATTATACCTAACGAATCGTGTCCTTCATCTTTGTGAACTCCTCCTCCTCCTCGGCCTTCTCGAAGTAGTAGACGATCCACCCGAGAGCTTTACTCCAAGCTTAGCCTCTAAATTTGAGGCAACTAACCTTCTTTAAGTGCTAATCATACAAGCTAGGTGATATAGAGTGAGGGTTATGGTTTAATTAGTCTAACTAATCCTTGTACTCAACACATGAGAGGGGAGGATTAGGGTTTGAAGAGGGAGAGCTTGAGGAGAGAGAAGGTGAAGATCATAATGAAGTGAGAATAATGAGTTATCGTAATATATATCAAGCATTTCTTTTTATCAAGAAAAGAAAAGAAATGAATTTAACAACCATGCTTGATAATATCTAGTGATGATTCACATCCATGAGTCATTAAGCATTTATGATGCATTAATGACATGGATGAATCATCCATATGACTCACTAATCACATTCATTGTATATGCCACCTAAACCTCCTTAGTCACCATCTTCTAGAAGCTTCTCGCGCAATTACGAGAACGCCCCTCCTTTCCGCAAAAATACGGAAAAACTTTTAGACTGTATAAATCCAATAACCGGATACCAGTAACTGGCTTAAACCAAAGCCGACTGGTAAAAACTGTCCGAAAGTCGTACGTGCGTAAACACACGTATGCGTCCGAACCCTTGTCGTAAAACCATACGACCTCTATATCGTTTCGTCTGGAGTAGGGAAACTCTCTGTGTGGGACTCTAGAGACTCAACTACTACGCTGGCAGTGGGTTTAACCACAGACCGCAAGCGGCACTAGCTGTACGTAACGGTCCCCAGGTAGATGTCGAAAAGAAGGCCGATGAGGAAACCCATCCGAACTCCTACTGAGCCTGATGTGACAATCTCCGTACAGTCCGGTCCGTTCGTCTAAGACTATCGCATATCGGGCCTAGGGGGCGGCAAGCGTCAGTCCCCTAATAGCGGTATAAGTCTTGTCGGAGCGAAGCCCATTACACCCTGAGAAACTACTGGAACCTACCAGCAAATCTCGCTTGCCCTGGCCAGGGACTTTGCGTAATGGCTCTCTGACACAGCGCGATATCAACCCCCAATACCGGGAGAGACGAATCCTTTCTAACCGCCACTGCCTCCAAGTGCTCGGGACTGCACCCAACTGCTACCTGTTTGCACGACTCCTTTGAGCCGTGGTAGGGTAGTAATCTAAGAACAGTGGGACACACTCGAGGCGAAGTAGCAGTGTCAAGTCTGCGGACTATGCTGTACTCATGTCACCTGGGAACTGTTCACTGACGACTGGTATAAAACCAACCAACAGTTCCCTGTGAGTCCTGTCCGGTGTACCCGTAACCCAACGAGCACCTGCATACTATCTCCAGTACGACGTACTGACGGCTGTGGGACAGACCATCTCCCCAACTGGGATGAGAAGCGTACACACTAGTCTACTCCGGAGTATCGATGCCCTGTCTCGATAATCCAACGACTAGGGACCTGAATAAGGATGTGCTTGTAGACTACCCAGCCCCCACTAGTGTGACTGCCATCACAACGCCGGTAGTCAAGCAAGTTCCTAAGAGCTCTATCAATACGTATACTCACATATTAAGATAGAAAAACCAAGTAGCATACTACCATGTTTAGCAAGACTGTTATATACATGTGAATATCCCAAGCTTCCATTAAGTAATATACAAACTAGTATGATACAGTAATGGCCTTCTAGGGCATAAACACTAACAATCTCCCACTTGCACTAGGGCCATGTACTGGCGTATCGTAGACCGATGATCTCGAGTAGCCTCTCGAACTGAATCTGAGGTAGGGCCTTCGTGAATGGATCAGCAATGTTCTCTTTAGAAGCAACTCTCCGAACCTCGATCTCCTGACGATCAATGATCTCCCTGATCAGGTGATACCGCCTTAAGATGTGTCTGGATTTCTGATGGGACCTTGGTTCCTTTGCTAAATCTATAGCTCCGTTGTTGTCGCAATACAGAGGTATTGGATCAACTATGGTAAGAACCACCTGAAGTTCTGTTAGGAACTTCTTCATCCAGACTGCTTCTTTTGCGGCATCGCAAGCAGCTATATACTCCGCTTCCATCGTCGAGTCAGCAACGGTGTCCTGCTTGGAGCTCTTCCAGCACACCGCCCCTCCATTGAGGGTAAAGACATATCCCGACATGGACTTGGAATCGTCCTTATCACTCTGGAAGCCGGAATCAGCAAAAGCCTCCAACCTGAGGTCTTTTCCGCCGTAAACCAAGAACATCTCCTTAGTCCTTCTCAGGTACTTGAGAATGTTCTTTACTGCTATCCAGTGCTTCTTCCCTGGGTCTGACTGATACCGGCTTACCACGCTCAGTGCGTAAGCTACATCTGGTCTGGTACACAACATCGCATACATTATAGAGCCTACCGCAGAAGCGTAGGGTATAATAGACATGCGTTCCCTTTCCAAATCAGTCTTGGGAGACATCTCTTTGGAGAGGGTGATTCCGTGACAAGCCGGTAGATTACCGCGCTTAGAATCTTCCATACTGAATCTTTTCAGTACAGTGTCGATATACCTGGACTGCGAAAGTCCCAACATCCTCTTGGATCTATCACGATAGATCCGGATCCCCAGAATGTAAGAGGCATCACCCAGGTCTTTTATGGAGAACCTGTGTGACAAGAATCCTTTGACAGATTGTAGCATAGGAATGTCATTTCCTATCAATAGAATGTCATCCACGTACAAGACGAGGAATACGACACTTCTGGCTACAACTTTACTATATATGCACGGTTCATCTGGATTTTTGATAAAGTCATATTCTTTGACTGTCTCATCAAAACAGATGTTCCAACTCCGCGATGCCTGCTTTAGTCCATAAATGGACTTAAGCAGCTTGCATACTTTCCCGCTGCTCCCACTCTGATTGAAACCCTCTGGCTGATCCATATAGACGCATTCTTCTAAATTTCTATTCAGAAAAGCCGTCTTTACGTCCATCTGCCAGATTTCATAATCATGGAAGGTAGCAATAGCAAGAAGGACCCGAATGGATTTGAGCATAGCCACTGGAGAAAAAGTTTCGTCATAGTCCAAACCAGGTCTTTGACGAAAACCCTTTGCAACAAGTCTAGCCTTATAGGTTTCCACCTGTCCATCTACACCAATCTTTTTCTTGAAGATCCATTTGCATCCTATGGGTTTTACCCCATCTGGAGCAAAGTCCAAAGTCCATACTTTGTTGGTGTACATGGACTCCATTTCGGTCCGTATTGCATCTAGCCATCGTACCGAGTCGCCGCTCTGGATGGCCTGCTGGAAGTCAGTAGGTTCATCATCATCTATGATGCAATCCTCTCTAGCCCCATCTATGAGAAAACCGTAGTATCTCTCAGGCGGATGAGACGGCCTACTACTCCTGCGGAGGGGTGCCGGAATGTCCTATTCTTCTTGAACTACCGGTTCTACCAAACTTTCAGTATTAGTTTGTGGTTCTGGAATTTCTTCCAGTTCTACTTCGCTCCCACTTGATTCCTTTTCTAAAAACTGATGTTCTAGAAAATGGGCATTACGAGAAACAAATACCTTTTGTTCCTCTGCGTAATAGAACAGATATCCCCTGGAGTTCTTTGGATATCCCACAAACATACACTTTACTGATCGTGCCTCGAGCTTGTCCACATGCTGCTTTTTAACAAAATCTGGACATCCCCAAATCTTTATATACTGTAGATGGGGTTTCTTCCCACTCCACATCTGATATGGAGTGGTAGGCACAGTCTTGGTAGGAACCATGTTCAAAAGATATGCCGCTGATTCTAGCGCATAACCCCAGAAAGATCGCGGTAACTCAGCATTACTCATCATGGATCGTACCATATCCAATAGGGTTCGATTCCGTCTCTCCGATACACCGTTATGCTGTGGAGTGTATGGAGGAGTAAGCTGAGAGAGAATTCCTTTCTCTTTTAGGTAACCTAGGAACTCGGCACTCAAGTATTCACCACCTCGATCAGATCTAAGTGTCTTGATACTTTTGCCGGTTTGGTTTTCTACTTCATTCTTATACTCTCGGAATTTCTCAGAATTTCTCAAAAGCCTCGGATTTATGTTTCATCAGATAAATGAATCCGTATCTTGAGTAATCATCCGTGAAAGTAATGAAATAGGAAAAACCACCTCTTGCATGTGTAGACATCGGACCGCATACATCGCTGTGTATGAGTCCTAAGAACTCGCTCGCTCTTACTCCATGTCCAGTAAATGGAGTCTTTGTTATCTTTCCTTTGAGACAAGATTGACAAGTGTCATAAGTTTGATATTCGAACGAGTCCAAATATCCTTCTCTATGCAACTTAGTCAACCTTCTCTCATTGATGTGACCCGGTCTACAATGCCATAAGAAAGCTTTATTTAAATCTGGAGACTTTCTTTTTAGTGTGTTCTTGATGTTGAAAATTTGGAGTTGGTTTAAAACATATATACCGTTATTTAGTGTACCTGACCCAATCAAACCATGATTAAGGTGGATGTTAACAACATCTCTTACAAACGTGAAATCATAACCTTTATTTGATAACAAGGAAACTGATATGATATTACACGTTAAGCTTGGTACAAAAAAACAGTTATGTAAAACCAAAATGTGTCCACTCGTCAATCCTAGGTGATAATCCCCGACGGACGCAGCTCCCACGCTAGCTCCGTTAGCAACCTTTAGGGTCATATCACCTTCCTTCAGCACTCTACGGTTTCTCAGTGCCTGCAATGAATTGCAAATATGAGATCCTGATCCGGTATCCAATACCCAGGAAGTAGAGTTGTTCGACAGACAATTCTCAATTACAAACACACCTGAAGTCGAAGCCACAGCTTGCTTCGGTTCCTGGTTCTTGGCGTTCCACGCCTTGCAATCCTTCTTCCAGTGCCCTTTCCTGTGACAATGGAAGCACTCATCCTGGCCAACTACCGGTACCGCAAACTTTTTCTTTCCCTTCCCTCCCACCTTACTAACACCACCTCTAGGTTTGGTGGCGGCCTTCTTCTTCCTTCCTTTGGCCCTAGCCTTGGACCCGGAAGAAGATGCACCGCTAACAAACATAGCGGGTGTTTTCCTTGCTTTCTGCAAGGTGCCCTCTGCACTCCTTAACATGTTCAGGAGTTCCAGAAGTTCAACTTCTTTTCTTTGAAGGTTGAAGTTCAGGATAAACTGGGCGTAGGTGTGAGGAAGGGACTGGAGAATAAGGTCTGTATAGAGCTCATTATCCAAAGTCGTCCCAAGGTCTGCAAGCTCTTCAATATAGCCGATCATCTTTAGGACATGTTCTCCTACCGATGACCCGACAGCCAACCTCGCTCGAAACAAGTTCTTAGAGGTCTCGTATCTTGCTATACGAGATTGCTCTCCATAAAGTTCCTTTGTATGGAGAAATATGCCATCTAGGGTCATATCCTCGTGCCTCCTCTGATGTTCATTGTTCATTGAGGCAAGCACGATGCACTTGGCTTTCGCGCAATCTAAATCCCAGGTTTTGCGGATTTCCTTATCCGCATTGCTGGATTTGGGACCAGGGACAGCAGGTGCCGTAGCGGTGAGGACGTACCCCAATTTGTCATAGGTCAAAGCCATTTTGACATTCCGCAGCCAATCTTTATAGTTTGGCCCTGTCAGTATATTTTTCTCTAAAAGTAACTTAAGTCCAGTCATTTTCAGGGTCGCTGCAATTAGGAGAGAGAGAAGAAAACTCTTTAGTATGATGCTTTTGCAAGTTTAGAGTGGTTTTTAGTTTATCTAAACTGGATGGCTACCACTGTTTCTCGAATCCTTCCTCAAACCATAAAAGAAGAATTAGCCAGGACTATTCTCACTGTACAATTCTTGCTTAACCATTCAGCCAGGCTAGTGTCGATACTTCGAGGGAGGTTTTCCAACGCTTTCGCGAAGTTCCTTAATTAAATAACCTCTTTTCTCTGGGGGCGTAACCCCGCTGACACCTTTCTGGACACCTACTTGGTTTATAGCATTGATCGTTAAGTGACGAATCTCCTGATAAGTAGCATATACTCACAGTAGGATCGGGATCCAAATATCATTGTATGATAATGTTGAAGGAATCCTACCAATATTCATCAAACTCCAAATGGTATGCAACTCTTTGCAAATTTCAGTTTCTTTAGAAATTCCCGATATATATTTCTGCCCCATGCTCTTATGACCTTGGCGTTAGGTCAAAATGTCATAAGTCACATGTCAAGTTCTACCCATCATTATCTTGTCAATTTGAACGCATCCGTATATATCCTTGACGTTCGGCCAAAATGATAATACGACTGTCCCAAACTAACTCATCTATCTATGCAACAAATGAATACCCAGTAGCTAACAAACACTATGCCTTGGCGTTAGGTCAAAATACATAGCTTGAATACTACTGAATACCCAGATGAAATGACGGAGGGCTACGAATGGTTTTGGCGAAACCGTGAACGTAGTGAACTTGATATAACCGAAGGAACCTGATAGCTTTTAAAAGGAGTGGTTAAAGCTCCGCATTTAAAAATATCTGTTTTTAAAATTAACCGAGTGGTTTCTTTTAAATTGTTCCAACGATTAAACTTTTTGGTTTATTTTCTTTGCATTATAAATAATGCGTCCCATCATTAATCTATCATTGCAGAAAACAACGAAAATACAACGTCCTCTTATGCCATCCGCATTCGCCACGGGGTCCCGTCATCACCCGTTAGGTTACTTAACTAATGACAGAGCGGGGGCTGGGCTAGCACGGGTGTAAAACATAAGTGACGTCTAAATAGCTATCATATATAGATATTGTACATTCGTCAGACGCAATAATAGGCATTCCAGATCACAGATGAACTTTATTGGATTTGCAAGTAATCCGTATTTGTTTTGAGCCTGCAACAAAAGATGGATTACACAGTTGTGATGAATAGCCATTACCCCACCCAAGACCCCAACGGGTACGGCAAACTACCCGCCCGGCAGTTTGTGCACCCCACCTTGGGTCTGTCCTAGGAGCAAAAACAGTAAAATGAAATAATACAACGGTGGCTACAACCGCAACCTGGATGTGCCCCGCAAAATAATATTACAACAAATTACATTTACATCAAATGAATTATATAATAACCCATCACATAACCCGGCTATACATCACAACAGTCCAACACAGTTCATATCCACAAACAATAAAAACCATTACAGAAATGTGCAACCCCCTGCCAACCGACATACTAGCAGTTAGGGGAGGTTTACGAACACATTATATAAACACAGATATAATCCATCAAGCAAATACTGTATAATTTCGATCGATTAAACACTTTTAATTTTGCTCCAATACTTCTCTGTAAATCTGAAACCTGAGCAAAAATAAAAACTTCCAGAAAATACCAAATATCACAGAGAAGCAACACAGAAAATTTGGGTTCCTGAATCGCCAACTCGGCGGCGGAAGCGCGGCGGATCGGTGCGATCCGCCGCGGTTCCGCGGCGCTTTAGGCAATTCAGGGGCCCAAATTTCTTGGGTGTTCTTCTACTGTCTTTTTAAGCTTTCTGAACCTCCCCGAAAAATTTTTAGACTTCATTTAAAAATCGACAGAAACTTGTGATTTTGGGTTTTTCCGGTTTCGTTTTTTCCGTTCGAAATTCATACAAATTTGCAAGTAAGTTATTTATTGTTTAGCGAGGCTCTGATACCACTGTAAGTCGATGTACAACACCCCACGACTTGCGGGGAGGCGGAAAAATGAAAAACGATCTTGTTCTTTGCTTAAACATCGACTAACCGCACGAATCGAAGCTAAACGATAACTAACAAGAAACATAGAAGTTCTATACTACTATGTTTAGGGATTATACCTAACAAATCGTGTCCTTCGTCTTTGTGAACTCCTCCTCCTCCTCGGCCTTCTCGAAGTAGTAGACGATCCACCCGAGAGCTTTACTCCAAGCTTAGCCTCTAAACTTGAGGCAACTAACCTTCTTTAAGTGCTAATCGTAGAAGCTAGGTGATATAGAGTGAGGGTTATGGTTTAATTAGTCTAACTAATCCTTGTACTCAACACATGAGAGGGGAGGATTAGGGTTTGAAGAGGGAGAGCTTGAGGAGAGAGAAGGTGAAGATCATAATGAAGTGAGAATAATGAGTTATCGTAATATATATCAAGCATTTCTTTTTATCAAGAAAAGAAAAGAAATGAATTTAACAACCATGCTTGATAATATCTAGTGATGATTCACATCCATGAGTCATTAAGCATTTATGATGCATTAATGACAAGGATGAATCATCCATATGACTCACTAATCACATTCATTGTATATGCCACCTAAACATCCTTAGTCACCATCTTCTAGAAGCTTCTCGCGCAATTACGAGAACGCCCCTCCTTTCCGCAAAAATACGGAAAAACTTTCAGACTGTATAAATCCAATAACCGGATACCAGTAACTGGCTTAAACCAAAGCCGACTGGTAAAAACTGTCCGAAAGTCGTACGTTCGTAAACACACGTATGCGTCCGAACCCTTGTCGTAAAACCATACGACCTCTATATCGTTTCGCCTGGAGTAGGGAAACTCTCTGTGTGGGACTCTAGAGACTCGACTACTACGCTGGCAGTGGGTTTAACCACAGACCGCAAGCGGCACTAGCTGTACATAACGGTCCCCAGGTAGATGTCGAAAAGAAGGCCGATGAGGAAACCCATCCGAACTCCTACTGAGCCTGATGTGACAATCTCCGTACAGTCCGGTCCGTTCGTCTAAGACTATCGCATATCGGGCCTAGGGGGCGGCAAGCGTCAGTCCCCTAATAGCGGTATAAGTCGTGTCGGAGCGAAGCCCATTACACCCGGAGAAACTACTGGAACCTACCAGCAAATCTCGCTTGCCCTGGCCAGGGACTTTGCGTAATGGCTCTCTGACACAGCGCGATATCAACCCCCAATACCGGGAGAGACGAATCCTATCTAACCGCCACTGCCTCCAAGTGCTCGGGACTGCACCCAACTGCTACCTGTTTGCACGACTCCTTTGAGTCGTGGTAGGGTAGTAATCTAACAACAATGGGACACACTCGAGGCGAAGTAGCAGTGTCAAATCTGCGGACTATGCTGTACTCATGTCACCTGGGAACTGTTCACTGACAACTGGTATAAAACCAACCAACAGTTCCCTGTGAGTCCTGTCCGGTGTACCCGTAACCCAACGAGCACCTGCATACTATCTCCAGTACGACGTACTGACGGCTGTGGGACAGACCATCTCCCCAACTGGGATGAGAAGCGTACACACTAGTCTACTCCGGAGTATCGATGCCCTGTCTCGATAATCCAACGACTAGGGACCTAAATAAGGATGTGCTTGTAGACTACCCAGCCCCCACTAGTGTAACTGCCATCACAACGCCGGTAGTCAAGCAAGATCCTAAGAGCTCTATCAATACGTATACTCACATATTAAGATAGAAAAACCAAGTAGCATACTACCATGTTTAGCAAGACTGTTATATACATGTGAATATCCCAAGCTTCTATTAAGTAATATACAAACTAGTATGATACAGTAATGGCCTTCTAGGGCATAAACACTAACAAAAACAACCCCAGAAAATCCAACTCTTGAATAACAATTAAAAATTCCCATAAAACTCAACACCTGAAAACATGAATTACTGTGCAAAAATTTGTAGGCAAATTCTATCAAGTGGCCGCGGAACCACCGCAGAAGCCAGGCTGCTGCCGCGGTTCCGCCGCGCAATAGAGGGATCATGAGATAATTTTTGCATCGTAATTCTTAGAATTCCCTGCTGAATTTTTTAAGAATTTTTAATCTGGAAAAATCCCGCTTTTTGGAAAAAGTCCAGAGAGCATGTTTTGAATTAGGGTTTCGGTTCGATCGGGTTTCAAACGTCGTCTACGCATCGCCTAAGGCTCTAGCTAGGCTCTGATACCACTGTAGGGTTCCTAGGCACACTAATGAGGTCTCACAAGGCATCAACCATGCCAATTTCAAATTTAACAAGTGCCGAGAAACCCTAATACGGATCGTTAACTAGAATTTTAGGCGAAAACTAGAACTAGTAAACTACTTTAGTAAGAGTAAACGGAAATACAACCTTTGTAGATCCGGTTCTCCACCTCCATGGCTCCGCGATGAAGTCTCCTCACTGTACAAATCGGATCTTGGGCTCTAGCGTCAGCTTCATCGGAGAAAGGACGGGTTAGGTCATCGACTACGATGCCGAAGATGATCTACGTCGAGGCATCACTAGATCAAGCTCCACCTTCACCAAGCCATGAAAACTTGTGAAGGAAACACCCTATACTACTTAGCAAGAGGTAGAGGATGAAGAAATAGGAAGTGGGTTCACTTTAAAATTGGATTTCTCACTCTTTTTCACTAGTTGCCATTGATGGAGGCAAGCTTCTTCATTTTGAAGAAGAAGAAGAAAAAGAAGATGATATTATGATAAGTTTTTTTTCCAAAATGAATAATAAAATCAATACTTATCAAATGGCAACCATGATTAGGTGTTGAGAATAGACCATGGTTAATTGGAAGGGTTAGGGTTAAACATGAAGACAAAATGGTCACTAGGTCAAAGCTCCAAGAAGCTTCAAAAACAAACAAAGAAAGCCACCATTTTCTCTTCATCATTTTCTTTTGCTAAAATAAACAAAAATGGATAAATAAATGAATAAATGAATAAGTAAATGAAGCAAAAGAAACCCTAACCATTGACCAACCATGGTTTAAACTATACACCAAACTATCATGTATCATCAAACATGATACAATCAAATGCACAAAAGTATATCATATATACAATGTGCACTTCAAGTGAGAAAATCCTTTTTAAGTGAACCTTTATTAGTTAATGTAAAGTGATATATCAAATATATCATTATACATTAAATCATTAAATCAACACTTGATTTAACGACCCGGTCATATCGCATATAACCGACTAATATCAATAGTAACAACTTATCGAATCAACACTTGATCCGATAACCCGGCTATAACGCATATAACCGATCAATGTTACAAATCACGAGAATGGAATACGGTATCACATACACGCATTATTCTCGGTCCCGCACATATCTCATATGCGCTCCTATTTCGTTTCGCTTAAGCCAGGAAACCTCTGTGTAGGACTCTAAAGACTCGTCAATTCGCCGGCAGTAGGTGATGATCATATCAAACACCCACAAGCCGCAAGCGGTCTGCTAAACGTAACGGCCACCCGGGTATTGAGTGATCAGAAGATCGACGAGCAAGCCCGCTCACACTCCGGTGAATCCAACCAGTAACACTTACCGTACAGTCCGGTCTGATCGTCTGATATGTCGCATATCTCGCCTAGGGGTGGTAAACGTCAGACCCCAATAGCTCGATAAGTCGTGTCGATATGAGGTCTATAACAATTCGAGAAACTACTGGTAACACTTACGAGTAAATCTCAGCAACCCTGGCCAGGGATTTCCGGTTATAGCCAATCGAACACAGCGCAACATCAACTCCCTATACCGGGAGAGACGAATCCCCTCCTATCGCTCATTGCCTCCATGTGATTCGGGACTGTACCCAAAAGCCACCGTTTTGCATGCCCTCTTGGACGTGGTAAGGTGGAAATCAAAGCACAGTGGGAACCACACAAGACTCTATGACGATCTCGGGTCAACAGATTACTCTGTACCAGTGTCACCAGAGAACTGCCATCTGACGTAAGGTATAATACCATCTGGGAGTTCTCGGCGAGTCCGTCCAGTGTACCCAGTCTCCACTGAGCACCCGTATATCATCTCTGATGTCAAACACCAATGGATATGGGATCATCCATCGCCCATCTGTATGGGTCGAGAAGGTATACGCTAGTCTACTCTGGTATATCGATGCCCCGTCTCGATACACCCACGACTAGGGACTTTGAAGGATGTACTTATGGACTACCATGTCCCCACTAGTATGATCCGCATCATAGTCCAGGTAGTCAAGTACACATCCTAAGGGCTTTACCAACATGTAACAGAGAGACAATCAGTGTACACGTTAAGGTAAAGAGCAACCAGATAGCATACTATCATGTCGAGCAAGAAAGTCCTCCCTATATATGTCCCAGCATCCACTACAATATACATCCAATGTACAGTAATGGCCTCTAGGGCATACATATAACTAACATTTTCACGATCTCTTGACCGTGGTATGGTGGAAATCAAAACACAGTGGGAATCACACAAGACTCTATGACGATCTCGGGTCTACAGACTAACCTGTACCAGTGTCACCAGAGAACTGCTATCCGACGATAGGTATAATACCATCTAGGAGTTCTTGGCGAGTCCGTCCAGTGTACCCATTCTCCACTGAGCACCCGTATACCTTTTATGATGTCAAACACCAATGGATGTGGGATCATCCATCGCCCATCATATGGGTCGAGAAGCGTATACGCTAGTCTACTCTGGAGTATCAATGCCCTGTCTCGATACTCCCACGACTATGAACATTTGAAGGATGTACTTGCTAACTACCCATGTCCCTACTAGTATAATCTGTATCATAGTCCTGGTAGTCAAGTACTCATCCTAAGGGCTTTATCAACATGTAATAGAGAGACAATAAGTGTACATGTTAAGATAAAGTGCAACCAGATAGTATACTATCATGTCGAGCAAGAAAGTCCTCCTTATGTATGTCCAAGCATCTACTACAATATACATCACATGTAGAGTAATGGCCTCTAGGGTATACATATAGCTAAGATGAACCGCCGGATATACGCGAGCTTTCCTTGGAGAGACCGCAGTTGCTTGAGAGTTCTTGGCGGAGGCATTTCCATAATCGCCTTGATCATTGACGGGTCTATTTCAATGCCCCGGTGTCGGACGATGAATCCTAGAAACTTGCCTGAGAAAACTCCGAACGCCCATTTGAGAGGGTTCATCTTCAGGTTGTATTTCAAAAAATGCTGGAACACTATCTTCAGATGCTCCCAATGCTCCTCGTGCGATTTGCTTTTCACCACGAGGTCGTCAATATAACATTCGACAATCTCGTGTATGAGGTCATCAAAGATCTTTGTCATGGCCCTCTGATAGGTAGCGCCAGCGTTCTTTAGACCAAAGGGCATCACTTTGTAGCAGAATATGCCCAGTGGAGTCCGGAAAGCAGTGTGCTTTTGGTCTTTAGGATGCATCTTTATTTGATTATACCCCGAAGATCCATCCATGAAGGAGAAGACTTCATGGGTGGATGTGTTATCGATCATTAACTCGGTAACAGGCACGGGAAAGTCATCCTTCGGACAAGCTTTGTTGATGTCCCGAAAGTCTACGCAGATGCGCACTGTCCCATTTTTCTTCATCACTGGGACAATATTGGCGATCCAGTCAAGGTATTGAAATTCTTGAATGAAGCCGAAGTCGATTAGATTCTTGACTTCGGCTTCGAAGCTTATTTCAAGTTCGAGCCGCATCCTTCTTGGTGCTTGTTTGACCGGCTTGACGTCCGGAGATATTGCCAATTTATGCACAGCTATTTCTAGATCTAGCCCCGGCATCTCGGAATAGTTCCATGCGAAGCAGTTCTTATACTGCATGAGCACGTCTTTTAGCGTAGCCACCTGTTCTTCAGACAGCAGCTCATTGACGAACGTTGGCCACGGGTCGTTTGCCGTCCCCAAGTCGATTTTCCTTAGGTTGTCCGCGGTAGTATGTATTCCATCTTCCAACTCTTTTGGCACCGGTGGAAATTCTGAGATCAACTCATCTTCATCCTCATTTTCGAAGCACCAAGGGAGGTCATCCATATTCTCGGGCACTCCTTCTTCTGACAGCGTTATCACGTGACAGGTACGAGATCGTTTCCAAGACCGATATTAATCTGGTTCTACTCTTTCTATATACGTTGCTTTTGGCACATGTTTTTGTGGTGGGGCTACCCTCCAACTGTTGGATAGAGCGAACCTACCGAGTTGATATTGGTCTTCGACCCAGTTTTTGAAGGTGAAGCAGTCTTCAAGAGGATGTCCTATCGCTCAGTGATAGGAGAAATAATCCGGGTGATGAACCTCATTTGCTTGATCGGTGTGCCGAGACTCCGGGAGTGTCATCATCTGGTGTTTCATGACAAGATCGAAGATTCTCCTTGTCTTGTCTCGAGGGAACGAATATGCTCGACCCATCTTTTTCATAAGAGACGGATTCCGGCTGACCTTTTCTGGATCGCGTGGCCTTTTGGATCCGTTTTGCCGTTGTTGAACGTTTTTCTCGTTCTTTAACTTGTTTTTGCCTTCGCGTCGGGCCTTTTTCCTATCTTGGGAATGCATGGCGGGCTGACGGCGGAGGGCATTGTCATCCTCCGTAGCCTGTTGAAAGAGACGTTGCGTCTTGGCTTTCTCGTAAATGGACATTTCGCGGATGTGGTCGTTCCGAACCTTTTGACTTGCTTCCCGTACTAGCTTGCCCATCTGTTCTTCAAACGACGGACTCGGCATTTTTATAGCAGGACCGCATTCGGGTTCAGCGTCAGCATCTTTTAAAAGAGCATCTTCTTCTTCATCAAGGTCCTTTATGACATGGCAGCCATAGAACTGCTCCCGTTTCTTGGACTAGACATATCCGAGCCCGATCGTTTCCATTTTTCCTTTGGGCAATTTTCGCTGAGTTCCGGGGAAGTTCCAGATCCTGTTGTAGAATTGGGCCTGTCGTGCGGTTTGCTTAAAGGGTACGCCTTGGCATCTCAATAACCTATTTAATCCATCTGCGTAGTATCAGGGCAGTCGGATTGGTTGGATCCTGTCAAGCGCAGTTTCGGCACCACACCAGACTTCTCTCTCGACTTTGGTTTCTCCGGATCGGTAGAATAGGATCGCCTTTTCACCTCTTCGTCTGGGAAGGACGTAGAATGTCCGTATCTCTTGCACACTATATGTCTCAAGCGCATCAAGCTCTCTGTAGTGCTACCGCGGAACCATGGCGATCTGCAAACTCTGATCATCTCCAGTGAGGGCTTGCATTGATGGACAGGCCGAGAACACTGCGTTGACTTCGTCTTCGGAGTCACTGCCAAAGACCAGAATAGTAGATGGTCCCGGCCTATTGCATTGGGACGGCCCCGAATAGACTATCTCTTCTTCCTCCTCGGTATCGCTCCCGAAGACCGGAATAATGGTGATAGCTTTTTTCTTATTCTCCGGTTTATGGCATCTTTCCGTGTCTTCAAAGTCTGGAAGGAAATACTTTGCATCTTCGTACTTTCAGACTTCATTTACGTTAAATGGATTCAGTTCCCCCGTCACGGTATACTCGAGACCGTCATTGAAATACTTCATACACTGATATTGTGTAGAAAGGATGATGTTGTATTCGTGTAACCAAGGCCTGCCGAGCAAAGCGTTGTAGCAGGTCTTGGCGTCAATGACATGGAATTCGATGTCAGTGACGAGCAGCCCGAAGCGTAATGTCAGTATTACTGAACCGAGCGTTCATGATGACTGGGAGTCGAACACGAAGATGGTGATTTTATCCCGAGCGAGGTGCTGAACGCTCATGCAGATTTCTTTTAACACCCTTACATTTAGGAGGTTGACAGAGGACCCGTTGTCAACTAAAATTTTCCCTATCTTGATATCATGGCAGTACCCGGTGACATACAGGGGACGGTTATGCTCGCATATTCCGAGGAGGAGATCTTATCGCCGAAAGTGATGTCAGCTGTGTGCATTTCTTCCAGCTCTTCCTTCATCTTTTCTTCGGCAAGGAAAGCTTGAAACTGCTCGGGCTCTTGTAATACCCTGATTAGAGAATCCCGTGCCTCTTTAGACAACAGAAGGTCATCCAAAATGCTTAGCTGTGAGGGTATCTTTCTCAGGTGTGCTAGAACATTGTAATCCACCTTGTTCCTGTTAGGCGGGTTCTTGGCTGCCAGCTCTTCGACGACTCGATCATCGAGGGCGATATCCTCAGGGACTTTTTCCTTCCCTTTATCTTTTTTGTTCGACCCCTTGTTTGTGGGTCCGAGATTCTTTTCGGGAAACGTACGACTACGCAGCTAAATGTTTTCACAGTTCTTTATCTCTCTTTTCCTGAGGTAGATTCTTTGAAGAGAGGTCCGAGGGCTATTTCTTCATCAGAATCGCTTCCGAAGGTGAGAACTTGCGATCCCACGGAATCAACCATGTGACAGTTGCCGGCAGTTCTTTTGTGCTCATCTGTCGTGCTTCTCTGCTCCCGACAAGACTTGCGCTTTAATCGCTTGAAGTGTTGTTGGTGGGCAATATATCCCTGCCACCAGTTTTTAAAGGCATTGCACTCTTCGGTAGGGTATGTTGTTCTCCGCCGAAAGACGCGACCGGGAGGTTGGGATGTCCGGGCCTGAACTTCGAGGGCAGATGCTATTTGGTGCTATCTGTCCACCTCTCCGAAGATGCCAAGTTGATTTATGGCACCATGTATCGAAAGTTTAAACGGATGTGGCCGATATGGCAGACTTTGTCAGATTCCCCCTCATTTGAGGGGTTTTTGATTGTGGGGACGCTCTTCCCTGCAGGCGCAAGCCCCTGCAGTTAATTACGTTACCGCATCGCGGTAACCACTTTCTCCTTCTCTAGATGGTCACTTCGTGTCGTGGGTGTTTGTTTTATTTTTGGTTGCCCGTGGATTGTATACGGAGACTAATTTATGTTGTCGCCCATAGGGCGTGGATTAGTCCAAATCCGTATCCTCTCAGATTTGGGTTTGGGGTTGGGTTTAAGGATACGTTAGTCTCATTTGAGACTAAGATCAACTTAAACGTTTGTTAAGGATACGTTAGTCTAATTTTAGACTAAGATCAACTTAACGGGATCGTTTAGATCCAACAAAAGAGCATTTGGACTCTATTGTTTAGTTTAGGGACATTGCGGTCGATTAGTTTAAGAACATTACGGTCCAATGTTAGTTTTAGGACATCACGGCCCAAGGTTAAGGACATCATAGTCCATGGGTTTAAGGACCCTACAGTCCGAGGTTAAGGACATCATAGTCCATGGGCTTAAGGAACCCACAGTCCGGTTTAAAGACATCATAGTCTATGAAATGTATGGCTGTCGGGACCCGTCACCTCTCTGAAGACGTTGAAGAATTACAACGAAAAATATCAGAGGAGTAAAGAGATGTACCCTTGAACCGATATGGATTGAGAGATCAGTAGTCCAAATTTGGGACTAAGATCAAAAGATTAATGAGCACATGTGGGCTCAGTTAATCTAAATTAAGGACTTCTGGCCAATCTTGGGCTAAGTCTAATCAAGTTAAAATGTTTAACATTTATTTTGGGCTATTGAGCATTTATTTGAGCTTAGCCCCTTTTAACAATGCTGAGCATTGATTTTTGTCTTTTATAGAATGCTGAGCATTCATCATAGCTCTAGAACTTTAATAAAGAACAATTTATGTTCTATCAACGCAGCACATGGTGCGCTTGGCGCTTTACGCCAGTCAAAGAGTGCAGTGCTCTTCTGCCGAGTAGCGCACACGTGAGGGAAACGTGGTGCGCTTGGCGCTGAGCGCCAGTCTATGAGCGCATTGCGCTGATTTATGAGCGCAAAGCGTTATTATTTCAGTGGCGCACACATGAGGAGCACGTGGTATGCTTGGCGCTGGACGCCATTCCATGAGCGCAAAGTGCTAGTCCAAGAGCGCAGAGCGCTAACTGTTAAGTGGCGCACACATAAGGAGCACGTGGTGCGCCTGGCGCTGAGCGCCAGTCTATGAGCTCAGAGCACTATTTTATGAGTGCAAAGCGCTAGTCCAAGAGCGCAAAGCGCTATCTTGTTAAGTAGCACACACGTGAGGAGCACGTGTTGTGCTTGGCGCTTTGTGCCAGTCAAAGAGCGCAGAAGTGCATCTGATCAATTTTATGATCTGAGAAATAAATTCTCGTTTGTAAGAGACTTTGTCTCAAGATTCTAAGAATAAAAGTTCTTACTTTATAGGAGATACTTCAATCTCTTGTATTGATGAAAGGCTTTGCCTTTATGGATCTATGATCCTTAAGAGAATTGAATTATTCTCCCCCTTTTTTATAATGAGATGTTCATGATTTCTTTGTGTAAAAGACCTTAGTCTTATAGATCTATGATCTTAAAGAAAGAATTAAATTCGTCTTTTTAATTATAAGATGATTTCATCTCTCTGTTCATCATTTTTTTTACCTTGAAGAAAATCTTTTTTTTCTGAGAGCTCGGCTCTTCTTTCTGAGATCTCTCAAAGCTTATGGGGGGAATTCCTCTGTATGTTTTCTGTATATTCTGAGACTTGAAGTCTAGGGGCCTTTATATAGGGCGAGATGATTTTTTCGATCAGTTAGGGAGATCTTTTCTCCAATTGATTTGGGGATTTCCCCACCGTTGGATCTTTGATCCAAGGGCTTCTGATTTACAGAAGGCAATCTTCTTGTTTTTAACAAGATTGGGAAATCTGTCCATACAGAATTTATTCTGTACTTTTGGTGATTTTTAATCACCATTAGATCATTGATCCAACGGTGCTCTGATTTACAGAGCACAATCTTGTTGTTTGGAAAGATTTTGAGGAATCTTTCCTAAACAGAATTTAATTTTGATTAATTAATGATTTATCATTATTATTGGATCCTTTGATCTGACGGTGGGGAGCTTTTAGTTCTATCGCTAGCGCACCCGTGCTTTGCACGTGGTGCGCTGCTTAGAGTGCAGCACACTCGGCGCTAGCGCACACGTGGTGCGCTGCGTGAGTGCGCTGTGCACACGTGCTTTGCACGTGGTGCACTGCTTAGAGCGCAGCGCATTCAGTGCTAACGCACACGTGCTTTGCACTACAGCGCTAGCGCACACGTGCTTTGCACGTGGTGCGCTGCTTAGAGCGCAGCGCATTTAGCGCTAGCGCACACGTGCTTTGCACGCGGTGCGCTCCTTATAAAGCAGCGTTCTTAGCGCTAGCGCACACGTGCTTTGCACGTGGTGCGTTAATTAGGGAGCAGCGCACTTGGCGCTACAATGAAGCGTTGTTTCATTTCAAAATTTTAATTTTAAGCAAAGCTTTGCTCTGATTGGGGGAAACAAATGCCCCCCACCGTTGCGCTTACGTGGCCTACATATGAGTGCAACGGTAGCAGCATCTGCGTCCTCAGATCAACTCAGAAGTTGAAACGACATCTCAGTGCCTATAAATAGGACCTTTGGCTCTTGAGATGATTTCTATTCATCTTCTTTCTTCTGAGAATTTTTATTCTCCTTCAGAGCATAGCTTTTCATTTTAAGAATTTTCTCAAGGACAGAACTCTGTCAAAATTTAGGTAAAGATTAAATCTTTGAGTAGATCATTTAATAATCTAAGGTTTCACCCATTAACAGAGCTTTGCTCTTCATAGATCTTCGATATAAAGAAAACCTTTTTTAGGGTTTTGTTGACAGGGCTTTGCTCTCTTGAACCCATAGATCTAAAGAGATCTTTCTTAGGGTTCCTTAACCAATTAATGGAGCTTTGCTCATGAAGAACTCTTAGAGTTTGTTCATAGATCTTGAAGATCTCAGAATTTTAATTTATAAAAAAAATTATTTTAAGTTTTCTGATGGTTATTCCATCTTTTTTTTACGGAGCAAGGCTCTTCAGAATTTCCTTTGAGAAATTTTCCTATTCCCAGAGCTGACAGATGTCACTCTTGTTAGTGTATATGCCCTAGGGGCCATTATTGTATCATACTAGTTTGTATATTACTTAATGGAATCTTGGGATATTCACAATTATATTAACAGTCTTGCTAAACATGGTAGTACGCTACTTTGTTTGTTCTATCTTAATATGTGTATATGTTAGCATATCGAGAATACATATTGATAGAGCCCTTAGGATCATGCTTGACTAGCAGCGTTGTGATGGCAGTCACACTAGTGGGGGCTGGGTAGTCTACAAGCACATCCTTTTTCAGGTCCCTAGTCGTAGGATTATCGAGACAGGGCATCGATACTCCGGAGTAGACTGGTGTGTACGCTTCTCATCCCAGCAGGGGAAATGGTCTGTCCCACAGCCATCAGTACGTCGTACTGGAGATAGTATACAGGTGCTCGTTGGGTTACGAGTACACCGGACAAGACTCACAGGGAACTGTTGGTTGGTATTATACCCGTCGTCAGTTCACAGTTCCCAGGTGACATGAGTACAGCATAGTCCGTAGACTTGACACTGCTGCTTCGTCTCGAGTGTGTTCCCACTGTTCTTAGATTGCTACCCTACCACGGCTCAAAGGAGTCGTGCAAACAGGTAGCAGTTGGGTGCAGTCCCGAAGCACTTGGAGGCAGTGGCGGTTAGACAGGATTCGTCTCTCCCGGTATTGGGAGTTGATATCGCGCTGTGTCTGAAGAGCCATTACGCAAATTCCCTGGCCAGGGCAAACGAGATTTACTGGTAGGATTTCCAGTAGCTTCTCAAGGTGTAATGGGTTTCGCTCCGACACGACTTATACCGCTTTTAGGGGACTGACGCTTGCCGTCCCCTAGGCCCGATATGCGATAGTCATAGTCGAATAGATCGGACGGTACGGAGATTGTCACATCAGGCTCAGTAGGAGTTTGAATGGATTTCCTCATCGGCATTCTTATCGACATCTACCTGGGGACTGTTACGTACAGCTAGTGCCTCTTGCGGTCTGTGGTTAAACCCACTGCCAGCGTAGTAGTCGAGTCTTTAGAGTCCCACACAGAGAGTTTCCCTGCTTCAGGCGAAACGATATAGAGATCGTATGGTTTTACGACAGGGTTCGGACACGCACGTGCATTTATGCACGTACGATGTTCGGACAGTTTATACTAGCGGGCTTTAGTTTAAGCCAGATTCTAGTATTGGATTATTCGATTTATACAGTCTCAGTATTTCCGTGTTTCACGGACAGGAGGGGCGTTCTCGTAATTACTCGAGAAGCTTCTAGAAGAAAGTGACTCATTATGCTTTAATTCATTTATGAATTAATCTTAATGAGGTGGAGGAGATAATGTGTGATTTGCATTAATTACATCATGAGTCATGAGGTGATTCACCTCAAGGTAATTAATGAAGCATGGTTGATATTTTGAGATATTATTTTCTAGATATTTTGTTGCTTCATTATTTATCCAAATGACTTAAGATATTTATTCATTCTCACTTACACATTCTCTCTCCTCAAGCTCTCTCTCTTCAACCCTAACCCTAATCCTCTCATGTGTTGAGATCCCAGGGTTAGCAAGACTAATAGATCCCTAATCCTCTTCTATATTCTCTAGGTTATTTTGATTAGCACTCATAGCAACCTAGTTACCTCAAGTGAGAGGTTAAGCTTGGAGAAGTAGCTCTCGGGTGGATCTTCTATCACAACGAGGAGGCCGACGAGGAGGTGATCAACGAGAACAAGAAGGACTTGATTCATTAGGTATAATCATCTACCATAGTAGCTAATCACTTCTATGTTGTTGTTAGTTAGGGTTTGGCAAAGATCCGTAAATTTAGTCGATATTAGTTTAAACAAAATGATTGTTTTATCTATTCCGCCTCCCCGCATCATGTGTGGTGTCTAACGTCGACTTACAGTGGTATCAGAGCCACGCTAAATCATAACTAACTTGTTAGTAAAGTCGTTAGAAATTCGATCGCAAAAGGAACCCGAAAAAACATCATTTTAACCTAGTTTCTGCAGATTTTAAAACGGGGTCTAAAAATTTTTCAGGGACCCTTAAAAATACAAGAAGGGAATTATAAGATTACTGGAGAAATTTGGGATCATGACTCGGCCAAACCGCCACGGAACCGCGGCCGATCCAAGCGATCCGCTGTGGATCCGCCGCCGAGTTGAAGCCGAGTCAGCCCAAATTTGCCTAGTAACTCTTTTGTGTTGATTTTGTATTTTCTGGGATGTTTTGTTTCTGCTCAGGTTTCAGGTGTACGGAGAAGTATTTGGAGTAGAATCGTTTGTGTTTGCTTGATCGAAATTCTAAGATGTTTGGCTAATTTGATTATATCTGTGTTTTGTTTAATGTGTTCGTAAACCTCCCCTAACTGCTAGTATGTCGGTTAGCAGGGGGTTGCACATTTTTGGTTTGAGGAGGGATTCGAGAAACAGTGGGAGCCAACCTATTTAGATAAACTAAAAACCACTCTAAACTTGCAAGAGCATCATGCTAAAGTGTTCCCTCTCTCTCTCAATTGCAGCGACCCAGAACATGACATGCCTTAAGTTACTATTAGATAAAAATATTTTGACAGGGCCAAACTATAAAGATTGGTTCCGGAATGTTAAGATGGCTTTGACTTATGACAAATTGGGGTATGTCCCTACTGCTAAGGCACCTGCTGTCCCTGGTCCAGAATCCAGTATTGCGGATAAGAAAATCCACAAGACCTGGGAGTTAGATTGCGCGAAGGCCAAATGCATCGTGCTTGCCTCTATGAATAATGAACATCAGAGGAGGCACGAGAATATGGATCTTGAATCCATATTTCTCCACACCAAGGAACTGTATGGAGGGTGTAGAGTTCCTAGGCACACTAAGGAGGTCTCACAAGGCATCAACCATGCCGATTTCAAATTTTACGGGTGCCGAGAAACCTTAATACGGATCGTAAACTAGAATTTTAGGCGAAACATGCAACTAGTTAACAACTTAACTAAAAGAACGGAAATACAACCTTTGTAGATCCGGTGCTCTACCTCCATAGCTCCGCAATGAAGTCTCCTCACTGTCCAAATGGAAACCCGGGCTCTAGCGTCGGCTTCATCGGAGAAATGGGCGGGCAAGGTCGTCGGCTTCGTGCCAAAGATGATCTACGTCGAGGCATCACAAGATCAAGCTCCAACTTCACCAAGTCATAAAACTTGTGAAGAAAACACCCTATATTACTTGGCAAGAGGTAGAGGATGAAGAAATAGGAGGTGGGTTCACTTTAGAATTGGATTTCTCACTCATTTGCTCAAGTTGCCATTGATGGAGCAAGGTTTCTTCTTGAAGAAGAAGAAGAAGATGCAAGAATATGATATGATAAGAATAATCAAAATAGAAAAGAAAAATCAATTCTTATCATATACAAACCATGGTTTAGTGTAGAGATTTAACTAAGGTTAGATGGAGTGGTTAAGGTTAAGCATGAGACAAAATGGTCACTAAGTCAAAACTTCATGAAGCTTCATGATGCAAACAAAGAAAGCCACCATTTTCTCTTTATGCCATTTATTTTTCCAAAAAGAATAAATAAATAAATAAATGAATAAGAAAAGAAAACCCTAACCATTTATATAACCATGGTTTAATCTTTACACAAACCCAAGTAAGAATGTATCATCAAACATGATACAATCAAGTGCACAAAAGTATATCACATATACAACTTGTGAACAACAAGTGAGAAAATCCATTTAAAGTGAACCAATACTAGTTAATGCAAAGTAATATATCAAATATATAATTATGCATTAAATCATTAAATCAACACTTGATTTAACGATCCGGTCATATCGCATATAACCGACTAATATTCAATGTATCGGCTTATCGAATCAATCCTTGATTCGATAACTAGGTTATATCGCATACAACCATTCGATACATTCATCGCGAGAATTGAATACGGTATCACATACACGCATTATTCTCGGTCCTGCACATATTACATATGCGCTCCTATTTCGTTTCGCTTGAGCCAGGAAACCTCTGTATAGGACTCTAAAGACTCGTCAATACGCCAGCAGCAGGTGATGATCATATCAAACACCCACAAGCCGCAAGCGGTCTGCTAAACGTAACGGCCACCCGGGTATTGAGCGATCAGAAGATCGACGAGCAAGCCCGCTCACACTCCTGTGAATCCAACCAGTAACACTTACTGTACAGTCCGGTCAGATCGTCTGATATGTCGCATATCTCGCCTAGGGGTGATAAACGTCAGACCCCAATAGCTCGATAAGTCGTGTCGATATGAGGTCTATAACAGTTCGAGAAACTACAGGTAACACTTACCAGTAAATCTCAGCAACCCTGGCCAGGGATTTCCGGTTATAGCCAATCGAACACAGCGCAACATCAACTCCCTATACCGGGAGAGACGAATCCCCTCCTATCGCTCATTGCCTCCATGTGATTCGGGACTGTACCCAAAAACCACCGTTTTGCACGCCCTCTTGGACGTGGTAAGGTGGAAATCAAAGCACAGTGGGAACCACACAAGACTCTATGACAATCTCGGGTCAACAGACTACTCTGTACCAGTGTCACCAGAGAATTGCCATCTGACGTAAGGTATAATACCATCTGGGAGTTCTCGGCGAGTCCGTCCAGTGTACCCAGTCTTCACTGAGCACCCATATATCATCTCCGATGTCAAACACCAATGGATATGGGATCATCCATCGCCCATCTGTATGGGTCGAAAAGGTATACGCTAGTCTACACTGGTATATCGATGCCCCGTCTCGATACACCCACGACTAGGGACCTTGAAGGATGTACTTATGGACTACTATGTCCCCACTAGTATGATCTGCATCATAGTCCAGGTAGACAAGTACACATCCTAAGGGCTTTACCAACATGTAACAGAGAGACAATCAGTATATACGTTAAGGTAAAGAGCAACCAGATAGCATACTATCATGTCGAGCAAGAAAGTCCTCCCTATATATGTCCAAGCATCCACTACAATATACATCCTATGTATAGTAATGGCCTTTAGGGCATACATATAACTCCCAATCTCCCACTTGCACTAGGGCCATCTGATAGCAGTGGTCGCGGTATCTCATACTCAACCATCCCATAAAAGTCTCTCTCTGGGAAAAGGCCTTTGCGAGTGGATCCGCCGTGCTGTCCTCTGAGTCTACTCTCCTAACCTCGATCTCCTTGGAGATCAACCATCTCCATGATCAGGTGATACTGCCTTAGAATATATCTGGATCATTGATGGGACGGACGTTCCTTGGCATATGCCACAACTCCATTGTCACACAATGGGAGGAACTAAGTTCATCTCATGAACAAATATACATCCAGACTGCCTCTTTGGTAGCATCTTAAGTAGCGATGTATCCAGCCTTTATCGTCTAGTATGCCACGGTATCTAGCTTGGAACTCTTCCAACATACCGTCCCTTTACTGAGGGTAAAGACAATGCCTGTGACTGACTTTCAGTCATCCTTATCACCCTGGAACCCTTCCAGTGATTCTCCCCAGGATCGGTTGATACCATCTCACTACAACTAGTGAGAATTCTAACATCCCATTAGATCTATCTCATAGATCCAAAACCCAGGATTTAGGAGGTATCACTTTGATCCTATGGGGAGAATCATTGTGATAAGCGGAGATTGACCGAGCGAAGCATAGGAAACTCCTTCCCTATCTAGAGTATGTCATCCACGTACTCTACGAGGATCGTTACTATACTCCCTACTACCTTTTTGTTTATACAAGGTTCATCTACCATTTTGATGATGTCAAACTGTTTGACTACTACATCAAAACAGATGTTCCAACTCCGCGATGCCTGCTTTATCCCATAAACCATCTTGCACATGTTTCCGCTACTCCCACTGTCTACGAAGCCCTCTGGCTGTGTACTTATAGACGCACTCTTCTAAAACACCATCTAAAAAAGCAGTCATGGCACATAACCGCCAGATACCATAGTCATGGTATGTAGCCGTGGCAAGTAGGATCTGGATGGACTTAAGCATAGCCACTTGAAAAGGTTTCATCATTATCCACGCCTGGTCGATGACGAAAAAGCTTTAACAAGTCTTGCTTTGAAAGTCTCAACTTTTCCATCTATACCAAGTAATCTTCTCAAGATATACTTTCTCCTAATGGGGATTTAACCCTTCAGATATACCAACCAAAGTCCATACTTTGTTGGTGCATAAAGATTCCATCTCAGATCGCTAAGCATCCAGCCATTCTTACAGAGTCTCACTCCTGATGGCCAGCTCGAAACTAGTTGGGTCATCATCTCATGATGCAATCCTCGCTCCCACTGTCATAGAGTAACCGAAGTATCTCTTAGGTGGGTGAGGAACCTTACTAGATCGGCGGAGAGGCTGAGGTTCGTTGGTAACTGTTGAATCCTTTGGTTCTTTCAAATCATCAGCCGCAGTTTGTATAGCTGGAACATTTCCAGTTCTACATAACAGATCTTGCCTCGAGCTTGTCCGGATTTTGCTTTTCAGACATAGGCTGGACAACCCCAAATCTTAACTAACTTAAGAGATGGGCTCTTCCCTTATCATATCAAATATGAAGTGGTAGGCAACTGATTTGATTTGAACCCTATTCAATAGGTATGCAGCTTCTCAAGTGCATAACTCCCAAAAGGAAATAGGAAACACAGTAGTACTCATCATAGAGCACACCTTATCACATAGGGTGTTATTGCTCCGCCCCGATATACCAACGTGCTATGGTGTATACGGAGGAGTAATGCTGAGAGAGAATCTCATTCTCCTTTAGAATAATCCAGGATTTCCGTGCTCAAGTATTCTCCTCCTCGATCTCATCAAAGGATATAATACTTATACCCGTATTGGTTCTCTACTTCTTGCTTATATTCTGTGAATATCTCAAAAGGTTCAGACTTGTGTTTCAACAGGAACATATGTCTGAATCTAAAGAGATTATCAGAGAATGTAATGAAGTACAAGGAACCGGTCTTGGCATGTGTAGACAGGGGACCTTACATACATCAACATGTATCATCCCAAGAGTTCACTAACTCTTTCTCGGTTAACAGTAAACGGAGCTATGGTCATCTTATCTCTATGACATGACTGGCAAGTTTCACAAGATGTAAATTCAAACTGATTTAAATATGCATCTATATGTAACTTAAGCTAGTCGGGTCGCATTGATATGACCTAGTCTACAATGCCTCAAGAAGGATTTAGTCATTTCTGAACTCTTCTTCTTGTGTGTGCTCCGTATACTAAGAACTGTAGTTTGATTTAGAACGTCAATGCTTTTAGATAACGTGCCTGAACCGATCAACTTTTGATATAGGAAATGTTCAAAACATTATCCAACAATACAAAATTTTATCGTTTCTTTACTAATAAAGAGACAGATATGATTTTGCATATCAGGTTCGGTATCTAATAACATTTGTTCAGAATCAATGTATTGGTAATACAGGGTGACAGTGACCAACAGACTTGGCTGCAATACTTGCCCCGTTTTCTGTTTCATGAAACTTATCACCCGTTCTCAGTTCTCTACCTATCTGTAGCCCTATATAACAGATTACATATCTGGGATCCTGATCCGGTATCAAATACCCAGGACGTAGAGGACATTTGAGAAACAGTTCATTGTAATGAACACACCCGAAGATGATGCATCAGCATGCACTTTCTTCGTTTGGACGGCACGGGAAATCTAGTATTCCCCAATTTCCTGCTCTGTCTTATAACAATTATAAGTTGGAGCGGGACCAACGTTCCCCAGCTCAGTATAACAAGCGGGTTCGGTCAAATATCCGTATTATTATCTTGATTAAGGCGTGACATGGTCGCTACCTGGAGAGAGAGAGAAGAAAACACTCAACGTGCGCTCTTGCAAGAATAGATTGGTTATTATTTTATCTAATCAGGATGGCTCCCACTGTTTTAATCAAATCTTCCTTCAAACCCTAAAAGGAAAGACTAGCCAGGATTAATTACACACTACAAGTTCGCCAATCTTTCAGCCAGGCCAGTGTCGGTACTTTGAGGGAGGTCCCCCGTGCTTTCGCACGAACCTAATTACAGTAAACCTCATTTTCCCAGAGGCGTAACCTCGTTAACACCTTTCTAGATACCTACTTGATCAGCTAATTGTAATGTGTAAAACTCTCCCAGGAGTAACAATTACTCGCAGTGGGTATCGGGATCCAACTATCTCATAGAAGGTATGCAATCTCATTGCAAATTTCAACACTTGAAATTCCCGATAATATTTTGCCCCTAACGTGCTATGACCTTGACGAAAGCCAACAAACCATAGCCCGCTACTCAAGTTCAACCCGTACATTTCTTGATCGAATTAAACCCACCCGCACGACCCTTGACGAAAGCCAACAAAGCCGCACGACTACCCTAATCCAATCGCATCGTATGCAGCAGATAAGCAGCATATAGCTACCGCACACTGCACCTTGACGAAAGCCAACAAATGCAGCACGAATACTATATACAACTTATCTGAAATGACGGAGGGCTACGACAGGTTTTTCTGAAAACCTATTGCGTAATGAACTTGATATCGTTGTAGAATCAAATGATTTTAAAATGGAGTGTTTTTGAGGCTTTTCTAGTTTTGCTAAAGGGGTCACTCCCGGTGAAGGGATCGTCGGCCCTTTCCTCATCGAATAAGGTGCGGGATATATCATATATATCACTGTGCAAAGCAAAATACTTAAAAGCAATCAGAAGACAAACCGAGTGTGTAGCATCTGCCAGTTATTGCTAAAGGAGTCACTCCCGGTGAAGGGATCTCGGTCCTTTCCTCATCGAATAAGGTGCAGGATATATCACATATACCGCTGTGCAAAGCAAGAACTGTAGCTACCTATTTTATTTTTTGAAATTCGATTCTACAACATCTTAGGTTTCTTTTTATTTCATTAATCATATTAATGAAGTCCCATCATTTAAGTACCTAAACATCACAGATAAATACAACGTACACTTATGCCATCCGCATTCGCCTCGATGTCCCCTCGTGCACCGTTAGGTTAGGTAACTAACGACAGAGCGGGGCAGGGCTAGCACGGGTGTAAAACATAAGTAATGCCTATATAATATATCATATATACTATATACAGTATCTATCACAGAACATCACATGATCACATCACAGATATCGCAGCAGAAGAATCATATGAAATATTGGATATACTAGGACGTCCGTGTTTTCAATACGAGCCAGTATAAAACACGGATTCCACGGTCGCGATGAATAGCCAAACCCACACCCCTAGACCCCTACGAGAGCGGCAAGCAACCCTACCAATTCTAGAGTTAGGAGACACGGACTCGACTCCTCGAGTTGGTCTCCCACTGGACCCCAGAACCCGGTTACTTGTGCTCCCCTCCTTGGGTCTATCCTAGTGCGGAAAAGTAAATAATATACAAAGGGTGACATCTTCCGCAACCTGGAAGTGTCCCAATAAAAGAATATTACATACAAGTTTTTACATGAATGAAAATGAAAAACACTCGTCTCACATAAAAACCCCCGCCTATTCAAACACGACAATCCAATATAACATATCCAGCAACACATAACATCACATGTCATCAACGTAAGTAAATATGCGCATCCCAATTGTCATTGACATATAGCAACGAAACCGGCGATATCACACATTACACTTACGGTCACAGAAAAGAAAGTGTAAAACTACAACAGTTGGAATCCGCAACCTCTTTAGACATCGCATGCCTAATCAAATGAATACCATAGACATCACATGCCTAACATTTATAAACCCCGCATTTTAGTCTCATTATTGAAAACACTTTTCAATATCAAGTCGGGCAATTCAACAAGATTCCCGACAGGCTGATCGAATACTCATCGCAAACTTTAGCAGGCGGCCGCACCCCCGATACCGTCGACGAAGTGCACCAAGGCGGAACACCGCTACCGCGAGCACCCGAACGGATGCTTTCGGCGATGGGGTTCTCCTACAGTCACTTGGTCGGGGCTATGGAGTGAGGCTGTCTATTAAGTTTACCCGGCGAGTATCCGCGTACGCTACGTGATTGCGACGGACTTTTGATCACATCAAAATTCCGTAGCAACCGATCAAGTGACACTAAACTGCTATGTTTATAACATTCATTCAGTTATCTCATAACTACTTGTGAATTCCAATTATTGTATCACATTCCGGATAAATAGAAAATGTTAAACTTTTCGATCAAACAATCGAACACCCAAGTTTTCCCGATACAGCTCAACACATGAAACAAGTCTAAAAACATTCAGTTCGTGCCTCAGTACCAACGGTCCAGCCGTAGAAGGGTCAAGCCAACGCCTCACATGTGGCACGTCGTACTGCCCTAAACCCTAAGGTTCAAAGGACAGTTCAAGACGGTCACATAATCGAGTTAAGGTTTGTTGTCTTCTAGAGGGACCATCGCGTTACGTGCACTACTTAGAACGTCATTAAACTACGGAAAGATCCAACACTTGGAAATTTCCCGACAGGGGAAAAGTTGGGTATTTATATCCGGTCGAACTTTTTAACATATTCTAAAATATCCGGAAAGCCATATAGACAAAATTAGACAATCCGATCGAAACACCGAGTCCCCAATACAACCCAGAAAACTCAACACTTGAGTTCAGAAAAAAAATATCCCAGGAAAACCAGCACTGCAAAATAGGAATTACTGTGCAAAATTCAATGGGAGAAGAGACAAAATAGCCGCGGAACCGCCGCATTAGCACGCTAATGCCGCGGTTCCGCCGCACTTTAGACAGATCATTAGGTAATTTTTGCACCGTAATTCTTAGAATTTCCTTCTGAATTTTCTGCATATTTTTAATCTGGAAAAAACCCAATTTTTGGAAAAAGTCCAGAGAGCAAATTTGTGTTAGGGTTTCGGTTTAATCGGACTTCTAACTCCGTCTACGCATCGCCTAAGGCTCTAGCTAGGCTCTGATACCACTGTAGGGTTCCTAGGCACACTAAGGAGGTCTCACAAGGCATCAACCATACCGATTTCAAATTTTACGGGTGCCGAGAAACCCTAATACGGATCGTTAACTAGAATTTTAGGCGAAACATGCAACTAGTTAACAACTTAACTAAAAGAACGGAAATACAACCTTTGTAGATCCGGTGCTCCACCTCTATAGCTCCGCAATGAAGTCTCCTCGCTGTCCAAATGGAAACCCGGGCTCTAGTGTCGGCTTCATCGGAGAAATGGGCGGGCAAGGTCGCCGGCTTCGTGCCGAAGATGATCTACGTCGAGGCATCACAAGATCAAGCTCCAACTTCACTAAGTCATAAAACTTGTGAAGAAAACACCCTATACTACTTGGCAAGAGGTAGAGGATGAAGAAATAGGAGGTTGGTTCACTTTAGAATTGGATTTCTCACTCATTTGCTCAAGTTGCCATTGATGGAGCAAGGTTTCTTCTTGAAGAAGAAGAAGAAGATGCAAGAATATGATATGATAAGAATAATCAAAATAGAAAAGAAAAATCAATTCTTATCATATACAAACCATGGTTTAGTGTAGAGATTTAACTAAGGTTAGATGGAGTGGTTAAGGTTAAGCATGAGAAAAAATGGTCACTAAGTCAAAGCTTCATGAAGCTTCATGAAGCAAACAAAGAAAGCCACCATTTTCTCTTTATGCCATTTATTTTTCCAAAAAGAATAAATAAATGAATAAGAAAAGAAAACCCTAACCATTCATATAACCATGGTTTAATCTTTACACAAACCCAAGTAAGAATGTATCATCAAACATGATACAATCAAGTGCACAAAAGTATATCACATATACAACTTGTGAACAACAAGTGAGAAAATCCATTTAAAGTGAACCAATACTAGTTAATGCAAAGTAATATATCAAATATATAATTATGCATTAAATCATTAAATCAACACTTGATTTAACGATCCGGTCATATCGCATATAACCGACTAATATTCAATGTATCGGCTTATCGAATCAATCCTTGATTCGATAACTAGGTTATATCGCATACAACCATTCGATACATTCATCGCGAGAATTGAATACGGTATCACATACACGCATTATTCTCGGTCCTGCACATATCTCATATGCGCTCCTATTTCGTTTCGCTTGAGCCAGGAAACCTCTGTGTAGGACTCTAAAGACTCGTCAATACGCCGGCAGCAGGTGATGATCATATCAAACACCCACAAGCCGCAAGCGGTCTGCTAAACGTAACGGCCACCCGGGTATTGAGCGATCAGAAGATCGACGAGCAAGCCCGCTCACACTCCTGTGAATCCAACCAGTAACACTTACCGTACAGTCCGGTCTGATCGTCTGATATGTCGCATATCTCGCCTAGGGGTGGTAAACGTCAGACCCCAATAGCTCGATAAGTCGTGTCGATATGAGGTCTATAACAGTTCGAGAAACTACAGGTAACACTTACCAGTAAATCTCAGCAACCCTGGCCAGGGATTTCCGGTTATAGCCAATCGAACACAGCACAACATCAACTCCCTATATCGTGAGAGACGAATCCCCTCCTATCGCTCATTGCCTCCATGTGATTCGGGACTGTACCCAAAAACCACCGTTTTGCACGCCCTCTTGGACGTGGTAAGGTGGAAATCAAAGCACAGTGGGAACCACACAAGACTCTATGACGATCTCGGGTCAACAGACTACTCTGTACCAGTGTCACCAGAGAACTGCCATCTGACGTAAGGTATAATACCATCTGGGAGTTCTCGGCGAGTCCGTCCAGTGTACCCAGTCTTCACTGAGCACCCGTATATCATCTCCGATGTCAAACACCAATGGATATGGGATCATCCATCGCCCATCTGTATGGGTCGAGAAGGTATACGCTAGTCTACACTGGTATATCGATGCCCCGTCTTGATACACCCACGACTAGGGACCTTGAAGGATGTACTTATGGACTACCATGTCCCCACTAGTATGATCTGCATCATAGTCCAGGTAGTCAAGTACACATCCTAAGGGCTTTACCAACATGTAACAGAGAGACAATCAGTATACACGTTAAGGTAAAGAGCAACCAGATAGCATACTATCATGTCGAGCAAGAAAGTCCTCCCTATATATGTCCAAGCATCCACTACAATATACATCCTATGTATAGTAATGGCCTCTAGGGCATACATATAACTAACAGAGGGCAATTTCGTATAGATAGATACGAGCCCTCGAAGAACTTGTTTCAGTCGAGACTGGCCGTCGGATCATCTGTAGGAGAACATGTCCTTAAGATGATTGGCTATATAGAAGAGCTCGCGGACCTTGGGACGACTTTAGAGAACGAGCTGTATACAGACTTGGTTCTTCAGTCCCTTCCTTTCACCTACGCCCAGTTTATTCTGAATTTCAATATTCAAGGAAAAGAAGTTGAACTTCTAGAACTCCTTAACATGTTGAGGAGTGCAGAGGGCACCTTGCAGAAAGTAAGGGAAACATCCACTATATTTGTTCGCGGTGCTTCCTCTTCCGGGTCCAAGGCAAGGGCCAAAGGAAGGAAGAAGAAGGCCGCTACCAAACCAAGAGGAGGTGTTGGTAAAGTAGGAGCTAAGGGAAAGGCAAAGGTTGTGGTACCAGTAGTGGCAAAGGACGAGTGCTTCCACTGTCGTAGAAAAGGCCATTGGAAGAAAGATTGCAAAGCTTGGATTGCCAAGAACCAGGAACCGAAGCAAGCTGTGGCTTCGACTTCAGGTGTGTTTGTAATTGAAAATTGTCTGTCAATCAACTCTACTTCCTGGGTATTGGATACCGGATCAGGATCTCATATATGCAATTCATTACAGGCACTGAGAAACCGTAGAGTGCTGAAGGTTGGTGATATGACCCTCCAGGTTGCTAACGGAGCTAGCGTGGGTGCTGTGTCCGTAGGGGATTATCACCTAGGATTGACGAGTGGACATATTTTGGTTTTGTGCAACTGTTTTTGTGTACCTAGTTTAACGTGTAATATCATATCAGTATCGTTGTTATCAAAAGAAGGTTATGATTTCATGTTTGTAAGCGATGTTGTTAACATCCACCTTAATCATGGTTTGATTGGGTCCGGTACACTATATAACGGTATATATGTATTAAACCAATTACAGATTTTCAATGTCCAGAACACACTAAAAAGAAAGTCTCCAGATATAAATAAGGCTTTCTTATGGCATTGTAGACTAGGTCACATCAATGAAACAAGGTTAACTAAGTTACATAGAGAAGGATATTTGGATCCGTTTGAATATCAATCTTATGCAACTTGTCAATCATGTCTCAAAAGAAAGATGACAAAGACTCCATTCACTGGACATGGAGTAAGAGCGAGCGAGCTCTTAGGACTCATACACAGCGATGCATGTGGTCCAATGTCTACACATGCAAGAGGTGGTTTTTCATATTTCATTACTTTTACGGATGATTACTCTAGGTACGGATTCATTTTCTTGATGAAACATAAATCCGAGGCCTTTGAGAAATTCCAAGAATATAAGAATGAAGTAGAAAACCAAACCGGCAAAAGTATCAAGACACTGAGATCTGATCGAGGTGGTAAATACTTAAGTGCCGAGTTCCTGGGTTACCTAAAAGAGAAAGGAATTCTCTCTCAGCTTACTCCTCCATACACTCCACAGCATAACGGTGTATCGGAGAGACGGAATCGAACCCTATTGGATATGGTACGTTCCATGATGAGTAATGCTCAGTTACCGCGATCTTTTGATCAGGGTTTCTACCAAGACTGTGCCTACCATGCCATATCAGATGTGGAGTGGGAAGAAACCCTATCTTCAGTATCTGAAGATATGGGAATGTACAGCTTTTGTTAAAAAGCAGCATGCGGACAAACTCGAGGCACGATCAGTATAGTGTAAGTTTGTGGGATATCCAAAGAACTCCAAGGGGTATTTCTTCTATTATGCAGAGGAACAAAAGGTTTTTGTTTCTCGTAATGCCCATTTTCTAGAACAGCAGTTTTTAGAAAAGAAAACAAGTGGGAGCACAATAGAACTGGAAGAAATTCCAGAACCACAAACTACTACTGAAAGTTTGGTAGAACCAGTAGTTCAAGAAGAACAGGACATTCCCGCACCCCTCCGCAGGAGTAGTAGGCCGTCTCATCCGCCTGAGAGATACTATGGTTTTCTCATAGACGGGGATAGAGAAGATTGCATCATTGATAATAATGAACCTACTAGCTTCCAACAGGCCATCCAGAGCGGCGACTCAGTAAGATGGCTGGATGCAATGCGGACCGAGATGGAGTCCATGTACACCAACAAAGTATGGACTTTGGACTTTGCTCCAGATGGGGTAAAACCCATAGGATACAAATGGATCTTCAAGAAAAAGATTGGTGTAGATGGACAGGTGGAAACCTATAAGGCTAGACTTGTTGCAAAGGGTTTTCGTCAAAGACCTGCTTTGGACTATGACTAAACTTTTTCTCTAGTGGCTATGCTCAAATCCATTCGGATCCTTCTTGCCATTGCTGCCTTCCATGATTATGAAATCTGGCAGATGGACGTAAAGACAGCTTTTCTAAATGGTAATTTAGAATAGTGCGTCTATATGGATCAGCCAGAAGGTTTCAATCAGAGTGGGAGCAGCGGGGAAGTGTACAAGTTGCTTAAGTCCATTTATGGACTAAAGCGGGCTTCACGGAGTTGGAACATCTGTTTTGATGAAACGGTCAAAGAATATGACTTTATCAAAAATCCAGATGAACCATGTATATATAGTAAAATTGTAGCACGAACTGTCGTATTCCTCGTCTTGAACGTGGATGATATTCTCTTGATATGAAATGACATTCCTATGCTACAATCTTTCAAAGGATTCTTGTCACACATGTTCTCCATGAAAGACCTGGGTGATGCCTCTTACATTCTGGGGATCCGGATCTATCGTGATAGATCCAAGAGGATGTTGAGACTTTCACAGTCTAGGTATATCAACACTATACTGAAAAGATTCAGTATGGATGATTCTAAGCACGGTAGTTTACCGGCTTGTCACGGGATCACCCTCTCTAAAGAGATGTCTCTCAAGACTGATTTGGAAAGGGATCGCATGTCTATTATACCCTACGCTTCTGCGGTAGGCTCTATAATGTATGCGATGTTGTGCACCAGACCAGATGTAGCTTACGCACTGAGCATGGTAAGAAGGTATCAGTCAGACCCAGGGGAGAAGCACTGGATAGCAGTAAAGAACATTCTCAAGTACCTGAGAAGGACTAAGGAGATGTTCTTGGTTTACGGCGGAAAAGACCTCAAGATCGAGGCCTTTGCTGATTCCAGCTTCCAGAGTGACAAGGATGACTCCAAGTCCATGTCAGGTTATGTCTTTACCCTCAATGGAGGGGCTGTGTGCTGGAAGAGTTCCAAGCAGGACACCGTTGCTGACTCGACGATGGAAGCAGAGTATATCGCTGCTTGTGATGCCGCAAAAGAAGCGGTCTGGATGAAGAAGTTCCTAACAGAACTTCAGGTGGTTCCTACCATTGTTGATCCAATACCACTGTATTGTGACAACAACGGGGCTATAGCTTCAGCAAAGGAACCTAGGTCCCATCAGAAGTTCAGAAACATCTTAAGGCGGTATCACCTGATTGTTGGAGATAGTGCCCTCAGAGTCAATTATTAGGTCACAGGTACGTGATTGCAATGATTGATGGAGGACCTATCCCGGTAGAACAGTCTTACTCGAGATGATAGTATGCTATCTGGTTTACCTTTATCATCGTGTACTGTTTTAAGTGACCTGACACGTCGCTATTACACGTTGATAGAGCCCCTAGGATTCTTGCTTGACCACCAGCAGTATGAGGGCGATCATATAAGTGGGAGCTGGGGGTCTATAAGCATATCCTTAAAAGGTCCCTAGTCGTGAGAGTTTTGAGACAGGGCATCGATTCTCCATAGTAGACTAGTGTATACAGTCGAGACCCCGACGAGGGGCGGTGGCCGGTCTCACAAGCCACTGGTGTCAGTTGGATCACCTAAGATGTATACAGGTGCTCATTGGGTTATGAGTACACCGGACAGGACTCGCCGGGAACATGCTAGTTGGTCATATACCAGACGTCAGATGGCAGTTCCCTGGTGACATGTGTGCAGGTTAGTTCATCGACCTGGGGATCGTCATTTGTCTCGTGTGAGTTCCCACTGTACTTTGATTACTACCCTACCATGGCTCAAAGGAGTCGTGCAAACAGGTTTTAGTTGGGTACAGTCCCGAGCCACATGGAGGCAGTGAGCGTATCTTCAGGGGTTCGTCTCTCCCGGTATTGGGGGTGAGGTCGTGCTGTGTCTAGGAGAGCCATTACACGAAGCCCTCGGCCGAGGCAAGGAGATTTACTGGTAGGTATTCCAGTAGTATCTCAGGGTGTTCTGGGCTACACTCCGACACGACTTGTACCGCTTTTGGGGGTCTGACTTTTACCAACCCCCTAGGCCCGCCATGCGATGCTCATAGACGAACGGACCGGACTGTACGGATATTGTCACTGACAGGCTCAGTAGGGAGTCAGGCTGAGTTCGCTCACAGACGTCCCTTTTGGTCAATACCTGGTAGCCCGTTATGTATTGGCTTATACCTCTAACGTGCTAGTGGTTAAATCCACAACCAAGGTGTTGATGAGTCTTTAGAGTCCCCCACATTCTGTTACTTAGCTTTCGGGCGAAAGGTTGTAGAGGCCGTATGGAGATATGGCAAGGTCCGATCAGATACGTACGGTATTGCACGGATCAGGATCGGACAGTTTGTACTATAGGCCGTATGGATATATGGCAGGGTTCGATCAGATACGTGCGGTATTGCACGGATCAGGATCGAACGGATATTACTAGCCGGCTTTGGTTTAAGCCGGATCCTAGTATAGTACAGTGTAGATTTTGTCTCATTGCATTTGTATTTCGGTCGGAATACAAATGCGGGTGTGTATGCACAGTATCGGGGTTTTCCTGTAATTTATTACGGGACCAGTTTTCTGGAGTTGCCAGTTTGCTTTTCGTTTCGGCCGATTTCCTTTGTATCGTTCATTGGCCGAAGATTGGTGGAGGAGGGCTTATTTGCATTGTTGCAAATAAGTATTTGTGGAGGGGGTCTTTGCTTATTGGTTGGATCATGATGGTTGCTCCATTGACCTTGACTTCTTGACTTCTTCATGATGGCTTGACCATTTGGAGTCATCATGGTTGCTTTGGAGTGTTTGTTTTTGTTTGTGATGATATTGTTTTGATCATCACTCATTATTCTTCCTTGCATGGTAGCTCACCCACTCCCTTGTCTTTCATTTTGACTTCACTCCATTCCCACCTACCACCATCATGCTTGGCCGGCCACTAGTGAGGGTGGGGGCTTTTCTTTTGGTAGTGAGAAAAAAAATGACTCTCATTCTTTGCATGATACATTTTTTTCCTCACCTCTCTCCAAGTCATTTTTTCCTCCACCACAAAAGGCAATCTCCATGATCCCCAAATGAGATTTCTTCACTACACATTCTACAGCGAACCTTGGGCACGTCGAGTAGCCGGCTTCGTGCCCGAGTTGCCTCGGCATTGAGGTGGGAGCCCGTAAACGATGTAGGCGATGTGGTGCACTTCCGGCGACGAGGAGGAGACGGGACATTCCGCAGGAGATCGGGACGATGATGAGAAGACCGGAGGACTTGGATCGTCGGTATATCTCTCTTCCCTTTCTTGTTGTTAGCTAGGACTAGTTAGTGGTTCGATCCGGGTTTTAGTGCGCGGCGGTTTGCCAGTTCATGTAAAATTTAAGTTTATTACCGCTTCCGCATTTGGCCGTCGGATTGACGGCCGGGGCGCCGCCGTGCACTTACAGTGGTATCAGAGCCTCGCCATTAACTTAGTCTAGCTTTCCTTAATGTGTTTTGCGTTTCCGATCGACCAAAATTCCAAAATCTACATTTTTACTTGCATCAGTTTTCTGTTGAAATTTTTTGGTGTCGAAAATTTTTTCAGGTTACAGAAAAGTGATGTACTGGAAAATCTAAGAGTTCTGTGAAAATTCGATGCACTAAGTCCACTGTTGGAGCGCGGATCCGCGGCCAAACACCCTTTTGGGCCGCGGATCCGCCGCACACTGTTGGGTTCCCTGCACCAAATTTCTACAGTATCTTTCTGGGGTTAAAATTGGGGTTTTGGAATATTAATATTGGGCCCAGAATTTCTTGATCTGCTACAGTAATGCTTTGGGGCCCACTTGTTAAAATTTGATCGATCGGATATTTTAAACACATTATTTCACAGTATTTACATTATATCTGCGACCGTGAATGTCACTCGATCGGTAAATCCGGTCTAACTGCTATAGCCCGGTTAGACGGATTTGCGAACGTGACTTTCACGTTGATGTTCTGTTTTTGCTGTGATGTTGCGGATCGGTCGTGGGGGATAGCCTGGATGCAATGCTAGTACAGTTCTGATTGTATTATGTACATTTGATATTGCGGGACGAGCGTCCGACATGTGGACTGCCGTCACTGCCTGATTGTATTATTATTTTGGGGCACGGCCAGGTTGCGGTCGATGTAGCCGGTGTATGTATATTTTACTTTCTGTACTAGGATTGCCCCGTGGAGGGGTGCACGGATAGCCGGGTTCTAGAGGGCAACAAGCCCGCATCTCATGGCATTGAGACGGAGGGGGCTTCACTCTAGGATTGGCGGGCTATTCGCCGCACTCGTAGGGGGTACAGGTTGACCCAGGAGGGGTGCCCAAGTTACCGGATTCCGTGAAGTGCTGGGTGGTCCATTCACGGTGCTGAAGGGGGCTGCCTCGCTTCAGGTTTTGGCGGGTGACTTGCCGCGCCCGTAGGGGTCTAGGATTACATTGCACAGGCTATCCACACGACCAGGGGAACGTCGGGTTTCAACAGTGGCTCTGTGAAACCCGGGGATCCCAGATATCTGTATTGTTTCTGTGATGCTGTACATTTCTGTGATGTTGCATTTTTTTTCACGCCTTGAGCGAATATAATATATTGGTATATATATTAGTAGATGTTGTATATGTTTTACATCCGCGCTAGTACAGTCCCCGCTCTGTCGTTAGTTAGCTAACCTAACGAGTAATGACGGGACCCAGTGGCGAATGCGGATGGCATATACGTACATCAGTATATTTTCGTTCTTTTTGGTGTGATCAATTGATGGGACTGCATTGATTCGGATCAATGCAAGTTAAAACAAACCTAATCTGATGTTGTTGGAACACTTTTCAAAAAGCTGTTATTGCAAGGACGTTCTCTTTTGTTTTGCACCGTGGTATTCAGTTGGAATATCCTGCTCCTCAGTCGACGAGGCAAGGGCCGAGATCCCTTCACCGGGAGTGACCCCTTGGACAAAAAGTTTGCGTCAGGGCATTAACTTCACTATAGCCGATTACTTTTGCTTTGCATCGTGGTATTCAGTTGGAATATCCTGCACCCCATTCTACGGGGAAAGAGCCGAGATCCCTTCACCGGGAGTGATCTCTTTAGCGAAGGTTTTCGTCACTATATTTTTAAAAGCTATCCGTTCCTTCGACGATATCAAGTTCATTACGTTAAAGGTTTTCGCCAGAAACCATTCGTAGCCCTCCATCATTTCAGTTAAATATTCGGTAGTATTCAAGCTATGTATTTTGACCTCACGCCAAGGCATAGTGTTTGGTAGCTGCCAGGTATTTATCTGTTGCATAGATAGATGCGTTGGTTTGGGACAGTCGTACTACTATTTTGGCCTACGTCAAGGGTATGTACGGGTGGGTTCAAATTAACCTGGATAATGATGGGCAGAACTTGACATGTGACTTATGATATTTTGACCTCACGCCAAGGTCATAAGAGCATGGGGCAGAAATCACATCGGGAGTTTCAAAAGAACTGAAACTTGCCAGATATGCGCATACCATCTGGAGTATGATGATGTGAGCGGATTCCGTCACGTTATCATGCGATGATAGTTGGATCCCGATTCCCACTGATGAGTTGGTTTACTCCTCGGGTGTTCCCGACTAATTCTTCTTTCAGGTTTGGAGGAGAATTTGAGGTACAGTGGGAGGATTCCAGATTAGATAAATTGATAACCATTCTGATCTAGGTTAGAGTGCACGCTGAGTGTTTCTTTTCTCTCTCTCTCTCTTTGGCAGCGACCATTGACCCGACCCTAATACTATGACTCAGTGACCAAGTTGACCGAACCTTCTTGACACTGGCTTTTGGATTGTCAGAGTTGCAAACCTCATTGCCACTCCTACTTTTACCCTTTTTTCCAGGACACCCCGTGTTGCTACGAACATCCACTTCCATTGGACAAAACCATCGTATGGTTAGATACGAACTCGAAGGAATTTATTCGAGGATGGTTTCAGGTTCTGGAGAAAACGGATAGGATTATTCAGTTGTCTTTTCCTTTTACCTTCTCTCAGGTTGCGAGTACTCCTTGGTTTAGGAGATAGTACACTTATTACGCAAATTGGATAGTCTTCTTCCAAACCTTAGGCTGGTGCCGACCGGTAGGGAATGAAGAAAACCAATTAGCCTAACGATGGTGTACAGAAGGTATTAAGTTAAGACAAATCAAGGGATTAGTAAGAGGGCAAAGTAAATTGCAACAGATATTCACGACCAAACCAAGTATTCCTTCGCCAATCCTAAATCACCTTTGTATTTCTCCAGGACACTCCGTATCACTACGAAGATCCACAGTTTATTGGATACTCCATCGTATGGTTATATACGAACTCGAAAGGAACTTGTTCCAGTTCGGGGATGGATTCTGGTTCAGGAGAAATAGGAATAAGGTTTATTCGGTTGTCTTTTATCTTCACCTTCTCTCGCATTGCGAGTGTTCCTAGGATTAGGACAGTACACCCATTATGCTTATTGGATAGTCTTCTTCCAAACCGTAGGCTGGTGCCGAACGGTAGGGAAGGAAGAAAACCATTTGGCCTAAAGGGGTGTGCAGAAGTTAATGACTAAAGACATATGAAGGGATTTGGAGAGGTGGCAAAGAACTATACGGTTACAGCCGTGAATCTGAAAGAGGCATTACTAAGAATACCAGGATACCCCATCGAAACATTTCGATGTTTCAGTCTCACTGTGTACTGTTAAAGGAAAACTGATTTCCCAATTAGTCCTTACTCCAGGGTATGTATTTACCAGGTACGATTCTCACATCTGTATGGTTTTACAGATGATGAGTGGGAGTAAGTTATTGGGAATTGGGTGATCATCCTCATTATATCGGGATTCGTTGTAATCGGTGATATTTGAGGAAATCACCTGGGCTGTTTGCCGGTCGGCAAATATTTGGTTTTGAATATCCGCTGTCATGCACCAATTTCAAATTGATATATCTGTACGTCTATTTTCATAGAGTGAGATATACCTTTTTGAAATTATGTCTACGACATTTACCTATATCAGTGGATGGTTAGGTAAGGAGCATTAAACAGCGGCGTAATTCTTCTTAACCATAAGTACAGTTTTCAACCTACGACATACAGTGAGTGAGTTATCAGACTCAAGGGACTTGTACAGAGTGTTGTGTGATGTCCAGGGTCCATCAGGACAGAGGGGTTGGTCCTCGTACTATATTCGGTTTACTTATGACTTCTCTAGTTTTTAGACAAGTGTTTCGTGAAAACACAGGGTCCGAATTTGGAGAAGTTATGGGTATTTGAATAGAGTAGAGAACCAGGTGTAGCAAGTATCGGGATTCTTCAAAGAGATCGAAGATGTAGATACTTGTGTATGGTATTCAGTTGATAGTGATGATTAAGAGAAATTGCTTCTCTTTCAGGTTACTCATAATTGGAAGCATTCCTAAGTTGAGTAACGCTGATCGGCCTCCTTCCATTTAGTTGACATGCACTGGAGACAGATGCATGATTTGAATCTGGTTCAATTAAATCAGTGCCTCTGGTCCTATATGGGATATAGAACAGTTCATATCTTAACGATGTTAAGGTACGGGGAGTTGTCCGGTTTATGATTAAAACCAGACACTGGACAACTCAAGGCACGTTTCTGTAATGGCTGTTTGTGGGTTGACCCAGGCTATGACGAGGGTTGATTTTCTACCATCTGGATGAACAATAGCAATATTGTTCTAGACTCGCCACAGTTTTAATAAAAATGGATTTTTTCAGAAAACAGTAGTGGGAGTATGGTAGAACTGGAAGTGATTCCAGAACCACAAACGATTACTGAAGATTTGATAAGGAACCTAAAGATTCAATCTGGATTGACATTCCATTGGCCACTCCGCAGATAAGGTGGGTAACTTCAGGCACCCGAGAGGTACTACGGTAGCCTCAAGGACGGTGACAGGGAAGTTCTTGTTTACCCACAATTACCATTGCTGTTGTTCCAGGCTGCGAGACCCGGCGGGAGGATGAGTATAGCGTCGTTCAAAACTAGTTTTAGAAGAGTACGTCTATATGACTCTGCCAGAGGGTTGTCGTAGTCAGTGGGAGCAGCGGAAGCATTGGTGGACAAGTAGCTTATGTCTATTTATAGACTAAAGCAGATGTAGCGGAGATAGATCATCTATTTCTGACGTGACAGTCATGGGTTTGACTTCCTCAGAATAAGGGATGGATCTGTTGAGAAGGTAGTAGGGTGTGATATCCTTGTATTTGGATGACATACACAGAGTAGGAAAAGAAACTCCTATACTACAATCGGTTATACTTTGGTCGTCACACAGTGGTTTCTCCACAAAGGAAATGGATTTTATATCAGACATACTGGTTACTGGATCTATGGTATTAGATCTAGATTTGGGTGGTTTCCCAATCAGGGTACTTAGACAGCATTCTAAGGGTATTTAGAATGGACGACTCCATGCACGGTAGTGTACCTGCAGAAGATAGAGTCACCCTCTCTAAAGGTGTCTTATAGACTAAAGGGGAGAGGGATGTGCATGATTGACAGATCACTTGCTTAGGCAATTGAGTTAATCATGAGATGTCAAGTACCACACCAGACATTGTTCTTGCACTAGATGCAATAAGTTGACATTAATCCAATCCTGGAGAAACAGTCGGAAGCAGTTTTAAAACATAAGTGGATGTTCTAGGGATATGATAACGACAGCCTCGTTGAGGAGACAGTTATCATTCCAGGCATCCAAGGTGACGTGGACGACAAGCAGGTTGTCAGAGTTATAGTTTTTCCTTCTGATGAGGGGCAGTATTTTGGACAGTTGGTCCAAGGAAATACTGAGGGTGGCATGGCGCAGGATACTGATTAAGTTCAGTTGACGATACAGTCTAAGAAGTTTGGATTTGGAGTTCATTTATGAGCTATGTCCCATCAGACATCCAGACACATTCTAAGACAGGTATTGCTCATTTCGGGAGATGGCTTTCTCCGCGAACTTGAGATATAGAGAGACATAGAAAGAAACAACAAAGCGGATCCACTCACTGAGGCTGTTCCTCGAACGCAATAGTTTCGCAAACGAGCTTTGTGAGACTGACTAGTAGAGGAGTTGGGTGTTCGGTATCACACGGGCTGTGAGTATGCGACATCGCAATAATTAGCCTTGAGTGCAAGCGGGAGATTGTTGGAGATAGTGCCCTCAGAGTCAATTATTAGGTCACAAGTACGTGATCGCAATGATTGATGGAGGACCTATCCGGTAGGACAGTCTTACTCGAGATGATAGTATGCTATCTGGTTTACCTTTATCATCGTGTACTGTTTTAAGTGACCTGACACGTCGCTATTACACGTTGATAGAGCCCCTAGGATTCTTGCTTGACCACCAGCAGTATGAGGGCGATCATATAAGTGGGAGCTGGGGGTCTATAAGCATATCCTTAAAAGGTCCCTAGTCGTGAGAGTTTCGAGACAGGGCATCGATTCTCCATAGTAGACTAGTGTATACAGTCGAGACCCCGACGAGGGGCGGTGGCCGGTCTCACAAGCCACTGGTGTCAGTTGGATCACCTAAGATGTATACAGGTGCTCATTGGGTTATGAGTACACCGGACAGGACTCGCCGGGAACATGCTAGTTGGTCATATACCAGACGTCAGATGGCAGTTCCCTGGTGACATGTGTGCAGGTTAGTTCATCGACCTGGGGATCGTCATTTGTCTCGTGTGAGTTCCCACTGTACTTTGATTACTACCCTACCACGGCTCAAAGGAGTCGTGCAAACAGGTTTTAGTTGGGTACAGTCCCGAGCCACATGGAGGCAGTGAGCGTATCTTCAGGGGTTCGTCTCTCCCGGTATTGGGGGTGAGGTCGTGCTGTGTCTAGGAGAGCCATTACACGAAGCCCTCGGCCGAGGCAAGGAGATTTACTGGTAGGTATTCCAGTAGTATCTCAGGGTGTTCTGGGCTACACTCCGACACGACTTGTACCGCTTTTGGGGGTCTGACTTTTACCAACCCCCTAGGCCCGCCATGCGATGCTCATAGACGAACGGACCGGACTGTACGGATATTGTCACTGACAGGCTCAGTAGGGAGTCAGGCTGAGTTCACTCACAGACGTCCCTTTTGGTCAATACCTGGTAGCCCGTTATGTATTGGCTTATACCTCTAACGTGCTAGTGGTTAAATCCACAACCAAGGTGTTGATGAGTCTTTAGAGTCCCCCACATTCTGTTACTCAGCTTTCGGGCGAAAGGTTGTAGAGGCCGTATGGAGATATGGTAAGGTCCGATCAGATACGTGCGGTATTGCACGGATCAGGATCGGACAGTTTGTACTATAGGCCGTATGGATATATGGCAGGGTTCGATCAGATACGTGCGGTATTGCACGGATCAGGATCGAACGGATATTACTAGCCGGCTTTGGTTTAAGCCGGATCCTAGTATAGTACAGTGTAGATTTTGTCTCATTGCATTTGTATTTCGGTCGGAATACAAATGCGGGTGTGTATGCACAGTATCGGGGTTTTCCTGTAATTTATTACGGGACCAGTTTTCTGGAGTTGCCAGTTTGCTTTTCGTTTCGGCCGATTTCCTTTGTATCGTTCATTGGCCGAAGATTGGTGGAGGAGGGCTTATTTGCATTGTTGCAAATAAGTATTTATGGAGGGGGTCTTTGCTTATTGGTTGGATCATGATGGTTGCTCCATTGACCTTGACTTCTTGACTTCTTCATGATGGCTTGACCATTTGGAGTCATCATGGTTGCTTTGGAGTGTTTGTTTTTGTTTGTGATGATATTGTTTTGATCATCACTCATTATTCTTCCTTGCATGGTAGCTCACCCACTCCCTTGTCTTTCATTTTGACTTCACTCCATTCCCACCTACCACCATCATGCTTGGCCGGCCACTAGTGAGGGTGGGGGCTTTTCTTTTGGTAGTGAGAAAAAAAAATGACTCTCATTCTTTGCATGATACATTTTTTTCCTCACCTCTCTCCAAGTCATTTTTTCCTCCACCACAAAAGGCAATCTCCATGAACCCCAAATGAGATTTCTTCACTACACATTCTACAGCGAACCTTGGGCACGTCGAGTAGCCGGCTTCATGCCCGAGTTGCCTCGGCATTGAGGTGGGAGCCCATAAACGATGTAGGCGATGTGGTGCACTTCCGGCGACGAGGAGGAGACGGGACATTCCGCAGGAGATCGGGACGATGATGAGAAGACCGGAGGACTTGGATCATCGGTATATCTTTCTTCCCTTTCTTGTTGTTAGCTAGGACTAGTTAGTGGTTCGATCCGGGTTTTAGTGCGCGGCGGTTTGCCAGTTCATGTAAAATTTAAGTTTATCACCGCTTCCGCATTTGGCCGTCGGATTGACGGCCGGGGCGCCGCCGTGCACTTACACTGATCAGGGAGATCATAGATCGCCAGGAGATCGAGGTCCGGAGAGTTCCTACAGAGGAGAACACTGCAGATCCATTCACTAAGGCCTTACCTCAGATTCAGTTCGAGAGGCTAATCGAGATGATAGGTCTTCGATACGCCAGTACATGGCCCTAGTGCAAGTGGGAGATTGTTAGTGTATATGCCCTAGGGGCCATTATTGTATCATACTAGTTTGTATATTAGTTAATGGAAGCTTGGGATATTCACAGTTATATTAACATTCTTGCTAAACATGGTAGTACGCTACTTGGTTTGTTCTATCTTAATATGTGTATATGTTAGCATATCGAGAATACATATTGATAGAGCCTTTAGGATCTTGCTTGACTACCAGCGTTGTGATGGCAGTCACACTAGTGGGGGCTGCGTAGTCTACAAGCACATCCTTTTTCAGGTCCCTAGTCGTAGGATTATCGAGACAGGGCATCGATACTCCGGAGTAGACTAGTGTGTACGCTTCTCATCCCAGCAGGGGAAATGGTCTGTTCCACAGCCATCAGTATGTCGTACTGGAGATAGTATACAGGTGCTCGTTAGGTTACGAGTACACCAGACAGGACTCGCAGGTAACTGTTGGTTGGTATTATACCCGTCGTCAGTTAACAGTTCCCAGGCGACATGAGTACAGCATAGTCCGCAGACTTGACACTGCTGCTTCGCCTCGAGTGTGTTCCCACATTTCTTAGATTGCTACCCTACCACGGCTCAAAGGAGTCGTGCAAACAGGTAGCAGTTGGGTGCAGTCCCGAAGCATTTGGAGGCAGTGGCGGTTAGAAAGGATTCGTCTCTCCCGGTATTGGGAGTTGATATCATGCTGTGTCTGGAGAGCCATTACGCAAAGTCCCTGGCCAGGGCAAACGAGATTTACTGGTAGGATTTCCAGTAGCTTCTCAAGGTGTAATGGGCTTCGCTCCTACACGACTTATACCGCTTTTAGGGGATTGACGCTTTCCGCCCCTAGGCCCGATATGTGATAGTCATAGACGAACAGACCGGACTGTACGGAGATTGTCACATCAGGCTCAGTAGGAGTTCGGATGGGTTTCCTCATCGGCCTTCTTATCGACATCTACCTGGGGACCGTTACGTACAACAAGTACCGCTTGCGGTCTGTGGTTAAACCCACTGCCAGCGTAGTAGTCGAGTCTTTAGAGTCCCACACAGAGAGTTTCCCTGCTTCAGGCGAAATGATATAGAGGTCGTATGGTTTTACGACAGGGTTCGGACACGCACATGCATTTATGCACGTACGATGTTCGGACAGTTTATACTAGCGGGCTTTAGTTTAAGCCAGATTCTAGTATTGGATTATTGGATTATTGGATTTATACAGTCTCAGTATTTCCGTGTTTTCACGGACAGGAAAAGCGTTCTCGTAATTACTCGAGAAGCTTCTAGAAGAAAGTGACTCATTATTCTTTAATTCATTTATGAATTAATCTTAATGAGGTGGAGGAGATGATGTGTGATTTGCATTAATTACATCATGAGTCATGAGGTGATTCACCTCAAGGTAATTAATGAAGCATGGTTGATATTTTGAGATATTATTTTCTAGATATTTTGATGCTTCATTATTTATCCAAATGACTTAAGATATTTATTCATTCTCACTTACACATTCTCTCTCCTCAAGCTCTCTCTCTTCAACCCTAACCCTAATCCTCTCATGTGTTGAGATCCTAGGGTTAGCAAGACTAATAGATCCCTAATTCTCTTCTATATCCTCTAGGTTACTTTGATTAGCACTCATAGAAACCTAGTTACCTCAAGTGAGAGGTTAAGCTTGGAGAAGTAGCTCTCGGGTGGATCTTCTATCACAACGAGGAGGCCGATGAGGAGGTGATCAACGAGAACAAGAAGGACTTGATTCATTAGGTATAATCATCTACCATAGTAGCTAATCTCTTCTAAGGTTTTGTTAGTTAGGGTTTGGCAAAGATCTTAGTCGATATTAGTTTAAACAAAATGATTGTTTTACCTATTCCGCCTCCCCATATCATGTGGGGTGTCTAACGTCGACTTACAACTCTGTCATAGAGCACTGCTCTCAAGGGGAGATTTACTCCCTGGCCCGAGGAACCTTTTTATTAAATGCTAAATCCTTTTTAGAATTCCTTTCTTAATTGCACAGAATTAAATTCATTGGGTGATTTAATTAGCACTTATTTCCTCCTTGGGGATATCAAGAGTTGTTTAAATCCCGTGTCTGTTTCAATAAGCTTTTTCTTAATCAATCTGTCCACTAACACTTATTGATTTTCCTTTTCAGACGTTATGGACGCTCATATGTATGATCTCGACGAAATTATTTCTTATTGAGACATTCGCGCACTCAGCCGTTCCCAAAACCAAGAATTCATAAACGCCCAGTGTGTTGAAATTATGGGTCGCTTTGATGTATACAATGGTCGACTGCTTCCTCGTCGTTCCTCTCTCCTGAAGCTTATTATGGGAGCAATCTGAGGAGAACTTTCTCTATTCTATGCCGGCATGCCGCTTAAGGCATTGGACGACGCCGAAGATAAGGTGCACTCGGTGTATCTGATGGTCTTAATCTCAAAGAAAAGGCGAGACAACCTTGTTGATATCCTACATCAAGCTTTTCAGCAGGCGGCGATACTCGCTGCCTATCGAAGGGTGGAGGACATCAGTGGGGATCCTGACGCTTGTGATCGTGAAAGGATGCACACGAAGATGGTCCGAGAGGCCCGAAAATTTTTGGATGGCCTCACTTTTGAATTTCTCAATCCATGTCCTGGATTTGATGTCTTGCCATTGTAGACATTTTAATGATGCTTTTTTTACTGTTTTCATCAATGTAAGAATTTTCTGAAGTATAAATGACAAGCTTTTCCATTTCCATGTGTTTATTTTATGCATTAAACCTTTTCGCACATGCATGAATAGGTACGCTTTGAACTCTTAACTGAATGCGAATCAAATGCTCTCCTTACTGTCGTTTTTTCTCTTTGCCGTGTTGTTGCCATGTGATTTTAGCGAGTGCGGCCTGTAGATAATATGTGACAGCCCATCTTGGACTCTTTGCCGGGTAACAATGGATTAGGAACAAGTTCAGGTCTGCTTGCCTAAGACTTTTCAACTTTATGAGCCATGAGGGTCTCATAAAGACTTTTCTCCCTACGAGTCGAAAGAATCTCATAGGTGTATTTTCTCCTTAGGAATCGTGAGGATTCCTAAGTGTGTTTTCTCTCAGGAGTCATAAGGATCTCACAAGAGAGTTTTCTTCCTTATGAGTCGAGAGGACTCGTAAGTGGTTGTTTCCTTTCTTGTCAATGTTTGACTTAGGAAAGTGTGGCCTGTATAAAATCTACCTTGACTTCTCTGCGGGGCAATGATGGCTTAGGAAACAGGGTTAGGATCTGCCACCTAAGACTTTTCAACTTTATGAGCCGTGAAGGTCTCATAAATACTTTTCTCCCTACGAGTCGAGAGGATCTCGCAGGTGTATTTTCTCCTTAGGAATCGTGAGGATTCCTAAGTGCGTTTTCTCTTGGGAGTCGTAAGGACTCGCAAGAGAGTTTTCTTCTTTATGAGTCGTAAGGACCCGTAAGCGATTGATGGGGTTGATATTATCCGCATTTCACGGAGCCAGGGTTGCTCTGGGCTTTTCCTATGGGGTCAAGATTGACTTTAGCCATATTCCACGGAATCAGGATTTGCTCTGGATGCTTCCCATGGGGTCAGGATTGACATTAGCCGTGTTCCACTAGACCAGGATTCGCTCTGGACGCTTCCCACGGGGTCAGGATTGACTTTAGCCGTGTTCCACTATACCAGGATTTGCTCTGGATGCTTCACACGGGGTCAGGATTGACATTAGCCATGCTCCACTAGGACCAGGATCTGCTCTGGACGCTTCACACGGGTCAGGATTGACATTAGCCATGCTCCATTAGGACCAGGATCAGCTCTGGACGCTTCCCAAGGGGTCAAGATTGACATTAGCCATGTTCCACTAGACCAAGGTTTGCTCTGGATGCTTCACACGGGGTCAGGATTGACATTAGCCGTGCTCCACTAGGACCAGGATCCGCTCTGGACTCTTCCCACGGGTCAGGATTGACATTAGCCGTGTTCCACTAGACCAGGATTTGCTCTGGATGCTTCACACGGGGTCAGGATTGACATTAGCCGTGCTCCACTAGGACCAGGATCCGCTCTGGACGCTTCCCACGGGGTCAGGATTGACATTAGCCGTGTTCCACTAGACCAGGATTTGCTCCGGATGCTTCACACGGGGTCAGGATTGACATTAGCCGTGTTCCACTAGACCAGGATTTGCTCTGGATGCTTCACACGGGTCAGGATTGACATTAGCCGTGCTCCACTAGGACCAGGATCCATTCTGGACGCTTCCCACAGGGTCAGGATTGACATTAGCCGTGTTCCACTAGACCAGGATTTGCTCTAGATGCTTCACACGGGGTCAGGATTGACATTAGCCGTGTTCCACTAGACCAGGATTTGCTCTGGATGCTTCCACGGGGTCATGATTGACATTATCCGTGTTCCACTAGACCAGGATTTGCTCTGGATGCTTCCCATGGGGTCAGGATTGACATTACCCGTGTTCTACAGGACCAGGTTCCGGTCTGGATGTTTCCCACGGGGTCAGGATTGACATTAGCCGTGTTCCATTAGATCAGGGTCAGGATTGACATTAGCCGTGTTCCACTAGACCAGGATTTTCGCTGGATGCTTCCCACGGGGTCAGGATTGACATTAGCCGTGTTCCACAGGACCAGGTTTCGCTCTGGATGTTTCCCACGGGGTCAGGATTGACATTAGCCGTGTTCCACTAGATCAGGATTCACTCTGGACGCTTCCCACGGGGTCAGGATTGACATTAGCCGTGTTTCACTAGACCAGGATTTAATCTGGATGCTTCACACGGGGTCAGGATTGACATTAGCCGTGTTCAACTAGACCAGGATTTGCTCTGGATGCTTCCCACGGGGTCAGGATTGACATTAGCCGTGTTCTACTAGACCAGGATTTGCTCTGGATGCTTCCCACGAGGTCAGGATTGACATTAGCCGTATTCTACAGGACCAGGTTCCTCTCTGGATGTTTCCCACGGGGTCAGGATTGACATTAGCCGTGTTCCACTAGACCAGGATTTGCTCTGGATACTTCCCACGGGGTCAGAATTGACATTAGCCGTGTTCCACTAGACCAGGATTTGCTCTGGATGCTTCCTACGGGGTCAGGATTGACATTAGCCGTGTTCCACAGGACCAGGTTCTGCTCTGGATGTTTCCCACGGGGTCAGGATTGACATTAGCCGTGTTCCACTAGACCAGGATTCGCTCTGGACGCTTCCCATGGGGTCAGGATTGACATTAGCGGTGTTCCACTAGACTAAGATTTTCTCTGGATGCTTCGCACGGGGCCAGGATTGACATTAGCCATGTTCCGCAAGACTAGGAGGGGTTGACTTTATCCACATTTCACGGAGTCGGGGGTTGACTCTCGGTTGTCTGGGCACCGCCAAGTCATGGAACTCGGAATTGCCGCGGTTCCGCTTTGCTGATGTTGTGTCTGTTGTAATGAGATGAATCTCGAGGTGGTCTCTAGGTTGTCTGTGAACCGTCGATATTCGGAGTAGGGACTTTGCCATGGATCCAAGGTTGATTGCCGCGTCCAAATCCTGCTGGAATGAGGAAGAACGCTGTTGATGATCTCTAGGCTGTCTGTGAACCGTCGAGATTTGGCTTCGTTTCGATGAAGCCTGGTGGGACGATATGGTTCCCTCTTTGTTCGTGCCCCTGGATTATGTACAGGGATCGATGTGATCTCACCTGTAGGGCAAAAAGTTTCATTTTATATATTTTTCTTTCCGCGATGCTCTATCATTTCATCTTTTTATCGCGAAAGTAGCGATTGCCCAATCATTTCGGCTATTTTTCGCGGTGCCCAATCATTTCGGCTATTTTGTATCATTTACTCGCTGCTTTTTATTGCGAGTTGCCCAACCATTTCGGCTATTTTGTATGCATACATTTTTACTTGTTGATTTTGCTGCAAGTTGCCCCATCATTTCGGCTATTTCATATGCATTTGTGGATTGCTGGCTTTTCGCTGCGAGTTTGGAATTTGATACCGATTTAGGCATCAGCATCGCTACAACTGGGATATTTCCAGGAGCGAATCATCATTTTCCTTTGTCGGTTCGAACAAAGGTTGCTTAGCAAACAGGGTTAAGATCCTATCGACTAAGGCTTTTGACTTCATGAGCCGTAAGGGTCTCATAAAGGTATTTCTCCCTACGAGTCGTGAGGGTCTCATAGGTGCGTTTTCTCCTTAGGAATCGTGAGGATTCATAAGCGTGTGTTCTCTTATAAGTCGTAAGGATCTTACAAGAGTGTTTTCTCCTTATAAGTCGAGAGGACTTACAAGGGTTGTCCACTGTGTAAACATATCCCTAGTCGTGGGTGGGACTTTGTAAGGGAATTGTTTATTCACGCCCGTGGATTGTATACAAGGGTCAGCATTGAACCGCTTATAAGGCAGCATTGGAGATTGTGATAGCTTAAGAATAGGTTCAGATCTCTGTAGCTTAAGGCTTTTGAACCCTGTGAGCCGTGAGGGTCTCAAAGAGGAATTCTCCTTACGAGTCGTGAGGATCTCGTAAGTGTAATTTCTCCTTAGGAATCGTGGGGATCCCTAAGTGTGTTGCTCCCCCGTGAGTCGTAAGGATCTCACGCAGGTATTTTCTCCTTACAGGGTCGAGAGGACCTTGCAAGTGTCTTTTAACGAAATTGCGCCCTTTCGGGTTTTCACAAAACTCACCGGTAGTCCTGCTGTTTTTACTCACGGAGCCCTTTCGGGTTTTCATCCGTTCCCATCTTGCTTATGAACATACCCTTTTTTTGTGTCAACCTTGGGATGCTGCGGTCCGTAGTAGTTTATAAACGTCTCGGTCAACAACCAGTTTTAGGACATAGTGGTCCATTGTTAGTTTAAGGACGTTTCGGTCCGTAGCCAGTTTTAGGACATAGTGGTCCATCGTTAGTTTAAGGACGTTTCGGTCCTCAGCCAGTTTTAGGACATAATGGTCCATTGTTAGTTTAAGGACGTTTCGTTCCTTTTGCCGTCTACCACTTGTAGAGTTTGGGCTTAGGAAGATAGAGAGAGGACATAAGCGTCGTCATCTATCGTTGACCTATGCCATGACTCGTCAGGCGTAGTATTTTTTCAGGAAGCGACCGTTTATTGGCCTGAAAGATCTTTCACCATACATGTCCATGAGTAGATAAGCTCCACCCTGGTAAACTTTGTCTATGATGTACGGGCCTTCATAGTTCGGCTCAAATTTCCCCCGTTTGGCATGATTGGAGATCATAGGCCTCTTGACCACTAGCACGAGTTCACCTTGGCGGAACGTTCTCGTCCTAGTCAATCTTTCGTATAAGCGCATCATCTTTGCTTTGTAAGCCTTTAGGTTTTGTTTCCCCATGAGCCGGGTTTCATCAAGGGCGTCGAGCTCCTCAAGCCGAAGGTGAGCATTCTCTTCGTATGTTAGCTCGTAGTGAACTGCCACTCGTAGAGAGGGTAACTCTATCTCTAGGGGGAGTACCACTTCTGTGCCGAATACCAATGCATACGGCGTTGTGTTCGTGGCTGTTTTGAACGTAGTTCGATACGCCCAAAGAGCTTCATGCAGTCTCTTGTGCCAGTCCCTCTTATTCCGAGACACCGTCTTTTTCACAATCTTCGTCAAGGTCTTGTTAAAAGCCTCAGCTAGACCGTTAGCTCGGGGATTATAGACCGATGAATATCTCCAGTCTATGTTGTGCGAAGCGGCTGATCTTGTGGCTTCTGTAGGATGGCCCGTTATCGGAGATAATTCTTCGCGGAATGCCGAACCGATAAATGATGTGTGTCTTGAAGAAATGGAGGATATTCTCCGTCTTCACTTATCTTAGCGGTATGGCTTCTTCCCACTTAGAAAAGTAATCAGTCGTCGCCAATATGAAATGGTGTCCTTTAGACGATGCCGGCTCAATGGGTCCGATTATGTCAGTTCCCCACATTTCGAACGGCCAGCTAGCCACCGTTGGATGTAGCGGATTTGGATGTTGGTGGATAAAGTCCCCATGAATCTGGCACGAGTGGCACTTCTTCGCGTATTCGAGGCAGTCTTGGATCATCGTGGGCCAATAGTAGCCTATCCTTTTGATCTTTAGTTTCATCTTCGACCCGGCTTGGTGAGAACCGCAGAGTCCGTCGTGAGTGTCCTGGACTACTCTCCTTGCCTCTTCAGGCCTCAGGCATCTTAGCCACAGAGAGTCGAACGATCTCTTGTACAGAGTATCATTAACGAAGGGAAAAGACAGAGCTCGTTTCATGAGCTGATGTCTTGACGAAGCATCTTCAGGTGTTCGACGGGATTTGAGGTAATCTATAAAGACTTCTCTCCAATCCATAACCCTTTCCTGGTCTTTTATTTATAGGGCCGTTTGCTCGGTAGCTCCCTTTACTTCGGAATACTCCGGAGATATTTCTGCCGGTGCAAGAACCCGACGGCTTTGTACAACGATCCTCACGTCATCGAGGTTCTCGTTGGCCAGTTCTTTAGCGAGTTTGGCCAATGCATCCGCTTTGCTATTTTCCACACGCGGTATGTTTTCCAGGGCATAGGCAGGGATTTGAGTCAGCAATTATTGTACCCTTTCGCCGTACTTTACTAACTCCGGTTTGCACGTCTGATAGTCGTCGTTTACTTGACTAACGACCAGCTGGGAGTCTCTGTATATGAGGAGGTTTTCGATTCCCATATCGATAGAGATCTCAAGACCTGCTATCAAAGCTTCATACTCGGCTTCATTATTTGTCCTTGGCTCTGTTAAGGAGAAGGCGAAGCGCATTATCCCCCCTTGTGGAGTCACGAAGATGAGGCCCACCCTAGATTTGATTATGGGGGCGCTTTGTTTGCGCTTCTTCATGGAAAATGTCCCATCGAAGTAGAGTTCCCATCGGGTGTCACTCTCTCTTCTCTCACCGTCGATCATGTCAAATGCGTGCTCGTCAGGCAATTCGCAGTTCAAAGGAGAATCTATAGGTATCGAATGCTCAGCGAGAAAATCGGCGATAGCCTGGCCTTTCACTGCCTTGAGGGGTCTGTATGTCACCGAGAATTCCATTAAGAGTAGGGCCCATTTAGCGATCCGTCCCGTTAATATGGCCTTTGACATCAAATATTTGAGAGGATCCACCTTCGATATGAGATGGACCTCATGTGCCAACGCATAGTGTCTGAGCTTCGTTATCGCAAAGATTAACGCCAGGCAGTGTTTTTCGATGGGGAAATAATTGCTTTCTGCCCCCAGGAGAACTCGATTTAAATAGTAGAGGGCTCTCTCCTTCCCTTGGTCGTTCTTTTGTGAACCTTCGAGGGCGGTTGTATACAGAATGAGGGGCTTTCCCTTGACTGGAGCGGTCAGTACTAGAGGATTCTGCAGGTATTGCTTGATTTCGTCGAGTGCGCTTTGGCATTTGCAATCCCAGACGAAAGGGGTGTTCCCCTCCGAAAGACGGCGATGACGTGAGGACGTCTTGCCTGATATTCGGGGCAGATGCTATATGGTTTTATCCGTCTACCTCTCCGAAGATGCCAAGTTGATTTATGGCACCGTGTATCGGAGGTTTAGACAAATGCGGCCGATGTAGCAGACTTCGTCAGATTCCCCCTCGCTTGAGGGGTTTTTGATTGTGGGGACGCTCTTCCCTGCAGGCGCAAGCCCCTGCACTTAATTACGCTGCCGCATCACGGTAACAACTTTCTCCTTCTCCAGAATTTCACTTCATGTCGTGGGTGTTTGTTTTGTTTGTGATTTCCCGTGGATTGTATACGGAGACTGAGTAATGCCATCGCCCGTAGGACGTGGATTAGTCCAAATCCGTATTTACTTAGATTTGGGTTTGGTGTTTTTAGTTTAAGGATACGTTCGCCGCATTTGAGACTAAGATCAACTTAAACGTTCGTTAAGGATACGTTAGTCTGATTTGAGACTAAGATCAACTTAACGGGATCGTCTAGATCCATTTCCAGTTTAAGGACGTAGTGGTCCATTTAATATATGGCCGTCGAGACCCGTCACCTCTCTGACGACGTTGAAGGATTACAACGACATGTGTCAGAGGAGTTCGGAGATGTATCCTTGAACCAAAGTTGATTGGGGGTCTTATAGTCCAATTTGAGACTAAAGTCTATTTGAATGTTTAAGGATGCGTTAGCCATATTTGAGGCTAAGATCAACTTAAACGGGATCGTTTAGATCCGACAAAAGAGCATTTGGGAGCTCTATTGTTCCAGTTTAGGGACGTAGTGGTCCATAGGTAGTTTAGGTGTTAGTGTATATGCCCTAGAGGCCATTACTGTATCATACTGGTTTGTATATTACTTAATGGATGCTTGGGATATTCACCTTGTATATACAATCTTGCTCAAAGTAGTAGTATGCTACTTGGTTTGTTTCTACTTCAATGTGTACATGTGTTTATTTTTGTATATCGCCTATACACATTAGTAGAGCCCTTAGGATCTTTGCTTGATTACCAGCGATGTGATGGCCGTCACACTAGTGGGGCTGGGTAATCTATAAGCACATCCTTATGCAGGTCCCTGGTCGCAGGACTATCGAGACAGGGCATCGATACTCCGGAGTAGACCAGCGCATGCGCTTCTCATCCCAGTATGGGAGACGGTCTGTCCCACAGCCGTCAGTACGTCGTACTTGAGATAGTATGCGGGTGCTCGTTAGGTTACGGGTACACTGGAAAGGACTCGTCGGGAACTGACTAGTTGGTATTATACCTATCGTCAGTTATCAGTTCCCAGGTGACATGAGTACAGCTTAGTCCGCTGACTTGACACTGTCACTCCGCCTCGAGTGTGTTCCCACTGTACTTTGATCACTACCCTACCACGGCTCAAAGGAGTCGTGCAAACAGGTAGTGGTTGGGTGCAGTCCCGAAGCACTTGGAGGCAGTGACGGTTAGACAGGATTCGTCTCTCCCGGTATTAGGGGTTGACATCGCGCTGTGTCTAGGAGAGCCATTACACGAGTAGTCCCTGGCCAGGGCAATCGAGATATACTGGTAGGTTTCCAGTGTTATCTCAGGGTGTTTTGGGCTTCGCTCCGGCACGACTTGTACCGCTATTGGGGGACTGACGTTTACCGCCCCCTAGGCCCGCCATGCGATGTATCAGACGAACAGACCGGACTGTACGGAGAATGTCACACTCAGGCTCAGTAGGAGTTCAGATGGGTTTCGCCTCGTCGGTCTTCTTGTCGGCACTACCTGGGGACCGTTACGCACAGCTAGTGCCGCTTGCGGTCTGTGGTTAAACCCACTGCCAGCGTAGTGTCGAGTCTTTAGAGTCCCACACAGAAAGCTTTTCGCCTTTAGGCAAAAGAGTAGAGGTCGCATGGTATTGCGACAGGTCGCATGGTTTTGCGACAGGGTTCGGTCACATCCGTGCACTTGTGCACGTACAGTGTCCGGACAGTTTACACTAGCGGGCTTTGGTTTAAGCCAGATCCTAGTGTACCTTATGGGATTGGATTTATCCAGTTTGCATTCGTGTTCCTCGGAACGCGGATGCGGGTGTGTATGCACAGTTGACAGGGAGGCAGAGGCAGCGGATTCTCATTAGGGTTGTTGACAGTTGACCGTTGACTATTTGACTTTATGCTCAACCCTAATGAGAATATGATATGTGATTAACTATTATATTAATTAAGTATTATGGTGATATGGTTGTTGACTTGTTGACTTTTGTTGACTTGTTGACTTTGTTGACTTGTTGACTTTTGTTGACTTGTTGACCGGTTGACTAGGCTTGACTAGTTGACCATCATGATAACCATAGCCATCATTTCATGGCAAAGACTTTTGTTTACTTGCTCATTTGTGTAAAATGAGTGCATGAAATGATATGGTTGTGGTTGCTTCAAACCATCACATAAGACTTTTGTTAATATGATGAGTTATCACTGCTTTGGATTATGAGAGGGTGAGAGACAAAATACTTGCTCATTCTTTCTTGCTCACTCTCTCTCTTGTTCTTGAGCTCTCCTCTTGCTCTCTCCCTCAACCTCTTGCTCCCTCTCTTGATCTATGGTTCTCTTGTCTCATGAGTTGAGAATCAAGAACCATAGATAAAATCCCATTCTATTTCTTCTCTACTCATTCTAGTTCACTAGGTTTAGCAAACCAAGTGAACTAGTTTCTTCAAAGAACGAAGAAGGAGCTAAAGGTTGGAGCTTTCAGGTGGATCTATCTTCGGCGTACGGAGACGACGAGAAGAAGCCATCGGACCACCATCGGAGCTTTGAAGACGAAGGAGTTCAAGACAAGTAAGGTATAACCCCCTAACCGAGTAGCTAAAACTCATAGTTAGGATGTTAGATAGATGTTTAACCAAGATCCGGGTTTTAGGTCCATGTTACCATCTTTAAGAAAATCGTTTTTTACCAAATTCCGCATTCCCGAAAGTACCGGGAGAGGTAGCATGGACTTACAGTGGTATCAGAGCCTAGTTAAACTCTATCTAACATGTTAGCAAGTAACTAGAAGATCGATCAACGAAAAAGTCCCGAAACGAACCCCGGAATTTTAAACTTTCTGTCGATTTTAAAAGTGCTGGAAAACTTTTTTGAAAAATACTAAAAATCGATTCAGGCTTTTCTAAAGATACTGCAAAAATTTGGGCCGCTGAAACGATCAAAGCGCCGCGCTTCCGCGGCGGGAGCACGCTCCCGCCGCGGAAGCGCGGCCGAGTTGACTCGTTCAACGGTTTTCTTTTCTGCAGTTTGGTCATTGGGGTATTTTGGGATTTTTAGAATATATATTTTCAACCCAGATTTTCCAGAACGAAAATTTTATTTTGGGGTACCGAAAATCCGTATTTTTGATCGAACTTCTAAAAGACTTGAGCTAACGGGTTTTCTGTAATGTGATATTTGTATTGAACGTCTACTAATCGCTATATGTCGATTAGTGGGGATTATACAAATCTGTGATCTGTAATGTGCTGGAATGTGTATATAAATATGTTGGATTGTCGCGGGTGAATAGCCGGGGGTTGTGAGACGAGAGTTTTCTTTTCTTTCAATTCTTGTAAATTTGTAAATTGATGTAATAATTATTTGTATGGCCGCACAACCGGGTCGGGGTTGTAGCCGTCATTGTATAATTTCTTTTTACTGTTTTTGCTTCTAGGATAGACCCATGGAGGGGGTGCACAAACTACCGGGTATGCCGAAGTGTCGAGTGGCCTACTCATGGAGATGAGGGAGGTTACTACGCTTTGGGTACTTGGCGGGTAGTTTGCCGCACCCGTAGGGGTCTTGGGTGGGGTATTGGCTATTCACCGCGACCGTGTAATCTGTCTTTCGTTACAGGCTCGTACGAATTACAGATTCCTAGTATATCCAATGTATTTATCTGTGATCTGAAATGTTTATCATTGCAGTATATCTATATATGATATTATTTAGGCGTTGCTTATGTTTTACAGACGCGCTAGCCCAGCCCCCGCTCTGTCGTTAGTTAAGTAACCTAACGGGTAATGACGGGGCCCCGTGGCGAATGCGAATGGCATAAGCGTACGTCATATTTTGGTTGTTTTCTGCAATGGTAGGATTAAATGATGGGACGCATTAAAAGAACTAATGCAAGAATATCACGCATTAAAAGAACTAATGCAAGATAATAAACCAAGTTAAAGTCGTTGGAACACTTTCGAAAAACCACTCGGTTCTTTTCAAAAACAACTTTTAAATGCGGAGCTTGAGCCACTCCTTTTAAAAGCTATCTCGTTCCATCGACCATATCAAGTTCACTACGTTCACGGTTTTGCCAAAACCATCCGTAGCCCTCCGTCGTTTCACATGAATAGTCAATAGTATTCAAGCTGTGTATGTTGTCCAAAGTCAAGGCACAGTGATTGGTAGCTATTGGGTGTTCATGTGTAGCATAGATAGATGCGTTGGTTTGGGACAGTCGTACTGCCATTTTGGCCAAAGTCAAGGGTAGGTACGAATGGATCCAAATTAACCTGGATAATGACGGGTAGAACTTGACATATGACTTATGATATTTTGGCCAAAGTCAAGGTCATAAGAGCATGGGGCAAAAATCCACATCGGGAGTTTCATAAGTACTGAAACTTGCTAGATTTGCATACCATTTGGAGTGTGATGATTCTGGTAGGATTCCTTCAGTTTCGTCACGCGATGATATTTGGATCCCGATCCTACTGTGAGTATATGCTACTCCTCGGGAAATTTCTCACTAAACGATCAATGCTATAAACCTAGTAGGTGTCTAGAAAGGTGTTAGCGGGGCTACGCCCCCAGGGAAAAGAGGTTCTCTAATTAAGGAACTTCGCGAAAGCGTTGGAAAACCTCCCTCGAAGTACCGACACCGGCCTGGCTGAACGGTTAAGCAAGTATTGTGCGGTGGGATTGATCCCGGCTAATTCTTCCTTTATGGTTTGAGGAGGGATTCGAGAAACAGTGGGAGTCATCCTGTTTAGACAAACTAAAAACCACTCTAAACTTGCAAGAGCATCATGCTGAGTGTTTCTTCTTCTCTCTCCTAATTGCAGCGACCAAATCGACATGACTGGACTTAAGTTACTCCTAGATAAAAACAAACTGACAGGGCCAAACTACAAAGATTGGCTCAGGAATGTCAAGATAGCAATCACTTACGACAAGCTGGGGTATCTTCTTACCACCAAAGCTCCCCCTGTCCCTGGTCCAACTTCCAGTGTCGCGGATAAGGAAATCCGTAAGACTTGGGAGATTGATAGCGCGAAGGCCAAATGCCTCCTGCTTGCCTCGATGGACAACGAACATCAGAAGAGGCATAAGAATATGGACATGGAATCCATATTGCTTCATACAAAAGAACTGTATGGAGAGCAATCTCGTATCGCAAGATACGAAGCGTCGAAGAAGTTATTTTCGACAAGAATGGCCGTCGGATCATCAGTAGCCGAGCACGTGCTAAAGATGATCGGCTACATTGAGGAGCTCGCTGACCTAGGGATCACATTGGAGAGTGAGCTATATACGGATATAGTTCTCCAGTCCCTTCCTTCCACTTACGCCCAGTTTATACTGAACTTCAACTTACAAGAAAAAGAGGTTGAACTTTCAGAGCTCCTCAACATGCTGAGGAGCGCAGAGGGCACCCTACAGAAAGGTAGGGAAACATCCACTTTGTTTGTAGGAGGATCATCTTCTTCTAGGTCCAAGGCGAAAGCCAAGGGAAAGAAGAAGAAGGTCCCCGCCAAACCAAGGGGCGGTGTTAGTAAAGTGGATACGAAGGGAAAAGGTAAAGCAACAAAGATAGCGGGGAAGCTTGTGGATAAGGAAGAATGCTTCTATTGTCATAAGAAAGGACACTGGAAGAATGATTGCAGGGCCTGGAAGGCCAGAACACAGGAATTGAAGCAGGTTGCAGCTTCAGCTTCAGGTGTGTATGTTATTGAAAACTGTCTTTCAATAAACTCTACTTCCTGGGTATTGGATACCGGATCAGGATCTCATATCTGTAATTCTTTGCAGGCGTTGAGAAACCGTAGGGTTTTGAAGGCAGGTGAAATGACCCTCAGAGTTGCGAACGGAGCTAGCATGGATGCTAAAGCCGTGGGGGACTATCACCTGGGAATGTCAGATGGACATGTTTTGGTTTTGCGTAATTGCTTTTTTGTACCCAACGCAACTTGTAATATCATTTCTGTATCTTTAGTTTCTAAAGAAGGTTATGAATTTGCGTTTGTAAGTAATGTTGTAAACATTCACCTTAATCAAGTTTTGATTGGGTCAGGTACATTGAGTAATGGTATATACGTGTTAAACCAACCACAGATTTTTAATGTCCAGAATACACACAAAAGAAAGTCTCCAGAAATAAATCAGACTTTCTTATGGCATTGTAGATTGGGTCACATCAATGAGAGAAGGTTGACTAAGTTGCATACAGAAGGATATTTGAATGCGTTCGAATATCAATCATATGCCACTTGTCAATCTTGTCTCAAAGGAAAGATGACAAAGACTCCGTTTACTGGACATGGAGTAAGAGCGAGCGAGCTCTTGGGACTCGTACACAGTGACGTGTGCGGACCAATGTCTACACATGCCCGAAGCGGACATTCTTACTTCATTACTTTTACGGATGACTTCTCAAGGTACGGTTATGTCTTCTTGATGAAACATAAGTCCGAGGCCTTTGGAAAATTCCAGGAATATAAGAATGAAGTAGAGAAACAGACCGGCAAAAGTATTAAGATTCTAAGATCGGATCGAGGTAGAGAATACTTAAGTGCCGAGTTCCTGGACTATTTAAAAGAGAACGGAATTCTCTCTCAGCTTACTCCTCCATACACCCCGCAACATAACGGTGTATCGGAGAGACGGAACCGCACCCTATTGGATATGGTGCGGTCCATGATGAGTAACGCTGAGTTACCGCGATCTTTCTGGGGATATGCGCTAGAATCAGCAGCATACCTTCTGAACCGAGTTCCCACTAAGACTGTGCCTACCACGCCATTTGAGATGTGGTGTGGGAAGAGACCCCATCTTAATCACATTAAGATATGGGGAAGTCCAGCTTTTGTCAAAAAGCAGCATGCGGACAAGCTCGAGGCACGCTCAGTACTGTGCAAATTTGTGGGATATCCCAAGAATTCCAAGGGATATTTCTTCTACTGCGAAGAGGAACAAAAAGTTCTTGTTTCTCGTCATGCCCACTTTCTAGAACACCAGTTCATAGAAAAGGAAATAAGTGGGAGCGCAGTAGAACTGGAAGAAATTCCAGAACCACGGACTATTACTGAAAGTTTAGTGGAACCAGAGGGTTCGGAAGAACAGGACATTCCTACGCCGCTCCGCAGGAGTAGTAGGCAGACTCATCCGCCCGAGAGATACTACGGTTTTCTCATAGACGGGGATAGAGAGGATTGCATCATAGATTATGATGAGCCTACTACCTTCCAGCAGGCCGTTCAGAGCGTTGACTCAGTGAAATGGCTGGATGCAATGCGGACCGAAATGGAGTCCATGTACACCAACAAGGTATGGACGTTGGACATTGCTCCAGACGGGGTAAAACCCGTAGGATGCAAGTGGATCTTCAAAAGGAAGATTGGTGTAGATGGACAGGTTGAGACCTATAAAGCTAGGCTGGTAGCAAAGGGTTTTCGTCAAAGACCTGGCTTGGACTACTACGAAACCTTTTCTCCAGTAGCCATGCTGAAATCCATTCGGATCCTTCTTGCCATTGCTGCCTTCCACGATTATGAGATCTGGCAAATGGACGTAAAGACAGCTTTTCTAAATGGAAATTTAGAAGAGTGTGTCTATATGGACCAACCAGAGGGTTTCATTCAGAGTGGGAGCAGCGGAAAGGTGTGCAAGTTGCTTAAGTCCATCTATGGACTGAAGCAGGCATCGCGGAGTTGGAACATCTGCTTTGATGAGACGGTCAAAGAATTTGGCTTTATCAAAAATCCAGATGAACCATGCATCTATAGTAGATTTGTAGCGAGAACTGTAGTATTCCTCGTTTTATACGTGGATGACATTCTCTTAATAGGAAATGACATTCCTATGCTACAATCTGTCAAGAGGTTCTTGTCACACAGGTTCTCCATGAAAGACCTGGGTGATGCCTCGTACATTCTGGGTATCCGGATCTACCATGACAGATCCAAGAGGATATTAGGACTTTCACAGTCCAGGTAGATCGACACCATACTGAAGAGATTCAGTATGGAAGATTCCAAGCGCGGTAACCTACCGGCTTGTCATGGGATCACCCTCTCTAAAGAGATGTCTCCCAAGACTGATTTGGAGAGGGATCGCATGTCTATTATACCCTACGCTTCTGCGGTAGGCTCTATAATGTATACGATGTTATGTACCAGACCGGATGTAGCTTATGCACTGAGTGTGGTAAGCCGGTATCAGTCAAACCCTGGGGAGAAACACTGGATAGCGGTAAAGAACATTCTCAAGTACCTGAGAAGGACTAAGGAGATGTTCTTGGTGTATGGCGGAAAAGACCTCCAGATCGAGGCCTTTGCTGACTCCAGCTTCCAGAGTGACAAGGATGATTCCAAGTCCATGTCGGATTTTGTCTTTACCCTCAATGGAGGGGCGGTGTGTTGAAAGAGTTCCAAACAAGAAACCGTTGCAGACTCGACGATGGAAGCGGAATACATCGCTGCATCTGATGCCGCAAAAGAAGCTGTCTGGATAAGGAAGTTCTTGAAAGAACTTCAGGTGGTTCCGTCCATTGTTGATCCAATACCTTTGTATTGCGACAACAACGGGGCTATAGCTTTAGCGAAGGAACCCAGGTCCCATCAGAAATCCAGGCACATCTTAAGGCGGTATCACCTGATCAGGGAGATCGTAGATCGCCAGGAGATCGAGGTTCGGAGAGTCGCTTCAGAAGATAACACTGCAGATCCATTCACCAAGGCCCTGCCCCAGACTCAGTTCGAGCGGCTGATCGAGATGATAGGTCTTCGATACGCCAGTACATGGCCTTAGTGCAAGTGGGAGATTGTTAGTGTATATGCCCTAGAGGCCATTACTGTATCATACTGGTTTGTATATTACTTAATGGATGCTTGGGATATTCACCTTATATATACAATCTTGCTCAAAATAGTAGTATGCTACTTGGTTTGTTTCTACTTCAATGTGTACATGTGTTTATTTTTGTATATCGCCTATACACATTAGTAGAGCCCTTAGGATCTTTGCTTGATTACCAGCGATGTGATGGCCGTCACACTAGTGGGGCTGGGTAATCTATAAGCACATCCTTATGCAGGTCCCTGGTCGCAGGACTATCGAGACAGGGCATCGATACTCCGGAGTAGACCAGCGCATGCGCTTCTCATCCCAGTGTGGGAGACGGTCTGTCCCACAGCCGTCAGTACGTCGTACTTGAGATAGTATGCGGGTGCTCGTTAGGTTACGGGTACACTGGAAAGGACTCGTCGGGAACTGACTAGTTGGTATTATACCTATCGTCAGTTATCAGTTCCCAGGTGACATGAGTACAGCTTAGTCCGCTGACTTGACACTGTCACTCCGCCTCGAGTGTGTTCCCACTGTACTTTGATCACTACCCTACCACGGCTCAAAGGAGTCGTGCAAACAGGTAGTGGTTGGGTGCAGTCCCGAAGCACTTGGAGGCAGTGACGGTTAGACAGGATTCGTCTCTCCCGGTATTGGGGGTTGACATCGCGCTGTGTCTAGGAAAGCCATTACACGAGTAGTCCCTGGCCAGGGCAATCGAGATATACTGGTAGGTTTCCAGTGTTATCTCAGGGTGTTTTGGGCTTCGCTCCGGCACGACTTGTACCGCTATTGGGGGACTGACGTTTACCGCCCCCTAGGCCCGCCATGCGATGTATCAGACGAACAGACCGGACTGTACGGAGAATGTCACACTCAGGCTCAGTAGGAGTTCAGATGGGTTTCGCCTCGTCGGTCTTCTTGTCGGCACTACCTGGGGACCGTTACGCACAGCTAGTGCCGCTTGCGGTCTGTGGTTAAACCCACTGCCAGCGTAGTGTCGAGTCTTTAGAGTCCCACACAGAAAGCTTTTCGCCTTTAGGCAAAAGAGTAGAGGTCGCATGGTATTGCGACAGGTCGCATAGTTTTGCGACAGGGTTCGGTCACATCCGTGCACTTGTGCACGTACAGTGTCCGGACAGTTTACACTAGCGGGCTTTGGTTTAAGCCAGATCCTAGTGTACCTTATGGGATTGGATTTATCCAGTTTGCATTCGTGTTCCTCGGAACGCGGATGCGGGTGTGTATGCACAGTTGACAGGGAGGCAGAGGCAGCGGATTCTCATTAGGGTTGTTGACAGTTGACCGTTGACTATTTGACTTTATGCTCAACCCTAATGAGAATATGATATGTGATTAACTATTATATTAATTAAGTATTATGGTGATATGGTTGTTGACTTGTTGACTTTTGTTGACTTGTTGACTTTGTTGACTTGTTGACTTTTGTTGACTTGTTGACTGGTTGACCAGGCTTGACTAGTTGACCATCATGATAACCATAGCCATCATTTCATGGCAAAGACTTTTGTTTACTTGCTCATTTGTGTAAAATGAGTGCATGAAATGATATGGTTGTGGTTGCTTCAAACCATCACATAAGACTTTTGTTAATATGATGAGTTATCACTGCTTTGGATTATGAGAGGGTGAGAGACAAAATACTTGCTCATTCTTTCTTGCTCACTCTCTCTCTTGTTCTTGAGCTCTCCTCTTGCTCTCTCCCTCAACCTCTTGCTCCCTCTCTTGATCTATGGTTCTCTTGTCTCATGAGTTGAGAATCAAGAACCATAGATAAAATCCCATTCTATTTCTTCTCTACTCATTCTAGTTCACTAGGTTTAGCAAACCAAGTGAACTAGTTTCTTCAAAGAACGAAGAAGGAGCTAAAGGTTGGAGCTTTCAGGTGGATCTATCTTCGGCGTACGGAGACGACGAGAAGAAGCCATCGGACCACCATCGGAGCTTTGAAGACGAAGGAGTTCAAGACAAGCAAGGTATAACCCCCTAACCGAGTAGCTAAAACTCATAGTTAGGATGTTAGATAGATGTTTAACCAAGATCCGGGTTTTAGGTCCATGTTACCATCTTTAAGAAAATCGTTTTTTACCAAATTCCGCATTCCCGAAAGTACCGGGAGAGGTAGCATGGACTTACATTAGGGACATTGCGGTACATTGGTAGTTTAAGAAAATTGCGGTCCATATTCCAGTTTAGGGACATGGTGGTCCACATTTCAGTTTAGGGACGTGATGGTCCATATTCCAGTTTAGGGACATGGTGGTCCGATATTAGTTTAAGGACGTTTCGGTCCAACATTAGTTTAAGGACGTTTCGGTCCAACATTAGTTTAAGAACGTTTCGGTCCACAAGTTTAAGGACCCCGCAGTCCGTATTGATGTGTGGTCGTCGGGACCCGTCACCTCTCTGACGTCGTTGAAGGATTACAACGATGGGTGTCAGAGGAGTTCGGAGATGTACCCTTGAACCGGTCGTAAATTGATTTAGGAGAGCATTCTTGCTCAGTCAATTTAGTTTGGGGACTTACGGCCATGATTGAGCTAAGTCCCGTTGAGAATATTCAATATTTTTCTTGATCTTGGGCCTATTAGGCCTGTGCTAAGGCTTTGCCCATATTTAATAATGCACTGCATTTTATTCTGGTCTGCTAGGTCTTTTTGATTTGGGCTCTGTCTCTTTATTTATGATGCAGAGTATCTGTTTTGGTTTGGGCTCTGCCCTTTTTAAAATAATGCATTGCATTTTATTAGGCCTGTTAGGCCTTCTTTAATTGGGCTTGGCCTTTTTGTAAGCAATGCAGTGCATTTGTCTGGCGCTTTGCGCCAAGTAATGAGCGCAAGCTCATATGGTGATGACACGTGTCATGCTCTGGCGAGCGCGAGCGTAACAACGCTGTTCTAGTGCGCTGCGCTTGCGCTGCTGACACGTGGCGCGCTGTGGTGAATTGCGCCAGTTTTAAAGAGCAAGGCTCTGTTTCAAAAGCGCATAGCGCAATTGGTTCAGATGCTGACACGTGGCGCTCTCTAGTGGCTTGCGCCAACCCAAGAACGCAACAGTGCAGTTTTGCAAGTGCAAGGCACTATTAACTTGAGAATCTTTTAGATTTCAGAACCAATAGTTCATAAGTGCAAAGCACTACTTGGTTTCTTGATCTAATTTAGATCAAAGAAAACAAGTGTTTCTTATTTTTCTTGATCTTAGAGAACCAATGGTTCATAAGTGCAAAGCACTATTTTTATTTTATTTTTTTTATTAAAGATCTATGATCTGTTCATAAAAGAACTTTCTCCTTTTCTAAAGGTCTTTACCTTTTTTGTTCTTGAGGAGTTCTTCAGAGTTCTCTTTCTCTCCCTTTTTTTTAGAAAATGTTCCTCTTCCTTTGAATTGAGACCTAGGGTCCTTTTTATAGTGCCCATAAATTAGTTAAATTTGTTAAAGAGATCTTTTTCTGAGTGATTTGGGGAATTTTCCCCACCGTTGGATCTTTGATCCAAGGCCTTCTGTTTTACAGAAGAAAATCTTCTTGTTTTAACAAGAACAGAAAGATTTCTTTTAGAATCTTAATTCTGTTTGGCGCAAATGCCCCAGCGCGTGACACGTGTCGCGCAGCGCACAGCGCAGCGCAACTGCGCTAGCGCATCTGCGCTGACACGTGTCGCGCAGCGCAACTGCGCTAGCGCATCTGCGCTGACACGTGTCGCGCAGCGCAGTGCTTGCGCAACTGAAGCGTTGCTTCCTTTAATTTTGCTTAAAATAGAGCTTTGCTCTGATTGGACGCGCCTTCTTAGGCGCTGCGCTGATGCATCTGCGCCTGACACGTAGCGTGTTGCGCGCAGCGCAAAGAATCTGAAGCATTGCTTCATTTATTAAAATTTAGATTTTCAAGATAGAGCTTTGCTCTGATTGGGGGGATCGAAAGAGTTGCTTCTCCTGAGATATCTTTTCATCTCCTCTTTTCAAGTCAAACTTGTATTTCCCCGAAATTTCGATTTCCCGGGTCTTGGAAATAATTCCACTGCACACAGAATTTTCTGTGTTTGGGTCTATATATAACTCAAGGCCGAGCTTTTTCTTTTCTCACCTTCAGAGAACTTCTTCGATCATAGCTTGCAACCGTCCTCACGCCCGCCGACAACCGTGGGAAGTGCCGATCCGGGACATCGTTCCCCGTTTTGCTGCGCGCTTGGTGGACTCCTCTTTCTCGGACGAGCCGTGCGATGCTGCAATGTACGAGCTTTCGACTCGTGTGGGGTCTCCTCTTCTCCTGGATTCCATTTGGCTTCGGATGATCCTTGCCTTGGTGCTCGCCGACATTCCCCCTCCTCCGGCGGAGATGTCCTCGGCAATGCTTGATGTGGCCGAGGATAAGATCGAGAGCTTTTTCGAAGCGCTCTTGATCACTAAAGCCCTGAGGGGCTGCTCTTTCCACTTGCTGAGCCAGATACGGGCTCGCCGGGTTGTCATTGCCACCTTTTCCAAAGAATGTGGCGACGATCGTTGGATGTCTTCTTCTCGGGAGGATCGCCACTTTGACGTGGTGGAGAAGGCAGAAAGGGAGCTGGGGAATCTCCTTTTTATTTTTGCGAACCCTTGTCTTTCCGATCCCACGTTTGGTGATCTCTTTTAAATGTAATAATAAATAAATGTTTTAATTAAGTATTTTATTATCTGTTAAGTGTTCTTTTTATTTTAACTCTCTGTTGTGCTTGTGCATCTCATGATTTAATTTGCTATTATTAAATGCATGTGATTCTTGCGAGGATAAATTGCCTTTGGTGTTCAGACTCTTTTATGAAGCAGTGCTTTACTTTTCAGTTTTAGAAATAGAGTTTCGTTCTAATTGGGGGAAACAAGGGGTTTCCTTTTTCATCAGGTGACTGTAAGGACGGCACTTGCCGGAGAGATTGACTATAAATCGCGGGATATACGCGAGCTTTCCTTGGAGAGACCGCAACTGCTTGAGAGTCCTGGGTGGAGGCATTTCCATGATTGCCTTGATCTTTGATGGGTCTATCTCAATGCCTCGGTGTCGGACGACGAATCCTAGAAACTTGCCCGAGGAAACTCCGAATGCGCAATTGAGAGGGTTCATCTTCAAGTTGTATTTCCGAAAGCACTGAAACACGATCTTCATATACTCTAAATCTTCCTCGTATGATTTGCTTTTAACTACAAGGTTTTCGATACAGCATTCGACGATTTCATGTATGAGGTCATCGAAAATCTTCGTCATGGCCCTCTGATAGGTGGCACCGGCATTCTTTAGACCGAAAGGCATCACCTTGTAGCAGAATATGCCCAAAGGAGTCCGGAAAGCAGTATGCTTTTGGTCCTCGGGATGCATCTTTATCTGATTGTATCCTGATGAGCTGTCCATGAAGGAGAAAACTTCGTGAGAGGACGTATTATCTATCATTAGCTCGGTGACCGGTACTGGAAAGCCGTCCTTCGGGCAAGCTTTGTTAAGATCCCGAAAGTCCACGCATATGCGCACCGTCCCATTTTTCTTCATCACTGGGACGATGTTGGCGATCCAGTCAGGATACTGAACCTCTTGGATGAAGCCGGAGTCGATTAGCTTCTTGACCTCGGCGTTAATGCTCATTTCAAGTTCAAGCCGCATTCTTCTCGGCGCTTGTTTGACTGTCTTGATGTCCGGAGATATCGCCAATTTGTGCACAGTAATCTCTGGATTTAGTCCCGGCATCTCGGAATAGTTCCATACGAAGCAGTCTTTATACTGCATAAGCAAGTCTTTTAGCATAGCCACCTTTTCTTCAGACAACAGCTCACTGATGAACGTCGGCTGTGTGTCACTTGCCGTCCCCAAGTAGATTTTCATGAGGTTATCTGCAATAGTATGTATACCATCTTCCAGCTCTTTTGGTGCCGGTGGAAACTCTGAGATCACCTCGCCATCATCGTTTTCGAAGCACCATGGGAGATCAGCCATATTCTCGGGTTCTTCTTCTGGCAGCATTATTGCGTGACAGGTACGAGATCGTTTCCAAGACCGATGTTGATCTGGTTCTATTCTCGCTATACACTTCGCTTTCAGTTCATGCTTCTGTGGCGGGGTTACCCTCCAACTGTTGGATAGAACGAACTTGCTTTGTTGATATTGGTCGTCGACCCAGTTCTTGAAGGTGAAGCAGTCTTCAAGGGGATGTCCTATTGCTCAGTGATAGGAGCAATAATCTGGGTGAGAGACCTCGTATGCTTGCTCGGGGTGCTTGGACTCTGGGAGCATCATCATCTGATGTTTTATGACAAAATCGAATATCTTCTTTGTCTTGTCTTGGGGAAAAGATATGCTTGACCCATCTTCTTTATAAGAGACGGATCCCAGCTGCTCGATCCTTGATCGCGTGGTTTCTTAGACCCGCTTTGTCGATGTCGAACGTTTTTTCCGTTCTTTGGTTTATTTTTGCCTCTGCGCCGGGTCTTTTGTATGACGGGCTGGTGACGAAGAGCATCGTCACTTTCTGCAGCCTGCTGAAGGAGGCGCTGCGTTCTGGCTTTCTCGTAGATGGCCATTTCGCGATTATGGTCGTCTCGAACCTTTTAACCCGCTTCCTTTATAAGCTTGTTCATTTGTTCTTCGAACGACGGGCATGGCATTTTCACGACGGGAGCTCATTTTTGTTCAGGGTTAGCATCTTCCCACGGAGCATCTCCTTCTTCATCGAAGTCATGTATGATGTAGCAGCTGCGGAATCACTCCCGTTTCTTGGATTGAACATATCCAAGCCTGATCGTTTCCATTCTCCCGTTAGGCAACTTTTGTTGAGTTCCGGGGACGTTCCAGATCCTGTTATAGAACTGGGGTTGTCAAGCAGTCTGTTTGAAAGGTACGCCTTGGCGTCTCAACAGTCTTTTTAATCTGTCTGTGTAGTCTCTGGGCAAACGGATGGGCTGGAGCCTGTCAAGTGTAGAATCCGCACCATGCCAAATTTCTTTCTCCACTTTGGTTTCCCCGGATCGATAGAATAGGATCGCCTTTTCATCTTTTCGCCTGGGAGGGACGTATAACGTCTCCAGTTCCTGCACACTATAAGTATCAAGTGCGTCGAGCTCTTTGTGTAAGTCCACGTTGCGACCCCCGGTTCTTACGGGGAGGCGGAAACGGTATAAAAATCAAATTTTTAGCGCAAGGGGCAACATGGACTAAACAAAGTCGGGATCTTTAACTAAACTAAAACTAGCATACTTGCTAAAGAGATTTAGCTACTCGGATGAAGATGGTTATACCTAAACTTGAACTCCTCCTCCTTCAAACTTTTGTAGAGGTTGATGGTTCTCTTCTTGTCTCCTTCTTCCGTCGAAGATGGATCCACCTCGAGGGTTCGACCTTTGGGCTCTTTCTCGAACTTGGAGTGAACTAGAATCTCCGGCTTGCCAAACCCTTGATCCTAGAGTGAGTAGAGAGTGTCTAAAGGGTGCTTTTCTTTTTAAAGAGAAGGATTCTCAACACATGAGAAGGGTTCTCTTTTGCTAGAGGAAGAAGAAGATGAAGTGAGGAGAGGGAGTTGTTATGATAAAGTGAGCTCTTTTTCTTTTGCAACCATAACATAAAGCAAAAGAATTATCAAATAATAATAATAATGAAAATGAAAAGGTTGATGGAAAGTTTAAGAATGACCATTATCATTTCAAACATTAAATGAATTTGCTAGAATCAAAGAGCATCTTTCTTTTGTAATGACGATGGTCAAAACTTCAACCATGGTCAACAAGTCAACCATGGTCAACAAGTCAACATGAAACCAACCATGACACAATTTCATTTTATTATATATTATTAATTGATATAACATAAATCCATTAGGGTTTGGAAAAAGACGACTGTCAACTGTGCATACGCACCCGTTCCGAAACCCTAATGAAAGTCCTCTTCCTCTTCCTCAAATAACTATGCATACACACCTGCATCCTTGTTCCGAGGAACATGAATGCTGAGAGATAAAAGCAACCCCAAAACATATACCAGCATCTGACTCAAACCAGAGCCAGCCAGTAATATCCGTCCGGACTCCAAACGTGCACAAGTGCGCGGATGAGAACGAACCCTGTCGCAAAACCATGCGACCTCCACTCTGTTTTGCCCAGAGGTGAATACCCTCTGTGTGGGACTCTAAAGACTCGGCACTACGCTGGCAGTGGGTTTAACCACAGACCGCAAGCGGCACTAGCTGTGCGTAACGGTCCCCAGGTAGATGCCGACAAGAAGGCTGACGAGGTGAAACCCCATCTGAACTCCTACTGAGTCTGAATGTGACATTCTCCATACAGTCCGGTCTGTTCGTCTGATACATCGCATGTCGGGCCTAGGGGGCGGTAAAACGTCAGTCCCCCAATAGCGGTACAAGTCGTGTTGGAGTGAAGCCCAAAACACCCTGAGATAAAACTGGAAACCTACCAGTATATCTCGCTTGCCCTGGCCAGGGACTACACGTGTAATGGCTCTCCTAGACACAGCGCGATGTCAACCCCCAATACCGGGAGAGACGAATCCTGTCTAACCGTCACTGCCTCCAAGTGCTTCGGGACTGCACCCAACCACCACCTGTTTGCACGACTCCTTTGAGCCGTGGTAGGGTAGTGATCAAAGTGCAGTGGGAACACACTCGAGGCGAAGTGCCAGTGTCAAGTCAGCGGACTAAGCTGTACTCATGTCACCTGGGAACTGATAACTGACGATAGGTATAATACCAACCTGTCAGTTCCCGACGAGTCCTGTCCAGTGTACTCGTAACCCAACGAGCACCCGTATACTATCTCCAGTACGACGTACTGATGGCTGTGGGACAGACCATCTCCCACACTGGGATGAGAAGCGCACACGCTAGTCTACTCCGGAGTATCGATGCCCTGTCTCGATAGTCCTACGACTAGGGACCTGTATAAGGATGTGCTTATAGATTACCCAGCCCCCACTAGTGTGACTGCCATCACAACGCTGGTAATCAAGCAAAGATCCTAAGGGCTCCACTAATGCGTATAAGTGATATACTGAAATAAACACAAGTACACATTGAAGTAGAAACAAACCAAGTAGCATACTACTATATTGAGCAAGATTGTTTATACAAGGTGAATATCCCAAGCTTCCATCAAGTAATATACAAACTAGTATGATACAGTAATGGCCTCTAGGGCATATACACTAACAATCTCCCACTTGCACTAAGGCCATGAACTGGCGTACCGAAGACCTATCATCTCGATCAGCCGCTCGAACTGAGTCTGGGGTAAGGCCTTGGTGAATGGATCTGCAGTGTTCTCTTCTGAAGCAACCCTCCGAACCTCGATCTCCTTGCGATCCACGATCTCCCTGATCAGGTGATACCGCCTCAAGATGTGCCTGGATCTCTGATGGGACCTGGGTTCCTTCGCTAAAGCTATAGCCCCGTTGTTGTCGCAATACAGAGGTATTGGGTCAACAATGGACGGAACCACCTGAAGTTCTTTCAAGAACTTCCTCATCCAGACAGCTTCTTTTGCGGCATCAGATGCAGCGATGTATTCCGCTTCCATAGTCGAGTCTGCAACGGTTTCCTGTTTGGAACTCTTCCAACACACCGCCCCTCCATTGAGGGTAAAGACAAAACCCGACATGGACTTGGAATCATCCTTGTCACTCTGGAAGCTGGAGTCAGCAAAGGCCTCGATCTGGAGGTCTTTTCCGCCATACACCAAGAACATCTCCTTAGTCCTCCTTAGGTACTTGAGAATGTTCTTTACCGCTATCCAGTGTTTCTCCCCAGGGTTTGACTGATACCGGCTTACCACACTCAGTGCATAAGCTGCATCCGGTCTGGTACACAACATTGCATACATTATAGAGCCTACCGCAGAAGCGTAGGGTATAATAGACATGCGATCCCTCTCCAAATCAGTCTTGGGAGACATCTCTTTAGAGAGGGTGATCCCGTGACAAGCCGGTAGGTTACCGCGCTTGGAATCTTCCATACTGAATCTTTTCAGTACGGTGTCGATGTACCTGGACTGTGAAAGTCCTAATATCCTCTTGGATCTATCACGATGGATCCGGATCCCCAGGATGTAAGAGGCATCACCCAGGTCTTTCATGGAGAACCTGTGTGACAAGAAACCCTTGACAGATTGTAGCATAGGAATGTCATTTCCTATTAAGAGAATGTCATCCATGTATAAAACAAGGAACACTACAGTTCTCGCTACAAATCTACTATAGATGCATGGTTCATCTGGATTTTTGATAAAGTCAAATTCCTTGACCGTCTCATCAAAACAGATGTTCCAACTCCGCGATGCCTGCTTTAGTCCATAGATGGACTTAACCAACTTGCACACCTTTCCGCTGCTCCCACTCTGAATGAAACCCTCCGGCTGATCCATATAGACACACTCCTCTAAATTTCCATTTAGAAAAGCTGTCTTTACGTCCATCTGCCAAATCTCATAATCGTGGAAGGCAGCAATGGCAAGAAGGATCCGAATGGATTTCAGCATAGCCACTGGAGAAAAGGTTTCGTCATAGTCCAAGCCAGGTCTTTGACGGAAACCCTTTGCTACAAGTCTAGCTTTATAGGTCTCAACCTGTCCATCTACACCAATCTTCCTTTTGAAGATCCACTTGCATCCTACGGGTTTTACCCCGTCTGGAGCAATGTCCAACGTCCATACTTTGTTGGTGTACATGGACTCCATTTCGGTCCGCATTGCATCTAGCCATTTTACCGAGTCAACGCTCTGAACGGCCTGCTGGAAGCTAGTAGGCTCATCATAGTCTATGATGCAATCCTCTCTATCCCCGTCTATGAGAAAACCGCAGTATCTCTCGGGCGGATGAGACTGCCTACTACTCCTGCGGAGCGGCATAGGAATGTCCTGTTCTTTTGAACTTACTGGCTCTTCCAAGTCTTCAGTAATAGCTTGTGGTTCTGGAATCTCTTCCAGTTCTATTGCGTTCCCACTTATCTGGGTTTCCAAAAACTCAGTTTCCAAGAAGCGGGCATGTTGAGAAACAAAAACTTTTTGTTCCTCAGCGGAATAGAACAGATACCCCCTGGAGTTCTTTGGGTATCCCACAAACTTACATTGTACTGAACGTGCCTCGAGCTTGTCCGCATGCTGCTTTTTTACAAAAGCTGGACATCCCCATATCTTAAGGTACTTAAGACAGGGTTTCTTCCCAACCCACATCTGATATGGAGTGGTAGGCACAGTCTTGGTAGGAGCCTTGTTCAAGAGATATGCAGCTGCTTCTAGTGCATAGCCCCAGAAAGATCGCGGTAACTCAGCCTTACTCATCATGGAACGAACCATATCCAATAGGGTTCGATTCCTCCTTTCCAATACACCGTTATGTTGCGGAATGTATGGAGGAGTACGCTGAGAGAGAATTCCATTCTCTTTTAAATAATCCAGGAACTCGGCACTCAAGTATTCACCACCTCGATCCGATCTTAGAATCTTAATACTTTTGCCTGTTTGTTTTTCAACTTCATTCTTGTAATCCCGAAATTTCTCAAAGGTCTCGGATTTGTGCTTCATTAAGAAGACATGTCCATACCTAGAGAAATCGTCTGTGAAAGTAACGAAGTATGAAAAACCGCTTCACGCATATGTAGACATTGGACCACACACGTCACTGTGTATGAGTCCCAAGAGCTCGCTCGCTCTTTCTCCGTGTCCAGTGAACGGAGTCTTTGTCATCTTTCCTATGAGACAAGATTCACAAGTGGCATAAGATTGATACTCGAACAGATCCAAGTGTCCTTCTTTATGTAACTTAGTCAACCGTGTCTCATTGATGTGACCCAGTCTACAATGCCATAAGAAAGCCTGATTGATATCTGGAGACTTTCTTTTGTGTGTATTCTGGACATTGAAAATCTGTGGTTGGTTTAATACTTATATACCATTGCTCAATGTACCTGACCCAATCAGAACTTGATTAAGGCGAATGTTTACAACATTACTTACAAACGCAAATTCATAACCTTCTTTAGAAACCAAAGATACAGAAATGATATTACAAGTTGCGTTGGGTACAAAAAAGCAATTACGCAAAACCAAAACATGCCCATCTGACATTCCCAGGTGATAGTCCCCCACGGCTTTAGCATCCATGCTAGCTCCGTTCGCAACTCTGAGGGTCATGTCACCTTCCTTCAAAAACCTACGGTTTCTCAACGCCTGCAAAGAATTACAGATATGAGATCCTGATCCGGTATCCAATACCCAGGAAGTAGAGTTTATAGAAAGACAGTTTTCAATAACATACACACCTGAAGCTGAAGCCGCAACCTGCTTCAGTTCCTGTGTCCTGGCCTTCCAAGCCCTGCAATCTTTCTTCCAGTGTCCACTCTTATGACAATAGAAGCATTCTTCCTTTCCAACAAGCTTCCCCGCAATCTTTGTTGCCTTTTCCTTTCCCTTCGTACCCACTTTACTAACACCGCCTCTTGGTTTGGCGGGGGCTTTCTTCCTCTTTCCCTTGGCTTTCGCTTTGGATCTAGAGGAAGAAGATCCTCCTACAAACAAAGCGGGTGTTTCCCTACCCTTCTGTAGGGTGCCCTCTGTGCTCCTCAGCAGGTTGAGGAGTTCTGAAAGTTCAACTTCCTTTTCTTGCAAGTTGAAATTCAGTATGAACTGGGCGTAAGTGGATGGAAGGGACTGGAGAATTAAATCTGTATAGAGTTCACTGTCCAACGTGGTCCCAAGTTCTGTGAGCTCCTCAGTGTAGCCAATCATCTTAAGCACGTGGTCCGCTACCGATGATCCGACGGCCAATTTAGTCGAAAATAACTTCTTCGACACTTCGTATCTTACGATACGAGACTGCTCTCCATACAGTTCTTTTGTATGGAGAAATATGGACTCGAGGTCCATATTCTCATTCCTCCTCTGATATTCGTTGTCCATAGAGGCAAGCACGAGGCCCCTGGCCTTCGCGCAATCAATCTCCCAAGTCTTACGGATTTCCTTATCCGCGACGCTGGAGGTGGGACCTGGGACGGGGGGAGCTTTGGTGGTAAGAAGATACCCCAGCTTGTCGTAAGCGATTGCCAATTTGACATTCCTGAGCCAATCTTTGTAGTTTGGCCCTGTCAGTATGTTTTTATCTAGAAGTAACTTAAGTCCAGTCATTTCGAATTTGGTCGCTGCAGGGGGGAGAGAAGAAACACTTTAGCACGATGCTCTTGCAAGTTTAGAATGGTTTTTAATTTGTCTAAACAGGATGGCTCCCACTGTCTCTCGAATCCCTCCTCAAACCACAAAGGAAGAATTAGCCGGGATCAATCCCACCGCACAATACTTGCTTAACCGTTCAGCCAGGCCAGTGTCGGTACTTCGAGGGAGGTTTTCCAACGCTTTCGCGAAGTTCCTTAATTTAAGAACCTCTTTTCCCTGGGGGCGTAGCCCCGCTAACACCTTTCTAGGCACCTACTAGGTTTATAGCATTGATCGTTTAGTGAGAAATTTCCCGAGGAGTAGCATATACTCACAGTAGGATCGGGATCCAAATATCATCGCGTGACGAAAATGAAGGAATCCTACCATAATCATCACACTCCAAATGGTATGCAAATCTAGCAAGTTTCAGTACTTATGAAACTCCCGATGTGGATTTTTGCCCCATGCTCTTATGACCTTGACGAAGGTCAACAAATCATAAGTCACATGTCAAGTTCTGCCCGTCATTATCCAGGTTAATTTGAACCCACCCGTATATACCCTTGACGAAGGTCAACAAGGCAATACGACTGTCCCAAACCAACGCATCTATCTATGCTACATATGAACACCCAATAGCTACCAATCTCTATGTCTTGACGAAGGTCAACAAACATAGCTTGAATACTATTGAATATTTATACGAAACGACGGAGGGCTACGAATGGTTTTGGCGAAACCGTGAACGTAGTGAATTTGATATAATCGATGGAACGAGATAGCTTTTAGAAGGAGTGGCTCAAGCTCCGCATTTAAAAGTTAGTTTTGAAAAGAACCGAGTGGTTTTTCGAAAGTGTTCCAACGATTTTAACTTGGTTTATTATCTTGCATTAGTTCTTTTAATGCGTGATATTCTTGCATTAGTTCTTTTAATGCGTCCCATCATTTAATCCTACCATTGCAGAAAACAACCAAAATATGACGTACGCTTATGCCATTCGCATTCGCCACGGGGTCCCGTCATCACTCGTTAGGTTACTTAACTAACGACAGAGCGGGGGCTGGGCTAGCGCGGCTGTAAAACATAAGCAACGCCTAAATAGAAAGCAATGATAGACATTACAGATCACAGATGAATACATTGGATATACTAGCAATCCGCAATCCTTTCGAGCCTGCAACGAAAAGCAGATTACACGGTCGCGGTGAATAGCCAAATACCCCACCCAAGACCCCTACGGATGCGGCAAACTACCCGCTAAGAACTTGGCAGTTTGTGCACCCCTCCATGGGTCTATCCTAGGAGCAAAAACAGTAAAAAGAATTATACAATGACGGCTACAACCCCGACCCGGTTGTGCGGCCAAATAAATAAAATTATTACATCAATTTACATTTACAATGAATGAAAGAAAAACAAAAGCTCATCTCACATCCACCCCGGCTATTCACCCGCGACAGTCCAACACATTCATATACACAATCCAATATCAAACACAGATCATGTATAACCCCGACCAATCGACTTATAGCGATTAGCCGACGTTCAATACATGCAAACATCACAGATATAACCATCATAGTCAAAGTGCAGTGAAGTTCGGAAAAATACGGAATTATAGGACCCCAAAAGTAAATTTCTGTTCTGGAAAATCTGGGCACATATAATATATCTTAAAAATCCCAAAACCAACACAGAGACACACTGCACGAAAAACGATGCAGAGAGGACAACAAACGGCGGCGGTTCCGCGGCAAATGCCTACCTCATGCCGCGGAACCGCGGCGGTTTAGATGAATCAATGGATCGTTTTTCATGGGTGTTCACACAAAACCCTGAGCCGAATTTAGGTGTATAACAAATCTCGTTTTGACCAGAAAATTTTTTAACAGAAACTATGGTTTTGTAAAAGTTTGGTTTTTGGATTTTTCCGGTTCCGAACTTCGTTACACTTCACTACCAAGCTAGTTTAAGTTTAACCTGGCTCTGATACCACTGTAAGTCCACGTTGCGACCCCCGGTTCTTACGGGGAGGCGGAAACGGTATAAAAATCAAATTTTTAGCGCAAGGGGCAATATGGACTAAACAAAGTCGGGATCTTTAACTAAACTAAAACTAGCATACTTGCTAAAGAGATTTAGCTACTCGGATGAAGATGGTTATACCTAAACTTGAACTCCTCCTCCTTCAAACTTTTGTAGAGGTTGATGGTTCTCTTCTTGTCGCCTTCTTCCGTCGAAGATGGATCCACCTCGAGGGTTCGACCTTTGGGCTCTTTCTCGAACTTGGAGTGAACTAGAATCTCCGGCATGCCAAACCCTTGATCCTAGAGTGAGTAGAGAGTGTCTAAGGGGTGCTTTTCTTTTTAAAGAGAAGGATTCTCAACACATGAGAAGGGTTCTCTTTTGCTAGAGGAAGAAGAAGATGAAGTGAGGAGAGAGAGTTGTTATGATAAAGTGAGCTCTTTTTCTTTTGCAACCATAACATAAAGCAAAAGAATTATCAAATAATAATAATAATGAAAATGAAAAGGTTGATGGAAAGTTTAAGAATGACCATTATCATTTCAAACATTAAATGAATTTGCTAGAATCAAAGAGCATCTTTCTTTTGTAATGATGGTCAAAACTTCAACCATGGTCAACAAGTCAACCATGGTCAACAAGTCAACATGAAACCAACCATGACACAATTTCATTTTATTATATATTATTAATTGATATAACATAAATCCATTAGGGTTTGGAAAAAGACGACTGTCAACTGTGCATACGCACCCGTTCCGAAACCCTAATGAAAGTCCTCTTCCTCTTCCTCAAATAACTGTGCATACACACCTGCATCCTTGTTCCGAGGAACATGAATGCTGAGAGATAAAAGCAACCCCAAAACATATACCAGCATCTGACTCAAATCAGAGCCAGCCAGTAATATCCGTCCGGACTCCAAACGTGCACAAGTGCACGGATGAGAACGAACCCTGTCGCAAAACCATGCGACCTCCACTCTGTTTTGCCCAGAGGCGAATACCCTCTATGTGGGACTCTAAAGACTCGGCACTACGCTGGCAGTGGGTTTAACCACAGACCGCAAGCGGCACTAGCTGTGCGTAACGGTCCCCAGGTAGATGCCGACAAGAAGGCTGACGAGGTGAAACCCCATCTGAACTCCTACTGAGTCTGAATGTGACATTCTCCGTACAGTCCGGTCTGTTCGTCTGATACATCGCATGTCGGGCCTAGGGGGCGGTAAAACGTCAGTCCCCCAATAGCGGTACAAGTCGTGTCAGAGTGAAGCCGAAAACACCCTGAGATAAAACTGGAAACCTACCAGTATATCTCGCTTGCCCTGGCCAGGGACTACACGTGTAATGGCTCTCCTAGACACAGCGCGATGTCAACCCCCAATACCGGGAGAGACGAATCCTGTCTAACCTTCACTGCCTCCAAGTGCTTCGGGACTGCACCCAACCACCACCTGTTTGCACGACTCCTTTGAGCCGTGGTAGGGTAGTGATCAAAGTGCAGTGGGAACACACTCGAGGCGAAGTGCCAGTGTCAAGTCAGCGGACTAAGCTGTACTCATGTCACCTAGGAACTGATAACTGACGATAGGTATAATACCAACCTGTCAGTTCCCGACGAGTCCTGTCCAGTGTACTCGTAACCCAACGAGCACCCGTATACTATCTCCAGTACGACGTACTGATGGCTGTGGGACAGACCATCTCCCACACTGGGATGAGAAGCGCACACGCTAGTCTACTCCGGAGTATCGATGCCCTGTCTCGATAGTCCTACGACTAGGGACCTGTATAAGGATGTGCTTATAGATTACCCAGCCCCCACTAGTGTGACTGCCATCACAACGCTGGTAATCAAGCAAAGATCCTAAGGGCTCCACTAATGCGTATAAGTGATATACTGAAATAAACACAAGTACACATTGAAGTAGAAACAAACCAAGTAGCATACTACTATATTGAGCAAGATTGTTTATACAAGGTGAATATCCCAAGCTTCCATCAAGTAATATACAAACTAGTATGATACAGTAATGGCCTCTAGGGCATATACACTAACACTTTGTGGTGCTCTTGCGGGACCATGGCGATTTGCAAACTCCGATCATCGCTAGCGAAGGCTTGTATCGATGGCCGAGCAGAGAATACGATATTGACCTCATCTTCCGAGTCGCTGTCGAAGACCAGAATAGGGGTGGATGGTCCCGGCTTGTTGCATTAGGGCGGCCCAGAATAGACTATCTCTTTTTCCTCCTCAATATAACTCCTGAAGTCCGGAATAGTAGTGATAGCTTTGTTCTTGTCCTCCGGTTTGCGACATCTTTCTGTGTCTTCGAAATCTGGCAGGAAGTATTTGGCATCTTCATATTTGCGGACTTCGTTCATGGAGAATGGATTTAGTTCCCCTGTCACAGTGTACTAGAGATCATCTTTGAAGTACTCCATACACTGATGTTGTGTAGAAGGGATAATGTTGTACTCGTGTAACCAAGGCCGGCCAAGCAAAGCGTTATAGCAGGTCTTAGTGTCAATGACGTGAAACTTGATGTCAGTGACTAGTAGCCCAAAGAGCAACGTCAGTATCACAGACCCGAGTATCCGTGATGACTGGGAGTCAAACCTAGAGATAGTGATCTTATCCCGAGCGAGGTGTTGAACGCTCATGCAGATTTCCTTCAACACTATTACATTGAGGAGGTTAACGGAGGACCCATTGTCAACCAGAATTTTGCTTATCTTGATATCATGACAGTATCCGGAGACATAAAGGGGACGGTTATGCTCACACGTCCCAAGGAGGAGTTCTTTATCGCCGAAGGTAATATCGGCCGTGTGCACTTCTTCCAGCTCGTCCTTCATCTTTTCTTCGGCGAGGAACGCCTGGAACTGTTCGGGCTCTTGTAACGTCTTGATCAGATAATCTCTTGCTTCTTTTGATAACAAGAGGGCATCGAGAATGCTTAGCTGCGAAGGTAGCTTTCTCAAGTGTGCCAGAACGTTGTAATCCACCTTGTTTTTCTTTGACGGGTCCTTGGCTGTCAGCTCTTTGACGACATGATCATCTAGGGCGATGTTCTCAGGGATTTTTTCTTTCCCCTTATCTTTTCTATTCGACCCACTGTTCGCAGGCCCGAGATTCTTTTCGGGCAGCGTACGATTGCGCAGCTGAATATTCTCATAGGTCTTCATTTCTTCCATTTCGGATGTGGTTTTTTTGAAGAGAGGGCCAAGGGCTATTTCTTCATCAGAATCACTCCCAAAGGTGAGAACTTGCGAACCCCCAACGTCGACCATGTGACAGTTGCCGGTAGTTCTTTTACGCTCCCCGGTCGTATTTCTTTGCTCCCGATGAGTTTTGTGTTTCATCCGCTTGAAATGTTGTCGGTGAGCAATATATCCCTACCACCAGTTTTTAAAAGCGTTGCACTCTTCGGTGGGGTGCACGATCCTTCGATGATATAAGCAGTAGCTAGGATGTATATCCACTTCATCAGGAGTGTTTCCTCCGGAGGGTGGCAGCTTCATCCCCATCGATATGGCTTTGGCGAATCTTTTCCTCGTCTTGAACCTGCTTTTATTTGCGGCGGATGTACTTTGATCTAGTTGGAGTGTTTTGACTCTTTCGTCTAGTCGTCGGCGTTTGTCCTTTTCAAATATGGCCATCTCGCGCTCCCGATTAGCTTTCCTTTTCAGAAGAGCTTCGTTTAGGAATGTGTCAATCACTTCGTTTGATGGTCCTAGAAGTTCCGGTTCAGAATCTGCCCCTAGTTTCTCTGCATCCAGAGCTTCTTCACCATTTATTAACGAGTGAGAGATCACATGACAGCTTGACACATAATCCCCAGGTTCATCCGACGAGTCTTCTCCCTCATCGTCGTCGCTATTTCCGTCTTCAAGGATGTGGATGAGAAATTCTTGGAGTGTGACTGGGGTTCGCGCGCCTTCTGGTTATATTCTTCCAGCGCGTCAATCTGTTTTTGCAGATCCATGCGCTTGTCACCATGCTTCACGGGCTTTTTCGTCTTCTTCTTCTTCGAAGACTTTGACGGCTGGGTGTGGGCGATTTGACTATCACCACCAATCTTTGGAGTCGGGCACGGTTTCAGCATTCCCTTGATGACTTCGGGTTCCAGTGGATTCTTCCACCTGATTTCCGGGCATGTTTGGAGATCCTTCAGCATTCTTTTCGTCTTGGTTGAATGAACGACCTCCCATGGAGCTTCTTCTATAAAAGAGCATGATGCCCCCGGTGTGTCCCCCTTTTAAGAGTGTGCGGCTGCGGCAGGCTTACTTTCCAATTCTCTGACAGTGCGAACTTGCCCTGTTGGTATTGGTCTTCGATCTAGCCTTTAAAGACGAAGCATTCTTCAATTGGATGGCATGTCGTTTGGTGATAGGGGCAATAATTGGGATTATTAGCCTCACCGGGTTGCAACGGGCGTTTTGGATTCGGCAAATTAATGAGCCTGTTGCGCAACGCCAGCTCGAACAATCTCCTCGTTTTGTCCTGGGGAAACGAATAAGGGCGCTTTATTTTCTCATTATAGAATCGCCGTCTCTCGTCTAGGCGATCAATTAATTTTGGATCACTGGGCTGCTGTTGAGTATTGGCAACGAAGGTCGCTTTCCCTTTCCCTTTTTCATTCCGCGGCTCCGGCTTCGAAGAGGAAGGCCTATGGCCCATCTGGTCCATTTGGGCCAGCTTATTGTTGGAGATAGGGCCCTCAGAGTCAATTATTGGATCACAGGCACGTGATTGCAATGATTGAGAGAGGAACTATACCGGTAGGACAGTCTTACTCAAGATGATAGTATGCTATCTGGTTTATCTTTATCATCGTGTACTGTTTTAGGTGACCTTACAGGTCGCTAGTACACGTTGATAGAGCCCCTAGGATTCTTGCTTGACTGCCAGCAGTATGAGAGCGATCATATACATGGGAGCTGGGGTCTATAAGCACATCCTTAAAAGGTCCCTAGTCGTGGGAGTTTCGAGACAGGGCATCGATACTCCAGAGTAGACTAGTGTATACAGTCGAGACCCCGATGAGGAGCGGTGGCCGGTCTCACAAGCCACTGGTGTCAGTTGGTTCACCTAAGATGTATACAGGTGCTCATTGGGTTATGAGTACACCGGACAGGACTCGCCGGGAACATGCAAGTTGGTCTTATACCTGACGTCAGATAGCAATTCCCTGGTGACATGTGTACAGGTTAGTTCATCGACCTGAGATCGTCATTTGTCTCGTGTGAGTTCCCACTGTACTTTGATTACTACCCTACCACGCTCAAAGGAGACGTACAAATAGGTTTTAGTTGGGTACAGTCCCGTGCCACATGGAGGCAGTGAGCGGATCTGCAGGGGTTCGTCTCTCTCGGTATTGGGGGTGAGGTCGTGCTGTGTCTAGGAGAGCCATTACACGAAGTCCTTGGCCAAGGCAGGAGATTTACTGGTAGGTATTCCAGTAGTATCTCAGGGTGTTCTGGACTACACTCCGACACGACTTGTACCGCTTTTGGGGGTCTGACTTTTACCAACCCCCTAGGCCCGCCATGCGATACTCATAGACGAACGGACCGGACTGTACGGATATTGTCATTGACAGGCTCAGTAGGGTGTCAGGATGAGTTCGCTCATCGACGTCCCTTTTGGTCAATACCTGGTAGCCCGTTACGTATGGAATACCTCTGACGTGCTAGTGGTTAAATCCACAAACAAAGTATTGACGAGTCTTTAGAGTCCCCCACAGAACAGTTTCTCAAGTTTCGGGCGAAACGCTGTAGAGGCCGTATGGAGATATGGCAGGATTCGATCTTATCCGTGCGGTATTACACGGATCATGATCGGACGGATAATACTAGCGGGCTTTGGTTTAAGCCGGATCCTAGTATTGTACAGTGTAGATTTTGTCTCTTTGCATTTGTATTCAGTGGGAATACAAATGCGGGTATGTATATACAGTCGCGGGGTTTTCCTGTAATTTATTACGAGATCAGTTTTTTGAAGTTGCCAGTTTGCATTCCGTTCCGGCCAGTTTTCCTTTGTTCCTTCACGGCCGGATTTTTCTGATGGAGGGGCTTATTTGCAGTTGTGCAAATTACCTTTGTGGAGGGAGTTATTTGTATATGTGGCTTCATGATGGTTCTATGCATCATGAGATTCTTTTTACATCTCTTCCTTTGCATTTATTGTGATGGAATTTTGAAAGGATTGATTTGGAAAATGGTGTGACCATTTTCTTCTCATTTACCATGACTTTTCTTCTCTTGATTATTCATTCATTTTTCCTCCACCATTGAGATGAGGCCGGCCACATTTAGGGGGAGAGAGAGAGGTTCATTTTTGGGAGAGGAAATTCTTCATCTCATTCCTTGCTAGAAAATGAGAGCACCATTTTTCCTCCATAGTTCTTTCTTTACTCCACCATCAATGGCAACTTCATAAACCCCAAGAGACAATACATTCTACACTTCATCTACAGCATTTCTTGGACACGTCGACTTGCCAACTTCATGCCCGAGTTTTCTCGGTCCAGAGGTAGGAGCCCGTAAAAGAACCCGGCGATGTGGTGCCCGTTCCGACGAGGAGATGAAGACCGGAGATTCCGCGAGGAGATCGGAGTGGAGGCCGAAGACCGAAGGACACGGATCGCTCGGTATAGCTTCCTTCCCTTTTTCTAGTTTGCTAGAGTTAGGTTAATGGCCCGATCCGAGTTTTAAAGTGCGCGGTGGTGCCAGTTTCTAGGTTTTAGAAAAGTTTCGTTTCCGCATTCCGGCGTCGGATTGATGGCCGGGGCGCCGCCGTGAACTTACACTGGTATCAGAGCCACGCCATTAACCTAGTCTAGCTTGCTCTAACGTGTTTACAAGTTCGATCGAACGGATTTTCCGAAAACCCGATTTCAAGTGCATCTGTTTTCTGTCGATTTGTTTTTGGCTCGAAATTTTTTTTTGAACATTGCAGAAACACTTTCAGGGAATTATAAGCATTCTGTGAAAATTTGATCGCGTGACGTCACCTTTACACCGCGGAACCTCGGCCAAACCCACGCATTGGCCACGGTTCCGCCGCTATCTTGACTGTTCATTGCATCAAAATTTTACAGAGAGCTTCTGAGTTGAAAATGGGGTTTTTGGAATGTTCTGTTTGGGCCCAGATTTTCTTTGAGTGCTACAGTAGTGCTTGGGGCCCACTTCGGTAAATTTGATCGATCGAAAATTTTAAACATGTTAGTTCACAGTATTTACATTATATCTGCGACCGTGAATGTCATTTGATCAGTAAATCCTGTCTAACTGCTATAGCCCTTTTAGACGGATTTGCGAACGTGACATTCACGTTGATGTTCTGTGTTGTGCTGTGTTGTTGCGGATTGGTCGTGGGGGATAGCCTGGATGCAATGGTAGTACAGTTTGGTTGATTATGTACATTTGATATTGCGGGGCGAGCGTCCGACATGTGGACTGCCGTCACTGCCTGTTTGTATATTATTCTTTTGGGGCACGACCGGGCTGAGGTCGATGTACCCGTCGTATGTATATTTTACTTTCTGTACTAGGATTACCCCAAGGAGGGGTGCACGGATAGCCGGGTTCTAGAGGGCAACGGGCCCGCATCTCATGGCGTTGAGACGGAAGGGGCTTTACTCTAGAATTGGCGGGCTATTCGCCGCACTCGTAGGGGGTACAGGTTGACCCAGGAGGGGTGCCCAAGTTACCGGATTCCGTGAAGTGCTGGGTGGTCCATTCACGTTGCTGAAGGGGGCTGCCTCGCTTCAGGTTTTGGCGGGTAACTTGCCGCACCCGTAGGGGTCTAGGATTTCATTGCACAGGCTATCCACACGACCAAGGTAACGTCGGGTTTCAGTAGCGGCTCTATGAAACCCGGGGATCCCAGATATCTGTATTGTTCTGTGATGCTTATTACATTTCTGTGATGTTGCATTTTATCACGCCTTGAGCGAATATTATATATTGATATATATACTAGTAGATGTTGTATATGTTTTGCATCCACGCTAGTCCTGTCCCAGCTCTGTCGTTAGTTAAGTAACCTAACGGGTGATGACGGGACCCAGTGGCGAATGCGGATGGCATATACGTACATCATTATTTTCGTTCTTTATTGGTGTGATCAATTGATGGGACTGCATTGATTCGGATCAATGCAAGCTAAACAAACCTATTCTGATGTTGTTGGAACATTTTTCAAAAAGCTGTTATTGGAAAGGCGTTCTCTTTTGTTTTGCACAGTGGTATTCAGTTATGAATATCCAGCACCTCAGTCGACGAGGCAAGGGCCGAGATCCCTTCACCGGGAGTGACCCCTTGGACAGAAGTTTGCGTCAGGGCAATAACTTCACTATAGCCGTTTACTTTTGCTTTGCATCGTGGTATTCAGTTGGAATATCCTGCACCTCATTCTACGGGGAAAGAGCCGAGATCCCTTCACCGGAAGTGACCTCTTTAGCAAAGGTTTTCGTCACTATATTTTTATAAAAAGCTATCCGGTTCCTTCAACGATATCAAGTTCATTACGTTAAAGGTTTTTCGCCAAAAACCATTCGTAGCCCTCCGTCATTTCAGACGGGTAGCACGTAGTATTCATGCTATATTTGTTGGCCTTAGTCAAGGCATAGTGTATGGTAGCTGCTTGTTACCTTTCTGCTGCATAGATAGATGCGTTGGTTGGGACAGTCGTATAGCCTTGTTAGCCCTAGTCAAGGGCATGTACGGGTGGGTTCAAATTAACCTGAACAATGACGGGTAGAACTTGACATGTGACTTATGATTTGTTGGCCTTAGTCAAGGTCATAAGAGCATGGGGCAAAAATCACATCGGGAGTTTCTAAAGAAACTGAAACTTGCCAGATATGCGCATACCTTCTGGAGTGTGATAACGTAAGCGGATTCCGTCACGTTATCATGCGATAATAGTTGGATCCCGATTCCCGCTGATGAGTTGGTTTACTCCTCGGGTGATCCCGACTAATTCTCCTTTCAGGTTTGGAGGAGAATTTGACGGTATAGTGGGAGGTTTTCTGATTAGATAAAGTGATAACCATTCTGATCTAGGTTAGAGTGCACGCTGAGTGTTTCTTTTCTCTCTTTCTTTGGCAGCGACTATGACCTGACCCTTGACTATGACTCAGTGACCAAGTTGACCGAACCTTCTTAAACACTGGCTTTTGGATTGTCAGAGTTGCATACCTCATTGCCACTCCTACTTTTACCCTTTTTCTCCAGGACACCCCGTATTACTACGAACGTCCACTTCCATTGGATAAAACCATCGTATGGTTATATACGAACTCGAAGAAATTTATTCGAGGATGGTTTCTGGTTCTGGGAAAAACGAATAGGACTATTCAGTTGTCTTTTCCTTTTACCTTCTCTCAGGTTGCGAGTGCTCCTTGGATTAGGACAGTACACCTATTACGCAAATTGGATAGTCTTTTTCCAAATCTTAGGCTGGTGCCGAACGGTAGGGAATGAAGAAAGCCGATTAGCCTAAGTGCGGTGTACAGAAGGTATTAAGTTAAGACAAATAAAGGGATTAGAAGGAGGGCAAAGTAAATTGCGACTGCTATTCACAACCAAACCAAGTATTTCATTACCACTCTCATTTCACCTTTATATTTCTCCAGGACACTCCGTATCACTACGAAAATCCACAGTTATTTGGATACTCCATCGTATGGTTATATACGAACTCGAAAGGAACTTGTTCCAGTTCGGGGATGGATTCTGGTTCGGGAGAAATAGGAATAAGGTTTATTCGGTTGTCTTTTATCTTCACCTTCTCTCGCATTGCGAGTGCTCCTAGGATTAAGACAGTACACCCATTATGCTTATTGGATAGTCTTCTTCCAAACCATAGGCTGGTGCCGAACGGTAGGGAAGGAAGAAAACCATTTGGCCTAAAGTGGTGTACAGAAGGTAATGACTAAAGACATATAAAGGGATTTGGAGAGGTGGAAAAGAAATATACGGTTAAAGTTGTGAATCTGGATAATGGAAGAGGCATTACTAGGAATACCCGGATACCCCTACGAAACATTTCAATGTTTCAGTTTCACTGTGTACTGTTAAAAGAAAACTGATTTCCCAATTAGACACTTGCTCCAGGGTATGTATTTAACATGTATGATTCTCACATCTGTATGGTTTTACAGATGATGAGTGGGAGTAAGCTATTGGGAATTAGGTGATCATCCTCATTATATCAGAATTCGTTGTAATTGGTGATATTTGAGGAAGTCACCTGGATTGTTTGCCGGACGGCAAATATCTGGTTTTGAATATCCGTTATAATGCACCAATTTCAAATTGATATATCTGTACGTCTATTTTTATAGAGTGAGATATACCTTTTTGAAATTATGTCTATGACATTTACCTATATCAGTGGATGGTTAGGTAAGGAGTATTGAACAGCGGTGTAATTCTTCTTAACCATAAGTACAGTTTTCATCCTACGACACACAGTGAATGAGTCACTAGACTCAAGGGACTTATACAAAGTATTGTATATTGTCCAGTGTCCATTAGGACAGAGGGGTTGGTCCTCGTACTATATTCGGTTTACTTATGACTTCTCTAGTTTTTAGACAAGTGTTTCGTAGAAACGCAAGGTCCGAATTTTGAGAAGTTATAGGTATAAGAGTAAAGTAGAGAACCAGATGTTGCAAGTATCGGGATTCTTCAAGGTGGTCGAAGATGTAGATAGTTGCGTATGGTATTCAGTTGATAGTAATGGATATTAAGAGAACTTGCTTCTCTTTCGGGTTACTCATAATTGGAAGCATTCCTAAGTTGAGTAACGCTCATCGGCCTCTTTCTATTTAGTTGATATGCACTGGAGACAGCTGCATGATTTGAATCTGGTTCAATTAAATCAGTGCCTCTGTTTTTTGTATTGGATATAGAACAGTTCATATCTTAACATTGTTAAGATACGGGGAGTTGTCCAGCTTTTGCTTAAAACCAGACTGTGGATGACTCAAGGCACGTTTCTGTAGTGGCTGTTTGTGGGTTGACCCAGGCTATGACGAGGGTTGACTTTCTACCATCTGGAAGATCAATAGTGATATTGTTCTTGACTCGCCACAGTTATAATAAAAATGGATTTTTTCAGAAAACAGTAGTGGGAGTATGGTAGAACTGGAAGTGATTCCAGAACCGCAAACGATTACGGAAAATTTGATAAGAACCTATAGATTCAATTTGGTTTGACATTCCATTGGCCACTCCGCAGATATGGTGGGTAACCTCAGGCACCCGAGAGGTACTCCGGTAGCCTCAAGGACGGTGACAGGGAGGTTCTTGTTTACCCAGACTTGCCATTGCTGTTGTTCCAGACTGTGAGACCCGGCAGGAGGATGACTATAGCGTCATTCTAAACTAGCTTTAGAAGTGTACGTCTATATGACTTTGCCAGAGGGTTGTCGTAGTCAGTGGGAGCAGCGGAAGCATGGTGGACAAGTGGCTTATGTCTATTTATAGACTAAAGCAGATATAGCGGAGATAGATCATCTATTTCTGATGTGAAAATCATAGATTTGACTTCATCAGAATAGGGGATGGAACTGTTAAGAAGGTAGTAGGGTGTGATGTCCTGGTATTTGGATGATATACACAGAGTAGGAAGTGAAATTCCTATACTACGGTCGGTTATACTTTGGTTGTCACACAGTAGTTTCTCCACATAGGACTTGGATATTATATCAGACATTCTGGGTACTAGATTTATGGTCTAGATTTGGGTAGTTTCCCAATCTGGGTACTTTGACAGCATTCTAAAGGTGTTTTAGAATGGACGACTCCTGGCACGGTAGTGTACCTGCAGGTGATGGAGTCACCCTCTCTAAAGGTGTCTTACAGACTAAAGTAGAGAGGGATGTGCATGATTGGCAGATCACTTCCTTAGGCAATTGAGTCAATCATGAGATGTCAAGTACCACACCAGATGTTGTTCTTGCAGTAGATGCAATAAGTTGATATTGATCCAATCCTGGAGAAACATTCAGAAGCAATATTAGAACATAAGTGGATGTTCTAGGGATTTGATAACGGCAGCCTCCTTTAGGAGACGGTTATCATTCCAGGCTTCCAAGGTGACCTGGATGACAGAGTGGCTGTCAGAGTTATAGTTTTCCCTCTGGCGAGGGGCAGTATTATGGACAGGTGGTCCAGGCAGATACTGAGGGAGGCATGGCGCAGGACACTGATTAAGTTCAGTCGACGATACAGTCTAAGAAGTTTGGATTTGGAGTTCACTTATGAACTAGGTCCCATCAGACATCCAAACATATTCTAAGACAGGTATTGCTCATTTCGGGAGATGGCTTTCTCCGCGAATTTGAGATAAAGAGAGACATCAGAGCGGATCCACTCACTGAGGCTATTCCTCGAACGCAATAGTTTCGCAAACGGGCTTTGTGAGACTGATTAGTAGAGGAGTTGAGTGTTCGGTATCACACGGGCTGTGAGTATGCGACATCGCAATAATTACCCTTGAGTGCAAGTGAGAGATTGTTGGAGATAGTGCCCTCAGAGTCAATTATTGGATCACAGGCACGTGATTGCAATGATTGAGGGAGGACCTATACCGGTAGGACAGTCTTACTCAAGATGATAGTATGCTATCTGGTTTATCTTTATCATCGTGTACTGTTTTAGGTGACCTTACAGGTCGCTATTACACATTGATAGAGCCCTTAGGATTCTTGCTTGACTGCCAGCAGTATGAGGGCGATCATATATGTGGGAGCTGGGGTCTATAAGCACATCCTTAAAAGGTCCCTAGTCGTGGGAGTTTCGAGACAGGGCATCGATACTCCAGAGTAGACTAGTGTATACAGTCGAGACCCCGACGAGGGGCGGTGGCCGGTCTCACAAGCCACTGGTGTCAGTTGGTTCACCTAAGATGTATACAGGTGCTCATTGGGTTATGAGTACACCGGACAGGACTCGCCGGGAACATGCTAGTTGGTCTTATACCTGACGTCAGATAGCAGTTCCCTGGAGACATGTGTACAGGTTAGTTCATCGACCTGAGATCGTCATTTGTCTCGTTTGAGTTCCCACTGTACTTTGATTACTTCCCTACCACGCTCAAAGGAGACGTGCAAACAGGTTTTAGTTGGGTACAGTCCCGAGCCAAATGGAGGCAGTGAGCGGATCTGCAGGGGTTCGTCTCTCCCGGTATTGGGGGTGAGGTCGCGCTGTGTCTAGGAGAGCAATTACATGAAGTCCTTGGCCAAGGCAGGAGATTTACTGGTAGGTATTCCAGTAGTATCTCAGGGTGTTCTGGACTACACTCCGACACGATTTGTACCGCTTTTGGGGGTCTGACTTTTACCAACCCCCTAGGCCCGCCATGCGATGCTCATAGACGAACGGACCGGACTGTACGGATATTGTCACTGACAGGCTCAGTAGGGTGTCAGGATGAGTTCGCTCATCGACGTCCCTTTTGGTCAATACCTGGTAGCCCGTTACGTATGGCTAATACCTCTGACGTGCTAGTGGTTAAATCCACAACCAAAATATTAACGAGTCTTTAGAGTCCCCCACAGACCAGTTTCTCAAGTTTCGGGTGAAACGTTGTAGAGGACGTATGGAGATATGGCAGGGTTCGATCTTATCCGTGTGGTATTGCACGGATCATAATCGGACGGATAATACTAGCAGGCTTTGGTTTACGCCGGATCCTAGTATTGTACAGTGTAGATTTTGTCTCTTTGCATCTGTATTCAGTAGGAATACAAATGCGGGTATGTATATACAGTCGTGGGTTTTTCCTGTAATTTATTACGGGATCAGTTTTCTGAATTTGCCAGTTTGCTTTCCGTTCCGGCCAGTTTTCCTTTGTTCCTTCACGGCCGGATTTTTCTGATGGAGGGGCTTATTTGCAGTTGTGCAAATTACCTTTGTGGAGGGAGTTATTTGAATATGTGGCTTCATGATGGTTCTATGCATCATGAGATTCTTTTTACATCTCTTCCTTTGCATTTATTGTGATGGAATTTTGAAAGGATTGATTTGGAAAATGGTGTGACCATTTTCTTCTCATTTATCATGACTTTTCTTCTCTTGATTATTCATTCATTGTTCCTCCACCATTGAGATGTGGCCGGCCACATTTAGGGGGAGAGAGAGAGAGGTTCATTTTTGGGAGAGGAAATTCTTCATCTCATTCCTTGCTAGAAAATGAGAGCACCATTTTTCCTCCATAGTTCTTTCTTTACTCTACCATCAATGGTAACTTCATAAACCCCAAGAGACAATACATTATACACTTCATCTACAGCATTTCTTAGACACGTCGACTTGCCAACTTCGTGCCCGAGTTGCCTCGGTCCAGAGGTGGGAGCCCGTAAAAGAACCCGGCGATGTGGTGCTCGTTCCGACGAGGAGATGAAGACCGGAGATTCCGCGAGGAGATCGGAGTGGAGGCCGAAGACCGAAGGACATGGATCGCTCGGTATAGCTTCCTTCCCTTTTTCTAGTTTGCTAGAGTTAGGTTAATGGCCCGATCCGGGTTTTAAAGTGCGCAGTGGTGCCGGTTTCTAGATTTTAGAAAAATTTCGTTTCCGCATTCCGGCGTCGGATTGACGGCCGGGGCGCCGCCATGAACTTACACTTATCAATCAAGGACTGGAAAGTTGTCGGCTTGAAAAACATCATGAATTGGGAGATGGTCGCTTGAGGGTCTAGAGTGCCTATGAACATGCCCACCGCAGGCACTTTTTCGATGCGCTGCTCGCACTTCGACTATAAATTCCGCCACTGTATTCCGTATTGCACCCACATTTCGCCTGGCTTTACCCTGGCGTTAATCAATGCGGTGATCGGGGTGCGCTCTCTAGCGCTTGCGAATCTCTGTGTAAACAGCAGCTCCATCTCCGCAAATGTCTTGATAGAGTCATTTAGAAGTTCAGAATACCACTCGAACGCCGTCTCTGACAAGCTGCCAACAAATTGGCGGAGCAGGAGTTTATCATCACCTCCAGTGTTGCCGCACAAGGCTCTGAATTAAGCGACATGCTGATGCGGATTTCCCGTCCCCTTATATACGTGGAATTTGGGGATCGTGTATCCCGGCGGGTACTTTATTTGGTCGTAACAACCCGGATAGGGTCGTCCAGTTTTAACAATTTGCCCAGCCGCTTCATTCGCATGATGAGCTCGTATTTGCTGAGCGATGTAATCATCCAGAGCGGCCTTGGAGATAGTCTCCTCCTTGGCTGCTGAAAGAGCCGGAGGAGGGTTCGATGACTCTCCTCTGTCGTCTTCAATGATGATCGGGGGGTCTTCAGCTAGAGGTTCCGGCTGTAACATCATTCCGTCCATGTCTTGGAACAAAAGAGCCAGTCTTTTTATATTGGCTGCCTGTTCTGTGACCTCTTTTTCTTTCCTCTCAAGCATTCTTCGGAGGAATTCAGCATCAGTTTTTTGTTCCTGACACTACTCTGAGGTCTCTAGACTTTCTTTCGGCCCAGTGAGTGCAGCCATTGCAGCCAGCATCTCCTGAAGTTTCTGCTGTTGTTGCTCCTGAGCCTTCGTTATCGATCGGATAAGCGGTCGATGACCCGTAGAAGCACGACTTTCCTCTTTTCCAGAAGCCATATAAACGGTGTGTACCACCATGCCCCCGGACTTAGGGTGTTTAAGTTCGGTGTCCTTGTGGTTCGTCGCGGACACGGGGGCCTTCTCTGGCCTCCTTCTCTTATGAGCGGTTGAAGTTGAGGAAGCCATTGCAGCGGGCACCCAGACAGATGAAATCTTCTGTGGTATCACGGGATGGTCCTTTTCTTGCCGAGCTTTAATCTTCTTTGATCGGCGGGAATAGTCTTGGTCAATTACCGATTCCTGAACCTGTCGCCAGACTTTGTAAATTTTGGAGGACAGCCGCTGAGGGGGCTGCTTCGGTTTCTTTTCTGTAGCATTCTCCACAGGTGGAGGAGATCTTTTCAGCACAGCAATTGGCGAATTCCTGCGCACCTTGTTAAGCAGTTCAAAACTGTTCCCGGTTGGAACAGCAACATCGATTTCCACCGTTAGAGCTGGTGGAGTAAGTCCGGACGGAGAGCTGCCCCCAGCCTTCCTTACTCGGCGCCAGTGACGACGGCGAGCATGTCGCGCGGATGGTGTAGGTTTAACTATGGGGATGGCTTTGTCATGCCCCCTGTCATGGCGGAGGATTGTCGCCGGTGTCAGCCTTTTGAAGACTGACGTTCGCCGAGAAGTAATGTCCAACCTATCGAATACAGACCTCTGGGCAGAGGTGACTTCGCCTGGAGCGGGAGACGGAGTGGCCAGCCTTGTGAAAACTGACTTCTTGGCAGGAGAAGCCTCTCCGATGATTTCGTCCGCTTGAGCCGGGATGGCCATCCGCTTTGGGATGGCTGCTTCAGGTATTGCGGGCTTGTTGGCGTTCTAGCCCAGTCTGTTAAAAACTGAGGCATTGGATTTGGACGACCCGTTGAAAGGGGCCACAGTAGTGGTGAGCCGATCAAAGACCGACTTCTTAGGATCTTCCGACGGTAAAGGGGCGTTGAAGCTCATTGGTGGGATCATGGTCCCGAAGAATAGCCCAGTGGTAGCTTATGTTACTTGGTCCACCGGCATTGTGAAAACGGAGGCCGCTTGGGGCCCATAGGTTACTCTTCCAGATGAGGTGGAACGGGAGTTGCACATGCAGTTGGAGCAGTTAGAGGCCATTGATGTTCTTTTTTCTGCACAGAGCAAAACCAAATCTTAGTATCTCGAACCCAAGGGCAACCATATTAAACCGCGATTCGTTCGCGAACACGACATACGAAGTGTGGAGTGGAAAGAGGAAAAGGTCCCACCGGGCGTGCCAGAATCTGTTCTCCGCCGAAAGACGCGACCGGGACGTTGGGAAGTCCGGGCATGAACTTCGAGGGCAGATGCTATTTGGTGCTATCCGTCCACCTCTCCAAAGATGCCAAGTTGATTTATGACACCATGTATCGAAGGTTTAAACGGATGCGGCCGATGTAGCAGGCTTCGTCAGATTCCCCCTCATTTGAGGGGTTTTTTTATTGTGGGGACGCTCTTCCCTGCAGGCGCAAGCTCCTGCAGTTAATTACGCTACCGCATCGCGGTAACCACTTTCTCCTTCTCCAGATGGTCACTTCGTGTCGTGGATGTTTGTTTTGTTTTTGGTTGCCCGTGGATTGTATACGGAGACTAATTTATGTTGTCGTCCGTAGGGCGTAAATTAGTCCAAATCCGTATCCTCTTAGATTTGGGTTTGGGGTTGGGTTTAAGGATACGTTGGTCTCATTTTAGACTAAGATCAACTTAAACGTTTGTTAAGGATACGTTAGTCTAATTTTAGACTAAGATCAACTTAACGGGATCGTTTAGATCCAACAAAAGAGCATTTGGACTCTATTGTTTAGTTTAGGGACATTGCGATCGATTAGTTTAAGGACATTACGGTCCAATGTTAGTTTAAGGACATCACGGTCCAAGGTTAAGGACATCATAGTCCGTGGGTTTAAGGACCCCACAGTCCGAGATTAAGGACATCATAGTCCATGGGCTTAAGGACCCTACAGTCCGGTTTAAAGACGTCATAGTCTATGAAATGTATGGTTGTCAGGACCCGTCACCTCTCTGAAGACGTTAAAGGATTACAACGACAAATATCAGAGGAGTAAAGAGATGTACCCTTGAACCGATATGGATTGAGAGATCAGTAGTCCAAATTTGGGACTAAGATCAAAAGATTAATGAGCACATGTGGGCTCAGTTAATCTGAATTAAGGACTTATGGCCAGTCTTGGGCTAAGTCCAATCAAGTTAAAATGTTTAACATTTATTTTGGGCTGTTGAGCATTTATTTGGGCTTAGCCCCTTTAAACAATGCTGAGCATTGATTTGAATTTCTGACAATTTTTGTCTTTTATAGAATGCTGAGCATTCATCATAGCTTTAGGGCTTTAATAAAGAACAATTTATGTTCTATTAGCGCACACGTGAAGAGGACGTGGCGCTCTTGGCGCCAATCAAAGAGCGCAGAGCGCTTCTGCTAGGTAGCGCACACGTGAGGAGCATGTGGCGCGCTTGGCGCTAAGCGCCGGATAATGGGCGAATTGCGCTAGTTTGTGAGCGCAAGGCGCTATTTTATGAGCGCAAAGCGTTGTTTTTTCAATGGCGCACACGTGAGGAACACGTGGTGCGCTTGGCGCTGAGCGCCAGCCGAAGAGTGCAGATAGCTATTTGTTAAGTTGTGCATACGTGAGGAGCACGTGTTGCGCTTGGTGCTGAGCGGAAAGCGCTAGTTTATGAGTGCGAAGCGCTGTTTGATCAGTTTTATGATCCGAGAAATAAATTCTCTTCTTTATAAGAGACTTTGTCTCAAGATTCTAAGAACAAAAGTTCTTAATTTATAGGAGATGTTTCAATCTCTTACTTTGATGAAAGGCTTTGCCTTTATGGATCTGTGATCCTTAAGAGAATTGAATTATTCTCCCCCTTTTTTTATAATGAGATGTTCATGATCTCTTTGTGTAAAAGACCTTAGTCTTGTAGATCTATGATCTTAAAGGAAGAAGTAAATTCTTCTTTTTAATTATGAGATGATTTCATCTCTCTGTTCATCATTTTTTTTACCTTGACGAAAATCTTTTTTTTTATGAGAGCTCGGCTCTTCTTTCTGAGATCTCTCAAAGCTTATGGGGGGAATTCCTCTGTATGTTTTCTGTATCTCCTGAGACTTGAAGTCTAGGGGCCTTTATATAGGGCGAGCTGATTTGTTCAATCAGTTAGGGAGATCTTTTCTCCAATTGATTTGGGGATTTCCCCACCGTTGGATCTTTGATCCAAGGGCTTCTGATTTACAGAAGTCAATCTTCTTGTTTTTAACAAGATTGGGAAATCTTTCTATACAGAATTTTTCTGTACTTTTGGTGATTTTTAATCACCACTGGATCATTGATCCAACGGTGCTCTGGTTTACAGAGCACAATCACGTTGTTTGGAAAGATTTTGAGGAATCTTTCCTTAACAGAATTTAATTCTGATTAATTAATGATTTATCATTATTATTGGATCCTTTGATCTGACGGTGGGGAGCTTTTAGTTCCAGCGCTAGCGCACTCGTGCTTTGCACGTGGTGCGCTGATTAGAGCGCAGTGCCCTCGGCGCTAGCGCACACGTGCTTTTCACGTGGTGCGTTGCTTATAGTGCAGCGCTAGCGCACACGTGTTTTGCACGTGGTGCGCTACTTAGGGCGCAACGCACTTGGCGCTGCTATGAAGCGTTGCTTCATTTCAAAATTTGAATTTTAAACAGAGTTTTGCTCTGATTGGGGGAAACATGTGTGACCCTCCGATGGTACAAGCAGTAGTTAGGATGTACATCCGCTTCTTCAAGGCATATACCGCCAGGAGTATTTCCTTTGGGAGATGGCAGCTTCATTCCCATTGACAGGGCTTTAGCGAACCGTTTCTTTGCCTTAAGCTTTCTTTTGTCTGCCGTGGGCATGCTTCGATCTGGTTGGAGTGCTTTGCGACTCATCCCTACCGTGACTTCTTCAGCTTGATGCCGACGCCTGGCTCTTTCGAATATGTCCATTTCACGTTCTTGATTAGCTTTGCTCTTCTGACGGGCTTCGTTCAGCAGCATGTCAATCATCTCGTCCAACGGTTCCAAGGGTTTTGGCACCGATCCTGCCCCCAGTTCCTCTTTGTTATCTTTTAATGCCGAGTGAGCTTCTTCGTTATATAGCGACGAATGAGAGATCATGTGGCAACTTCCAACATAATCTTCGGGTTCCTATGACGAGTCGTCTCCCTCATCATTGTCGTTATCTCCACTTTCAAGGATATGGTTGAGAAACTCTTGGAGCGTGACTGGGGTTCGCGCCTTCTGGTTGTATTCCTCCAGCGCGTCAATATGCTTTTACAAATTCGTGCGCTTGTTGTCAGGCTACGTGGGATTCTTGGTCTTCTTCTTTTTCTTCGAAAACTTTAACGGCTGGGCCTGCATGTTTTTCCCATCGTTACCAATTCTCGGTGTTGGGCGCGGTTTCAGCATCCCCTCAATGATTTCTGGCTCTAGCGGGCTTTTCCACATGATTACCGGGCATGCTTGAAGATCCTTCAGTATTCTTTTAGTTTTTGCCGAGAGAACAACTTCCCATGGAGCTTCCTCTATAAATGAGCATGATGCCCCCGGCATATCCATCTTTTTCGGAGCGTGCGGTTGTGGCGGGTTTACCCTCCAATTTTCAGACAACGCGAATTTTCCTTGCTGGTACTGGTCCTCAATCCAGTTCTTGAAGATGAAGAAATCTTCGATTGGATGGCCCAATACTCGGTGGTAAGGGCAGTAATTGGGATTGTTGACGTCACCGGGCTGCAATGGGCGTTTCGGATCTGGCAGGGTGATGAGCCTGTTGCGCACCGCTAGTTCGAACAATCTCCTCGTTTTATCCCGGGGAAACGAGTAAGGACGTCTCAACTTCTCATCGAGGAATCGCGGTTTGTTGCCTTGGCGAGCAACTTGTTTCGGGTCACTCGGCTGTTGCTAAGCGTTGGCGACAAAGGTCGCTTTCCCTTTGCCCTTTTCATTTCGAAACTCCGTTTTTTAGGAAGACGGTCTATGGCCCATCTGGTCCATTTGGGCCAACTTATCGATCAAGGCTTGGAAGGTGGTCGGCATGAAAAACATCATGAATTGGGATATAGTTGCCTGCGGATCCAGGGTCCCCACGAACATGCCCACGGTAGGTGCTTCTTCTATGCGTTGTTCGTATCTCGACCATAAGTTCTGCCACCGAATTGCATACTGAACCCAAGTCTCTCCCCGCTTCACCTTGGCATTGATCAATGCCGTGATCAGGGTTTGTTCGCTGGCGCTTGCAAAATGCTGGGTGAATAGAAACTCCATTTCTGTGAATGTTTTGATGGAGCCATTCGGAAGCTCCGAGTACCATTCAAATGCCGTCTCCGCTAAGCTGCCGATGAATTGGCGAAGCAACAGTTTGTCATCACCTCCAGTATTGCCGCAGAGAGCCCTGAACTGAGTGACGTGCTGATGGGGATTGCTCGTACCCTTATACATATGAAATTTAGGGATTGTGTATCCTGGCGAGTACTTAATTTGATCGTACCAGCCTGGATAGGGTCGTCCGGTTCTGACAACTTGGCCAGTTGCTTCATTTTCCTGATGAGCCCGTATTTGTTGAGCTATCTAGTCATCAAGAGCAGCTTTTGAGATCGTCTCCTGTCTGGCTGCTGATAAAGCCAGAAGAGGGTTTGATGTCTCCCCTCTGCCATCTTCAATGATTACTGGGGGATCTTCGGCTGGAGGGTCCGGTTGGATCATCATCCCGACCATATCTTGGAACAGGAGTGCCATTTGTTTTATGTTAGCCGCTTGTTCCACGTCTTCTTTATCTTTCTTTTCGAGCATCCTTCGTAGGAACTCGGCGTCCGTTTCTTGCTCCTGGCGTTGATCTGACGATACTTTCGGGCTTCCTTCTGCCCAGTGAGTGCGGCCATCTTTGTCAGCATCTCCTAGAGCTTTTGTTGCTGCTCCTGAGTTTTCGTCACAGACCGTGTAAGTGGTTGATGACCCGTAGAAGTACGGCTTTCCTCTTTTCCGGAAGCCATGTAGACGGTGTGCACTACCATGCCCCCAGACATGAGGCGTTTGGATTCAGCGCCTTTGAGATTTGTCACAGACACGAGGATTTTCTCCGGCCTTTTCCTTTTATGAACGGTCGAAGTTGAGGGGGCTGCTGCAGCCGATGATTTCCGTGGTACGACGGCAGTGAGATGGTCCTCCTCTTGCTGAACCTTCATTTTCTTCTGTAGGCGGGAGTAGTCTTTATCGATTACAGAGTCTTGGACTCTTCGCCAGACCCTGTGGATTTTGGAGGACAGACGCTTAGGAAGCTGCTCCGGTTTCGCCTTAATAACATTTTCAGCAGGTGGAGGAGACCTTTTTAGTACGGCAATTGGAGAGTTCATGCGCACCCTCTTAAGCGGCTCAAAGCTGTTCCCAGTTGGAACAGCAGCATCAATTTCCACCATTGGAACAGGTGGAGTCAGTCCAGAGGGAGAGCTGCCCCCAGTTTTCCTCACTCGGCGCCAGTGGCAACGTCGAGCATGTCTTGCAGATGGGACTGGCTCAGTTACGGGGGTGGCTTCATCATACCCCCTATTCTGGTGAAGGGCTGCTGTTGGTGCCAGCCTATCGAAGACTAACGTCCACTGAGAAGAAACGCCCAACCTGTCGAAGTCTGACTTTTGGGTAGGGGAAGCACTTGTAATGACCTCACCCGCGATAGGAATCGGGAGGACTATCCTTTTTGGGATAGCCTTCTCTGGTATCGCGAGCCACTTTGCAGGCCCACTGGAGCTTTGGCTCAGCTGGTTGAAGACTGAGACGTTGGAATTGGATGACCCGTTGAGAGGGGCCGTGGTGGTTGTAAGCCGATCGAAAAACGACTTCTTTAGAGCTTCCTGTGACGGCATTGGGGCGCTGAAGCTTGTTGGCGGGATTATGGTCCCGAAGAACAACCTGGTGGTGGTCTGTGTCACATGTTCCACCGGCATTGCGAAGATGGAGGCTGCTTGGGGCCCGTAAGTTACTCCTCCAGATGGGACGGAGCGGGAGGTGTTGTTGCAGTTGGTGCAGCTGGAAGCCATTGATCTTCTTTTCTCTGCACGGGAGCAAGACACCAAATCTTAATACCTCGAATCCACATGCAACCATAGTAGACCGCGATTTGTTCGCGAAACACGACACACGAAGTTTGGAGTGGAAAGAGGAAAAGGTCCCACCGGGCATGCCAGAATCTGTTTACCGCCGAAAGACGCGATCGGGACGTTGGGGACGTCTGGCCTGAATTCTGGGGGGCAGATGCTATTTGGTTTTATCCGTCCACCTCTTCGAAGATGCCAAGTTGATTTATGGCACCGTGTATCGGAGGTTTGGATGGATGCGGCCGTTTTAGCAGACTTCGTCAGATTCCCCCTCGTTTGCGAGGGGTTTTTGATTGTGGGGACGCTCTTCCCTGCATGCGCAAGCCCCTGCAGTTAATTACGTTACCGCGTAGCGATAACCACTTTCTCCTTCTCTAGATTTCACTTCGTGCCGTGTGTATTTGTTTTGTTTTTGGTTGCCCGTGGATTGTATATGGAGACTAATTTATGTTATCGCCTGTAGGGCAGGGATTAGTCCAAATCCGTATTTTCTTAGATTTTGGTTTGGTTTGATTTAAGGATCGTTAACCTCGTTTGAGATTAAGATCAACTTAAATATTTGTTAAGAATACGTTAGTCTAATTTTAGACTAAGATATACTTAACAAGGTTTTAGGATCATTTAGATCCAACGAAAGAGTATTTGGACTCTATCGTTTTAGTTTAGGGACGTTGCAGTCCATTGGGTTTAAGGACATCATAATCCATGTAGTTTAAGGACATCATAGTCCATAGAGTTTAGTTTAGGGATGTTGCGGTCCATTGGGTTTAAGGACATCATAGTCCATGGAGTTTCTGGTTGTCGGGACCCGCCACCTCTCTGAAGACGTTGAAGAATTACAACGACACATATCAGAGGTGTGAAGAGATATACCCTTGAACCAATGTTGGTTGGGAGATCTGTAGTGAGATTTAGGACTAAGACCAATTAAAGAGATTGTGAGCACATAGGCTTGGTTGATCTGAATTAGGGACTTGTGGCCAACTTAGGCTCAGTCCACTCATTTTTGAATAAAATGTTGAACACTTGTTTGGGCTCAGTCCCTTTTGTTCAACAATTCTGAGCATTGATTTAGGTTTTGACACCCCTCTTTCTTTTGTGTTGAACACTCTTTATGGCACTGAGCTCCATTTGCAGAGCACTCTTTATTTCATTAGCGCCCACGTGAGGGGCACGTGGAGCGCTCGGCCCTGAGCGATAGACTTGGAGTGCTAAGGCGCTTCTTTTAAAATAGCGCTCACGTGAGGAGCACGTGGAGTGCTTGGCGCTGAGCACAAGACTTGAAGTGCTAAGCGCTTCTTATAAGATAGCGCTCACGTGAAGAGCACGTGGAGCGCTCAGCACTGAGCGCCAGACTTGGAGTGCTAAGCGCTTCTTATAAGATAGCGCCCACATGAGGAGCACGTGGAGCACTCGGCACTGAGCGCCAGAATTGGAGTGCTAAGCTCTTCTTTTATGATAGCGCCCACGTGACGAGCATGTGGAGCGCTCGGCGCTGAGTGCCAGGCACTGTTTTTTTTTTTGGTCAGTTCTGATCAGTTCGGTGCTCTGAGAATTAAATTCTCGTTTATGAGAGACTTTGTCTCATGGATCTAAGAAGTAAGTTCTTATTTTATGAGGAGATGCTATGATCTCTTTTGTTTTTCTTTACGAGAGAATTTGTCTCATGGATCTAAGAACTAAGTTCTTCTTTTATGAGGAGATGCTATGATCTCTTTTGTTTTTCTTTACCAGTGACTTTGTCTCATGGATCTAAGAACTAAGTTCTTCTTTTATCAGGAAATTCTATGATCTCTTTTGTTTTTCTTTACCTTGAAGAGAGGTAGTTCTCACCTTGAACTCTGAAGTTTATGGGGGAGTTCTTCTGTACAAGACTTGAAGTCTTGGGTCCTTTATATAGTGGAGGCTGATTTGTTGAATCAGTTAAGGAAATCTCTCATTGAGAGATCTCTGATTGATTTGGGGATGTTTCCCACCATTGGATCTTTGATCCAAGGGCTTCTGTTTTACAGAAGACATTTTTCTTGTTTTTAACAAGATTGGGAAAATATTTTCCCATACAGAACTTATTCTATATCTTGGTGATTTTTAATCACTATTGGATCTTTGATCCAATGGTGCTCTGATTTACAGAGCACAATATTTCTTGTTTAGAAAGATTTGAGAAGTATCTCCTCAGTCAAAATTTAATTCTGTGCTCTGATGATTTATCATCTTCATTGGATCTTTGATCCAAGGGTGGAGAACTTTTAGTTTTGGTGCTGACGCTCTCGTGCTTTGCACGTAAGGCGCTGCCTCAGAGCGTTTGACTCTTGGCGCTGGCGCTCTTGGAGCTCTCATGCTTTGCACGTGAGTCGCTGACTCATAGTGTTTAACTCTTGGAGCTAGCGCTGTTGGCGCTCTCGTGCTTTGCACGTGAAGCGCTGCCTCAGAGTGTTTAACTCTTGGCCCTGGCGCTCTCATGCTTTGCACGTGAGGTGCTGCCTCAGTTCAAATTTTGAACATAGCCCTGCTCTCTTATTGGGAGGAAACAGTAGGTGTTTAAAAATAAACATGACGAATTAGGTAAAGTCATTAGAAACAAAGCCCGCTTAGTTGCTAAGGGATATAACCAAATAGAAGGAAAGACTATGATGAGACTTATGTGCCAGTTATTAGACTTGAAGCAATATGTATCCTCTTAGCATATGCTTGCTATAAGAATTTCAAAGTCTTTCAAATGTATGTTAAAAGTGCATTCTTAAACGGTCAAATAGACGAGGAAGTATATGTATCTCAACCCCCTGATTTTGAAGATCATAAATTTCCCGATCATGTCTATAAGCTAAAAAAGAACTTTATGGTCTCAAGCAAGTACCATATGCATGGTATGAACATCTAAGTTCATTCCTAGAAAACACAGGTTTCACGAAAGGTGTAGTGGATAAAACTTTATTTACTAAAACTTTTAACAAAGATATAATTTTAGTCCAAATATATGTTGACATCATTTTTGGCTCCATAAATGAACGTTTTTGTGAAGATTTTGCCAAATTCATGCAAGAAGAATTTGAAATGAGCATGATGGGAGATCTTAATTACTTCCTTGGCTTCCAAATTAAACAAATAGATAATTGTATCTTCATTAATCAATCCAAATATACTAAGGAGTTGATAAAGATATTTATCTTAGAAAACACAAAGACATGTGAAACACCAATGGCTATAAACACTAAACCGACAAACGATAAAAAAGGCCAAGATGTTGGCACTAAACTTTATCATGGCATGATAGGTAGTCTATTTTATTTGACCGCCAGTAGACCCGATATTTTGTTTAGTATATGTTTATATGCAAGATTCCAATCCAACCCTAAGAAGCCACATTTGACAGCAGTCAAACGAATTCTTAGATATCTTAAAGGAACCATAAATTTTGGCTTATGGGATCCTAAGAACAACTTGTTCCATTTAACAAGTAATTCTGATGCGGATTATGCTGGAAGTCTCAAAGATCAAAAGAGCACATGTGGCATATGTCACTTTTTAGGGAATTGTCTTGTATCTTGGATTTCTAAGAAACAGAATTCCGTTACTCTCTCGATGGCCGGGACAGAATATATTGCAGCCGATGCATGCTGTGCATAAAGTTTATGGATGAAATACACACTCGAAAACTATTGAGAAAGTATTTCATAAATTCCTAGACATTGTGATAATACCAGCACGGTTCAAATGACTAAGAATGCAGATCAATATTCTAGGACTAAACATATTGATATACGATACCATTTCTTACGTGACCATTTTGTTGGATGTATATGCCCTAGAGGCCATTATTTTATAGTACAAGATTGTATATTACATATGGATGCTTGGGATACACACACATGACAATCTAGCTCGATATGATAGTATACTATTTGGTTTGTCTTTATCTCAACATGTGTATATGTTCTATTTATATATTACGTATCTTGAATACTTGTTGGTAAAGCACGTAGGATCTTTTGCTTGACTACTAGAGTTATGATGGCGATCATACTCATGGGGTCTAGGTAGTCTATAAGCACATCCTTAAATTGTCCCTAATCGTTGGAGTTTCGAGACAGGGCATCGATACTCCGGAGTAGACTAGTGTATATGTTGCTTATTCCCGTAAGGGAAGGTGGCCTGTCCTACATCCATTGGTGTTCGGCACCAAAAATTGTATACAGGTGCTCATTAGGTTATGAGTTAAACTGGACGGACTCGTCGAGAACTTCTAGATGGTAATATTCGTCAGATAGCAATTCTCTAGTGATATAGGTACAGGTTGGTCTTTAGACATGACACGTCATTCGTCTCGAGTGTGTTCCCACTATATTTATATTACTACCCTACCACGGTTTTAAAAAGTCGTGCAAACAGGTTTTAGTTGGGTACAATCCCGAAGCACTTGGGGGTAGTGAGCGATAAAAGGTATTCGTCTCTCCCGGTATAGGAAGTCGATGTCGCGCTGTGTTCGATTAGTCATCACCATAAGACCTTGGCAAAGGCAGTTGAGATTTACTGATTCTGAAATTAGTAGTTTCTCGGAATGGTTTTGAACCACATCGACACGACTTGTCGTGTTATTAGGGGTCTGACGTTTTCTACCCCTAGACCCGATATACGACACTCTCAGACTAAGTGACCGGACAGTACGGAGATTGTCACTTTCAAGCTCAGTAGGGATACGGACAAATTTGCTTGTCGACCCTCCTTTCATTCAATACCTGGGTAGCCGTTACGTACAGCTAGCGCCGCTGACGTGCTTGTGGTTAAACCTACTGCCAGTGTATTGTCGAGTGTTTAGAGTCCCACATAAAGGGTTTTCCAGCTCAGACGAAACGATATGGTGTACGTATTTTGATAAGTACTTATGTTCGATTAAATATGTGTTTTTGTACACGTACTTTTAATCGGATATTTTGTTAATGCTAACCGGTTTGAAAGATAGCCAGATTATCATATTTGGTTGAAATATGAGCTAGTATTATATATCTCTTTTAGTATATCTTTTTACGGTATTTGTATTTTAACATGAATACTTTATTTATACGAATACGGGTATTTGTATAAATACGGGTATTTGTATAAATACGGGTATTTGTGATAAAAATACCCGTATTCGTATTAAGATACAAATACTCGTATTTATACAAATACTCATATTCGTGTCAAAATATAAATACAGTATTCGTATAAAAATACGAATACCAAAAGAGAGATAATGAGAGAGATATAATACTAGCTCACAACGATCCGGCTATCTTTCAAACTTTCAAGTATTATCAAAACGCCCGATTAAAGTACGTCCACAATATACACGTATTTAACCGAACCTAAGTGCGTATCAAAATACGCACATACCACATCGTTTCGTCTGAACCGGGAAACCCTTTATGCGGGACTCTAAAGACTCGACAATACGCTAGCAGTGGATTTAACCACAAGCACGTCAGCGGCACTAGTTGTACATAACGGCTACTCAGGTATTGAACAAAAGGAAGGTCGACGAGTAAACTCATCTGTATCCCTACAGAGCCTGTAAATGACAATCTCCATGCAGTCTGGTCTCTTCTTCTGAGAGTTTCGCATACCAAGTTTAGGGGGTGTATAACGTCAGACCCTTAATAACCCGATAAGTCGTATCAGTGTCAAGCTTATCACCCACCGAGAAACTACTGATCTATAATCAGTAAATCCTATCCACCCTGGCCAGGGATTTATAGTGATAGCCAACTAAACGGATAGAAGATGAAGGATACGACTACAAAGGTAGATGATGTCTATCCGAGTAATTAAACTCCTTCTTAAGCTCCTAGGAACTCTGGGAACGAGTTTGGGAGTTAGTCTTCCTTGTCGAAAATGATCCACTCGAGAGAACTCTAGCCAAGGCTTTAGCTTCACACTAAAATAACAAGTAAAACGACTAGTGAACAAGACTTGTTAGGAATTGGTCTCTAGAGATGTAGTAGTGTTAATCTCTAAGTATTTCTCTCTTTTCTTTCTTCTTTCTCTATTTTCAAAAACTCAAGAGAGGGGAAGAAGAAGCTAATGGTGATGGTGGTGAAAAAGAGCAAGAATAGCAAATGAAAACATATCCATCTCTTTTTTTTCTTTTCTTTTAATGTGATGAATGGATCAACTTGTGACTCACTATGGCGAGTCACAAGCCTAGACCATTCTCACATAATAAAGAAGAGATGAGAAGTGAAGAGAAGAGAGCCATCTCATACACACACACACATAAACACACAAACACTAATACAAGTATATACTACAAATATATACATTCATATTCGTATAAAAATATATATACCCGTATTCGTATAAAATACGAATACCCGTATTTGTATTAAGATACAAATAAGGGTATTCGTATTTTACGCTTAGAGATTAACACTACTACATCTCTAGTTACCAATTCCTAGCAAGTCTTATATATATATATATATATCCCAAGCATCCATATAATATACAATCCTATACTATACAATAATTGCCTAGCATCCATATAATATACAATCCTATACTATACAATAATTGCCTATAGGGCATATACATCCAAATACAAATACGGGTATTCATATTTTATACTTAGAGATTAACACTACCACATCTCTAGTGACCAATTCCTAGCAAGTCTTGTTCACCTGTTGCTTCACTTGTTATTTTAGTGTGAAGCTAAAGCCTTAACTAGGGTTTTCTAGGGTGGATCATCTTCGACAAGGAAGACCGACTCTCAAGCTCATTTCCGGAGTTCCTAGGAGCTTAAGAAAGTGGATAGAATACGAAGGACACGACCACAAAGATAGCTGACATTTATCCAAGTAGTTAAACTCCTTCTTGTTGCTAGTTTAGTGTTTGGAATCGATTCTAGGTCGTAATAGTTCGTGCTCTTGTTTTGAAAATTTTCATTTTGCATTCCGCCTTGGCCGCAAGTTAGCAGCACGAGCACGAGTATCTACTTACATGGTATCAGAGCCACCGAAAACTAGTACTAGTAGTAGATGATGTTTACGTTTCGAAACCAAAAATTTTCCGTTTTTCAAAACCTGAATCCTTGTTTCTGTTGGAATTTTTTAAGTCTCTGAATTTTTAAAAAATAATTACAGAGAGTAGATGTCACGCCCCGCTTCCCGGTGTACGGGCAAGGGGACGCGACTGGGTCCGCTGTATTTACTCAGAAGTAAACACGCTAAGCGTATCTAAGTAATATAAAGTTAAATGTACACAAGAGACAGGAATATAAATCAACAACAACTTTTATTTATTTAACAATTCTTTACAAGTACAACTGGAAATGTAAATACATGAATAGAAAGTAATGCCTAAACAATGACATAACTAAAATGAAAATTATATACAAGTGCCTACATCTCTGGGTCGATAGCAAACTGCTCCAAGTTCTCAGTACTGGGCTCGATCTCTAGTGAGTCCGATCCACCTGACAACATTCCAAATAAAAAAGAAAGGAATGTCGTCAGCGAACAATCGCTCGATAAGTCCCAAAGAAAGAGAGAAGTAGAATAGACAGAAAAGAGAATATAACTAGTAAGATTTGATTATAATATTAACGCAGTTGTTTGTAGCTTGGTACAGAATATGCCAGTATATACGAGAGGAGTCCCACTATTCCGGAGACTAAAGTATACGGAGCACAAGGAACCGTTCAGCCACGGTACAACGGCAATGGATATTCAGGTTAGGTGTATTAAAGTGACCGTCTCGTGCCACTTCTAACACATTCCGCACCAGTATACCCCTTTAAAACCCCATAATGTCTTTTGTGTTGATTTGTATTGTTTTGTGTAATAGATTGTACGACTTGCCGAAACCATGATATCAGGTAAATGGAATGGATATAATGGATAGGCATGTAAACAGAGTATATCCATGGGTCGGTTCAGCGAGATAGATTGTTATAGATTGAATTCTGGTATAAACGGATTCATGTTGTATTGTAGTTATACTTGAATTGAATTCAAGTAAGATTAATTACATATTTGACCGTGACTCGAACTGAGTCAGACTTTTAAAACAAAATTGAAGTCCTGAATTAATTTTGATGTTATCGGTAACTGTTGCACATGGACGACAAGATTTGTGTTTTTTCCAAGACAATTACCGTATTGATAACACCGTTGTTAGATTGTATATCTTAGATAGGCAAGCACCCATATTATCCGGCTCCTTGAGGCTCAAGAGGACTGGTCCCACTTAAACCTATATTTACTAGGGTCCTTATTGTAATTTAATATAACTTGAGAAGTTTTATGTAAAAATAGTTTGATATATTTTCAAAGTACACCTCAAGTATTTAATTATCGTCTTTAGGGTTTTCATAGATGTATATTTTATAAAAGTGAATTTTTCTAGTGATTAGAACCTAGTTTTCATTGTATTTGGTATTTTAATGAAATGCTGGAATTTGTATTGAATTGTAATGGTAGTTTCATGAAATTGTGATTCCTTTGATTTAGAAAACATGGAATATTTATAATATATTTTAAAATATATATTTTGATAATAGTTATAAATATTTATATATAAAATAAATTTTATTTATTTTGTAGAAATCTCATTTTCTTAAAAATTGCATCAAAAATTCCATCGAGATCGAATGCTCCTAGCGGAGGTCTGCATCTCGCTCTACTAGGCCCGAGGATGTGCGATAACCCACACCATCCCGATCAGATTTCCACAAAATGGGTTGTAGAGGCGCAATTGCACGGAATTAAATAACACACATTTTAAAGAAAACGGTGTTTGAATGTTTAAGGTATTTATTCATAAAATCGTATTTTCCCACAAACTAGAGTCCCAAAATTCATCATGCTATGTCAAAAATGTGTGTTGTGATGATGTAGGTCATTACCTCGTGAGTTATCTAAAGGTAATACGGTTAAATTGGACAATTATAAATTGTATGCAACATGATGGTATTTTACTATAAAAGTGAAATAGAAATTGCAACATGAATTATTTTGAGGTGAAACTTGTTCTCATGTGTTTATTTATGTTTGTTAAAAATTATGAGAGAATATGGTATTTTATTATTTAAGAAAATTGGAGTTTTTAAAGAAAAATGAATCGGAAGTCGGAATAACTCCGCTTCCGATGAGTTTTGAAAAAGAGAAGTTTTAGAATAGAGATGGAGGAGGGGAATGGGAGCTTACTGGCTATAAAGAAAGAGGGGAGAAGGAGGAAGCTCTCGGAACCGTCGGGGCGTCGTTTCGTCGTCGGAATCTTCCCGAAACTTGCCGGAATCTTGCCCTTTGCTAACTCCATTTACACAACTTAGGACTTGGAAATTTTAAAGAGTTTTTGTAATAAAATTTTGAGTGAGGAGGGGTGAAATATGGTGTGGTATTTATAGGGAAAATTATGGTTTAGGGTAATGAAGAATAGAATTAAAATTTACATTAAAAATGAATTAAAGAGAGGAATTATCACTCTCTGGATGTTTTCAGAGTAAACAAACAATATAGGGGTAGTGGGGTAGGAGAATGGGTGCCAGGGGAAAAAATTAGGGAGCATCCCCTACGAGAGGCCCGGCGGTGCCGGCCGTAGGCATCATCTCGCCAGCCCAAATCCGGTGAGGGGGCATGGGATCTTCACCACGTGTTGGTGTCGTTTGGTATGACTCAGTGCACTATTTATTTAATCCGTGACTCTTCATTTTACGTGTAGTGCACGTGCAAACTTTTGAGCTTCTAAAAGTTTAAAAGAAAAATCAACAAAAAAAATGTGGCTGAGGTGATTCGAATACAGGGGCTACATCACAGCAGTGCAAGGCTTTACCAATGAGTTACAAGTGCTTTCTTGTTGTTCCAAAGCAAATTAAATACTTATAGCATACAAAGGATTGCAAATACTCTAATTGTATATTAATTTTTAAACAAATTTTTGTACACTTGAAAACAGAGACGTTACAGTAGAAAATTACCATACAATGACCCCCTACGAAAACGAGCCAGATCAAACTTGCTCTAGCCGCTAGAAATGGCCTTTTGGCCGATTCTGGCGGCCAGACCAGGTTTTCCTAGTCTCGTCTTCATAGGGGTTCTTTGTTTATGGATATTATGTTTTGTGGTTATATTTGTTTTGGCCCAGATTTCGTTCACTGTTATCTTCGCAAGAGGGCAACACGGAAAGTTTTAATATCGAAACTTTAGCATCATTGATTATTTGTGTTTGTATATATGTGTGTAAACGTCGTCTAATTGCTATATGTCGATTAGACGGGATTGCAAATACTTGCTTCAGCTGTTGTATTATATATCTTGTGATGATTTAGCCGGATAGTCATGGTGGATAGTCCCTCGTCGTATATTGATGTACATTTGTTTATTCGGGGTGAACGGCCGGATTATGGCCATCGTTACCGCTTGTTATATATTCTTTTATTAGGAAAAGTCTAGGATGCGGACGTTGTCGCTATTGTATTTTATTCATTCTTGTATTAGGATAAACCCACGGAGAAGTGCTCGAGTAGCGGGTTCTAGAGTGTGCTAAGTGGTCGTCTCGTAATGGTGAGTTCAAGCCGCTTCCTCTAGAATTGGCGGGCTATTCGCCATACTTGTAGGAGTTTAGGATTGAGCCACGGTGGAGTACTTAAGTTTCCGGATTCCATGAAGTTCCGGATGGCCTACTTATGTTATTGAGTGATGGTTGCCTCACTTCCAGAATTGACAGGTAGCTTCCCGTGCTCATAGAGGTCTTTGTTTTAGGTGATGTTCGAGCTATCCACACGACCGGAGAACGTTGGTTTTCATTTGCGGCTCAAACAAAATATTGGGATCTTAGTTTAACAGCTATTCCATTTTGATTATCGCATGCCTGTGATATTTATTTCCTGCATGTGATATATATATATATATATATATATATATATATATATATATTGTATATGTTGTGCACCCACGGTAGCCCTGCCCATGCACTGTCGTAAGTTAAGTAACCTTACAGTGAAGTCCCCGGACCCCGTAGAGAATGCGGGTGGTATATACGTACATTTTATTTTGGTTGTTTCTGTGATGCATAGTAACTTAATTGATGTGACCGCATTAATTCTAATTAATGCAAGGAAACAAACCTATATTTTGACGTCGTTGGAACAATTTTAAAAAACATTAGCCGTAATCTTTTGCTTTGCATGGTGGTTTTCATTTAGGAATATCCCGCACCTCATTCGAGAAGGCAAGAGCCTAGATCCCTTCACGGGGAGTGATCTCTTGAGAAAAATTTTTGTGTTACTATTACCTACTCAGTTTTCTTCAAAACCAGCATTTTTAAAAGCGGGGACCAAACCACTCCTTTTCAAAGCTATTCGGTTCCTTCGAAGATATCAAGTTCAATACGTCACGGTTTTTCGCCAAAAACCATCTGTAGCTCTCCATCATTTCGGATAAATAGCACATAGTATTCATATGATGTTTGTTAGCCAAAGTCAAGGCATTATGAATGGTAGCTATATGTTGCTTATCCGTAGCATAGATAGATGCATTGGTATAGGACAGTTGTACCACCTTGTTAGCCAAAGTCAAAGGTGAGTACGGGTGGGTTTAAATTAATCTGGATAATAACGGGTAGAACTTTACTTACGTGTTACGATTTGTTGGTCAAAGTCAAGGTCATAAGTGCATAGGGCAAAAATCACATTGGGAGTTTCAAATATACAGGAAACCTGCTAGTGTTGCATACCTTCTGGAATATGGTAACTAGAGTGGCTTCTATCTAGGTTATCACGCAATGATAGTTGGGTCCCGATCCCACTGATGAGTAGGATTACTCCCGGGAGATTTTCACTTCACAAATAGCTAACCCATTAGGTGTCTTGAAAGGTGTTAACGGGGTTATGCCTCTGCGGAAACGGGGTTATTTAATTAGGTCCATGCGAAAGCACGGAGAACCTCCCTCGGAGTACCAACACTTGCCTGGCTGAACGGTTAGTGAACTTGTAAGGCGTACATGATCCCAACTAGTTCTCCTTTTACAGTTTGAAAGAGAATTCGAGGAAACAGCGGGAGCCATCCTATTTAGATAAATTAATAACCAATTTAAAATTGTAAGATTATACGCTGAGTGTTTTTCTTTCTCTCCTAATTGCAGCTACCATGTCGCGCCTTTATCAAGATAATAAAATGTATGACTTGACCCACCTGAATTCTTATTCGGGGCCGGGGAACGTCGGTTCGGCTCTAACTCGTGAAAACTGTCATGAATATTAGTAAGGGAAAGAGAATTACATGAATTCCTTGATGACTCCAATGAAGAAGAGCATGTGTTCTTATTATTGAGAACTGTTTCTCGGTCGGTTCTACCTCCTGGGTACTAGATACCGGATTAGGATCTCATATCTATAATTTATTACAGGGACTGACAAAAAGTAGGATGGTTGGACCTGGTGATATATCCCTTAGAGTAAGGAATGGAGACAAGTTGATGCTGCTGTCATCGATGAATATCACCTAGTATTGCCAAATGACAATACTATGGTTTTGAACAACTGCTACTATGTATCTTTCATGCTTTACAACATCATATCAGTTTCTTTACTTGATAAAGATGGATATAAATTTGTTCTGGATAGAAATATCATGAACATTTACCTTAATAAGGTATTGGTTACAAAAGGTACACTATGTAATGGTATCTATGTTCTAAATCAAAACACAGTTCTTAATGTACAAAACACACGCAAGAGAAAAAGTTCAGAAACGAAAGAGACCTACTTGTGGCATTGTAAACTTGGTCATATCATTGAGACCAGACTAGCCAAGTTACATAAAGATGGATATTTGGATCCTTTCGAATTTTCATCTTACGAAAATTGTCCGTCTTTTTTCAAAGGAAAGATGACCAAATCTCCGTTCACCAGGCACAGAGAGAGAGCTACAGAGCTCCTGGGACTCATACACAGTGATTTGTGTGGTCCAATGTCTATACATGCAAGGGGTGGGTTCTCCTACTTCATTACATTCACTGACGATCTCTCTAGGTTCGGATATGTGTATCTTTTAAAATACAAATCTGAAACTTTTGAGAAATTCAAAGAATATAAAAACGAAGTTGAGAACCAGACTAACAAAAGTATCAAGATCCTCCAATCTGATAGAGGAGGAAAGTACTTAAGCATAGAATTCCTTGACTATTTAAAAGAGAATGGAATTCTTTCTCAGCTTACTTTTCCGTATACACCACATCACAACGATGTGTCGGAGTGGAGGAAACACACCCTTTTGGATATGGTTCGCTCCATGATAAGTAACACTGACTTACCTCTTTCATTCTGAAGATATGCTCTTGAATCAGCTGCATATTTATTGAATAGAGTTCCGACCAAATCAGTGCCTACCACCCCATAAGAAATATGGAGTGGGAAAAGACCATACCTTAATTACATTAAGATATGGGGATGCCCTGCTTTTATTAAAAAGCAGAATCTAGATAAATTCGAGGCACGATAAGTATTATGCAAATTTATAGGATACTCCAAGAATTCAAAAGGGTATCTTGTCTACCACACTGAAGAATAGAAGTTGTTTGTCGCTCTCCACTTAGTCTTCTTAGAAAACAAATTTCTTGCAAACGAAATTAGTGGGAGTGCGGTAGAACTGGAAGAAATTCCGGAACCACAAATTGCTAAAGATTTGGTGGAATCTTAGGATTCAATAGTCCCGGACGAACCTCAGCCACTCCGCAGATCTAGTAGGATTTCTCTGTAGGGTGTTTTTCGTCACCCCATTGAGATGAGAATATACGTCGCTTGTCAGACGTATAAAGATTCCCCCTACCTAAGATAGATTAGGGTTTATTGATTGTGAGAATTCGAATCTTCGGCAGCCGCAGACTAAGCTGCCGTTAATTACCCTTCGCCTTTGGAGCGGGGGAACCCCCGATTGACGGGTAAAAATGGTCATGCGAACTCAATGTGCAGTGTGCGTGGTGTTGTGTTTTGAAGGGAATTTGGACGTATCGGGAGCCTCGCAGAGTTTACGGGGATGTGTTTTGAGTATGGAGCATGTAGGAAAAGAGGGGTGAGAAACGTCCGGAGGAACCATGAGATAGCACGCGTGCGTAGCGCGTGGGTGCTACGCGTCAGCAGTTACACACCCTGCACATAGGCGCTCGGCACCAGCGGGTCACGTGCTCAGCACGCGGCCACTGGACGCCAGCGGGAAAAGGGGCTTAGCCCCTGAACTGGGAGTCGAACTCCCGAGATATTTTGGAGTTAAACTCCTGGAAGAAAAAGGATTTTTATTTGGAGTTAAACTCCTAAAAGATACGGAGGTTGGGGTTAAAATCTTTTGAGGATTTGGATCTTGGAGTTGAACTCCTCAAAGATTAGTTTGGAGTTAAATTCATAAAGAAGAGATTATTGTTTTGGAGTTAAACTCCCAAAAGGTTTTCGGAGATGATGAAAGGGGACCCCTTTCTTCTCCTTTAAACCCTGGATCCTCTCTTAAGCTTTGGATCTTCCCAAAGTGGGATTTTTTTGGGATGGATCTCCTTCTTCCTCCTCTCTGTTGGTTGGATCTTGGAAAAAGGGGGTTTGAGATTTAAATGTCTCCCTTTTAGATATTTGATAGGAGATCTGAGCTTTCCTTCGAGGGTTTTATAGTGAAAAACTATTCCTTTTTAGGAAAAGAAAAGTTAAACTCTTGATTTAATTCAAAAAATGAAGAAGGTTTAGAATCTTGAGGAAGGAGAAGGAGGCACATAACCCTAATTTTTGAAGGGAATGAAAAAGTTATTTTTATTTTATCATAATGTTCCCTTATATAGGCTTACAAGTTTACACATAGCTCCTTGGGTTTTACAAAATGGTATTTTGCCCATCCCATGCCTTATGTGCTTATTTCTTTTACACAAGAGCCATGGGCTTTACAAAAATTTGGCTTTTTTCCTATTTATTTAAATATTACATTTATTTGTTGTACTTTCTTAGCATGGGACCAGTCTGGGCTCGGGTCCACATGTTTGGACTTAGGTTCGGGCGTGGTTCCAGCTTGATTCAGCAGTAGGGTCTGTTTGCTTTGACTTAGGCCTACTTGTCCGCGGTTTGACCTTTAACCAATAGGGTGTAAATTTTAACCCCAACATTATCATCCGCCTGAGAGATACTACAGTTTTCTTATAGATAGGGATCGAGAGTATTGCATCTTGGAAGAAAATGATCCTATTAGTTTTGAGCAGGCCATTTCCAATAGGGACTCTGTGAAATAGCTGGATACTATGCGATCCGCAATGGAGTCCATGTACACCAACAAAGTTTGGACTTTGGACATTGCATCGCCAGGGGTAAAACCCGTTGGCTGCAAATGGATCTTCAAGAAGAAAATTGGTGCAGATGGACAGGTTGAGACCTGTAAGGCTAGACTTGTTGCAAAAGGTTTTCGTCAATGGTCAAGTATGGACTATGATGAAACCTTTTCTCCAATGGCTATGCTGAAATTCATTCGGATCCTACTTGTCATTACTGCCTTCCATGACTATAAGATCTGGTAGATGGATGTAAAGACCGCTTTTCTAAACGGCGCTTTAGAAGAGTGTGTCTATATGGATCAACCAGAGGGCTTCATTGACAGTGGGAGCAGCGGGAATGTGTGCAAGTTGCTTAAATCCATTTATGGATTAAAGTAGGCATCGCGGAGCTGGAACATCTATTTTGATGAGACAGTCAAGGAATTTGACCTTATCAAAAACTTTGATGATCTTTGTATATATAAGAAGATTGTAGAGAGAACAGTCATGTTCCTCGTTTTATACGTCGATGAAATTCTCCTGAAAGGAAATGACATTTTTATGTTGCAGTCGATCAAGCTGTTCTTATCTCAGAAGTTCTCCATAAAAGACCTGGGTGATGCCTCCTACATTCTGGGGATCAAGATTTATCGTGATAGATTTAAGAGAATGTCACATCCCGCTTCCCAAAATATGTAAATACGGTACATGACAAAGTTAACCATGCTACTTATGGCGAGAAAATATCCTTCCATAGTCATATTACGGCTATCAATCAGATATCAAGAACAATAAATAAATATCTAACTGCCACAATAAAATAATAACAAGAAAGGCAATGAAAACGAATAAAAATCCAACAAGAATAATATCTTAGTCTCGTCCCTTATGGGATCGCAACGTTAAAACCATAACAAAATAAATCTAATGCATCTCTAAACTAAATCAGCAAAGTTTCTTACTGTTCAGCTTACCTGTCAAAATATTCACGATCTTCCTGCAATAAAGTTAAAGGAACCGGACCATGCAAAACCCAGACGTCTGTACATCATAAAAATAATAATAATAATAATAATAATAATAATAATAATAATAATAATAATAAACTGAACAGTGTGCTATATAGGATGTCACGTGCAAAATAAGGTATGTGTATAGACAATCACAGGTGTTATACGACAGGCTATAAATTTGTCACAAGTTTCCTAAAGTCTGTATTTCTAGATTAACTATCCTACAAGTATTTGAAACCAATGAATGTATTCATCCATGTAACTCAAAAGTATATATCCCGTTACCTCCGGGACCACGGATCAAGATGTATGAATCAAGAATGATTCTATTCCGTTACCCCCCGGAACCACGGATCAAATAATAAGAATCATTAGTGACTGTTCCGTTACCCCCTGGAACCATGAATCAAGTAATAAGAATCATGAATGATTCTGTTCCGTTACCCTTCGGAACTACGGATCAAGTAATATCCATTTAAGTTACACTTCAGTTACACTTTGGTTTCCCCATTTTCCTAGGTTTCGTTTTCCAAGTCAGGTATGAATATTATCTACCTAATGCCAACACAGTAACAGGCAGGTACAAGTTATATCTATCTAAACAACAAGTTACGTCCATCAGGACAACAAGTCAGAGTTGTAGACATTGGTAAATATCACAGGTAACAGGTATAAGCAATATAGCTATAGCAAGATAGCAGCTCGTAAGCATGTCAGGTATTGTGTACTAACAAATGAAGTATATAATCGCACAAACAAAACATATTAATTAGCAGGATTATAGTTTTCACGCTTATCTAGCTATGATGCCTAAAACGATATATGCATTACTGATTGTTATATATATATAACCGTATTTACAATAGCTTTCATGATTATTAAGTATTATAAATTAAACTGTATTAATTTCTACTTTTCGATTAATCAATTGAGCCAACTAAATTAGTTTTCTACAATCTCAGATTATCAATATAATTGATATAATGATATAAACTGCAATTTTAAACTTATTATACTTAACGATATACGGATTCTATAACATATAATAATAATGATTAATATTTAGATAAATAAAAGCATGTAGCAAGTCGTAAACTTGCCTTGATCTGTATAAAATATGATGACGGATACCCGGAGACAAATGCGGACATGAAACCACGAGATCAAACTTGATCTCTGCCAAACAACCACTGCTCGGTTAGGTGCAACCAAGGAATTTAGCGACAACGATGTTGAGGCGATGGAGACGAAGTGCTATGAGATGGTTCGACAGCGATGAGGAAAAGAAGCGCATGCGATGGGTTTTGACGTGATCGGGCTGGGTTTCCCGGGTGGTGTTTGATGGAGGCGGCTGCTTGTGTGGTTACGGTGGTGATGACGGTGAGGGTTCTTGTCTGTTGATGGTTGGGTTAAAGGTTCGATGAAGGGAGGATGGCGACGAGGCGATCGGTGTAAGGAGAACGGTCGAGGGAGATGGTTGCTCAGGGTTCTGGCGAAGTGAAGGCGGCCGGAAGCACTCGGTGTTGGAGTTAGGGAAGATGATGATGATGATGGAGATGAAGTCGAGATGGGTGCGAGGGATATAGTGCTCGGTGATGAAGGATGAAGAGGGAGATGGATTCGAAGTTTTGGGGTCGGTGATGGTGAACGACGACGAGTTGAGAAGGAGAAGGATGGGGGCGGAGGCGACAAGGAAAGTGAGGAAGAAGAGAGCGGGAGAGAGAAAACAGAGAGTGAGAGAGAGTTGATTTCCTTTTTCTTTTCCTTTTTTAAAAGTAAATATAAGTTGTATATATATAGTTTAGTGTATGTAATATATTATAGTTTAATATAAAATTAATAGTATAAAAGATAATATCAATCTTCGATCCGTCTCCGCCAAAATCTCACTGAAAAAATATATTGAAAAATAATATGTGCGTGCGCGCACGCAACCTATTTAACCATAATGCGATGGTTAGAAAAGAATATACTTTAAATATCGTATACCCATTATTTAAGATTTAAAAGGATTGAAATATATTTAAATCTAATAAATATCTGGTATCTAGATATTTTGAGATTTAAGCGTAATAGATAAAAGTCAAAATAAAACATGAGATGCTTAACACATGATGACAGTTAATATATATAAATTATCTCTAACGTGTGGATAGCAGAAGATATATGATGATTTAGATATTATATATATATGTTATACTAGATTCTCATGGATTTAGTTGACTGATAAATATTAAAAAAATACAATCTAGCACCATAATGGGTTTCACACATGTGGGTTGGATCGGATAACCACTTCTACTATTCAAATCAATCGCAACCCAAATGATAAATAAAACAAGTCCAAAAATACTAATTTACATCGTACGATCGTGCTATGGTGTTACATTATACCCAACTACAAAAGAATTTCATTCTCAAAATTCACAAAACAGGAAAAGATAAGAACAATGAAGATATGGATATAAGGAAAGAGGTGTGGAAACTTTTGTCGAATTTTGTCTTCACGTTCCTAAGTAAATTATCCATGCGAACGATTTCCCCACGAAACAAGCAATAAGGGGATCACTTTCTTCTTAAGAACCTTTTCTCGTCGCTTCACAATAGCCATCGGTTGCTCTTCATAAGTCAAATCCTCTCTCACTGTCAATTCGGAGTGATCTAGGACGTGCGTCTCATCTCGAATATACTTACGGAGTTGAGATACATGGAACACGTCATAAATACCCGCCAAGGATGGTGGTAAATCCAATCGATAAGCTACTTCTCCAATACACTCAATGATATCGAAAGTCCCCACGAATCGAGAACTAAGCTTGTTTCGACTACCAAATCGGATTACTCCCCTAGTCAGTGATATCTTCAAGAATACAAGATCACCAACTGAAAATTCTAAAGTTCTTCTTTCAGTATCAGCCCAACTTTTCTGTCAATCTTGTGCCACCCTCATATGATCACGAATCAGGCTAACTTTCTCCACAGTTTGCACAATTGTCCCAACAATCTTCTTTCTCCAACGTCGTCCTAACATACTGGCGAGCAACACTTACGACCGTGCAACGCTTTGAATGGAGCTATCTGTATAGTCGCCTGAAAACTATTATTGTATAAAAACTCCACTAAATGCAAATGATCCTTCCATGAACCCTTGAAGTCTAACATGCAAGCTCTCAACATATCTTTAAGAGTTTGGATCGTTCTCTCGGACGGTCCATCTGTCTGAGGATGATACGCCGTACTAAACTTCAAGCGATTCCCAAACTTTCTTGTAAAATCCTCCAAAAATGTGATAGGACCCGGGTGTCACGATTATAAACAATACTTACTGGTACTCTATGCAATCTCACAATCTCCTGCATGTACCTCTCTGCCAAAGTCTCCGTCGACTGACCAACTCAAAATGGTATGAAATGAGTATGAAATGAGCTGCCTTGGTCAGTCGATCGAAAATCACCCAAACTATGTTATTACCTTTTGGACTCTATGGTAAGGCTGTCACGAAATCCATGGTTATATGTTCCCACTTCCATTGGGGAATCGGAAGTGGTTGCAACAAACCAGGTACCCTTTGATGTTCAGCCTTGACTTGCTGACACACCAAGCATCTCGAGATGTAACGAGCAATCTCTATTTTCATGCCTTCCCATCAAAAGTGTTGTCGCAAATCTCTATACATTTTCGTACCACCTGGATGAACCGAATATGCGGAACTATGAGCCTTCTTCATGAACTTCTCCTTTAAGCACACACAAACGATTCTATACCTCAAGGAACCACTTCATGTATCAATAAATCCGTTCGAAATCCTGCTTCTACCTGTCCTCGAAATTTCTGCAATATAGGATCGTGCAAATGCGTTGCCTTAATGCTTTTAATCAAAGACAACTATACTTGCAACTGCATCAACTGTCCCGAAGAATCTGGTAGTACGAGCTCCAACTCGAATCTCTGAAAATCTGCCGAAAGCTCCTTCTGAGAAGTCAACATCCGTATCGCTGACAACCGACTTAAAACATCCGGTACTACATTAGCTCTCCCCGGATGGTACTTTAGATCAAGATCATAGTCGGCCATCAGCTTCAACCATCTATGCTGCCTCATGTTGAGCTCTTTTTATGTGAACACATATTTTAGGCTCTTATGATCAGTAAACACATCTACCCTTTCGCCCAATAAGTAGTGTCTCCAAATTTTCAGCGCAAAATAACTGCTGCTATCTCCAAGTCGTGAGTTAGGTAGTTCTTCTCATGAGTTTTCAATTGCCTCGACGCATAAGCTACAATCTTTCCATGCTGCATCAAAACACATCCCAAACCTTTCCCAGATGCGTTACTGTGAATAACTAATCCTCCGAAACCATCTGGCACTGTTAAAATAGGAGCGGTTGTCAATCTTTGTTTCAGCTCTTCAAAAGCTAACGCACACTTCTCGGACCAAACAAACGGTACTTCTTTTCGTGTTAGCTTGGTCAAGGGTTCTGCTATCCGAGCGAAGTTCTCCACAAACCTTCTATAATATCCAATAAGCCCAAGAAAACTTCTGATCTCCTCTACATTCTTTAGAATTGGCCAATCGTGAACAACTCCAATCTTTTCTGGGTCAACTGCAATTCGATCTCCGGATACAACATAACCCAAGAACTTCACTTCTTTAAGCCAAAACTCGCACTTTCTTATCTTAGCAAATAGCTTTTCTTGTCTCAACGTCTGCAGTGCAATTCTCAAGTGTTCTCTATGCTCTTCTTTGCTCCTCGAATAGACCAAAATATCGTCAATGAATACCACCATGAACTGATCTAGAAATAGTGAAAATATCCGGTTCATCAAATCTATAAATATCGCCGGAGCGTTAGTAACTCCGAATGGCATAACTAAATACTCGTAATGCCCATATCGAGTTCGGAACGCCGTCTTGCAAATGTCTTTTGCTTTCACCAGAACTTGATGATACCCTAATCGCAAATCCAATTTCGAGAATATTCTCGCGCCACTAAGTTGATCGAATAATTCGCCGATGCGAAGAATTGGATACTTATTCTTAATAGTCACTTGATATAACTCTCGATAGTCGATGCACATTCTCCACGTACCATCTTTCTTCTTGACTAAAAGAACTAGAACTCCCCACGGTGAACCGCTGCTGCGAATCCATCCCTTCTATAATAATTCAGAAACTTGATCCTTTGCCTCTTCAAGTTCCACCGGTGCCATCAGATAATAAGCCTTTGAAATTGGCGCTGCTCCGGGAATAAGATCGATCGCGAACTCCACATCTCGTTTTGGCGGTAAACCAGAAATGTCCACGAACACATCCATGAAATCCCGAACTACTACTGGTGCTTCCTCCTTAATTACTTCCATTGACGAAAAAGCGGCACTTGTCGGCTTAGCCCTAAATTCAACTGGCCCGACAGATTTGCTGCCTCCCAAGAATAAGAACTCCGGATGTCCGGGAATCTGGAAAATCACTTTCTTTGCTCTACAATTAATGTGAGCGTAGAAAATGCTAAGGAAGTCCATTCCCAAGACAACATCATAACTTCCAGTATCTATCACCATGAAATCTGCAAATAACTCCCGCCCACAAATAACAATAGAACAATCCTTGCATTCCCTACTAGATATAATTCTCCCATTTCTAGGGTGTATGTCCCAGCTGCTACATAGGGTCGTGTGTGGGATAGAGTGTGCACTAATAAACTTGGACGACATAAAGAAATTGGATGCACCAGATTCGAATAATGCCAATGCGAAAAAATCATAAACAAGTAGGATACTTGAAACAACATCGTCTAAAGCTTTGGCCTCCTCGGCCATCAAGGTGAAGGCCCTTCCCTGGATAGGCTTCTGAATAATCTGCTTTTGCCCATAAGTCTGCTTCTGTGGTGGTTTTTGAACATCGTCTCTCAATCATAATTTCGAAGGGCACGTGCCAATCGTATCCACAAACTAAACAGAGTCCAAACTTCTTTTGACAATCCTTCTGCGTATGGCCGGGTAGGCGGCAAAAATCACAAATTACACCCTTTTTCTGATCCGATACGAAATTCCTTTTCATAAGTAATGTCCCCTATCTGTTAACCGGAATGCCTCTATGTCCAGGATCTTTGGTTGGTGCATACGGAGTCTTCCGCACCACAACCTCTTGCTGTCGAGTATCCTTTACTCTTACAGATAAACTCTATTATTCCCTAGCCGCCTTAAGAAGTTGGGAGAAGGTGGTCAATCCCAACGATATGATGTGCCTCTGAATCTCCACATCCAAACTACGCATAAACCGCCTTGCCCTATCTGCCTCATTGAAAACCAAGGGCCCTGCAAATCGACTGAGCTGGGTCCACTCAGCTGCATATGTATCAACGGATCCGCCATTCTGCTTCAAGCTAATGAACTTCTCTTGTATTTCCTCCCTAGCAGATTGCGGAAAGAACTTCTCCATGAAACTCCGCGAAAAAGTCGCCCAACTGATCGGCTTAGTTAGACGGTTCTCCTCAACAAGCCACCACTCGCGAGCGTAATCTACCAACTGGATGCGTACTAAATCCACCTTTTTTCATCTGGAATCTGTGCGGCAATAAGAAGATTCTCTGTATCCACTAACCACTGCTTCGCTGGTAATTACTCCTCTAATCCTATAAACGTGGCCGAACCAAGTTTCCTGAAGTCCGCCACGGTGCCCTCACTCTTTGCTGGTCTAGGAGCTGTTGCCCTCTCAACTGCCGTGATAACAGTCTGGTGGGTCGTCCTCAGGCCCTCTTGGAAAGACTCGGCCTGGCGCTGGTTCAGCTCTGTTTGACGCTTCTGGTTCTCCAGCATACCACGTATGACCCGTAGTAATTCGTCGTCGTCCACATGCCTCTGGTAAGCCCGTAAATCTCTTTCCGCCATAATTCTGATGCTAAGAACACTGAAGAGGATTAGCAACGGAAATATAATTCAATAAAACAATAATTTGATAAACTATAGATTCAAGACTGGCAAGGTAGTAATGTGGCAGGACACATTCCTAATTCCTGGTTTTCTGGTCAGTGTGTTGGGTGCAATACCCAACTATAAATTGAACCAAACTTGACTAATCCTAAACCTAAGCTCTGATACCAAAAAACCATGTCACGTCCTGCCTCCCAAAATACGTAAATACGGTAAGTGACAAATCCAACCATGCTACCTATGGAGAGAAAATATCCTTCCATAGTCATATTATGGCTATCAATCAGATACCAAGAACGGTAAATAAATATCTAACTATCACATGTCAAACTGCCATAATAAAACAATAACAAGAAAAGTAGCGGAAATGAATAAAGATCCAACAAGAATAATATCTTAGTCTCGTCCCTTAAGAGATCACAATGTTAAAACTATAACAAAATAAATCTAATGCGTAAATCAGCAAAGCTCCTCACTGCTCGGCTTGCCTGTCAAAATATTCAAGATCTTCCTACGATAAAGTTAAAGGAACTGAGCCATTCAAAACCCAAATGTCAGTGCGTCATAAATATTATAATAATAATAATAAACTGAACAGTGTGCTATATAGTATGTCACGTACAAAATAAGGTATGTGTATAAACAATCACAGGAGTTATACGGCAGGCTATAGATCTGTCACGCGTATCCTAAAGTCTGTATTTCTAGGTTAACTATCCTACAGTTATTTGAAACCAATGAATATATTTCTCCATGTAACTCAAAAGTATATATCCCGTTATCCCTGGAACCACGGATCAAGCTGTATGAATCAAGAATGATTTTGTTCCGTTACCCTTCGGAACCATCGATCAAGTAATAAGAATCACGAGTGACTCTGTTCTGTCACCCCCGGAACCACGGATCAAGTAATAAGAATCATGAATGATTCTGTTCCATTACCCTCTGGAACCACGGATCAAGTAATATCCATTTAAGTTACATTTCACTTACACTTTTGGCTTCCCCATTTCTCCAAGTTTCTTTTTCCAAGTCAGATATGAATATTAACTACCTAATGCCAACACGGTAACAGGCAGGTATAAATTATGTCTATCTAGACAACAAGTCACGTCCATTAGGACAACAAGTCAGGGTTGTTGGTATTGGTAAATATCACAAGTAACAGGTATAAGCAATATAGCTATAGCAATAGCAAGATAGAAGCTCGTAAGTATGTCAGTATTGTGTACTAACAAATGAAGTATATAATCGCACAAACAAAACATATTAATTAGCAGGATTATAGTTGTCACGCATATCTAGCTATGATACTTAAAACGATATATCCATTATTAATTGTTAAATATATGTATCTAACCGTATTTACAATAGCTTTCATGATTATTAAGTATTATAAATTAAACTGTATTAATTCCCAATCTTCGATTAATCAATTGAGCCAACTAGATTAGTTTGCTATAATTTCAGATTATCAATATAATTAATATAATGATATAAACTGCAATTTTAAACTTGTTATACTTAACGACATATGGATTCTATAACATATAATAATAATGATTAATATCTAGATAAATAAAACATAGCATGCAGCAAGTCATAAACTTGCCTTGATCTGTACAAAATATGACGACGGATACCCGGAGACGAATGCGTACATGAAACCATGAACGGTGCAAGATCAAACTTGATCTCTGTCAAACAACCACTGCTCGGTTAGGTGCAGCCAAGGAATTTAGCGACAGAGACGTTGAGGCAACGACGATGAAGAGCTATGATGATGGTTCGACGGCGATTAGAGAAAGAAGCGCAGGCGATGGGTTTTAACATGATCGGGTTGGGTATCCCGGGATGGTGTTTGATGGAGATGGCTGCTTGTGTGGTTGCGGTAGTGATGAAGATGACGGTTCTCATCTATTGATGGTTGGGTGGAAGGTTCGATGAAGGGAGGATGGCAATGAGGCAATCGGTGTGAAGAGAACGGTCGAGGAAGATGGCTGCTTGGGGTTCTTATGAAGTGAAGGCGACCGAAAGCGCTCGGTGTTGGAGTTGGGAAAGATGACGATCATGATGGAGATGAAGTCGAGATGGGTGCGAGGGATGTAGGGCTCGGTGATGAAGGATGAAAAGGGAGATGGATTCGAAGTTTTAGGGTCGGTGATGGTGAACGATGACGAGTTGAGAAGGCGAGGGATGGGGGCGGAGGCAACGAGGAAAGTGAGGAAGAAGAGAGCGGGAGAGAGAAAACAAAGAGAGAGAGTTGATTTCCTATTTCTTTTCTTTTTTTAAAAGTAAATATAAGTTGTATATATATAGTTTAGTGTATGTAATATATTATAGTTTAATATAAAATTAATAGTATAAAAGATAATATCAATCATCGATCCGTCTCCACCAAAATCTCACTGAAACAATGTATTGAAAAATAATATATATATATATATATATATATAGCCTATTTAACCATAATGCGATGGTTAGAAAATAACATACTTTAAATATCTTATACCCTTTATTAAGATTTTAAAAGAATTTAAATATATTTAAATCTAATAAATATCCGGTATCTAGATTATTTGAGATTTAATCGTAATAGATAAAAATCAAAATAAAACATAAGATTCTTAACACATGATGAAAGTTAATATATATAAATTATCCCTAATGTAAGGCTACCAAAAGATATATGATGATTTAGATATTATACATATACATATATATATATATATATATATATATATATATATATTATACTAGATTCTCATGGATTTAGTTGACTGATAAATATTAATAAAAATATAATCTAACACCATAATGGGTTTCACACATGCGGGTCGGGTTGGATAACCACTTCTACTATTCAAATCAATCACAACCCAAATGATAAATAAAAAAAGTCCAAAAATACTAATTTACATCGTATGATCGTGCTAGGGTGTTACAGAGAATGTTGGGATTTTCACAGTCTAGGTACATTGACACTGTACTAAAGAGATGTAGTATGGAAGATTCCAATCGCGGTAATTTACCGGCTTGTCACGGAGTCACCCTCTTCAAAGAGATGTCTCCCAAAAATGATGAGGAGAGGGCTCGCATGAACACTATACCTACGCTTCGGCGGTAGGATCTATAATGTATACGATATTATGTACCAGATCAGATGTAGCTTACGCACTTAGTATGGTAAGCAGGTATCAGTCAAACCCAGGGAAGATATATTGAACAGCTGTGAAGAACATTCTGAAGTACCTCAGAAGGACTAAGGATATGTTCTCAGTGTACGGTAATGGAGACCTCCAGATGGAGTCCTTTACCGATTCAAGTTTCCAAAACGACAAGGATGATAGCAAATATGTCTCGAGTTATGTGTTTACCCTCAATGGAGGGGCAGTCTGTTGGAAGAGTTCCAAATAGGAAACAGTAGAAGAATCGACGATGGAGGCTAAATATATTGCTACCGGCGATGCCGTAAAAGAGGTTGTTTGGATGAGGAAGTTCATTTATGAACTTGAGGTGGTTCCGTCTATTGTTGATCCAATACCTTTATATTGTGACATCAATGGGGCTATAGCGTTAGCGAAGGAACCACGGTCCCATTAGAAATCCAGACATATCTTGAGGCGGTATCACTTGATCAGGAAGATCATTGATCGCCGAGAGATCGAGGTCAGGAGAGTAGATACAATGGATAACATGACAGACCCACTCACAATGGCACATCCTCGGACTCAGCTTGAGCAGCTATTGGAGATGATTGGTCTTCGATACGTGTCACGCCCCGCTTCCCAGTGTACGGAGAAAGGGACGCGACGAGGTCCGCTACGTATTTACTCTGAAATAAATACGCTAAGTGTATCTAAGCAATATAAAAGTAAATACACAAGAGACAAGATATAATAAAAACAGCAACTTTTATTTATTAACATTCTTTTGTACAATGCATGAAAAGGAAATACAACTGAAATAAAACGATGCCTAAACAATGGCATAACAGGAAATGAAAAGTACTGAATGGAAAATGTACAATGAAACTAGAGCTCTGGTTCTTCAGCAAACTGGTCCAAGTCTTCTGCAGATAGCTCGATCTCCGCCGGGTCCAAACCACTTGACGACATTCAAAAAAGAAAGAAATAGAATGTCTTCATCGAACAGGTCGCTCGGTAAGTCCCAAAGATAAGAGTAAAGTAGAATAGACAGAATAAGAAGATATTTTTTAAGGTTGTATACTATTGTTGTAATGTTGTGTTAACGCTGTTGTTTATAGCCTGATACAGAAGATGCCAGTGTATACGAGGGGAGTCCCACTTACACCGGGGACCTTGGTAACCTATAGTATAAGGCTCCGTCGATAATACCACGGAACAACGGCATGGATGTAATTACGTCTTAAGTGACCACCTCATGCCACCGTTAACATATTCCGTACCAGTCTACCCCTTAAACCCCGTAGTATTTTGATTTTATTGTTTGTCTTGTAAACTGTATTGATTGTATAATTGATTGACTGACCGAAACCATGATATCGGTAAACGGATATAACTGTAGAGTCATGTACAAGGAATATATCCATGGTTCGGTTCAGTCAAGTTGTATAAATTGATAATTGGATTCATGGATTCATGTGTTCATATTGAATTGGAATATTGTATATTGTAGATTGACTTGAATTATATTCAAGTCAGATTAATCAGACTCAAACCCGAGTCAGACAATCAGAAATGTAAATCGAAATCATATAATTGCTAGGGTCCTTAGGGTAATTTATAAAACTTGAAGGGGTTTTATGTAAAAATACTTTTATATACTTTTCAAAATACACCTCAAATATGTATTACTCGTCTTTAGAGTTGTAATGAGGGTGGATTTTATATTGTGACATTTCTAGTGAAAATATCCTAGTTCTTTTATAAATAAAGGTATTTATCTGTAATATTGATTTATTTGAAGTTCATGGTATTTTAGTGTAAAATTTATTCTTGTGATTTTTAGAAAAAGGTGGAATATTTATATCATAACAAAATAGATATTTTAATGATAAATATATATATATATTTATACAAAATTAATCTTAATAAATATTTTATTTCTAAAAATCTCATTTTCTTAAAATGTCGTATTTTAAACCTTTCGAGACCGAATGCTCCTTGCGGAGATCTGAATCTCGCACTACTAAGCCCGAGGATGTGCGATAATCTGCACCATCCTGAACGGGTTCCCCAAAAATGGGTTGTAGCGGCGCTTTGCAAAGATTGTAAATACTAAATCCTTTAGAAAACGGTTTTATAAAGTAAAAGGTATTTATTTGTAAAATGTAAATTTTCCATATTTTAGATTCTAGAGATTCCTAAGTCGACTAGCCTATTTCTAAATGGTCTAAACGACAAGTTGTTAGATGCCTCAAATCGCCTCTTCACCGCCAATTGTGGATAGGTAAGTGCAAATGAGGAAAGGAGAGATCCGTTCACGAATCACCGTGAGACGAGCCTTTTAAAGTTATATTTCTCACTTGCCTAGCCTAAACACCACAAAGTCAGGTTTAGATAAACGATCGATGTCCATAACTTATCGTATTATTCCTAATAAAAGGTATTTATTTAAAAGTGTATCAAAGCTAAAACTTTTTAGAAATGATTTTATTAAGAATATGGTATTTAAATGAAAGTATTGTTTTATCGTATTCTAAGTTTTGATGATATCGTTTAGGGTTGTATTTGCGTGTGTATGGAGGTAGGTCATTACCTCCTCGTGCTCTACTTTAAATGTATAGCAAAGTTAAGGGGTTAAATGTGAAATCGAAATATCATGGTATTTAAGTGAAAAATACGATAAATTGAAAAGGCTATCATTTCATGTGATGAAACTTGTTCAAATTGTTCATTAAATATTTAATAGTCAACATAAAGATGTTTAAGCATGAATGTATTGGTAAGAAGTGAAATTTTATAGAAAACCGAATCGGAAATCGGATTTGTTCCGATTCCGTCGGGTTTTGTAATTTCGTATTTTAGAGAATAAGAAAGAGAGATAGAATGGGACTTACGGGTTTCGATTAAGCAAGAGAGTGAGGGGGGACTAAAGGGGTTGCCAAGGTGTTGCTTCATCGCCGGTTGTTCCTAAAAACGTCGCCGGAATTTCCGCCGGAATTTCGTCGGAGCTTCGCCGCGAACTTGTTTTCAAAGTACACAACTCTTGAGAAGATTTTGAGAGAGTGGGCTCAGAATTTTGGGATGAAAGGGTAGAGGGTAGAGGGTGTATATATAGGGTAGGCTATGGGTAGGGTAGGTGAAGGGTTTTTTTAATTTAAAAAATGTAAAAAGTGAGAAAATCATTAAAAATCATAGTAAATAGTGTATATTGAAGTCTCGGGAACCGATCCATTAATTTGGAGTATACAGGGGGTAGGGGAGGCCAAGAGCCACAACTCCCATGTTGGGGACTCGGTCGTCCGGCCGAGTCGGGCCGAGTCAGGCCTTGGGGAGGTGGGGGGTTGCTTGGGGTGCCTACTGGTATATTTACAATTTTGGGTGTAGTGGGAAATTTGGGAGTTATTGTGTGTGGACTGTTGGGCTTCTATAAAATTTAAAACAAAATAATATTAAAAATAATGTGGGGCATGGGATTTGAACTCTGGTGGCTTGGTTCAGCAGTGCAAGGTATTACCAATGAGGCACAAGCTCCTTCTTGTAATTATAGTGTGAATTAATTACTTAAAGAGATATCAGCAACATTAAATACTCCAAGTATACTTTGAATTTAAATCAATTCTTTGTACATTAAAAATGGAGTTATTTAATTACTTAAGTCTTGTGCTCAGGTAATAAATACCCCTTTATGGATTTTGAAAAAAAATATTTTGAAAAATTTGTATCGGAAATTTGGGGTTGTTACATTCTACCCTCCTTATAAAAATTTCGTCCTCGAAATTTGTAAAAGGAAAGTGTAACAGATTCAAGGAAAGTTTGGTGAGAGTGTGAAGAATGAAAAAGTGATGCAAGGGTGTGAAAAAGGTTGAAGAGAATTACCAGGGTTATCCTGACCAACCGTATCAGCTTCTACTGCCGCCAAATTGTAAGCATGGCGTCTCGGCACGTTCCTCCTAGCTGGAGGCATATTCCCCTGTACCCGAGGCATGTTTCTCAGTGCCTGATGGAATTGGCGATTTGGCTGAGCAGGGAATCCACGTGGAGGTGGTGCTGGGAGTGCAGGACGAGTTGCAGGAGCCTGGATAGCTGGCTGCTGTGGGTAATTGACGGGTATGTGTGCTGGGTTGCGTCTATAAAGACAGTTTCCAATTCTGTGATTGGACGCGCCATAAACCAAGCATAGGCCTTTTGCGCGGCCACAGTCCTTCCACAAGTGTCCTTCTCTCTTGCAATAAAAGCAAAAATCGGGTCTTGGCCGATCCTGGACTTCTTCCAGTCTTCTGAGTTCAACAGCTGGCCTTGAAGAGGCCCCTCCTGCCATTTGAGTGGCAGGGCGTTTCACTCCTGCAGATTGAGGTCTGCCTCTTGCCTTTATCACTGCTTCATAACAGCGGGCAGATTCCAGAGCATCCTCGTGAGTCGGAAATTTCCCTGTGGCTAGTGCGGCCTGGATTTCCTTGTCCAAACCTTGTTGAAATCGACGGGCTCTGATCTCATCCGTCGGTATCAGGTGTGCCGCAAATCGACTGAGCATGGTGAATTCAGTGTCATACTCATCTACTAACTTGTCCCACATCGAACCTTGTTGTAGATGAATGAACTGCTGCTCCATGGCAAACCTGGCAGTCACAGGGAAGTACTTCGCGTCGAACTTCTCGCGAAAGGTCTTTCATTCAATGGGCTGATCAAGACGGCTTTCTTCCACCTTCCACCAGTTCTGTGCATTGTCCGTGAGTTGCAGATTTGCAACTCGGACCCAAGCTATTTCTGGCACTTGTGCTGCTGCCAGATCATCCTCGATACTTTGAGCCCATTCCTCAGCTTCCAGTGGGCTTCCCTTTCCTGAGAACTGTTTGGGATGTAAAGCTCTGAATTGCTTCACCCCAGGTGCTTCAGTCTCGGGACGGTTTAAGAGCTGCTGCTGTCCCTCTAGGAGGCTGCGGATTGCCTCAAGCAGAACCGTTTGCTCGTTGAGTGGAGCAGGAACGGCAGGTGTGAGTGGTAGTGGTAGAGGTGTGTTGTTGACATTGGTGCTGGTGTTGTTCGGGGAATCCATAACCCTGAAAAAAAAATTGGGTTAGAACAGATTCAAATGAAATGATAAGATTCAAGGAATATGAAATTGTAAGATTCAAGGAACATGAATTGTAAAGAATGTTTTAGTTGCTAGTTCTTGTGTTATATTGCTTAGGTTGTTCACGCAGAACAGAACTGCAAGATAGGGTTTCATACAGCTCTGACCTGCATGGGCCACCAACAAAACCTGTCACGCCCCGCTTCCCAGTATACGGAGAAGGGGACGCGACGAGGTCCGCTACGTATTTACTCTGAAGTAAATACGCTAAGCGTATCTAAGCAATATAAAAGTAAATACACAAGAGACAAGATATAATAAAAACAACAACTTTTATTTATTAACATTCTTTTGTATAATGCATGAAAAGGAAATACAACTGAAATAAAACGATGCCTAAAAAATGGCATAACAGGAAATGAAAAGTACTGAATGGAAAATGTACAATGAAACTAGAGCTCTGGTTCTTCAGCAAACCGGTCCAAGTCTTCTGCAGATGGCTCGATCTCCGCCGGGTCCAAACCACCTGACGACATTCAAAGAAGAAAGAAATAGAATGTCGTCAGCGAACAGGTCGCTCGGTAAGTCCCAAAGATAAGAGTAAAGTAGAATAAACAGAATAAGAAGATATCTTTTAAGGTTGTATACTATTGTTGTAATGTTGTGTTAACGCTGTTGTTTATAGCCTGGTACAGAAGATGCCAGTGTATACGAGAGGAGTCCCACTTACACCGGGGGCCTTGGTAACCTGTAGTACAAGGCTCCGTCGATAATACCACGAAACAACGGCATGGATGTAATTACATTTTAAGTGACCACCTTATGCCACCTTTAAAATATTCCATACCAGTCTACCCCTTAAACCCCGTAGTGTTTTGATTGTATTGTTTGTCTTGTAAACTGTATTGATTGTATAATTGATTGACTGACCGAAACCATGATATCGGTAAACGGATATAACTGTAGAGTCATGTAAAAGGAATATATCCATGGTTCGGTTCGGTCAAGTTGTATAAATTGATAATTGGATTCATGGATTCATGTGTTCATATTGAATTGGAATATTGTATATTGTAGATTGACTTGAATCATATTCAAGTCAGATTAATCAGACTCAAACCCGAGTCAGACAATCAGAAATGTAAATCGAAGTCCTATAATTGTTAGGGTCCTTAGGGTAATTTATAAAACTTGGGGGGGGTTATGTAAAAATACTTTTATATACTTTTCAAAATACACCTCAAGTATGTATTACTCATCTTTAGAGTTGTAATGAGGGTGGATTTTATATTGTGACATTTCTAGTGAAAATATCCTAATTTTTTTTATTAAAAAAAGGTATTTATCTATAATATTGATTTATTTGAAGTTCATGGTATTTTAGCGTACAATTTATTCTTGTGATTTTTAGAAAAAGGTGGAATATTTATATCATAACAAAATAGATATTTTAATAATAAATATACATATATTTATACAAAATTAATCTTAATAAATATTTTATATTCTAAAAATCTTATTTTCTTAAAATATCGTATTTTAAACCTTTCGAGACCGAATGCTCCTTGCGGAGGTCTGAATCTCGCACTACTAAGCCCGAGGATGTACGATAATCCGCACCATCCCGAACGGATTCCCCAAAAATAGGTTGTAGCGGCGCTTTGCAAAGATTGTAAATACTAAATCCTTTAGAAAACGATTTTATAAAGTAAAAGGTATTTATTTATAAAATGTAAATTTTCAGTATTTTAGATTCTAGGGTTGCCTAAGTCGACTAGCCTATTTCTAAATGGTCTAAACGACAAGTTGTTATATGCCTCAAATCGCCTCTTCACCACCAATTGCGGCCAGGTAAGTACAAATGAGGAAAGGAGGGATCCGCTCACGAATCACCGTGAGACGGGCCTTTTAAAGTTACCTTTCTTACTTGCCTAGCCTAGAAACCACAATGTCAGGTTTAGATAAACGATCGATGTCCACAACTTATCGTATTATTCCTAGTAAAAGGTATTTATTTAAAAGTGTATCAAAGCTAAAACCTTTTAGAAATGATTTTATTAAGAATATGGTATTTAAATGAAAGTATTGTTTTATCGTATTCTAAGTTTTGATGATATCGTTTAGGGTTGTATTTGCGTGTGTGTGGAGGTAGGTCATTACCTCGTGCTCTGCTTTAAATGTATAGCAAAGTTAAGGGGTTAAATGTGAAATCGAAACATCGTGGTATTTAAGTGAAAAATACGATAAATTGAAAAGGCCATCATTTCATATGATGAAACTTGTTTAAATTGTTCGTTAAATATTTAATAGTCAACATAAATATGTTTAAGCATAAATGTATTGGTGAGAAGTGAAATTTTATAGAAAACCGAATCGGAAATCGGATTTGTTCCGATTCCGTCGGGTTCTGTAATTTCGTATTTTAGAGAATAAGAAAGAGAGATAGAATGGGACTTACGGGTTTCGATTAAGCAAGGGAGTGAGGAGGGACTAAAGGGGTTACCGAGGTGTTGCTTCGTCGTCGGTTGTTCCTAAAAACACCGCCGGAATTTTTTCGGAGCTTCGCCGCGAACTTGTTTTCAAAGTACACAACTCTTGAGAAGATTTTGAGAGAGTGGGCTCAGGATTTTGGGATGATAGGGTAGAGGGTAGGGGTGTATTTATAGGGTAGGCTAGGGGTAGGGTAGGTGAAGGGTTTTTTTAATTAAAAAAAATGTAAAAATGTGAGAAAATCATTAAAAATCGTAGTAAATAGTGTATATTGAAGTCTCAGAAACCGATCTATTAATTTGGAGTATACAAGGGGGTAGGGGAGGCCAAGAGCCACAACTCCCATGTTGGGGACTCGGCCGTCCGGCCGAGTCCTGCCGGCGGCGCCGGCCCGAGTCGGCCGGTCCGCCGGCCGACTCGGCCGAGTCGGGCCTTGGGGAGGTGGGGGGTTGCCTGGGGTGCTCACCGGTATATTTACAATTTTAGGTGTAGTGGGAAATTTGGGAGTTATTGTGTGTGGACTGTTGGGCTTCTATAAAATTTAAAACAAAATAATATTAAAAATAATGTGGGGCATGGGATTTGAACTCTGGTGGCTTGGTTCAGCAGTGCAAGGTATTACCAATGAGCCAGAAGCTCTTTCTTGTAATTATGGTGTGAATTAATTACTTAAAGAGATATCAGCAACATTAAATACTCCAAGTATACTTTGAATTTAAATCAATTCTTTATACTTTAAAAATGAAGTTATTTAATTACTTAAGTCTTGTGCTCAGGTAATAAATACCCCTTTATGGATTTTGAAAAAAATATTTTGAAAAATTTGTATCGGAAATTTGGGGTTGTTACAATACGCCAATACACGGCCTTAGTGCTAGTGGGAGATTGTTGGATGTATATGCCATAGAGGCCATTATTGTATAGTACATGATTATATTTTGCATATGGATGTTGTATATGCTATAGAGGCCATTATTGTATAGTATAGGATTATATTTTACATATGGATGCTTGGGATATATATACACACACACAGGACGGTCTTGCTTGATATGATAGTATACTATCTGGTTTGTTCTTGCCTCAACATATGTATATGCTCTATTTATATATTACGTATCTCGAATACATGTTGGTAAAGCCCGTAGGATCTTTTGCTTGACTACTAGAGTTGTGATGGTGATCATACTCATGGGGTCTAGGTAGTCTATAACAACATCCTTAAATTGTTCCTAGTCTTTGGAGTTTCGAGACAGGGCATCGATACTCCGGAGTAGACTAGTGTATACATTTCTTATTCTCATGAGGATACATTTCTTATTCTCGTGAGGAAAGGTAGCATGTCCTACAGCCATTGGTGTCCGGCACTAAAGATTGTATACAGGTGCTCATTAGGTTATAAGTTATACTGGACGGACTCACCGAGAACTTCTAGATGGTAATATATCTATCGTCAAATAGCAGTTCTCTAGTGACATAGGTACAGGTTAGTCTTTAGACCTTACATCGTCATTTATCTCGAGTGTGTTTCCACTGTACTTAGATTACTACCCTACCACGGCTTTAAAAAGTTGTACAAACAGGTTTTAGTTGGGTACAGTGCCGAAGAACTTAGGGGCAATGAGCGATAGAAGGGATTCGCCTCTCCCGGTATAGGGAATCGATGTCGAGCTGTATTCGATTGGTCATCACCATAAGACCTTGGCCAAGGCAATTGAGATTTAATGATTGTAAAATCAGTAGTTTCTCGGTATGGTTTTGAGCTACATCGACATGACTTGTTGGGTTATTAGAGGTTTGACGTTTTCTACCCCAAGATCCGATATGCGACACTCTCAGAAGAAGAGACCGGACTGTACGGAGATTGTCACTTTCAGGCTCAGTAAGGATACAAACAAGTTTGCTTGTCAACCTTCCTTTCGTTCAATACCTGGGTAGCCGTTACGTATAGCTAGTGCCGCTGACGTGTTTATGGTTAAACCCACTGCCAGTGTATTGTCAAGTCTTTAGAGTCCCGCACAGAGGGTTTCCCAGCTCAGGCGAAACGATGTAGTGTACGTATTTTGATATGTACTTAGGTTCGATTAAATACGTGTTTTTGTACACGTGCTTTTAATCGTACATTTTGTTAATACTATCCAGTTTGAAAGATAACCAGATTATCACATTTGGATGAAATGTGAGCTAGTATTATATATCTCTTTTAGTATATATCTTTTACAGTATTTGTATTTTAACACGAATACGATATTTATATGAATACGCATATTTGTATAAATACAGGTATTTTTGTCTTGATATAAATACGGGTATTTTTATCTTAATAAAAATACGGGTGTTCGTATTTTATACGAATATGGGTATATGTATTTTGATACAAATACGTGTGTATGTATTTGAAGCATATACTTGTATTAGTCTGTATATATGTGTGTGTGAATGTGTGTACATGTGAGGTGGCTCTCTTCTCTTCTCATCTCTTCTTCATTATGTGAGAATGGTCTACGCTTGTGACTCATCATGGTGAGTCACAAGTTCACCCATTCATCACATTAAAAGAAAAGAAGAAAAAGAAAAGAGATGGATATGTTTTTATTTTCCATGCTTGCTCTTTTTCACCACCATCACCATTAGCTTCTTCTTCCTCTTTCTTGAGTTTTTGAAAATAGAGAAAGAAGAAAGAAAAGAGAAAAAAAACTTAGAGATTAACACTACTATATCTCTAGTGATCAATATCTAGCAAGTCTTCTTCACTGGTTACTTCACTTGTTATTTTAGTGTGAAGCTATAGCCTTAGCTAGGGTTCTCTCGGATGGATCATCTTCGATAAGGAAGAACGACTCCGAAGCACGTTCCCGGAGTTCCTAAGAGCTTAAGAAGGTGGATAGAAGATGAAGGACATGACTACAAAGGTAGCTGACGTCTATCCGAGTAGTTAAACTTCTTCTTGTTGCTAGTTTAGTGTTCGGAATCGATTCTAGGTCGTAGCAGTTCGTGCTCTTGTTTTGAAAATTTTCGTTTTGCATTCCTCCTTACTACAAGTTAGCGGCACGAGCACGAGCATCTACTTTCACATTTTCATAAAGGAGATATCGTATTAGAATACGTAACTACCGAGAGTCAATTAGCCGATATCATCACCAAACCATTAGATAAGTCTAGATTTTCTCATCTTAGAGGTAAATTAAATATGATCGAATTAACCACAACATAAAAACCTACTGACAATAAATAATTTCTTAGACAAGAAATTTTTGTTTTCTGCGACAGACGTTTGTATTTTTTTACCTATTTGACTTATTGACCCATTTTTTAGTCAATATAAAATCTTTTCTAAATTTGAATCAATAGACACTTGTTCAGTTCTGGAATTTAAAATCCAAATAAGAATTAAAAATTTTTGAGGGAATTTTTGAAAAACTTGGGGTTAGTTTCTAAAACACCCGGATAGTTATTTTTTAAAATTTCCCCTTTATCTCTCTATAAATAGGGTCCATGATCATTTAATTTGATCACTTCAAATCTGAGAGAAAATAGACTCTACTAAAATTTATAAGAGAAATATGAATGTTGAGAGGGGTGAAAATTCAAAGAAATCAAAAGAGGAACATAAGGAGGAATCAAATGAAGAACTTCCGATTCCAAAATCGAAAGAAGATCCTAGCGAAGACTCTACCCTGTTTTCACCCTATCCGCCACCACCAATGTCGATTCCAACTACTCTTCCCACCAATGGAGGAATTGTGGTTTTATTTAGGCAAACCTTTTCGGATGACATGGTCAATCTTTATGATCCTGAGGATGAAATGATTAAAAAAAGCGATCATAAAGAAGAGAACCACTGATGTCAAAGAAAAGTTCAAAAAGGAGCATTAGGATAGTGTGTGTTCCTTATAACTATAATTGTAATCTTGTATTTTTATGTTTTATGTATTGTAATAATGTTGTACTGTATTGGGTTTTTCATTAAAATTTGTTTGCTTTTGTTAAAATTTTATCTTAACAAACAAAATAACCAAGTACAGACGTCAATATAGCCGTCAGGTTAGAAATTCAATAAATAACAAACGTTAAACGCCTGTAGTTCAAATTAGATTCTAGACAGTCATTTCACAGTCGTCCGTTATAGAGTGACAGACGTTTGCACGGGACAGACGTCTGCACGGGACCTGAATGTCAAAATCGACTAGAATTTTAATCGATTCAAATCCTCATATTGAATCTAAATCGTCCATAGACCCTTTGATTCATCTTCTAACACCCCTAGACGTCTATAAGACCAACCCAATCCTCATCTCCCTCTCCCAAATTTCTTCTCAAATCCCTAGCTTCTAAACCCTAAAATCTCACTCAAACCCATCATCCATGGCTCCCAAGGTCAATAAGAAGGCTATTGCAACCAAGAAAAGGAAATCCAACCTAACCGAGCAATATCCCGATGCCTATGTGATTGTCACTGATGATGACAAGGTTAGATTTGCATCGATCATCAACAAGCCCATCCACACCGGAGTCACAGTGATTTTCCTAGATATCACTGCATTTGGCTTCCAAGAACTCTTGGAGTTCCAGGGGATGCCCTTTCTCTCTCTCTCTCTCTCTCTCTCTCTCTCTCTCTCTCTTTCTTGTGCTCGACCTATGACAAAGCCGCTAGGCTTTTCTATGCGAATCTCACCAGTTCTTATTGTTGGCTATAGTGCCCTCAAAGCAATTATTGTAATCGCAAGCAGGTGATTATGATGATTGAGAGAGGACCTATACGGATAAAACAGTCTTACTCAAAATGATAGTATGCTATATGGTTTGTCTTTATCATCATGTACATGCATTATATGGTATTACAGATCACTATTACATGTTGATAGAGCCCATAGGATTCTTACTTGACTACCAGCATTATGATGGCGATCATATACACGGGAGCTGGGTGGTCTATAAGCACATCCTTAAATGTTCCTAGTCGTGGGAGTATCGAGACTGGGCATTGATACTCCAGAGTAGACTAGTGTGTACTTATCGTGATCCCGACTAGGGGCGGTGTCCAGGTCTGACAAGCCATTGGTGTTAGTTTGTTCACCTAAGATAGTATACAGGTGCTTATTGGGTTATGAGTAAACTGGACGGACTCGCCGGGAACCTGCTAGTTGGTACTATACCTATTGTCAGATAGTAGTTCCCAGGTGACATGTATACAGGTTAGTCTTTCGATCTGAGATCATCATTTTTCTTGTGTGAGTTCCCACTGTGCCTTGATTACTACCCTACCACGGCTCAAAGAAGTCATGCAAACAGGTTTTAGTTGGGTACAGTCCCGAGCCATATGGATGCAGTGAGCAGATCGTCGGGGATTCGTATCTTCCGGTATTGAGGGTTGATGTCGCGCAGTGTACTGGTGGCTATCACCATAAATGCTTGGCCAAGGTAGTCGAGAATTACTGATTTGGATCAGTAGTTTCTCAGTTGGTGATGGGCTTCATACCGACATGAAATATTGAGTTGTTAAGGGTCTGACTTTATCCACCCCACTAGACCCGATATGCGATACTCTTAGACGAACAGACCGGACTGGACGGATATTGTCACGGACAAGCTCAGTAGGGGTTCGGATGAGTTTGCTCGTCGGTCTTTCTTTCACTCAATACCTGGGTAGCCGTTACGTACAGCTAGTGCCACTGACGTGCTTGTGGTTAAACCCATTGCCAGCGTATTGACGAGTCTTTAGAGTCCCATACAAAGGGTTTCCCTGCTTCGAGCGAAACGATGTAGAGGTCGTATGGTTTTACGACAGGGTTCGATCATATATGTGCACTTGTGCATGTATCATGATTCAGACGGTTTATACTAGTAAGCTTTGGTTTAAGCCGAATTCTAGTATTATATTGTTGGATTATTTTCATCTCATTGTATTCGTATTTTGTCGAAATACGGATACGGGTATGTATATACGGATGAGGGGTATTCTTGTAATTTATTATAAGTTGCTTCTAGAAGATGCCACCTCATTTATGCTTTAACCTTTTTGGATTAAAAAGTTAATGAGGTGGAGGATGAGGTGTTTATTGCAATTATTCAAGCATGACTCATGGGGTGACTCATGGATTCACTATTGAGGCATATTTGATATTTGTTTGGGTTGTGAAATATTTTGGAGCCTTGAGATATTTTGGAGACTTGAGATATTATTATGGCTTCATAATTGCTCACAACACTTAGCCTTTTATTTTTCTTGAGTTTCTTCACACTCTCATCCTCAAGCTTCTTCTTCTACCTCCACCCTTCAAGTCTCATATGTTGAGAAACCTAGCGTATTTGGAGACAAATTAATCCATCATTAGATTCTACATTCTCTAGGCTATCTAGTTTAGCGAACTAGGTACCCTAGTTACCTCGGCTATGAGGTTGGAGTTCGAAATACAAATCCTCACGTGCATTATCTTCGATGGAGGGAGACCGGAGATCAAGCTTGATCATAAAGGTCTCTAGGAGCTTGGGATGATGGTTAAAGACCGAAGGACATGGATCATTCGGTATAACCATTTTTAACTCTTTTTAAGTTTTCAAGTTTAGGGTTAATGGTAAATCCGTAGCATCGGGTTGTTCTAGCCCTAGCTTTATAAAAAATTTGTTCCGCAATCGGCCATGGTTTGATGGCCAGAGCGCTGGCATAACCCAACATGGTATCAGAGCCAACCCATAAACCTTTACTAGCTAGTTTGCACAAGATTAAAATCACAATTGACAAATTTTTCTGAATCGTATTTCCATATTAGCATGCTTGCTGTCAAATTTCAAAGTTGTTCAAATTTTTTTTTTTTGGGTATCTTAAAAATATGAGCAGGCAAAACTAGAGCTAAGAAAAAAATTTGGGCATCTAACTCCAAAATTCCGCCGCGGAACCTAAGCCAAATGGCACGTTTTGCTGAGGAACCGCGGCGCTTTTTTTGCTACAGTGCCCCAATTTTTTTTCTGGGGCTCTAGTTCATGGAAATGTGATTTTTGGAATATTTTGGTTTTGGCTCAGATTTGTTTGAGTGCTGAATTTGCATTTGGGGGCCAATTTGGAAAAGTTTAGTCGATCGAATTTTAATTGTGTGTTTTTCACTGCATACAGTACTATCTGCAACCGTGAATGCCATTAGAGCGGTTTAACTCGTCTAACTGCTATATGTTCTTTTAGACGGGTTTGCGAATATGACATTCACGTTGATGTTCTGTGTTGTGCTGAGGTTGTGGCTGGATCGTCGTAGTAGTTAGCTAGTGGTGCAATGATAGTTGTACAGTTCAGATTCATTTGTACATTTGATATTGCGGGATGAGCGTCCGACATGTGGACTGCCGTCTCTGCTAGTTTGTATACTATTTGTTTGGGCACGACCGGGTTAAGGTCGATGTCACCCTTGTACATATATTTTTCTTTTCTGTACTAGGATTACCCCGCGGTGGAGTGCTTGAATAGCCGGGTTTTAGAAGGAAACGAACCTGCATCTCATGGTGTTGAGACGGAGGGGGCCTCATTTTAGAATTGACGGGCTATTCGCCGCACTCGTAGGGGATACAGGTTGACCCACGGAGGGGTGCTCAAGTTACCGGATTACATGAAGTGCTAGGTGGCCCACTCACTTAGTTGATTTGGGTTGCCTCACTTCTGGGATTGGAGGGTAACTTTCCGCGCTCGTAGGGGTCCAGGTTTTCATTGCACAGGCTATCCACACGACAGCGAACGTCGGGTCTCATTTGCGGCTCAAATGAAACCCGAGGCTTCAGGATTATCCACCTTTCTGTGTTGCTTGCTGAGATTCTGAGATGTTGCTTTATATCATGCCTGGGACGAATGTTATATATATACTAGTAGATGTTGTATATGTTTTGCACCCGCGGTAGTCCAGCCCCCGCTTTGCAGGGCGTTAAGTAACCTAACGGGTGATGATGGGCCCAGTGGCGAATGCGGATGGCATATACGTACATTTTATTTTCGTTCCTTTATCTGGTGTGATATGTTTAATTGATGGTACTGCACTAATTCTGATTAATTCAAGGAAAACAAACCTATATGATGTTGTTGGAACCAAGCTTTTTGAAAACTGACATTACAGACGATTCTTTTGCTTTGCACGGTGGTATTCGGTTATGAATATCCAGCACCTCATTTGACGAGGCAAGAGTCGAGATCCCTTCATCGGGAGTGACCTCTTGAGCGAAAGTTTGCGTCATCGTAATAACTTCACTGTAGTAGATTCTTTTGCTTTGCATCGTGGTATTCATTTTGGAATATCCTGCACCTCATTCGATGAGGAAAGAGCCGAGATCCCTTCACAGGGAGTGACCTCTTTAGCAAAAGCTTGCGCCACTATATTTTTGTAAAAACCACTTGGATTCCTTTAATGATATCAAGTTCATTACGTTAAAGGTTTTTCGCCAAAAACCAGTCGTAGCCCTCCGTCATTTCTTATAGGTATCACCTAGTATTCATACTATGTATGTTGGCCTACGTCAAGGCATAGTGTATGGTGGCTGGGTAATGCTTGTTTGCTGCATAGATATTCGATTATTTAGGACAGTCGTACAGTTATTTTGGCCTACTTCAAGGACTTGTACTGGTAGGTCTAAGTTAATCCAGGATGGGTTGAACTTGACTAACGACTTATGATATGTTGGCCTACGTCAAGGTCATAAGTATTAGGGGTAAAAACCACATCGGGAGTTTCAAACATACAAAAAACTTGCCAGGCATGCGCATACCTTTTGGAATGTGGTGACTTGAGTGGCTTCCATCAAGTTATCATGCGATGATAGTTGGATCCCGATTTCCACTGATGAGTAGGTGTTACTCCTTGGGTGATTTTAGATGATCCCGAATAATTCTTCTTTTAGGGTTTGAAGGAGAATTCGAAGAAATAGTAAGAGCCATTCTGATTAGATAAAGTGATTAACCAATCTGATCTAGGATAGAGTGCACGCTGAGTGTTTCTTTTCTCTCTCTCTTTGGTAGTGACCATGGCCTGACCCTAGACTAAAACTCATGAACCAAGTTAACCAAACCTTCTTAAAACACTTTGGCTTTTGGATTGTCATTTAGTCGCATATATCCTTGCCACTTCTACATCACCTTTGCAATTCTCCAGAACACTCCGTATCACTACGAAAATCCACATTTATTGGATATTAAATCGTATAGTTACATACGAACTCGAAGGAACTTGTTCCAGTTCGAGAATGGATTCTAGTTCTCGAGAAATTTAATAGGATTATTCGGTTGTCTTTTCCCTTTACCTTCTCTCAGGTTGCAAGAGCTCCTGGTATTAGGAGAGTACACCTATTGCACTTATTAGATAGTCTTCTTCCAAACCATAGGCAGGTGCTAAAAGGCAGGGAAGGAAGAAAACCAATTAGCCTAAGTGTGGTGTACAGAAGGTAATAAGTAAAGGCATATAAAGGGATTAGAATAAAGGCAAAGGAAATTGCGACTTCTATCATTCACGACAAAACTGGGTGTACCCCTGCTACTCCTACATCCACTTTGCATTTCTCCAGAACACTTCGTATCACTACGAAAATCCATATTTCTTGGATATGCTATCTTATAGTTACATACGAACTCGAAGGAACTTGTTCCAGTTTGAGGATGGTTTCCGGTTCGGGAGAAATAGAATAGGATTATTCAGTTATTTTTTCTCTTTACCTTCTCTCAGGTTGCGAGGGCTCCTGGTATTAGGAGAGTACACATATTGCGCTTATTGGATAATCTTCTTCCAAACCTTAGGCTGGTGCCGAAGGGTAGGGAAGGAAGAAAACCAATCAGCCTAAGTGTGGTGTACAGAAGGTAATAAGTAAAGACATATAAAGGGATTGGAGTGATGGCAAGGAAGTATATGGTTACTGTCATGAATCAGGATAGTGGAAGAGGCATTACTAGGAATACCCGGTTACCCCTTTGAAACTTTTTCATGTTTCAGTTTCACTGTGCGGTGTTAATTGAAAACTGTTTTCCCAATTAGATTCTGACTCTAGAGTATGTATTTACTAGACTTAATTCTCACATCTGTATGGCGTTACAGATGATGAGTGGGAGTAAGATATTAGGAATTGGGTGATTAGATCCACTATATATCAGAATTCTTTATAATTGGTGATATTTGAGGAAATCACCTGGGTTTTGCCTGACGACAAATTTTTGGTTTTGAATATCCGTTGTTATGCGCCAATTTCAAACTGATATATATGTACGTTTATTTTATAAAATGAGATATAACTTTTTGAAATTATATCTATGACATTTACCTATATCAGTTGATGATTAGGTAAGGAGCATTAAACAACGGTGTAATTCTTCTTAACCATAGTACAGTTTTCAACCTACGACGCTCAGGGTTTGAGTTGTTAAACTCAGTGGACTTATAAAAAGTATTGTATGTTGTCCGATATCCGTTAGGAAAAAGGGGTTGGTACTCGTACTATAATCAGTTTACTCATGACTTCTCTAGTTTTAGACAAGTATTTCGTTGAAATATAAAGTCCAAGTTTTGAGAAGATATAAGTATAAGAATAAAGTAGAGAACCATGTGTTGCAAGTATCAGGATTCTTTAAGGTAATCGAAAATGTAGATACTTGTGTTAGGTATTCCGTTGTAAGTAATACTTTTGAGAACTTGCTTCTCTTTCAGGTTACTCATACGTGAATGCATTCCTTGATGAGTAATACTGCTTGTCCTTCTTCCATTTGTTTGATATGCACTGGAAACAGCTGCATGATTTTTTAATCTGGTTCCAATTAAATTAGTGCCTTAGTTTCTATATGGATATAGAATGGATTAATATCTTAACGATGTTAAGGTATATGGAGTTTTATGGCTTATGCTTAAAACCAGAAGCTGGAAAAACTCAAGGCACATTTCAGTTATGACAGTTTATGGGTTATCCCGGGCTTTGACGAGAGTTAACTTTCTACCATCAAGAAGATCAATAGTTATATTGTTCTTGACTCGCCATAATTTTAGTAAAATGGATTCTTTTCAGAATTAGTGTAAGTATGGTAGAACTGGAAGTGATTCCAGAACCACAAACGATTATTGAAAAATTTAATAGAAACTAAAGATTGAATTGGTTTCGACGATCCATTATCCACTCCGCAGATCTGGTGGGTAACCCCAGAGACCCGAGAGGTACTTCGGTATCCTCAAAGACAGTGACAGGGAGGTTTATGATTACCCAAACTTGCCATTGCTGCTGTTCTAGACTATGGGATCTGGCAGGAGGACGAGTATAACGTCGTTCTATATTAGTTTTAGAAAGTGCACGTGTATATGACTTTGCCAGAAGGTTGTTGTAGTCAGTGGGAGCAGCGGAAGCATAGTGGGCAAGTAGCTTATGTCTATTTATAGACTAAAGCAAGTATAGCAGAGATAGATCATCTATTTTTGATGCGACGGTCATAGGTTTTGACTTCAGATGGATCTGATAAGAAGATAGTAGGGAGTGGTGTCCTGATATTTGGATGACATGCACTTGATAGGGAGAGATCTTTCTATACTACGATCGGTTATATATTGTGGTTGTCACAAAGTGTTTCTCCACATAGGATCTTGGATAAAATATCAGGGATTTTGGTCACTAGATCTATGGTTTTAGATCTAGATTTAGGAAGTGACCCAATTTGGGTACTTTGATATTTTTCTAAAGGTGCTTTAGAGTGGACGACTCCTGGCGTGGTGGTGTACCCACAGGTAATGGAGTCACCCTCTCTAAAGAGATATCTTCTAGACCGATGAGGAGAGGGATTTGCATGATTGAAATATCACTTGCTTAGGCAATTGAGTCAATCATGAGATGTCAAGTACAACACCAGATATTGCTTTTGCACTAGCTGCAATAAGTGTATATATATTAATCCAATCCTGGAGAAACATTGGGAAGCAGTTATGAACATAAGTGGATGTTCTTGATATATGGTAACGGCAGCCTCCTTCGGGAGGCGGTTATCATTTCAGGCTTCCAAGGTGACCTGGATGACAGAGTGGCTGTCAGAGTTATTGTTTTCCCTCTTTTTGAGGGCAATATGTTGGACAGGTGGTCCAAGCGAATACTGTGGAAGGTATGGCGCAGGATACTGATTAAATTCAGTGGATGATACAGTCTAAGAAGTTTGTTGGATTTGAAGTCCATTAGTGAACCGGGTCCCATCAGATATCCAGACAAAATTTAAGACAGGTATTGCTCATTTCGGGAGATAGTCTTTCTATCCGAAGTTGAGATAGAGAGAGATAAAGATAGAAACACTGGAGCGGATCCACTCACTGAGACTATTTTTCGAATGCAATAGTTTCACAAACGGGTTTTATAAGACTGATTATGAGAGAATTTGGGTGTTCGGTATCACATGAGCTGTGAGTATGCGACACCGCAATTATTAGCCTTAAGTACAAGTGGATGATTGTTAGCTATAGTTCTCTCAAGGAAATTATTGTAATCGTAGGCAGGTGATTATGGTGATTGATGGAGGACCTATACAGATAGAACAGTCTTATTCAAAATGATAGTATGCTATCTAGTTTGTCTTTATCATCATGTACATGCATTATGTGGTATTACAGATCACTATTACATATTGATAGAGCCCATAGGATTCTTACTTGACTACCAGCATTATGATGGCGATCATATACGTGGGAGCTGGGTGGTCTATAAGCACATCCTTAAATGTCCCTAGTCTTGGGAATATGAAGACTGGGCATTGATACTCCGGAGTAGACTAGTGTGTACTTATCGAGACCCCGACGAGGGGCGGTGGCTAGGTCTCACGAGCCATTGATGTTAGTTTGTTCACCTAAGATAGTATACAGGTGCTCATTAGGTTATGAGTACACTGGACGGACTCGCCGGGAACCTGCTAGTTGGTACTATACCTATTTTCAGATAGCGGTTCCTAGGTGACATGTGTATAGGTTAGTCTATCGACCTGAGATTGTCATTTGTCTCGTGTGAGTTCCTACTGTGCTTTGATTACTACCCTACCACGGCTCAAAGGAGGCGTGCAAACAGATTTTAGTTAGGTACAGTCCCGAGCCACATAGAGGCAGTGAGCGGATCGTCGAGGATTCGTCTCTCCCTGTATTAGGGGTTGATGTCGCGCAGTGCACTGGTGGCCATCACCAGAAATCCTTGGCCAAGATAGTCTAGAATTACTGATTTGAATCAGTAGTTTCTCAGTTGGTGATGAGATTCATACCGACACGAAATATCGCGTTGTTAGGGGTCTGACTTTATCCACCCCACTAGACCCGATATGCAATACTCTTAGATGAACAGACCGGACTGGACGGATATTTTCACGAACAGGCTCAGTAGGGGTTCGGATGAGTTTGCTCGTCGGCTTTCCTTTCGCTCAATACCTAGGTAGCCGTTACATACAGCTAGTGCCGCTGACGTGCTTGTGGTTAAACCCACTGCCAGCGTATTGACGAGTCTTTAGAGTCCCACACAGAGGGTTTTCCTGCTTCGGGCGAAACGATGTAGAGGCCGTATAGTTTTACGACAGGGTTCGATCATATATGTGCACTTGTGCACGTATCATGATTCGGACGGTTTATACTAGCAGGCTTTGGTTTAAGCAGGATTCTAGTATTATATTGTTAGATTATTTTCGTCTCATTGTATTCGTATTTTGTCGGAATACGGATACGGGTATGTATATACAGATAAGGGTATTCTTGTAATTTATTACAAGTTTCTTCTAGAAGATGCCACCTCATTTATGCTTTAACCTTTTTTGGATTAAAAGGTTAATGAAGTGGAGGATGATGTGTTTATTGCAATTATTCAAGCATGACCCATGGATTCACTATTGAGGCATACTTGATATTTGTTTGGGTTGTGAGATATTTTGGAGCCTTGAGATATTTTGAAGGCTTGAGATATTTTGGAGACTTGAGATATTATTATGGCTTCATAATTGCTCATAACACTTAGCCTTTTATTTTTCTTGAGTTTCTTCACACTCTCATCCTCAAGCTTCTTCTTCTACCTCCACCCTTCAAGTCTCATGCGTTGAGAAACTTAGGGTGCTTGGAGACAAATTAATCCATCATTAGATTCTACATCCTCTAGGCTATCTAGTTTAGCGAACTAGGTATCCTAGTTACCTCGGCTATGAGGTTGGAGCTCGAAATACAAATCCTCAGGTGCATCATCTTCGATGGAGGGAGACCAGAGATCGAGCTTGATCATGGAGGCCTCTAGGAGCTTGGGATGATAGTTAAAAACCGAAGGACACAGATCATTCGATATAACCATTCATAACTCCTTTTAAGTTTTCTAGTTTAGGGTTAATGGTAGATCCGTAGCATCGGGTTGTTCTAGCGTCAGTTTTATAAAAAATTTGTTCCGCAATCGGCCACGGTTTGATGGTCAAGGTGTTGGCATAACCCAACACTTATAACTATCCCGAAGACTATGTCATAAATGTCTTCAACACTACTGTCAAGTTCACCCCTGGAACTATTGGTGATGTTTTAGGCATTCCCAATGAAGGAGTTGATGTGTTTTCCAAGACTTCATACGACTTTGACTTTGAAGCCCCTCACTCTAAAGAAGTGGCTTCTCAATTGCTCCATAGACACGATCACCTCAACTTGTACAATGACCGACAAACCAAGACACTTACGAAGCGTGCTCGAGTGCTTGCGAATCTTATCTCTCATACCATGATCACTAAGCATGGAAGCCGAGATATACTTTACGGATCCCATAAGTTGCTCATATACTGTGTGATGGTGAAGATCAAGGTCAATCTTCCATCGTTTCTAGCCCAAAGTATGTAGGAAGTCTCACTGGCAAAGGTAATCTCTACTATGGTCGTATGATTACTAAACTTCTCGAATATCGCAAGATCGAAATTCCGGATGATAAGGACACCGTTCGTGATCAATTTGATTTCGGATCCAGAATCATCAATTTGATGAAGTTAGATCAAGAGGGAAGTCTATCCCAACCTCTACAAGACCCCGTCGATGCTCTTTAACAACAAGATTTCGATTTCATCTCCTTCGGGTCATATCTCGTTGATCGCATCCAAGGCAATCATGATCATCTCTGTAACACCCAGTTCTTTTGAACCAAATTATCCATATTCTAATAAATAATTTTCTTATATTATTCTATTTTATTTATTCCAAATATAATTCTTGTAATTATTTTTTCTTAGACCTAATTCCTAACACTTTTATTAACCTAACAGCTAAACCTCACCCAATGGCCCAAAACTCAAACTCCCCAATTCTTTTCCTTCTTCCTCAGCCCAGCCCACAATACCCTCACCAAAGAAAAAAAATCCCTAAGCCCTATCACCCTCACAACATAGCCAGCCCCTCCCACTCTTCCCTCTTTACCTCAATAGCTACACTTCTTCCTTTTTTTAAACCCTTTTTCTTTTCGAATCCCCACAAAATCATAACTGAAGAATTCCCAATAATTTCCCTTAATCACTAATTTAATCCTATTGATTATCTTTAATTTTCTCTCTCTCCCCCTCTCACTCATTAAACTCTCTCCCCCCCGTTCTCTTTATCTTTCTCTCTGCACTCTCTCAATCTCTCTTTCTCTCCCTCTCTCTCACCTACGAGCTCACCGACGGCCACCTCCATCGTGAGCGCCTCTCATAGGCTCAAACAGACCCCTACAGCCACCTCCAGTGCCGCCTCTCACCGCCATCGCCTCGCCGCATCACCTGCGATCCCAACCGCGCTCTTTCAACCTCGACCCCGACACCATCAAAACACCCATCGCCAACTTCCTCCTCCAGCACCTCCGAACCCATCGTCCTCGACAAGCTCTACGTCGCCTATAGCCACCTCCAGCGCTGCCCCTCACCACCGGCCACACCTTCTTCCCTCAAGCAACACCCGAGAACCCCCAACACCGTATCTCTCTCACCATCACCGACCCGAGCTACTAGCCGAGTCCAAGCCCCGAAGCCACACCAAGCTCGAGCCAAGGACAAACTTTCCATGTTTCCGTGTTGTGCCTAGCCCGTGCGTGTGTCGTGCCATGTTATTTATCACCATTCGCTGTTGTCGAGTCGCTGATCGCCGTCGTCAGGCAAGTTTCAAAACTTTCTTATCATGCTACGATTACTATTGTGATTAATTATAGATGTAATTAAATCATGATTTGAACTCAATAACGAACATTTGTGCTAATGGTGCTGATGAAGCCCGACTAGGACTTATGACCAGGTTGGTATTACATGAATGTTTTAGAGATAACAACTAGTTTCGAGTAATTAAGAAAAACGTGTGTTTTGTTTGATACCGAATATTTATCTTAGGCGTTCGATACGAACCTTATGAGAAAACCCAATCAAATGTGGCAAAATTTATGGCTAATAGATTCCTTTAGTGATAATGGATAATGAGTAAAATAGTTGGGTCAAAATATGGACTTCAACACCATGAAATGTCACCTCCATTTAGATCTGTCAAATCTGAATTTTCTTCGCACACGTGGCTTGTGAAAATCATAGTAAATTGGTTACATGATGGAATGTTATGTTCGAGGGCTCGTATCGAAGGCAACTCGATAATATAGCACCCTATACATTTTATATTTTGATACTGCTATAAAACAATGACAAAAACTATTTTGGAATGCGGCTCTAAATTGCAGATCAGAGCGGTATTTCATATTGATACATGTTTCTAATTAACTGTATAACGCTGTATGAAAATAAAAATATGCGAAACCCTATACCGTTGTGAAGATTATCCTGTTATCTAGCTATAGGTGGTGGTTTTATTTGATTTTACTGTAGTTTGTTATTTTAACTATATTTTAAACCGTCGATACGTACTGTAGTTCCATGCAGAGACAGAACGTATACCTTAACCTTAAATAATGTATATCTCCAAGTATACAGTAGATATTATCAATACGTATAGTGCATTGGAAATATAGTTAATAGATCTAAATATTACTCAACTGTACCATTGTCTAATTATGATCCCAACAGGATGAAAAATGTATAACTAAATGGACTTTCAGTCAAGGAACTGAATTTCCAGCTGAGAACACTTAAAATGAAATGACCGTAATTCGCACACCTGAAACCTGATTGACCCGAAACCAATTTTGTTGGATTTCTATTTTAGTTTAAATTCTACTCCTTTTGTATCATTTTGATTAATTACAATCGTACGATTTAATATGATTTTATGAATTCTTAAGACGCGTAGCGACTTATATTGCACATGACTTGTTTAGCGGCATAATTCACATATTTACCCAACCGTGATACCTTTAGTGATAGCGAGAACTCTTATTGATTCTTAGCGAATATTGCATTGTCGAACGTGAGTGGTATTTGATTAGCCGTATCGAGTACGCCAGTGAAAAGTGAACGATTTGTGATAGTGAATAGTGTAGTGAAAAGTGAATAAAAACAGTGTTATTGGTGCGCACTTATACACAACTAGCTCCATACTTATAGTTATTGAAACCTGGGGAAAAAGGGAAAATCGAAGTGGAAAGGAAATTATGTTTAGCAAGGTTGTCGATTTAGAGGATGATCATTCGATTAGCGACTTATATATATATTTTAGGTTTGGAATTAGCAGTCCGGCTAACAGGGTTATGTCCCGGGCAACAGTGGGCCGTAGTCTCGGGTACGTACGAGACCCTCGTTAAACATGATCACTCTTTTTCATAGTTTGATTTCAAATTGACCTAGCGACCAAAAAGGACGTGGAGCACATACTGCATTGATTGTTGATACACTGATTACCTGCATATACTATCTCCATTGTTATTACCTTTTGTTTCATGCTTATTATATTGCCATTATATCATTGCTATTGCGTTGCCCTGATGAACTGAGTATGCATGCTCAGAGCTTGGAGAGGACACCTTTCAGGTGTCAGATCTACCGTTCGAGCTTGCAGAGATCTAAATGGTTCTTACTTCCAGCTTTTTACCGCCTTCCTTAAAAGCAACCCTGTATTCACACTTGATTAGTAGTTTTCTTTTCTGTTGAACCATTGTAAATTGTGAACAATGAAAGTTGATGTAATAAACTAGTGATGTGTTTCCTTTACTTCTGTGCTATGTTTACTGATTACCATGTAAAGCTAAAAGCCGAAGTGTGACTACGGCGGGATTATTCCTTGACCGTAGGAGCATGGCTGGCCTAGTCACATCCCGTATTCCGTATTTTGGGAAGTGGGGTGTGACAATCTCTATGGCTTTATGCGTCAGATGTCCGGTCAAATCGACAATCTCTATGGCCGTGTTGACCACATCTCTAGCCAAGTTAATCAAATCTCCACTCAAATGACTTATCTCTCCTCCCAGTTTCCGTCAAGTGTACCACCACCACCACCAGAAGCGTAGTTATGATCATTAGGATTCAATCCTAAGGTTAAGTTTGGTTTGGTACATGTTCGCTTAAATTTTGTGCGCATGTTTACACTAGTGTGTTGATGTTATGGTTTGTTAGGTTGTGATGTTTAGTTGTTAAGTTTTAGTTTTTATTGTGTAATGAACCTCTATGTATAAAACTATGTATTTTCCTTAAAAAATTTTGTTAAGTTCTTACTTCCAATATTTCGTTACATATGCACTTTCAATTGGTTATACACAAAAACTTATTGTTCGTTGGATATACGTTCATATGCCTCATTTTGTTTTCCATATTTTGGTATATTCATGTTTGTTTTTTATACCCCTTGCTCAATTTTTAAAAAAAAACTTTTTGATATTTTCTAAAAATGGGGAGAAAATATTCATGAATATACATATAAATGCTTAACTGGAATTCGAATTAGTTCACTTTCCTTCATGCAGTATTTCTTGAAAAATAGTATCAGTGGTATGGAATACTGGTACGAGTTTAAAGATTTTTTCAATTAAGCATGAATATATTGAGGGGGAGTATCTAAATCGAATTTTATATATATATATATATATATATATATATATATATATATATATCATGAATTCTTTAAATAAGTTTTGCTAAATATCAAAAAAGGGGAGATTGTTGACCATCCGTATCACACGATCCTCGGTTTCGATGATTTAGTTCAAAATATTATTTAAACGGATTCATATGTTTTTAACAACGTTTCCAAGTTGTATATCTTGAGTACAGTTTGCACGATTATTCAAATCAAGCAAGATTGCCTACCAATAGAATATGCACCCAAAATTGTATTATGGCATGAAGACTTAATGCAAGCAACAAATGGATGCAAGCAAGTTCAAGATCAAATCATGTCTCGAAGTAATAAGTCAAGAAAATGAAGCAAATTGAAGAACCAAAATAAAGATTAAAGTTGTGAGCGATATACATGTAATTAGAAATGATCTCATAAGGTTAGAAACCTCATTCCAACCTTCTCTTAATGTTCAAGACGTCTTCTTCTCTTTTAGAGACGTCTATCCTTTCCGTTGGATTCAAATCTGCCAAGTTCAAAACCTGGCTTTTCACCATGTCAGAAAACAGACGTCTATATCAGTAATTTTGAACTAAAGACGTCAGTGGCAGACGTCTGTAGTACAATTCTCAAAATTCACACCTTCTGTATACTTCTCAGTGACAGTTATGCTGCCGTCTGTAGAAGGAATCTTCTTTTGAGGCAGACGTCTGTGGGAGACGTCTTCACGGATAGTTAATTTTGTTAAATTTGAAATTCGAATTCCGTATTGAATGGACACTTGTTCCGTTTTCAATCATAACATCCTTAAATGGTCATTAACGGCTTTTCTATAGTTTTTGGCAGCTATAGGAAGTTATAATAACTTCACATTCAATTCTCTATATATACCATTGAGATCACACATTTAAAACAATTCATTCATTGCAAATCATTCTGGAAAAAAAGTTCTTCTCGCACTTTAACTTGCTAAAATCCTCATTTCCTCAAGTGCCATAAACCTGATCAAATCTCTCAAAACAATCCTTTTGCTAAACCGAAAATAATCTTTAAGATCAATAGGATTATGACTGAGAGAAATCGTTTGTAATAAAAGCGATTTGCAACTCGAGAGAAGGGGTGCTTCCCCTTTCATTTGAATTGTAGGTTCAGAGTGGAAAAAGAGATCTTCCTAAAAGAGACGTGGATTAGAGAGAAAAGTGCGGCCCTCCTAGAGAATCATGGTCTAAAGAGAAAGAAGACTTATTTTTTAGGGAATCAAAAATTTGAATGATTGATCCTAGTGAAGAAGGATTTCTTGTTTATTAATCACATCCCTGTGAAGTGGGATTTATGTACTTTACACATATAGTGGAAAAATCCTGAGTATGCGACTCAGGCGGGGACTAGCCACAGGAGGTGGTGAACCCTAGTCAACATATTCCTGTGTTTGTGATTGATTTCCTTTTATTTCCTTTTATTTTATTTTGCAATTTTTGTGATTATCATTCTTAAGTTTCTTTGTTTAAAAAAACTTATTTTAAATATATTCCGCAGAAACTCAATAATCACTTTAGAAATAGTATTTAGTTTTAAAATTTGCCATATAGATTATAAACACCTTACTCAACCCCCCTCTAAGGTATTTTCACTAAATTGATCAAAGAGGTGACTAGAAACCCACGTAAGTTTGGCCAGTCGATACAACATCCAGTAGTTAATAATCTGTTGGGTGGAAGTTTAGTTGAATCAGGAGGGGATGCTTAGGCCACGCAGCGAAGGCTTATTGGTCCATTCTTTTTCACGGATTACCTTAAGGTATATATCAGTAAAAGTTAATGTGGCACATAAGAAATTGCATCAATTGAAGAGAGGTAAGAGAAGGAGAATTTTTCCTACATTGAAAAATGAGGAGTATTGAATACTCTAGTTCTTTGAAATCAAAATCTACCTTTTCCTTCGAGATTTTTCTTTTTGCGGAAAGTACATACGAAAATGTATTAATTATATTTAGTATTCAGTATTCAAGTTATCAAACTTGCCAACATAATGCAAACACAACTTATACCAATTTTTTCATAATCTTTTTCTAGGGTTTGTCAAGACTGATGCACAGTGCAATAGAAAAAAAGATTGAGAGATGGCGCAAACTTACGGAATCTTCAGATGCAGGAGAAATTAGCGTACACATAGAATTTGAAAATCTTGCACAATATATCATAGCTAAAGTCTTATTTGGGGATGATGAGGAGGAAGGAATGCATATTATACAGTTGCATACTGAACAGGCCACTTTAGCCTTTCAATCGGTGAAAATATTCTATATCCCTGGCTCATGGTAGTTATAAACACTTTTTAGGCTTAATGCGCTTATAACACCCTTCATCTATATCTCATCTAGCACTTATAATCCCTGAACTTGAACTGGCTTATTAACATTTGAGATTTGAGAAGTCTCGCCCTGGACAGAAATGACACTTTCAACCTCTCAACTCACGACACTCATGTTTCAATACATTAGTTAAGAGGGTTCAAATAGCGGAATGGGCTTTGAAGGGTGTTATATATATGAAATTTATTTATGTACCTAAAATAGGAAGTGTAATCTAAAGATAATTATTGTGCAACTTAGCAGGAAATGTCTTGCTTCGATCTTATATCCCGGTTCATTCCTACAAGGTTGCATCGGCGAAGCAAATGGTTTAGACAAGAGGTTGAAAAGAGGTTTAAGGAGCTTGTTGGCCGTCGTCTTCTCTTCTCCAAGTTCTATCGAGGGTTGGCTTACGAGGTGATCACATGGGAGATTTTCGCTCATCAAGGGTGTGGTTTCTCTCCGGCCGTTGCAAGGAGGCAAAGGTCAAAATTCGTTGTGTTAACGTGAACAAGGATAACGATCCAACCATTTTTGTATTAAAGTAATTCTTGTAAAACCTTCTGTGTAGATCTACTATTCCGCTACCATGATTTGATATTATGATCTATCCACCTATATTCCACATTGGTATCAGAGCAATAGATGCCCACGTTCATAGTTTGCAGATAGATCTATATTTTAAAATTTGTAGCAACTCAATCTTACATTGTTTTAATCTAAAAGTTGGATTAAATTTTTTTATCAATTTTTATAAACCTACAATTATTAGGGTTGATGACGGAAATAGATCTTTAGATCTATTTATTTTTTTCATGTATCATGTGTTGCCAAAATTAGATCTATTTTTTGTGATGTTGTGATAAACATTTTGTTTCTTGATGTGAGAATTGGCCATGGATCAAAATTGTGAAAATATTTTTTTGCTAAAGATTGAATCTTGTTTGTAAATTCGATGAAATTTTATAATCGCTAGGCCATATTTTTTTAGAAAAACAAAGCCTAACCCTAATTTCTTTCGGGATAAAATTGTGGAATTTTTTATTTTTGGTATGGGCCAAAAATATTTTTTTTCAAAAGAACATTACTCTGGATTTATTGAAAAAAAATTCTAGATTTTTCAGGTATTAAAAAACTTTAGAACAAAAAAATTCAAGAAGAGGAAGCTGCGGTTGCGGCACCCGCGAGCTGGGCTCGCGGGAAGCCAGCTGTAGCGCCTGCGCTAGGCACAGGCGCTGGGCCGCCCGGGCCCAGCTCGAGCAGTGCTCGAGCTGATCTCGCCCGAGCTGGGCTCGGATGGATTTTTTTGGCCGAGCCGGGCTCGGTCACCCGAGCGAGGTTCGAGTGCTTTTTTTAGACCGAGCCTGGCTCGGTTTTACCGATTTTTTTTAATTTAAAAATTTAGAAATGTTTTTAAGAATTTCAGAAAAGTTCCAGAAAAATATGAAAAATCAAATAAATTATTTTTGATTTTTGGAAATTCCCACTTAAAGTTTTCTATAGGGTTATGAGGTTACACTTTTATAACTCTGGGAGTTATAAATTTTCGAATTTTTTTCCCTTCACCAAAAGTTTCAATATTTTATTCTCACATAAAATCTGGGAGATTGTATGGATAGTTAGGTCCAGTGGGAGCACCCGGGACGCATGCCAATTTCACAAAAAACCCTAATAAAAACGGACAAGATTAAATAGGGTGATTTCATAAAAAGTGAAATTTGTTAGATTGTTTTTTTTTTTGCATATTATGATGTGCATGGCATACTTAGTGAATAAAAAAACATGCTGCATTCATTAATAAAATCTGATAAGTTTCAAGTTGAAGATTTTGTGATAGAATCGTGAATTAAGATTCAACTACCCTATCTATTCCGCTTCTAGAAATCTTTAAACCGTTTTCAATCATTTTAACAAAATCTTAAATTTAATATTTTTGAAGGATGTGTTTAGGACCGTAGGCCTTCTTCTCTTTCTTCCGGGTGTAAGTTTATTATTGTTGTTAAGATGGGTTGAAGACGAAACGTTCTTTAGGACAGAATGATACTCCATTTAAAGCCAATAGTCTTAACACACTTAAAATGAATTTTTGTCTTCCAAAACGATTATCGCTGATCTCACCAAGGGTGACAAGCTAAACGGTAATAATTCTTCGACTGGCATCGAAAGATCTGATTCCTATTGAATGAGCAAGAAATGCAAGACTGTACTGAGATAGAAATGCCTGAACCGGAGCAGAGCTCCTCTCAGCAGCATAAGAGGGCTGTAGAGCATTACAAGAGCTGGGTCTAAAAATATTGTTCAGCGCGGTATATCATGTTAGCCACGATGAGGAACGATCTCGTCGGTGAGTTTGATAACTATCCGACAGCGAAGAGACTCTGGGAGGCTCTTGAGGCTTGCTTTGGACATGCCTCATCGATGCGGATCCGGACGCTGACTATCAAGCTGGATTCGTACAAAATGACTGTAGGGCAGGACATCAAGTTTCATTTTCATATGAAGGCATTGATGATCAGGGATCTTGGAATTGCTGGAGCTGCATTAAGCAACAAGCAAAAAGTTCAGGCTGTCATCCGGGCTTTGCCCGATTCCTGGGATGATCTCAAACTCCTTTTATCCCATGCTGAGAACGTGAATAGGTTCGAGGACATAATGACTAAAGTTGAGTTTGAAGAGGAGCATAGGGATGCCCTCAAGGCTAAGAAGTCATCATTCTCAGCTATGGCAGCTGAAGGCTCCAAGCCGAAGGCCAAGAGGCCTAGACGCAAGGGGTCCTACAAGGAATCGAACAAAGAGGCAAATGATGAAAATGTGAAACCCGCGAAGCACGGGAAAAGGACAGCTAATAGGAATACATGCTTCAACTATGGGTAGCCAAGTCACTTTGCTTATGATTGCAAGGGGCCTAGAAAGGTAAGCTCTCTCTATTCTCACTATAAAACGTTACTTGTTAGTACAGTGTTGATGGTTGACTCTATAAATTTGTGGATTGTAGATTCGGGAGCCACATACCACATCTCTTGAGATAGGGAAGGGTTCTTAGAGTACAAGAGAGTACCCGCCAGGAGCTGGAAGATTTACATGGGGACGAGTCGTATGTCTAGGTGCATGGCATCAGGACATATCGACTGCCTACAGTTCAGGGAACAGGTGGCTTCTCCATGATGTTTTATATGCTCCAAAGATGCGGAGGAACCTTTTATCAGTGGTTAGGCTAGTTAGCATAGGATTTAGCTTTTTATTTGAGAATAATTTTGTAAAACTTATTTTAAATAATTCTCTGTTTTGTGTTGAATGCCTTATAAATGGCCTTATCATTTTGGATTGTGACTCTTTTGGCAATAAAGATACTTTATTTGCTTATTCATATGCTGTGAATAGTACTGTAGATGAATCTATAGTATGGCATAGAAGATTAGGTCATATTGGGCAGGATAGGATGACAAGGCTTTCCAGGGGCGGCCTACTTGGCACACTTGCCAAGGTCGATCTGTCCACATACGAGTATTGTCTCACAGGTAAGGCCACTAGGAAGCCATTCAGAATGGCAAAGAGAGAGAGTGCTCCATTGCAACTCATTCGCTCTGACATGTGCAGACCTGTCAACATGAAGGCATGTCATGGTGCGTCTTATTTCATCACCTTCATAGACAATTACTCATTGATTGTTTGAGATTTTGTGTATGCTTGAAATCAAAATTAAAGAATATACCGCAATCAATAACGGTGTCGCTTGGTAGTTAGCCGATTGAGTACGGGTCGGTCCACAGGGAGATGGATTCCTATTCTATGTGTTCTAACGAGTTAATCCGATCAAGTCGGGTTTTGTTTTACGATCTAAGATGATAAAAAGGCTTGCTAGGGTTAGGATTAGGTCAGCTCAAAATATGGATTCTTCTCGCTGCTTTTAATGCCCTAGTTAGGATTTTAGGTGTTAGGGTAATAGTCAACAAAGGGGATTAGCACGATTAGGAAGAAACTTAGTTTCTTCCCTTTGGTCCTTGTCCGTCCTTTCTTAACTCTTAGCCCTAACCTCTATGTAAATCAACCACAACCGGTCTTAACTAGGGAATCACCTCTATCTCGTGGGATAGGGTGCCGTAGTGAGCGGTGTGTGGTTAATTTAAATAGAGTCCTAATTAAAAATTATGGGGGCAAGAAAAGGAGGGAGAGAGATTTCCTTCTCTCAAACTTTCCCAATCATAACCCTAACAAGTGAGGAATTACTCACTCATTAGGGTATTAACAATACAATTCATTTTTATAAATTTATTTTAAAAGACTATCTAAATTGCAGATAATAAAAGACAAATAAAAAATTGCAGGAATTAAATTCAGATAAAGAATGCAAGAAAAAAAATACCTTTCTTTATTGATAACCTCTTGACGATTACAAATGAAAGAAAATTTAATCTCGAAAAATAAAAAGAGGTATCTCAAAAGAGGCACCCAAAAGAGGCACATCTTAATTAGGCTTTAGGGTTTCCTATTTATAGATAGGAGAAACCCTAGGGTTTACATCTGATCCACATCTAAAATTATAAGACTACACTAAGAAAACCGGGTCATTGCACCGACACGCACCGACACGTGCACAGCACGGCCGCGGATCCGCGGCCAGAAGCCTTGTTTGGCCACGGTTCCGCGGCCGTTTAATGGGCTCTTAGGCTCATCTCTTCTGTGTTGCTTCAAGTTGCTTTTTCCATCTGTTTTCTTCACTTGGTTTCTCAGAATCTCTTCTATTTTCCTCTAGATTTCCACAGTGTAGAATGTTGTGGACTTTTACCGTTAGCTTCGTGTTGAAGTCTTGAATCTTTTGCTGCCCTCGTACGTTGTGCAATCGAACTGTTCATTGATTTTCGTTGTTCCTCAACTGGTAGGCGGCATCTTGCAGATTCATTTATTTGTTGGTCGTAGTCTCACATTTGTAGCGTCTTTTCACCATTTTCACTGTATTGTTCTGAGAACCTGTAACCTGCAACTATTTAGCAGACATGGATCAAAAGCACCTATTTATTTGCAATATGATTAAGAATGGGGAATATAATAATGCAAAATTCTGATATGAACACTCATGCACGTTTTTTTGATTTTGCACCGGTCTGAAGCCTTAGATTGTTTCAAGCGCGATATCAGTGAAGCGGAAAATCAATTGAGCAAAAGAATTATGGATTTGCATACAGACTATGGTAGAGAATATCTATCGGATCAGTTCAGGAAACTGTGTGAAGAGAAAGGGATCGTCAGACAGCTGATGATGCCCTACACTCCGCAACAAAACGTTATTGCAGAGAGACTAAATAGGACATTGCTGGATATGGTAATGTCAATCATCATATATCGTTTTGGGAAGATGTGCTGATGACAACAGCTTATGTTTTTAACCGATTACTTTCTAAATCGATTCAGTCCACACCCTATGAGTTATGAATGGGCGATAAGCCAGTGTTGGATCACTTACATCTATGGGCGTGCGCTGCCTATGTGCAAAACACTTCACATCGGTATGGGAAGTTAGGCCCTAGAAGGAAGAAGTGTGTATTTATACACTATTCAAAGAACTCTAAGGGATATGTGTTCTTAGGTGAGCATGACGATAGGACTGTGACCGAGATCGAATCATGAGATGTCGAATTCCTCGATGAGGAATTTTCGTAGAAAGGCGAAGTAGCCAAGGATTTGAGGTTGTACGAAGTCGAGGAGAGCGCTGATCATCCAGAACTGGAAGAGGAATCGGGTTCCTCTGCCGCCTGGGGACAGTAGGAGTGAGATACCGACAGATGGCTCGGAGCCATTCACGGAATTTCCATCGCCTCGTAGATCGTCCTATGGACAAGTACCTCGTCGATGCTACGAGATCGAGGGGGAAGAGTTCATGGTTACGCCGCATGATGTTGAGTAATCCAAGTCCTACGAGGACGCTATTTCAGGACCTGCAGCGAAAGAGTAGAAGGCCGCGATGGAGAAGGAGCTTGAGTTCATGAGGAAGAATCAAGTCTGGGACTTGGTGGATCTTCCTTCCAGACGCAAGACCATTGAGAACAAGTGGGTTTTCAAGATTAAGCGGAAGGAGGATGGGATAATCGAGCATTGCAAGGTATGCTTGGTGGCGAAGGGTTCACCCAAAAAAGTGGTGTGGACTATGATAAGACATTTACCCCGATGGTGAAAATTGTCTCTGTTCGTCTAGTTCTGGATTTAGTAGCGCAGATGGATCTTAAATTAGTCCAGATGGACGTCAAGACAGCTTTTCTCTATGGAGAACTGAAAGAGAAGATCTATATGGATCAGCCCACCGATTTAAAAGCCAAAAGTCTCGAGGGCATAGTGTGCAAATTGAGGAGGTCTATTTATTTCTTAAAACAGTCTTCCAGAGTTTGGTATTTTCGATTTCATAAAACCGTACTGGGCTATGGTTTTAAGATGATCGATCAAGACAATTATGTCTACCTACGACAAGCTGGTAACAGTTTCGAGATTCTATCGTTATATGTCGACGATATCTTACTGGCAGAACATGGAGACCATAAATGCCACTCGGAGTTGGCTGTCCTCCACCTTTGAGATGAAGGACATGGGCGATGCCCGGTTCATGCTCGAGATTCAAATTATGAGGAACCGCTCCAAGAGGACCCTAGGTTTGTCTCAGGAGACTTACATTAGAAAAGTCTTAGAACAGTTCGGCATGAACGGTTGCAAACCCATTGGGACTCCAATTGCAAAGAATCATGCGCTAAGTCTAGAGCAGTGTCCCAAGAACGAAACGGAGAAAAGGCAGCTGCAGAATGTTGCTTATAGGAGTGCTATCGGGAGTCTCATGTATGCTATGGTGTGTACGAAACTCGATATATCTTATGCAGTGGGACTGATGAGCAGATATCAGTCCAACTCCAGTGTTGCTCATTGGAAGGGGGTGAAGCGAATCTTGAGGTACCTAAATGGGACAGCCCACTATACTTTGTGCTATGACGGATCAGACACTCGCCTGTAGAGCTATATAGATGCCGATTGGACCATCTATCTGGATGAGCGAGCGTCCATGTCGGGATATGCCTTCTTACTCAATGGCAGGGCCATTTCTTGGTGTAGTAAGAATCAAGATTGCATTTCCCTTTTCACCATGGAGGCGGAATACGTGGTAGCCTGTGTTGCGGCACAAGAGGCAGTTTGGTTACGCAGATTCTTGGAGAATCTGACTATAGTGCCACATACAAAGGATAAGCTGATCCTTAATTGCAATAGCATGTCGGCCCTTGCGTACTCGAAGGATCCAAAGTACCATGGCAAGTCAAAGCACATTCAGATTCAATACCATTTTATTAGGAGGCAGGAGAAAGAGGAAGTCAAGCTGCAGTACATCCTTAAGGATCAAATGGTCGTGGACCCACTGACGAAGAGAATTGCCGAGGAGCGTTTTCTACAGCATACTAAGGCCTTAGGCTACATCCTTGGTAACGACTATGTATTTAGACATGTAGTGACTTCGTATTATGTTTGACATTATTCATTTATGGGTGGCGACTTTATAGACATATATTTTATGATTAATGGTGTGCTGCTTTCTTTCTTTATTATCTGGGATGGATATATCTATTTTGTTTAACTATTTCTGGTATGGAGTACAAATTTAAGTGTACAAGTTTACGAGTGCAGGACGCACATTTAACAAAAATACGTCAGCAGGTAGGAACTCTCCATCACATGAGAGATCCCCTTTATGCTAGGGAAACATTCTAAGGTGAGACTAAGTGCAAGACATCATCTGTCGAAGCAGTGACTGTATTGTTACATTCAGGGTATAACGACAGTGGGGGCGCTTAGCAGAGCCTCCCTGACTGGGTCAGGATGAAGTTATGATGTGCTATATGCCAAGCAACCGAAGTGATTATCTCATGGCCACTTTACCTGTTTTATAAATAGCCAGACTAGGGGTTTGACTCATCGCAAGGGATGCGAGCTTGTCGAGAGATCCCAGGCATATCGTAGGGCGATATGGCCGAGAAAGTCAATCACAGGGTGATTGGACTTGGGTCCGTACGGTATAACTTTAATGGTATATGCTCTCAGGGATAGAATTTTGTAAGTAGATGCTCGTGCTTGTGCTGCTAACTAGCAACCAAGGTAGAATACAAAACAAAAATTTACACAACAAGAGCACGAACTCTACGATCTAGAATCGAATCCAAACACTAAACTAGCAAACAAGAGAAGGAGTTTAGCTACTCGGTTAGCAATAGCTACCTTTGTAGTCGTGTTCTTCATCTTCAAACCACTTCTTGCGCTCTTAGGGACTCCAGGAACGAGCTTGGATGCCGGTCTTCGTTGTCGAAGAAGATCCACCCGAGAGAACCCTAGCAAAGGCTATAGCTTCACACAAAGTAACAAGTGAAGCAACTAGTGAACTAAACTTGCTAGGAATAGATCACTAGGATGTAGTAATGGCTATCTCTAAGTGTTTCTCTCTTAATCTTTTTCTTTCTCTTTTTTCAAAACTCAAGAAGAGAGGAAGAAGATGAAAATGGTGATGAGGGTGAGCATGGCACAAATCAATAAACTCATCACTCTTTTCTCATTCTCTCTTTTCTTTTAATGTGAGAATTAGTAGAGTTGTGACTCACCATGGTGAGTCACAAGCCTACAACATTCTCACATGGTCAAGAAAAGATGAGAAGAGAAAAGGGAGTCACCTCATGTATACATATATACATATGTATATGTGTGTGTATACACATACACAAATACACTAATACAAGTATATGCCACAAATATATACACCTGTATTCGTATCAAAATACGAATACCGTATTCGTATAAAATACAAATACCGTATTCGTATTAAGACACCCATATTTGTATTAAGACATAAATACCCATATTCGTATAAATACCGTATTCTGTCAAAATACGAATACCGAAAAGAGAGTTACGAAAAAGAGATATAAAATACTAGCTCATATTTTATCCAAATATAATAATCTGGATATCTTTTAAACCGGCTAGTATTAACAAAACGTCCGATTAAAAGTACGTGTACAAAAACACGTATTTAATCGAACCTAAGTACGTATCAAAATACGTACACAACATCGTTTCGCCTAAGCTAGAAAACTCTCTGTGTGAGACTCTAAAGACTCGACAATACGCTGGCAATGGGTTTAACCATAAGCATGTCAGCGACACTAGCTGTACGTAACGGCTGCCCATGTATTGAACGAAAGGAAGGTCGATAAGAAAACTCGTCCATATTCCTGCTGAGCCTGAAAGTGGCAATCTCTGTATAGTCCGGTCTCTTCGTCTGAGTGTATCGCATACTAGGTCTAAGGGGGTGGAAAACAACAGACTCCTAATAACTCAATAAGTCATGTCGATGTGACCCAAAACCATCCTGAGAAACTACTGATTTCACAATCAGTAAATCTCAACTACCTTGGCCAAGGTCTTATAGTGATGACCAATCGAACACAGCGCGACATCAACTCCCTATACCGGGAGAGAAGGATCCCTTCTATCACTCACTGACCCCAAGAGATTCGAGACTGTACCCAACTAAAATCTGTTTGCACAACTCTTTAAAGCTGTGGTAGGATAGTAATCTAAGTACAGTGGGAACACACTCAAGACGAATGACGATGTCAGGTCTAAAGACTAACCTGTACCTATATCATCAGAGAACTACTATCCGACGATAAGTATATTACCATCTTGAAGTTCTCGACGAGTCCGTCCAGTGTAACTCATAGCCTAATGAGCACTTGTATACTATCTTTAGTGCCGAACACCAATGGCTGTGGGACATGCCACCTTCCTTCATGGGAATAAGAAACGTATACACTAGTCTACTCCGGAGTGTTGATGCACTATCTCAGTACTCCAACGACTATGGACAATTTAAGGATGTGCTTATAGACTACCTAAACCCCATGAGTATGATCACCATCACAACTCTAGTAGTCAAGCAAAAGATCTTATAGGCTTTAACAACATGTAATCGAGATACGTAATATAAAATAGAACATATGCATATGTTGAGGTAAAGACAAACCGCATAGCATACTATCATATCGAGCAAGATTGTCGTGTACATATATATCCCAAGCATTCACATGTAATATACAATCCTGTACTATACAATAATGGCCTCTAGGGTATATATATCCAACAATATCCCACTTACACTAAGGCCATATATTGACATATCGAAGACCAATCATCTCCAATAGCTGCTCGAGCTGAGTCTGAGGAAGTGCCTTTGCTAGTGGGTCCGCCGTGTAATCCTTTGTGTCTACCTAACCTCGATCTCCCGGCGATCAATGATCTCCCGGTGATCAATGATCTCCCTGATCAGGTGATACCACCTTAAGATGTGTCTGGATTTCTGATGGGACCGTGGTTCCTTCACTAACGCTATAACCTCATTGTTGTCATAATACAAAGGTATTGAATCAACAATAGACGGAACCGCCTCAAGTTCATGAATGAACTTTCTTATCTAGACGGCCTCTTTTGCGTCATCGCTAACAGCAATGTATTCAGCCTCCATCGTGAAGTCTGCTATAGTGTCTTGTTTAGAACTCTTCCAAAAGATCGTCCCTCTATTGAGGGTAAACACATAACCCGAGACAGACTTTCTATCATCCTTGTCGCTTTGGAAGATTGAATCGGTAAAAAACTCTATCTGGAGGTCTCCATTACCATATACTAAGAACATATCGTTAGTCCTTCTCAGGTACTTCAGAATGTTCTTCACAGCTGTCCAATGCTTCTTCCCTGGTTTTGACTGATACCGGCTTACTACACTAAGTGTGTAAGCTACATCTGGTCTGGTACACAACATCGCATAAATTATAGATCTTACCACCGAAGCGTAGGGTATAATGTTCATGCGATCCCTTTCTTCATCAGTCTTGGGTGACATCTCTTTGGAGATGCTGATTCTATGACAAACCGGTAGATTACCGCCCTTGGAATCTTCATACTATATCTCCTTAGTATGGTGTCAATGTACCTGGATTGTGAAAGTTCCAACATCCTCTTGGATCTATCATGATAGATCTTGATCCCTAGAATGTAGGAGGCATCACCCTGGTCCTTCATGGAGAACTTCTGAGATAAGAATAGCTTGACCGACTGTAGCATAAGAATATCGTTTCCTATTAGGAGAATGTCTTCCATGTATAATAAAAGGAATACCACAGTTCTCCCTATAATTTTCTTGTAAATATAAGGCTCATCTATGTTTTTGATGAAGTCAAATTTCTTGACTGTTTCATCAAAACAGAAGTTCCAGCTCCGCGATGCCTGCTTTAATCCATAAATGGATTTAAGCAACTTGCACACTTTCCTGCTGCTCTCACTGTCTATGAAGCCTTCCGGCAGATCCATATAGACACTCTCTTCTAAAGCGTCATTTACAAAAGCGGACTTTACGTCTGTTTGCCAGATCTCATAGTCATGGAATGCAGCAATGGCAAGTAAGATCCGAATGGATTTGAGCATAGCCACTGGAGAAAATGTTTCGTCATAGTCCACACTTGGTCTTTGACGAAAAGCTTTTGCAACAAGTCTAGCCTTATAGATTCAATATGTCCGTCTACACCAATCTTCTTCTTGAAGATCCATTTGCAGCTGACAGGTTTTACCCCTGGTGGTGCAATGTCCAAAGTCCAAACTTTGTTGGTGTACATGGACTCCATTTCGGATCTATGGCATCCAGCCATTTCATAGAGTCCCTACTGGAAATGGCCTACTCAAGACTAGTAAGATCATTTTCTTCCAAGATGCGATCCTCTCAATCCCCGTCTATGAGAAAACCGTAGTATCTCGCGAGCGAATGAGAAATCCTACTAGATCTGCGTAGTGGCTGAGCTTTGTCAGGGATTATTGAATCCTGTTGCTCCACCAAAACCTCAGTTATAGTTTGTGGCTCCGATATTTCATCAAGTTCTACCGTGCTCCCATTAATTTCTTTAGCAAGAAATTCCTTCTCTAAAAAGGGCATGTCAAGCAACATACACCTTCTATTCCTTGGTGTGGTAGAATAGGTATCCTTGTGAATGTTTAGGATATCCCACAAACTTACACAAAACTGGTCGTGACTCGAGCTTGTCCGATTTTTGTACTTTAACATAGACTGGTCAACCCCATATCTTAATAAAATTAAGGTATAGTCTCTTCCCCTTCCATATTTTATGTGGAGTGGTAGGCACAGATTTGGTAGGAGCCTTATTCAATACATATGTAGGTGATTCAAGTGCATATCCCCAAAATGAAAAAGGTAACTCAGTACTACTTATCATGGAGCGAACCATATCCAATAGGGTACTGTTCTTTCGCTCCGATACACCGTTGTGTTATGGTGTATACCGAGGAGTAAGCTGAGAGAGAATATCATTCTCTTTTAGGTAGTCAAGGAATTCCGTGCTCAAGTACCCCCCTCCTCTATCAGATCGGAGGATCTTGATACTTTTGTCAGTCTGGTTCTCTACTTCATTTTTGTATTCTTTGAATTTCTCAAAAGGTTCAGATTTGTGTTTCATAAGATACACATATCTGAACCTAGAGAGATCGTCAGTGAATGTGATGAAGTATAAGAACCCACCCCTTACATGTATAGACATCGGACCACACACATCACTGTGTATGAGTCCTAGGAGCTCTGTAGATCTTTCTCCGTGTCCGGTGAACGGAGATTTGGTCATCTTACCTTTGAAACAAGACTTACAGGTTTCATAGGATGAAAATCCGAACGGATTCAAATATCCATCTTTATGTAACTTGGCAAGTCTGGTCTACAATGCCACAAGTAGGTCTCGTTCGTATCTGAACCCTTCTTCTTGTGTGTGTTTTGTACATTAAGAACTATTTTTTGATTTAGAATATAGATACCATTACACAATATACCTTCTGCAACCAATACCCGATTAAGGTAAATATTCATGATATTTCTATCTAGAACAAAATTATATCCATCTTTATTAAGTAAATAAACTAATATTATGTTGCAAAGCATGGAAGGTATGTAGTAGCAGTTGTTCAAAATCATAATTTTGCCGCTAAGAAATACTAGGTGATATTCATCGACAGCAGCAGCATCAACCTGTTCTTTGTTCCTTACTCTGAGAGAAATATCACCAGGTGCAACCATCCTACTTTTTCTCAGTCTCTATAATAAATTACAGATATGAGATACTGATCCGGTATCTAGTACCTAGGAGGTAGGATTGACTGAAAAACAGTTCTCAATAACAAGAATACCTGAAGGAGATGCAATAGTATGCATCTTCTTCACCAGGGTCATCAAGGAATTTATGCAATCCTCTTTCCCTTGCTCATGCTCGTGACATTTGTCATAGTTCAGAGCCGAACCGGCATTCCCTAGCCCCGAATAAGAATTCGGGTCGGTCAAGTTATACATTTATTATCTTGATAAAGGCGTGACGTGGTAGCTGCAATCGAGAGAGAGAGAAGAAACACTCAGCGTTTGCAAGTTTAGATTAGTTATTATTTTATCCAAATAGGATGGCTCCCACTGTTTCCTCGAATTCTCCTTCAAACCCTAAAAGAAGAACTAGTCAGGATCATGTACGCTTCACAAGTTCGCTAACCGTTCAGTCAGGCAAGTGTTGGTACTCCGAGAGAGGCTCCTCGTGCTTTCGCACGGACCTAATTAAATAACCTCATTTCCGTAGATGTATAACCACGTTAACAGCTTTCTAGACACCTAATGGGTTAACTAGTTGTGAAGCCAAAATCTCCCGAGAGTAATCCTACTCATCAATGGGATTGGGACCAAACTATCATCGTGTGATAAGCTAGATGGAAGCCACTATAGTCACCACACTCCAGAAGGTATGCAACACTAGCAAGTTTCCTATATATTTGAAACTCTCGATATGATTTTTACCCCTAACGACCTATAACCTTGACGCTTGCCAATAAATCATAAGCCGCTAGTCAATTTCAACCCGTCATTATCCTAGATTAACTCGAACCCACCCGCACAAACCCTTGACGGTTGCCAACAAAGTTGTGCGACCGTCTCAATCAATCGCATCTCTATGCAATAGATAAATATCACTCAGCTACCGTTCACTATATCTTGAAGCTTTCCAACAAACATAGCATGAATACTAGATGTAACCTATCTGAAATGACGGAGGGCTACGGCTGGTTTTTGGCAAAAAAAACATTTAACGCAATAAACTTGATATCTGATTGGTTCGAAAAAGTGTCTTTGTATGAGTGTTTTAATTACCGCAATCAATAACAGTGTTGCAATAGCCAGCCGCTAATGAGTACGGGTCGTCCACAGGGAAATGGTGAACTACTTTTCTTGTTTTAGACGAGGTAATTGACGAAAGGAGGGATTTTTATCATTTTATACTAGGAAGGATTAAAAAGTTTATAAGAAAAGGGCTTGTAGGGTTTATAGAATTTAGTAATTAATGGATAGAATTTTAAAAGTAATTCTTTTTATCTTTTAATTATTTAATACTAGAGAAATAGTGATGAATGTGGATTATGGTTCTTGGAGGGAATTAAGCTTTTCCTCTACTGACCCGTGTCCTTCCATTGATCCTTATTCATCTCAAGCCCTCAACAAAGCAAGTATTAACGAATCTCAAATCGTGGTCGTGAATATAATGAATTGATAGCACGCCCGATAAGAGGGTTAATATTCATTTTGCTAAAGTTTATAAAAATTAAAACTATAAAAAGAATTTAAGAGATATTGTTCATCCATTATTTTACCCTATCCTACTAACCCTAACAAGCAAAAATTTACTCGCTCATAGAGATCAACGAAGTAAAAGAAATGTGGAAGAATACGGAACCCATAAGTTAAACAAAAATTAAAATTGCGGAAAGTAAATGCAGAAAGTAATGAGACAAAAAAAATCCACCTTTTATTGGATAACCTTATTGCAATATAGAAGTTGCTCACTGAAAAAGTAAATTACAACCCTAATTTTCTCAAGATAGCTTGATCGGTAGATCGTTCGATCGCTCTTAGTCCTTTTATAGGCTCTGGAACTTGAAACTCTAGATGTCATATTGAATTGTGTGCAAAGACGATCAGGCCCCTCAAGTTTCATATCCAACGGTAGTAGATTGACCACGCTTCCGCCGCCCAATACCCCTATCGACCGCGGATCCGCCGCCCTCTGGTAAAGTTGAGTCTCCTGATTTCTCGTGCCTTCCTCTCTCGATATTTGGAGATCCTTCTGATAAAAATATTCTAAAAATATTTCTTTTTCTCTGTCGTTGCGAGATTCTTCAATTTGCTCCTATCATTCGGCAGATTTGGTTTGCTAAATCGATTTGATGTGGATCTCCTACTTATATTTCAGACCTGAACTGATCTACTATAATACACGTCTGTTCCATATTTCCCTTTCACTCGCTCGAAAGCCGCTTTTCCCCAATCGCCATCTGACGAGGAAGTGATGGCAATAATCAGGGCTCACGATCCGAATCGCACCAACTTACTTCTATGGGGGACCTGGTATGGTCACATCATCCGGGGTCGTCGGAGTTTCCTTTGCGAAGTGCCGACAGAGCCTACCTATCCGTTCCTGCCGATGGATCCTCCAAGGATAGTCTTTGCCGTGGAAATGCCGAACTGGACCCCGATGGGACGGCTTGAGCCTTCGACGACTGGCATCCCAAACCATCCGATCCCGGCCATAGATATTCTGGGACGCCGCATTTGACAGGGCGAGGCCCAACCATGGGGACAGATCTACAAGATAGGGCTCACCCCTCGACACCCCACGGGCTACCTTCTTTGGGCTTGCTACATCCTGTCCGCCCATCGCGCGCGACTACAGAGGGTTGGGCTTTATCAGGCGATCTATGCCTCCACTACCAATCTTCCCATGTCTGGTGGGTTAAGGCATTCTTGAACCAATGGAATCTCCCCGCCAACACTTTCCTTCTAGAGGATCGCGAAGTTTCAATTTCCTTGGAAGAATTCCGCGAAATCTCGGGGCTGCCGATCAGGGGGACACTTTATGAAGAGCTGCTGCCTCCCGACGAGTACGTCTTTGAAGCTGAGCCCGCAATGCCTGACGGCCTGTCTACCGAGAATGCCGTCCGCCACAAGCGTCCAAGTTTGATCAAGACCCTGGGCATTTTTGACAAACTGTTCACTGAGTCAGAGGAGCAGGGCGTCACTTTCAAAAGTTTCATCGCTTGCTTCCTCCGCGAGGATGTCCTGTCGAAGAAGGCTCCGAAGTTTGCGAACATCAATGACCCCTTTGGGTTTGGTTTGGATAGGCGGCCGACTAAGGAAGAGGATTTGCTGCAGTATTACATTCCTATCATGTCGGCGATATCTTTTGAATCGATTGCAGCTCCCAGCATGGATGAGGAGACTTTCTTTGTAGGCTTCATTAGCATCTGGCTCAGCTGGTTCGTCATCCCCATGCATCGCCGCTTCATGAGAGTCTCGGTTATCTACCCGGCTCATCGTATTGCCGAGGGAACACGGTTGGCCGTAGGCATTCCAGCGCTGTCACATCTTTATCACGGGTTAGGCGCTGCGGCTAATACCTCAACTCCAGGTGTGGATCTGGTAAACTTTTCTCTTCATTACTTCACATCTTGGATTGAGATGCACGTGTTGGGGGCCTTTGCTGCACACCAAAGACCCAAGTTTTACGACGCCTACACTTTTCCACGATTGATGCGGCTGGTGGGTGCTTCTGCTCCTGACCCAACTCAGTCCGGGGCCATTCGTGTATTGATCGCTCCTTACGCTAGCTCAGGAGGACTGGTGTTCGTTGACCGGGCCCTATCTTCTCCTTCAGGTCCAATTCAACAACTCTGCGATTTGTCGAAAGAGGAGGTACCCTCTCTGAGGCCCAGGGAAGCCACGCACCTATATGCGATCAGACCGGGTTACCTGGTGTTTCGTCAGATCAGTGCGGCCCTTTTCATGTGGTAAAACCCACACCGCTTTGCCCGGCAACATGGGTATGATCAGGGCATCCCTTTCGAGGCATTTACAGTTGCGCCCGTTCCATCACCTAAAGCTGTTCGTGACGCTGCTCATCATTTTGTGAGGCTGAACACTGGTTCTTGCTTCATGATCCCTGAAGCTGATCATATTCCCCGATGTGTGGGGTCCTTCATGGGCTGGTACCTTCATCGAGTCAGTCCAATTATTGCTGAGGAGAAGAGGGTGCTTCTTGGATACGGCACTCCTATTCCGGTTCAGGCCAAGGGAGTTCCGCCGCGACCGCATGCACCGGTTCGCTTTCCCTTGAGGGATACCAGTGTTACGCTTATCCCGGGGGCGGCAGAGGTGGACCTCACTCCCACAGTTGGTATGCCATTGGATACTCGGGCTCATTCGAGGGGTAAGAGGGCGCCAGTAGCATTACCATCGCCTGCGGCGTCGACAATGGCCGTGTCATCATCGGTAGCACCACCAAACGAGAGCGTTGGGAACGAGGGCGTTGAAGGTGAAGTGGGACAGCGTCGTGCCAAGGCTCCACAGGGGAGGAAACGATCGTCTTCAGCAGCTGGTTCTGGGTCCAAGAGGTGGAGGAAGACGGCCACCAATCTGCTTGACTCTTTAACAGAGTCTGAGCCTATTCTTCAGGACGAACCGCTAACTATTCAAGAATCGGACAGTGGCCTACTTTTCTCGAGCTCATCTACTGAGGAAGCCGCACAATTGGCGAGGCTATAAGACGTTCGCAAGATGAATCGGAGAACGTAAGAATTTCGAAGAAGCCCTATCCCGCCGTAATCTTTTACGAAGACCCTCCGTGGATATGGCGACGATTCATAGGCCTTTTGGAAGAATGGGGTGAAAGGGCCCTTAAACAGGCCGTTTCGGCCGACGCTGAGGATGCGCTTTCACTGTGGACGGGCGGCCATGAGTCTACCCTCGAGCCCCAGTGAGCACGATTTCTTGAGAAGGAGCGCCGGCTCGAACAAGCCATATTGGAGGCTCCCTTGTGCATTGGTACGTTTGTATATCTCTTTATAGTATTTTGAATCGCACGTATGTATATATATATCTGTATCCTCATATAAACTTTTGCAGGGAATTCGGCGATGGCGGAGGGTCTGAATTCGAGTCACGCTCTGACTATAGACTCCGCTAATATCCCCGATAAAGCACTAATCAGTGTGGAGGGGGTCGATGCAACCGTTGCTCTTGCAATGGAGCCTCCTTTGGTGACTCCCGCTCCCCAAGCGCTTACTCCCTTAGGAGAGGCATCTATGTTGGTCACTGATCCGATGGATCTTTCTGGGGGCGGCCCGGAGATTAGGGGACAGGTAGTCGAGGCTACCATCCTTCCGCTGGAGCCTGCAGTGGCGGTCGTTGCTCCTCGTCCAGAAGTCGCTACATTGGTCCACGTCCCTGATGACGTGCCTGAGGTCACGGAGGAGGCTGCTGAAGCTATCCCTCCAGCTCAGAATGGGAGGAGCGTCAAAGGTAGCCTTCTACGTTTTAAATTAGTAATCTTTCCATTATCTGAACCCTTCTGTCTTTTCAGAATTGCGCGGATTGGCGGCATTTATTGCTGATCTGTCTCCCAGGCGGTCTTTTCAGCGTCTATTGGAGATGGATGCTTGATTGTTAGAGTTTTTGCGTGTTAAAGTTTATTACCGCAATCAAGACGGTTTCGCTTGTAGCTAACCGGTTGAGTACCGGTCGTCCGCAGGGAGATGGGAATCTTTTTCTATGTGCTTTAACGAGTTAAGTCCAATTGTCCAGATTTGTTTTGAGATTAACTATGTGCTAAAATGATATGTAAAGAGAGCTTGTTAGGGTTAGGATTAGGTTAGTTTGAGTTAGGAGTCGCTCACTTCTTTCGTTGCCACTCTTAATATCGGTGTTACGGTAATCGGCAACAAAGGGGATTAACACGACTAGGAAGGAACTTGCGAGTATAAGCTAGGCTTTCCAACGCATAAGTTCTTCCTTTTGGTGCTTGTCCGTCCATTCTTGGCTCTTATCCTTAACCTCCGGTTAATTTAACCACAACCAGTCTCACTACGGAATCACCGCTATCATGTAGGATAGGGTGCCATAGGGAGCGGATTGTGGTTCAATTAACGGGAGTCCGATTTAAAATGTTGGGCAAGAAAAGAGTGAGAGAGATTTCCTTCTCTCAAACATTCCTTATCCTACCCTAACAAGTATGAAAACTACTCACCCATTATAAGGAAAAGAAAATAAAACAAAGGAGGAAGATAGAAAGAAAGAGGTTAGAAGATTACAACTAGCTATTTGCGACCTCACCTTGGCAAGGATCAAGCGTAAGCATCATGGTTGTGTAAGGATAAAGAAAAGGAGAACAAGAAAGAAACAAATAGAAAATAACAACAACTAAATTAGCAAAGGAAAATTACAAGCAATTTATAATTAATAACATAACAAGAACAAGACAAGCATGATAATAAAAGAACTCCTTTATTCATTCTTCACTCACAAAAGCTCACTACAAGTTTTTAATGGAGAAGAGATGAGAGGAGGAAGAAGAACAACACATGTATTCTAAAATCTAAATACAAGAATAAGCACCCTTGGCTTTGGCAAGTTCTGGACTATTTATAGGCAGGGAGCTGGAAACCTAGGGCAACATTCTGACCCTTCATGAAAAGACCAAACTACCCCTAAAAAATATACTTCTGAGGAGGCCGTACGGCCGCGTTTCCGCGGCCTAAGCATGCTTATGCCGCGGAAACGCGGCCGTTTAGAGGAGTTGGCTCCTCGGATTTTTTGTGCTTCTTAGTGTTGATGTTTGGATCAGTTTGGTACACTTTGTTTCTCAGAATCTCTCCACATTTCTTCCAGATTTGCAGCAGGTCAAAAGGTGATTTGATGTGGATCTTTTGCCATGATTTTCTCGAGCTCCGCGTAGATATGTTGGATCTTGTGTTGCCATTGAGTTTTGTGCATGAAAATGACATTGATTTGCCATTTTGTCTCTTAAACGGGTGTGCGGCAATATACGGATAGAGAGCGGAGACCCGTGTTTTATCTGTGGTTGGCAGTAATCCGGATTTTGTCGTGCTTTTCCATGAATTTCACCGTTTAGAGCCGAGAACATGTATCATGCAATTGACTAGCAAACACGGCTCAAGAATACCTACCGATAAGCAATGTGATAAAAATTGGGCGGTATAAAAATGCAAAAATCTGATATGAACAAATACCCCCAAACTTATCATTTGCTCGTCCCGAGCAAAGCCAATTTATTCACAAAAAATTTCCTAACCTCACTTTCGCAGGGAACGCGATTGCACTGAGCATATGCAACAAGCCGTTAAACCTCTAGGTGTCCCTAGTAGGAGAAGTGTTGTCTCCTGAGGGTTTTCAGCGGATACTACCCACAAAATCCGATCAAGCTAGTTTTGCAATATAACTATGATTCAAACCCTAAAGTTTTTTTTCAGAAAATAACAATTCTATGATCCTAAGTCTAGACTATCGAACCTTTATTTTTCACACCTCGCTTCTTATTTAACTTAAGATTTTATATGTCTTTACGTGCAGTACAAATAGTGTCGTTAAGTTCCAGAAGGATCGAATAAAGTCATCATGTCACACAATAAAGCCCAGATAAAATTTTTAAAAGGATCACATAAGTTTTATAAAGAGTTAAGCATTTTTCAAGTTTCGTTTTCCAGTAAGGTTTCAACTTCAGAATTTCTATCTTCCTTAACAGGAAACTAGGTCTTATTTTTCACTCCACCTTTTTCTTGTTTTCATTTCATACAGACCTCTGTGAACGTGCAATAGTCTTTATCATAGAATAAAACCTTCATATCTCCGCTAAAAAATTTTTTTATAAAAGCCTGTCTTTTATCAAGATTATTCTCACACAAAGAACCGTTAGGAATTTTAACTCGGAGAGAACACTTGCTTGACTTTGTTTTAATCTGGACTTTCTAGGCTTCTTAACGAGCTTTGGGCCAATGCACCCAAACCAGTTGGCTTTAGGGCATTAGGTGTAGAGACACCCCAGCGGACTTAATTACTCAAGTTATCTAGGCCCAAAAACAAAAAACAATTTTAGCGTGAAAATCATGATGATTCAATGCGAACGGAGATATAACCGGCAGTTCGATTATTTTTTGGATAAAAGACGTATTTTAGTGGGTTAGGTGTGTAATCGTTCCAATCAACTTCCAGATGGGTTATTTTTCAGAATTAGTTCCAATTAAGGCATCAATAACATTCCTTCATTTTCGCTTCACTTCATAAACTATTCTTGATATTACTTATTTCAGAACAAACCTATTTGATCCTCAGAAAATCATTTATCCATTTAAAAGTTTTTAGACATAATAGACTTTTCATCTAATTTCCAAAACTCACGATACGTGTAGTGTGATGTAAAGATGTATATCAGCTATAGTTAACTTCAAAGGAGAGTTATCTTTCAGGTTTTCAAAATCTAAAAGTAAGATTTAGTTATTCTTATTTTATCAAACAAAACCGTCGAAACGCTGAATCAGAGTTCTCTCACTAGCTAACTTGACAGAAAAGTTTTTATGTTTTTAGAAAATTTTCTGATTTTTATGGGTTTTATGGATTTTAATATGCAGATGCAAAATATACATATGAATGCGAAGGTTAGAAATGCGTACCAAGCGTACCCCCAAACTTAAACTGGACAGTGTCCTCACTGTCGTTGCATGAAGAGATCATTGAAGGGTCAAAATTGTCAGTTAGATATACACAATTGTTGTTTTTTTTTGTTTTTAAAGAAAAGAAAAATAGCAAAAAAAAAAAGAAAAGGAAAAGAATATCCACAAATATATACAAAAAAGGTATATACATACCCCCAAGCTTATTTAGAACAGTGTCCACTGTTCTTCGCTGGATAACCGAAATTTGGTGGTAGGCAGAGGAAGATTATGCAGGGTAAACCGGCTCCTGTAAGACCAGGAGCTCCTCTGTTGGTTCGGCGCTAAGGTACGGTTTAATTCGATGTCCATTTACTTTGAAAAATGAACCGTCCTTTGGATTCTCCAAATCCACAGCGCCATGCGGATACACATTCCGCACAAAATACGGCCCTTTCCAGCGAGATCTGAGTTTTCCTGGATGGAAGTGTAGCCGGGTGTCGTAAAGCAGTACCTGTTGACCAGGTACGAATGTCTTGCGCAAAAGGTGTTTATCGTGAAACACCTCCGTTCGGTTCTTAACGACAACCGCGTTGTTGTAAGCCTCATCCCTAAGCTCGCTTAATTTGTTCAACTGCAGCTTCCGATGGCTGCCCGCATCTTCGAGAGACAGATTCAGCTCCTTTATCGTCCAAAATGCGCGATACTCTATTTTGACAGGGAGGTGGAAAGCCTTTCCGTACACAAGCCGATAGGGAGACATGCCAAGATCGGTCTTATAAGCAGTTCGAAATGCCCAAAGGGCATCAGTGAGTTTCAACGACCAATCCTTATGGTTCTTGGAAACCGTTTTCTCCAGTATCTGCTTGATTTGCCGATTTGAAACTTCAGCCTGCCCACAGGTTTGGGGGTGGTAGGGCGTAGATAGCTTATGATTAATGGAATATTTCCACATCAAGGCCTCAAAAGTCTTATTGCAGAAATGAGTTCCATTGTTGCTAATGATCGCTTGGGGGTGCCCAAAACAGAAGAAAATGTTTTCTTTAAGAAACCGAACGACAACCTTGTTATCGTTAGTCCGGCTGGGCACAGCCTCGACCCACTTAGAGACGTAATCAACAGCGAGAAGGATGTACAAGTTTCCGAAAGAGCTGGGAAATGGCCCCATGAAATCTATCCCCCAAACGTCAAAAATCTCCACAACCAAGATTGGTTGGAGCGGCACCTCGTTCCTCCGGGATATCCGGCCCAAGTGTTGGCACCGGGAGCAAGTCTTGCAATAGTCATGAGCGTCTTTGAAGAGTTGTGGCCAGTAGAAACCACATTGCAAGATCTTCTCAGCTATCTTTCTAGGGCCAAAATGCCCGCCACATGCTTGATCGTGGCAAAATGACAGCACACTCTTGAATTCATCGTCAGGGACACACCGACGAATAATCTGGTCCGGACAGTACTTGAACAGATAGGGTTCGTCCCAGTAAAAGTCTTTTACTTGGGATAAGAAGCGAAGTCTGTCCTGACTTGACCATTCAGTCAGTAGTAATCCTGTGGCCAAATAGTTCACAAAATCTGCGAACCAGGGTTCGCAAGATACTGTCAAGAGCTGTTCATCCGGGAAAACGTCGTTGATCGGAATATGTAGCGAAGGCGAAGAAGGAAGTCATGAGAGATGGTCAGCGACGATGTTTTCACATCCTCTTTTGTCCTTGATGACAAGGTCAAACTCTTGAAACAAGAGGATCCAACGTATCAGCCGAGATTTTGCATCTTTCTTCGCAAAAAGATAGCGCAGAGCAGAATGGTCTGTGTAGACAATGACTGGAGAGCCGATGAGGTAGGGCCTGAACTTTTCTAAAGAAAATACAACAGCCAAGAATTCCTTCTCAGTTGTTGTATAATTAAGTTGGGCGTCGTTCAGGGTTCGGCTAGCATAATAGATTACGTGCGGCATCTTGTTGATGTGTTGTCCAAGGACAGCACCAATGGCAAAGTCAGATGCATCGCACATAATCTCAAATGGGTGCGTCCAGTCAAGTGAAGAAAGAACGGGAGCAAAAGTGAGCGAGCTTTTTAATGACTCGAACGCAGTCACACAGCTCGAGTTGAAGTCGAATGGCGTGTCCTTGGCCAGTAGAAGAGTCAAGGGCCTAGCAATCTTGCTAAAGTCCTTGATGAACCGTCTATAGAAACCGGCATGGCCAAGGAAGGCTCGGATGTCTCGGACGCATCTGGGAGGAGGGAGATTGGAAATGACCTCAATCTTCGCTTTGTCAACCTCTATGCCATTTTGCGAAATGATATGTCCTAAGACAATACCTTCGCGCACCATGAAGTGGCACTTCTCCCAATTCAAAGTGAGGTTCTTGTCCTTACATCGGGTAAGGACAGCGTCGAGATGCAGCAAATACTCGTTGAAGGAATCGCCGAAGATGGAGAAATCGTCCATGAAGATCTCCAGGAATTTCTCCACCATGTCTGAGAAGATTCCCATCATAAACCGCTGGAAGGTAGCGGGCACATTGCATAACCCAAAGGGCATGCGACGATATGCAAACGTGCCGAAAGGACAAGTGAATGTGGTCTTGTCCTGGTCTTTTTCGGCGATAGGAATTTGATTATAGCCGGAATAGCCATCAAGAAAGCAGTAGTACTCGTGTCCGGCCAATCGTTCAAGCATTTGGTCAATGAAAGGTAGCGGAAAGTGGTCCTTCCGCGTTGTGGCGTTGAGTTTTCTGTAATCGATGCATACTCGCCACCCAGTTTGGGTGTGAGTAGGGATTAACTCGTTCGCCTCGTTAGTGATGACCGTTATGCCTGATTTCTTGGGGACAACGTGAATGGGGCTAACCCACTGGCTATCAGAGATAGGGTAAATGATACCACTATCCAGACATTTTACGATCTCCTTCTTCACAGCCTCCTTCATGACTGGGTTGAGCCGCCTTTGTGGATCCCTGGCTGGTTTGGCATCATCCATCAGATGAATGTGATGTTCAACGATCAGGGGACTAATCCCCTTAATGTCCGCCATGGACCAGCCAAAAGCTTGCCTATTGCTGTGCAAGACCGCGAGAAGGGCTCTCTCTTGCTCGGGAGCTAGAGAAGCCGAGATGATAACAGGGAGGGTCTCGTTTTCACCCAAGTAAGCGTACTTAAGATGAGACGGCAAAGGCTTGAGTTCGAGCGTTGGAGGTGAAACGATTGAAGGCAAGATTGGTGAAAAGGTCTCGAACTCAAAAGATTCCAGCAAAGGTTCAAAACGAGTGTAAGCGACCGAGTTGGATGGTTCAGGTAACTCATCTGGAAATTCGAAGGATTCAAACTCGGGTGGTGAGTGGCTAAGATCGTTCGAGAAAGTGAAACACTCATAGTCATTGTCGGGTGCAGCAGCAGCAGCAGCAGCAGGTTCGAAGAGGAACGCACTAGTGGCGTTAAGGTTATCGTGATCAAACAGAAACTCCTCGAATTCACACTCTTCTGGGGTGATCTCCTGGATTGAGCAAACGTCTAATATATGAGCATTAGGTTCGGAGGGCTGATTCCCCAACCTAAAAATGTTGAGTTCAATTGTCATGTTTCCAAAAGATAGGTTCATCGAACCATTTCGACAATTGATCACAGCATTTGAGGTTGCAAGGAATGGGCGATTGAGTATCACCGGAATTTGATTCCGGGGGTTAGCTACAGGCTGTGTGTCTAATACAATGAAGTCAACGGGGAATATGAAGTCCCCAACCTTGATTAACACATCCTCTAGCTCACTCCTAGGATGGGTGATCGATCGGTCGGCCATTTGGAGAGTGCAGTGTGTGGGTTTCAGCTCTCCTATACCTAGTTGCTCATATACTGAGTACGGAAGTAGGTTAACACTGGCACCAAGATCTAATAGTGCGCGGTTGATGTTCTTATCCCCAATGGTAATAGAAATCGTAGGACAGCCAGGGTCCTTCCATTTTTGTGGTAAAGATTGGGTAAGAGCATCACTCACAGCACTAGCCAAGAAAACTTTCTTGGGTACCTGAGACTTCCTCTTTTTCGTGCACAAGTCCTTTAAGATTTTCGCGTAGGACGGGACTTGTTGGACATCATCTAAAAGGGGAATGTTTATGTTAACCTGCTTAAACAACTCCAGAACCTTCTCCATTTATGGATTTTGTTTATTGGACCTCAACCGGTTTAGAAATGGAACGTTTTTAAAATGGGTTGAGTCCAATGCTGGTGGAGGAGATTGTGGAGTTGGAACGGATCCCAGAGCTGGTGTTTTCGTGGAGTGAGAAGTGGGTCCATTCAGAGCAGAAGAAGAAGAAGGAGAGCCTTTTGAAGAATGAAGAATAGACTCGGAAGATGAGGAAGGAGAAGAAGAAGAAGAAGCGGCCGGGGTGTCATCGTTGATCCGTGTGCCAATATTGTTTTGCAGCATCCTTCCCGATCTCAATGTAGTCACGGCACTCACATTATGGTTCTGTTGTTCAAGAGCAACATGTACATTGTGTGGGTAACCGGGATTTGGGAGTGGTTGAGATGGAAGCTTCCCTTTTTCTCGCTCGCTTAACGCCGCATTCAGCTGTGCAATCTGGGCTTCGATGGTTTTGATGCTTTGCCCGTGAGCGGCAGTGTGTTGCACCAAGGACTGAATAGAAGACTGGATGTTGGCGGTGGATTGTGTCGATTGTTTAACGAATGCCTCCAGACTTCGTTCTAGCGAGGAAACCTTATCGTTGTTTGACGGAACAAAGTTGTTTAGAGGAAAAGAATTGTTGGGTGCAAAGTTGTTCGTCTGATTTTGAAAAGGTTAGGGTTGGAAGGGCTGCTGAAACTGATGTTGAGTTTGTTGTTGCGCTTGTTGCTACGGAGGAGGGGGCCTCTGGAAATTGTTTCCTTGGAATTGATGCTGATTCTAATTCCAGGCGAAATTGGGGTGGTTCCTCCAACCAGGATTGTAGGTGGAAGAGTATGGATCATTCCTCGGTCTTTGCTGAAATGCAGCATTAACCTGATCCTGTCCTTGAGATGGTGGATTGTAAGGACACTCTTCGGTTAAGTGAGAAGGATCGGAACAACAAGCACAAATGGTACGAAGGGGAAGAACAGGGGCAGGGGCAGGAGATGAAAATTTGCTCTCTATCGCTTCAAGTTTTCTCGTTATTGCAGCCATTTCAGCTTTCATCACAATAGAGACATCAAGTTGGTGAATTCCTACCCTAGACTGACCAGTAGAAGTGGAGGAAGAAGAAGAAGAAGTTGGTCTGGTGCTCTCCTATTGAAGCGTTTGTTCCGCAAGGTCGTCGAAGAATTGCCACGCTTCCTCGTCAGATTTCGATAGGAAGTGGCCCTGACAAATGGTTTCCAACAACTGCTTGGTTGCTGGGTTCAGGCCTTCGTATAAGGTTTGGCAAAGTTGCCATTTCTCAATACCATGGTGAGGGCACTGAACAAGAAGGTCTTTATACCGGTCAAAGCACTTCCAGAAGGGTTCAGTAGGAAGCTGGGAGAATTGGTTGATTTCGTTACGGATCCTCGCGGTTTTATGATTCAGATAGAATTTCTTGAGAAACGCTTTCACAAACTCGTCCCAACTGGTTATGGAGTGGGAGGCGGTGCTATACAGCCATTTTTCAGCAAGATCGCATAAAGTGAACGAAATGACCCGTAGCCATATAGCATCGTCCGACAGCTGGGTCGTTTTCATCATGGCACAAACGTTTTGGAACTTGTTGATGAAGATATAGGCATCTTCAGATTCAAGCCCATGAAATTTCGGAAGCATGTTAATGAAGTGGGGCTTAATTTCAAAATTATCCCCATTGGCCGGTGGAAGAGAAAGACAGGTGGGAAGTGCAGAACGGGTGGGATAGAAACGATCCTGGAGCGCGATTCGCTGTGGCGCTACGACAGGTGGTGGTGGTGGGTATTCGCATCCATAAGAGGTCGAATCAATCCCGGGGGAGTTGTAGGGATGTTTGGATTAAATCCTGACATCGCGGAAGAAGAGGTTGGTGATGGTGAAGGTGAGGATGTATGAACAGAATTCCAGTCAACGTCGGAGTTGGCCGGCAAAGGTAAGGGTGAATGAGGCGTGGACGGAGTTTCGACGTCTGAGTCGATCGCGTAGTCGGTAGCGACTAACGTAACGCGGACTAAGCGGGCGCTAGTGTCCCGAGTCCAAGCGGACATACACTAAACGAGTTTAGTATAGTCAAAGCGGAGAAGGTGAGGGTAAGAAAACGTCAATGGAGAAATACGATGGGTGGTGGGTGAAAAATGAGATTTGGGCGACAAAGGGCAAGTTTTTATAAAAGTTTTTGGTTTTTTCCTTTTTTTTAGAAAGAGCTTTACAGAAATATGTACGGACTTAAGGCTTCAAGCAATCACAAGCAAGATATGCACAATCACACCTAGATCTAGGGTCACCTAGGTCAGCTAAACAGCTCCTAACTGTTCCAAAGGGCTAGAAATAGGACCTCAAACCGCCTCTTCTCCGCCAATTGCGGCCAGGTAAGTGCCAGGTAAGTGGGAGGCTCCCCACTACGTAAGTAGTGGTCCTAATTAAGTAACCACTTGCCTTGGACACACTTGCCTAGACACCGCAAAGTCAGGATAGGATAAACGGCCGATGCCTGTAACTAGTCCTCTGTCCTATTGAGTGCGAAGTCCTTAGGGCTGAGTCTAGTATTTTTTAATTAACAATGGTCAATGCATATGCTTTTTATGATTTCTGGGGTCCTGGGAAGGGTGATGAAATCCCCACCCAATCTGAATTGGTTTCAAGCCCCTTAAAGTCCGTATTAATAAATGCAAAGCAGTAACAAATCAACTGCAATAAATTTTTTTTTTTTAACGCGGCGCAAAGAATCCTGCACAAAAACAATTTATTGGAAGGGGGAAGAGAATTTGCGCAAAGAATGCTGCAGAAAACACAGTTCAGTGGAGTCCAGAGGAGTAGGGGAGAGAAGAGAAAGACTCACAGGGAATTTGGCACCCTGAGGGCACCAAACGGCCGTGGTTCTACGGCCTAAGCCTACTTATGCCGCGGTTCCGCGGCAGGAATGGAGAGTTGGGGCTTCAGTTTTCTGATGTGTGCTCTGTTTGGTGTCCTCTGCTTGTCTGGAGCTCCTGAATCTTGATTTGCTTACTGGATCTGCTCCAGAATCTTTCAATAGACCGTCTTTTCCGTCTTGTTCACCCGCGGTGTAGCCGCAAAGATATGGGTCTAACTTCCCACGTCTTTGGCACTGAACTCGAACTTCGTTTTATCTTGCACACTTGCACAAAAACTAATCAAAAATAGCAAGATGGCTTTTTTTTACAATGTATATATATATTTTTTTGTTTTGGTTTTTCGGTTATATTTATATTCACAAATTAACCCAAAATTACACAAAGAAATAAACTACCGTCTCCCCGGCAACGGTGCCATTTGATTGTTAGAGTTTTTGCGTGTTAAAGTTTATTACCGCAATCAAGACGGTTTCGCTTGTGGTTAGCCGGTTGAGTACGGGTCGTCCGCAGGGAGATGGGAATCTTTTTCTATGTGCTTTAACAAGTTAAGTCCAATTGTCCAGATTTGTTTTGAGATTAACTATGTGCTAAAATGATATGTAAAGAGAGCTTTGTTCCCCCAATCAGAGCAAGGCTCTGCTTGAATTTTGAAAATTCAAATTTTGAAGCAACGCTTCAGTTCCCGTGCACTGCGCGCAACGCGCCACGTGTCAGAAGTTGACACGGCAGCACAACGCCCAAGGCAGTACGTCCAATCAGAGCAAGGCTCTTTAAAAAACATAAGCAACGTTCAATTGCGCAAGCGCACGGCAGCACGACATGTGTCTGCGCAGTTGCTCAAGCACAACTGCGCAAGCGCACCGCTGCGCGACACGTGTCTGGGCAGTTGCGCAAGCGCCTCACTGCGTGACACGTGTCTGCGCAGTTACGCAAGCGCTGTTGCGCAACAACAGAGTGAAGATTTAAGGATATTTTTTCTGTTCTTGTTTAAACAAGAAAATTTCTTCTGTAAAACAGGGGCCTTTGGATCAAAGATCCAACGGTGGGGAAAATTCCCCAAATCACTCAGAAAAGATCTTTTTAACAAATTTAACTGATTTTTGAGCACTATAAAAAGGACCCCAGACCCCATTTCAAAGAGATAGAAAATTGGATAAAAAAAAAAGGAGAAGAGAACACAAAGAAGAAGGTAAAAACCTTTGAAATAAGAGAAAATTCTCTTAGGAATAGATCATTGATCAAAAAGACAAAAATCAGTGATCTTGAATAAATAAATAAATAAATAAAAATAATAAAAAAAATAGTGCCTTGCACTTGCTAGAGAACCTCTGGTTCTCTGAGATAGAAAGAAAGAAAAGATTTTTCTTCTTCTCTCTGATCTAATTTTAGATCAAGAAATTAAAAAGTGCTCTGCACTCCTTTCCTTGAATCTAAAAGATTCTTGGTGCTTTGCACAAATGCAATGCATTACTTGAAGGACCAGGCTCAAATCAAAAAGACCTAGCAGGCCAAAATAAATTGTAAAGCAATAAAAAGGCTGAGCCCAAATAAAATTGATGCTCTGCATCATTCATAAAGAACAGAGCCCAAAACAAAGTGATGCCCTGCATCTTTTCTGAGCAAAGCCCAAATAAAAATAAAAGGAAATGCAAAAGCAATGTTGGACATTTTTTTACTGGACTTAGCCCAATCGTGGCCATAAGTCCTTAAATTAAATTGGCTGAGCAAAATGGCTCTCCTAAATCAATCTACATCCGGTTCGAGGGTACATCTCCGAGCTCCTTTGACATCCATCGTTGTAATTCCTCAACGACGTCAAAGAGGTGACGGGTCCCACACACCCAATACCGGACCGAAACGTCCTTAAACTAACATCGGACCGAAACGTCCCTAAACTAATAATGGACCGAAACGTCCATAAACTAATATTGGACCGAGACGTTCTTAAACTAACATTAGACCGAAACGTCCTTAAACTAATATTGGACCGAAACGTCCCTAAACTAATATCGGACCGAAACGTCCCTAAACTGGCACAATAGAGTCCAAATGCTCTTTTGTCGGATCTAAACGGTCCCGTTAAGTTGATCTTAGTCTCAAACTGGACTAACGTATCCTTAACAAACGTTTAAGTTGATCTTAGCCCCAAACACGGCTAACGTATCCTTAAATATTCAAATGGATTATAAAACTCCCCATCAACTCTGGTTCGAGGGTATATCTCCGAGCTCCTTTGATACATGTCGTTGTAATCCTTCAACGACGTCAGAGAGGTGACGAGTCCCGATGGCCATACATTAAATTAATCATTACGTTGAGTTGATCTTAGTCTAAAACAGGACTAACGTATCCTTGACGAACGTTTAAGTTGATCTTAGCCGTAACGCGACTAATGCATCCTTAAACTGAAAACACCAAACCCAAATCTAAGTAAATACGGATTTGGACTAATCCACGTCCTACGGGCGACGGCATTACTCAGTCTCCGTATACAATCCACGGGCAACCACAAACAAAATGAACACACACGACACGAAGTGAAATTCTGGAGAAGGAGAAATTTGTTACCGCGATACGGTAGCGTAATTAACTGCAGGGGCTTGCGCCTGCAGGGAAGAGCATCCCCATAATCAAAAACCCCTCATCCTGAGGGGGAATCTGACGAAGTCTGCTACATCGGCCGCATCCGTCTAAACCTCCGATACACGGTACCATAAATCAACTTGGCATCTTCGGAGAGATAAACGGATAAAACCAAATAGCATCTGCCCCGAACATGAGGCATGGACGCCAAGTCTAGGCCGCCATTCGGAGGGGGACAGATTCTGGCACGCCCGGTGGGATCTCTTCCTCTTTCCACTCCACACTTCGTGTGTCGTCTTCGCGAACCAATCGCGGTTCGTTAAATGGTTGTCTTCGGATTTCAAGTTACTAAGATTTGGTCTTTTACCTGGTGCAGAATTCAAGATTCAATGGCCTCTAGCTGTACCAACTGCTCGAAATGCCGCTGCAACGGACGCTCCACCTCACCAGGAGGTGTAGCATATGGGCCCCAAGCGGCTTCCTTCCTTACTCTGCCGGTAGACCAGGTGACCCAAGCCACCACTGGCTTGTTCTTCGAGACTATGATCCCACCTGCAAGCTTTTCTGCACCAATACCTGCGCCGGAAGTGGGTAAAAATTCGGTCTTCAACCGGCTCACTGTTTCGACAGCCTCTGTCAACGGGTCGCCCGCTACTAAACCGACAGCCTCCGTTTTCACCAGGCTAGGTCAGAACTATAAAGTGGTCGTCCTAAAGAGGGCAACGGCCGCTGCTTCGGAAGTCGTTAAAGCGGCCTCTCCTATCAGAGAGTCGGTCTTCACAAGATTGACGGTTCCCACTCCTCCCCCAGCTGGTCAAAAGGCATCAGTCTTTGACAGGCTGACATCGGCAGTTACCCACACTCAAACAGGGGGCAACAAGAAACCATCTCGATTTCCGAGCCAGTCCCAACGGCTCGTCGTGCGCGACGTCGCCATTGGCGACGAGTGAGGAAAGCAGGGGGCAACTCCCCCTTGGGGATAACTCCACCCGCTCCAATGGTGGAAGTCAACGCTGCTATTCCAACTGGGAACAGCTTTGAACTACTGAGGAGGGTGCGTAAGAACTCTCCAACCGCTACCTTGAAAAGATCTCCTCCACCTGCGGAGAGAGTTCCAGAAACAAAACAAGAACAGCCCCCTCAACGACTATCGTCAAAGATATACAAGGTTTGGCGGAGGGTTCAAGACTCTGTGATTGACCCAGATCACTTTCATCGCCAGAAAAAGGCAAAGGTGGAAAAGGACAAAACCCGCCCCGTTAAACAGCAGGAGGCAACAATTGCTAGCATGCCCATTTTAACGGCTCCTTCAACCTCGATGGCCCACAAAAGAAGGAGGCCAGAGAAAGCTCCCGCGTCAGCGGCAAAGTTTAAAGGCGGTGAACCTAAACCTCCAAAGTCAGGGGGCATAACAATTCATACGATTTATATGGCTTCTGGAAAGAAAGAAAGCCGCACTTCTACGGGTCACCGACCGCTCACCCGATCAGTGACCAAGGCTCAGGAGCAGCAACAAAAGCTCCAGGAGATGATGACCACAATGGCTGCACTCACCGGGCCAAAAGAGAACCCTGAGGCGTCCTTAGATGAGCGCCAGGAGGAAGAGACCGACGCCGAGTTCCTTCGCCGAGTATTGGAAAAGAGGGACAAAGAGGCTGCTGAACAAGCGGCCAACATACAGCGGATGGGCCTCCTCTTCCAGGACATGATAGGGATGATGATATAACAAGATCCTCCCGCTGAAGAACCCCTAACCGTCCTTGGAGATGATAAGGGAGATACATTAAATCCGCAGCTCGCTCTATTAACAGCTAAAGAGGATACAATCTCTAAGACTGATCTGGACGAATACATAGCCCAGCAAATAAAGGTTCATCATGCGGCCGAAGCAGCCGGCCACGTCATAAAAACGGGGTGGCCATATCCATGCTGGTATGACCAAATCAAGTACCCGCCGGGTTACACAATTCCCAAGTTTCATGTCTACAAAGGGACTGGCAATCCCCATCAGCATGTCGCCCAGTTCAGGGCGCTTTGCGGTAACACCGGCGGCGATGACAAGCTTTTGCTCCGCCAGTTTGTCGGAAGTCTATCAGATACGGCGTTCGAGTGGTACTCTGAACTCCCTAATGATTCTATTAAAACCTTCGCGGAGATGGAGCTGCTGTTTACCCAACGCTTTACAAGTGCCAGTGAACGTACCCCGATGACGGCACTGATTAACGCCAGGGTAAAACCTGGCGAGACATGGGTTCGGTACGCTATACGGTGGCGTAATCTATGGTCAAAGTGTGAGCAGCGCATAGAAGAAGCCCCTGCGGTGGGAATGTTTGTTGGAACTCTTGATCCACAAGCAACCATCTCACAGTTTATGATGTTTTTCAAGCCGACTTCCTTCCAGGCTTTGATTGACAAACTGGCGCAGATGGACCAGATGGGCCATAAACCCCCTCTCTCAAAACCGGATTCCCGAACTGACAAAGGAAAGGGAAAAGCGATCATTGTCGCTAATGCTCAACAACAACCGAACGACTTGAAGCCAGTTGCTCGTCCAAACAATACGCGCCCTTACGTACCCCTTGAGGATAGGATGGGACGTCCTTATTCCTTTCCCCACGATAAAACGAAGAGGTTATTCGAGCTGGCATTACGCAACAGACTCATAAATCTGCCAGATCCAAAACGTCCGTTGCAACCAAGTGACGTCAACGAACCTAATTACTGCCCCTATCATCGAGTGCTAGGCCATCCGATTGAGGACTGCTACGTTTTCAAAAATTGGCTTGAAAACCAGTATAGACAGGGAAAATTTGCGTTATCTGACAAATGGAAGGTGAATCCCCCGCAGCCCCACACCTCTAAAGGGACGAATACGCCGGGGGCAACATGCTCTGTCATTGAAGAAACTCCGTGGGAGGTTGTATTATCATCAAAAACGAAGAGGATGCTAAATGATCTTCGGACATGTCCGGCGATCAAGTGGAAAAGCCCATTGGAACCGCAGGTCGTTGAGGGGATGTTAAAGCCACGTCCAACTCCAAAGACCAATGATGGGGGTTCAAGCACTAGTAGCCAGTCGTCAAAGTCTTCGAAGAAAAAGAAGAAGGCCAAGAAACCGGTGAAGCCTAGCGATAGGCGCACGGACTTGCAAAAGCAAATTGACGCGCTGGAAGAGTACAACCAGAAGGCGCGGACTCCCGTCACATTGCAAGAGTTCCTCAACCACGTCTTCCAAGCAGAAGATGAGGGAGGTAGTTCGTCAAATGAATCTGAAGAACATGTGGCAAGTTGCCATGTGATTTCCCATTTGTCCACAACCAATGAGGAGACTCCTCGCGCTGAAAAGCTGGGGGCAGAGCCTGCACTAAAAATTCTGGAGCCGTCGGATGAAGTGATTGATGCATTCCTAAATCAGGCGTTCTTAAAAGGCAAAGCTGATCGGGATAACGAAGCGGTTATATTCGAAAGGGCCAAACGCCAGCGCCTTGACGAAAGAATTGCGGTATTCCCGCTAGAACAAAATACACCCACCACAGATAAAATCAAGTTCAAGATAAAGAAGAGATTCGCTAAGGCTATGTCGATGGGTATAAAGCTACCACCCTCCGAGAAAAACATTACGGGTGAAATGGAAAACCACCCCTCCTATTGCTTGTACCATCGGAGGGTGTCGTATCCCACCGAAGAGTGCAAAGCTTTCGGTAAGTGGTGGCAAGGATATGTTACTCATCGGCAACAGTTTAAGCAGGAAAAGCGCAAAGCCCGCCGAGAGCAGAACGGAATAAACAAAGTGCTTGATAAAACTAGCAGTGGTTGTTGCATGATTGACGCCGGGGAATCACAAGTACCTGTATTTGGGAGCGATTCTGATGAGGAGCTAGAGCTTGGCCCCCTCTTTAAAGAATCCACTTCGGGAAAAGAAGAAGGACCAAAGGCTTGCGAGAATATACAGCTACGCAACCGGACGTTACCCGAAAAGAATCTCGGACCCTTAAACAAGAAAGACAAAGGGAAAGAGAAGGCCTCTGAAGACATCGCCTTGGATGATCGAGTTGCGGAAGAGTTAACCGCTAGGAACCCACTAAAGAAGAATAAGGTGGATTACAATGTCTTGGCGCATCTGAGGAAGCTACCCTCACAACTCAGCATTCTCGATGCCCTGTTACTATCAAAAGAGGCAAGGGATTCTTTGATTAAAGCCTTACAAGAGCCGGAACAATTCCAAGCATGCCTGGCCGAGGAAAAGATGAAGGATGAGTTGGAGGAAGTACACACGGCTGATGTTACTTTTGGCGATGAGGACCTTCTACTTGGGACTTGCGAACACAATCGCCCTCTCTACGTTTCGGGATACTGCCATGATATAAAGATAGGCAAAATTCTGATCGATAACGGGTCGTCTGTTAACCTACTCAACGTGCGGGTGTTGAAGGAAATCTGCATGAGCGTCCAACACCTTGCTCGGGACAAGATCACCATATCCGGGTTCGACTCCCAATCGTCAAAGACTCTTGGATCTGTGATACTGACGCTACGCTTCGGATTACTCGTCACGGACATTAAATTCCACGTCATAGACGCCAAGACATGCTACAACGCTTTGCTCGGCCGACCATGGTTACACGAGTACAACATCATCCCTTCTGCACAACATCAGTGTATGAAGTATTTTAAGGATGGTTTCGAGTATACCGTGACGGGAGAACTGAACCCGTTCTCCGTGAACGAGATCCGCAAATACGAAGATGCCAAATACTTCTTGCCGGATTTCGAAGACACGGAGAAGTGTCACAAGCCGGAAAATAAAACTAACGCCACCATCCCTGTCTTCGGCAGTGATACCGAGAAAGAAGAGGAGATCGTTTATTCGGGTCCGCCCCAACATAACAAGCCAGGACCGTCCACTCCTACATTGGTCTTTGGTAGTGATTCGGAGGATGAGGTCCATGTCGTATTCTCTGCTCGGCCTTCAATACGGGCTTCCGCTGATGAAGAGCGAAGTCTGCAGATAACCATGGTACCGCTTGAACATTACAAAGAACTGGATGTACTCAACACCAACAGCGTAGAAGAATTGCAGACATTTTATATCCCTCCCGGACGGGAAGGCGAAAAGGCAATCCTATTCTACCGTTCTGAAGAAAATAAGGTGGAAAAAAAAGTTTGGCATGGCGTGGATCCCACGCTCGACAGGCTTCAGCCTATCCGTCTTCCCAGATATTATACCGAAGGTTTGAAGAAACTGCTGAAACGCCAGGGGATATCCTTCAGACAGACCGTTAGAGAGGCTAAATTCTATGACAGGGTCTGGAATGTTCCCGGGACCCAACGCAAACTGCCTAACGGGAGAATGGAAACAAAAGGGCTTGGGTACATCCGGCTAAAGAAACGAGAGATAGTAAATAGCTGTTATGTCATGTATGACTTTGAAGAAGATGCGGACGCTCAATGGGAGGACGCTAATCCTAAGCCAGTAAAAGTTCCTGATGAAAAATTGCCCGGTCCATCATTTGAAGAACAAATGGACAGGCTTATAAGGGAAGCTGGTCAAAAAGTCCGAGATGACCACAGTCGCGAGACGGCCATCTATGAGAAAGCCAAGACGCAACGCCTTCTCCGACAGGCCGTGAAGGATGAAAAGGCCGCTCCTTGTCAACCTGCTACAAAAAAGGTTCGACGCGAAAGCAAAAACAAGTCAGAGGGCAGGAAAGACGCTCAACAACCATAAGGCAGAGCTAAGAAACCACGTATCCGAGAGCCGAGCATTACTGACTTAGCCCTCATGAAGAAAATGGGTCGAGCATACTCATTTCCTCAGAACAAAACAAGGAAGATATTTGATCTTGCTCTAAAACATCAAATGCTTACGCTACCAGAGTCCAAGCACCCCGAACAAGCAGGCGAAGCCTCACACCCGGACTATTGCTCTTACCATCGAGTAGTAGGTCATCCTCTTGAAGATTGCTTCACCTTCAAGAATTAGGTCGAAGATCAATATCAGCTTGGTAAATTCGCTCTGTCCAACAACTGGAGGGTAGCACCACCACAAAAGCACGAGCCTAAGGCCACGAAAGAAGAACCAGTTCCACATTGGGATTGGCAGAAAATTCGCACCTGTCGTATGATAACGATATTAAAAGAAGAGTCCGAGAATGTGGACAGCCTTCCCTGGTGCTTCGAAAACAGCAATGATGAGGTAATCTCAGAATTTCCCCCAGCTCCGAAAGAACTGGAGGACGGCATACATACCACTGCGGATAACCTCAAGAAAATTGAGTTGGGGACGATAAACGATCCGCGACCGACATTCGTCGGCGAGCTGCTGTCCGAGGAAAAGGTGGCTGCGTTAAAGGACGTCCTTGTACAGCATAAAGATTGCTTCGCATGGAACTATTCCGAGATGCCGGGACTTGATCCAGAAGTTGCTGTACATAGACTGGAAATATCCTCGAGTGTCAAACCGGTCAAACAAGCGCCGAGAAGAATGCGGCTTGAGCTCGAAATGAGCATCAACGCGGAAGTCAAAAAGCTGATAGACTCCGGCATTATCCAAGAGGTTCAATACCCTGAATGGATTGCTAATATCGTCCCAGTGATGAAGAAAAATGGTACGGTGCGCATATGCGTGGACTTTCGGGATCTCAACAAAGCCTGCCCGAAGGATGATTTCCCAGTACCAGTCACCGAACAGATGATAGACAATACGTCCACGCATGAGATTTTCTCATTCATGGACGGCTCATCAGGATATAATCAAATAAAAATGCATCCTGAAGACCAGAAACATACGGCTTTTCGGACTCCTTTGGGAATATTCTTTTACAAGGTGATGCCCTTCGGTTTAAAGAACGCCGGTGCAACCTACCAAAGGGCCATGACGAAGATTTTCGATGACCTTATACACGAAATCGTTGAATGCTATATCGACGACCTCGTTGTTAAAAGCAAATCATATGAGGAACATCTCGAGCATCTGAAGACCGTATTTCAACGTCTTCGGCAATACAACTTGAAGATGAATCCGCTCAAGTGTGCATTCGGGGTTTCCTCGGGCAAATTCCTGGGATTCGTCGTTCGACACCGAGGTATCGAGATAGATCCGTCCAAGATCAAGGCAATCATGGGAATGCCTCCGCCGAGAACTCTCAAACAGCTGCGGTCTCTCCAAGGGAAGCTCGCGTACATACGGCGATTTATAGCCAACCTCTCAGGAAAGTGCCGCCCTTACAGCCACCTGATGAAGAAGGGAACCCCGTTCGTCTGGGATCAAAAGTGCCAAAGCGCACTAGACGAGATCAAACAGTACCTGCAAAACCCTCCAGTGTTGGCGGCTCCAGTGAAGGGAAAGCCTCTCATTCTTTACACGGCCGCCCTTGAAGGTTCTTTGGGCGCATTATGGGCACAAGAGAATGACCAAGGGAAAGAAAGAGCACTTTACTATTTAAGTCGAGTGCTGCTGGGGGCAGAAAGCAATTATTCCCCCATTGAAAAACACTGCCTGGCGTTGATCTTCGCAATAACAAAGCTTAGACATTACGCATTAGCGCATGAAGTCTATCTCATTTCAAAGGTGGACCCTCTCAAATATCTAATGTCAAAGGCCATATTGACAGGACGACTCGCTAAATGGGCCCTGCTCTTAATGGAGTTCTCGATAGCATATCGACCACTCAAAGCAGTAAAAGGCCAGGCCATCGCCGACTTCCTTGCTGAGCACCCGATACCAGCCGACTCTCCTTTAAACTGCGATCTTCCAGACGAACATGCGTTTGATGCGATCGATGGTGATAATACCCGATGGGAGCTTTATTTTGACGGAGCATCTTCCGTGAAGAAGCGCAAACAAAGTACCCCTATAATCAAATCGGGGGTAGGACTCATCTTTATGACTCCACAAGGAGGGATAATGCGCTACGCGTTCTCCCTGACGGAACCGAGGACAAACAACGAAGCCGAATACGAAGCTCTGATAGCAGGCCTCGAGATCGCCATTGACATGGGAATTGAGAACCTCCTCATATACGGAGATTCGCAACTGGTCGTTAGTCAAGTAAACGGCGATTACCAAACATGCAAACCGGAATTGGTAAAATACGGTGAAAAGGTGCAACAACTGCTAACCCAAATTCCCTCCTATACTTTGGAGAGCATACCACGCGCGGATAACAGCAAAGCGGACGCGTTGGCCAAACTCGCTACAGAAATGGCTGACGAGAACCTCGATGACGTTAGAATCATGGTACAAAGTCGTCAGGTGCTCGCCCCCGCAGAAATACCTTCGGAGTCACCCGAAGAGAAGGGAGTGACTGGACAAGCGACCTTGCAAATAAAAGAACATGAGAAGGTTGAGGATTGGAGGGAAGTCTTTATAGACTACTTCAAGTCCCACCAAATGCCCGAAGATGCGTCCGCAAGACATTAACTCATAAAACGAGCTCTGTCTTTCGCCTTCGTCAATGATACTCTATACAAGAGGTCATTCGATTCTCTGTGGCTGAGATGCTTAGGACCGGACGAATCGGAAAGAGTCGTTCAGGAAGTTCATGACGAAATCTGCGGTTCCCACCAAGCAGGTCCAAAGATGAAGTTGAAGATCAAACGGATGGGCTATTACTGGCCCACGATGATTCAAGACTGCATCGAATATGCGAAGCAATGTCACTCATGCCAGATTCATGGGGACTTCATCCACCAGCACCCAAATCCGTTGCATCCAACGGTAGCTAGCTGGCCATTCGAAATGTGGGGGACTGATATAGTCGGCCCCATCGAACCAGCATCGTCTAAAGGACATCGTTTCATCCTGGCGACGACTGACTACTTCTCTAAGTGGGCAGAAGCAGTACCATTGAGAGAAGTGAAGATGGAGAATATCCTCCATTTCTTCAAAACGCACGTCATATATCGGTTTGGAACTCCGAGGCGGATCATCTCCGATAACGGGCCAGCCTACCGAAGTCGTAAAATCAGCCGCTTCGCACAGCAGCATAACATAGACTGGAGATATTCCTCAGTCTATAATCCACGAGCTAACGGTCTCGCCGAGGCCTTCAACAAGACCTTGACGAAAATTATAAAGAAAACAGTGTCCCGAAATAAGAAAGACTGGGATGAGAGACTGCAAGAAGCTCTTTGGGCGTATCGAACCACGTTCAAGACAGCCACAAACACAACGCCATACGCGTTGGTGTTCGGTACGGAAGCAGTACTCCCTCTCGAGATAGAGTTACCCTCTCTACGAGTGGCAGTTCACCACGAGCTAACGGACGAAGAAAATGCTCACCTTCGGCTTGAGGAGCTTGACGCCCTTGATGAAACTAGGCTCATGGCGCAACAAAATTTGGAAGCTTATAAAGCAAAGATGATGCGCTCATACGAAAGGTTGACCCGACCGAGGACATTCCACCAAGGCGAACTCGTGCTAGTGGTCAAAAGGCCTATGATCCCCAATCGCGCCAAGCGCGGAAAATTCGAGCCGAACTATGAAGGCCCGTACATCATAGATAAAGTTTACCAGGGTGGGGCCTATCTACTTATGGACATGCACGGTGAAAGGCCTTTCAGGACGATAAACGGTCGCTTTCTGAAGAAATACTACGCTTAATGAGCCACAGCCTAGGTCAACGATAGATGACGACGACTATGTCCGCTCGCTATCTTCCTAAGCTCAAACTTTATAAGCAGTAGCCAGCTTCTCAATAGCGGACCGAAATGTCCCTAAACTAACAGCGGACCGAAATGTCCCTAAACTAACAGCGGACCGAAATGTCCTTAAACTAATAGCAGACCGAAACGTCTTTAAACTAATACCGCAGCATCCTTAGGCTGACGAGATAAAAAAATAAAAATAAAAATAAAATATAAAAATAAAATAAAATAAAAACGGTATGTCCATAAGCAAAAAGGGGCACGGATGAAAACCCGAAAGAGCTCCGTGAGTAAAAACAGCAGGGCTACCGGCGAGTGTTCGTGAAAACCCAAAAGGGCGCGACCTCGTAAAAAAAAAGAGAAAAAGGAAATAAAAAGAATAAAAAAAAATGGTATGTCCATAAGCAAAATGGGCACGGATGAAAACCCGAAAGGGCTCCGTGAGTAAAAACAGCAGGACTACCGGCGAGTGTTGTGAAAACCTGAAAGGGCGCAACCTCGTTAAAGAACACTTACAAGATCCTCTCGACCTTGTAAGGAGAAACCACCCGCGTGAGATCCTTACGACTCACAAGGGAGCAACGCACTTAGGGATCCCCACGGTTCCTAAGGAGAAAATACACTTGCGAGATCCTCACGACTCGTAAGGAGAACGCTCTTATGGGACCCTCACGGCTCGTAAGGTTTGAAAGTCTTAAGTTACAGAGATCTAAACCTGTGCTTAAGCAACCCCCACAACTTTCGATATTGCCCTACAAGTGGCTCAATACTGACCCTTGTATACAATCCACGGGCGCGAATAAACATTTCCCTAACCAAGGTCCATCCGTGACTGGGGATATGTTCGCATAACCCTTGTAAATCCTCTCAATTTGCAAAGAGAAAACCCTCCTGTAGGATCCTTACGACTTACAGAGGAACAAAACACTTAGGAACCCTCACGATTCCTAAGGAGAAAATACACCTATAAGATCCTGACGATTTATGGGGAGAAATAGCTTTGTGAGACCCTTACGGCTCATAAAGTCAAAAGCCTTAGTCGACAGGACCCTAACCCTGGTCGCTAAGCCTCCTTTGTTCGACAACGACAGAGGCAAATGATGATTCGCTCCTGGCAATATCCCAGTTGTAGCGGTGCTGATGCCAAAATCGGTGTCCAGTTTTAGGTTCACGGCGAAAAGCCAATAGACCGTAGATGCATACGAAATAGCCGAAATAATGGGGCAACTTGCAATAATAAAAAGCAGCAAGTAAAAATATATGCATGAAGAAATAGCCGAAATGATTGGGCAGCTCGCAATAAAAAGCAGCGAGTAAAAATAAAATAAAAAGCCGAAATGATTGGGCACCGCGAAAAATAGCCGAAATGATTGGGCGATCGCGACCTTCGCGATATAAAAGCTGAAATGATAGAGCATCGCGGAAATAAAACAAAAAAATAATGATGATAAAATTTTGGCCCTACAGTTAAGATCACATCGATCCCTGTATACAATCCAAGGGCGTAAACAAAAAGGGAGCCATACTCTCCCAACAAACTCCTCGACTCACGGATACAAACACTCCTTGACGAGAGCCTCCTGATCCGCGTCGACCCGCAGAGCCACCAGTGCCTCCGTAGGAATCCTCGACTCGTTTCAAACCCCAAGGAAACAAATAATCCTTGGCGCTCGGGAAACAAATAATCCCTAGCAAAACTCCTCGACTCACGGATACAAACACTCCTTGACGAGAGCCTCCTGATCCGCGTCGACCCACAGAGCCACCAGTGCCTCCGTAGGAATCCTCGACTCGTTTCAAACCCCAAGGAAACAAATAATCCTTGGCGCTCGGGAAACAAATAATCCCTAGCAAAACTCCTCGACTCATGGATACAAACACTCCTTGACGAGAGCCTCCTGATCCGCGTCGACCCACAGAGCCACCAGTGCCTCCGTAGGAATCCTCGACTCGTTTCAAACCCCAAGGAAACAAATAATCCTTGGCGCTCGGGAAACAAATAATCCCTAGCAAATCCCTCGACTCACGGATACAAACACTCCTTGACGAGAGACTCCTGATTCGCGTCGACCCGCCGAGCCACCAGCGCCTCCGTGGGAATCCTCGACTCGTTTCAAACCCTAAGGAAACAAATAATCCTTGGCGCTCGGGAAACAAATAATCCCTGGCAAACTCCTCGACTCACGGATACAAACACTCCGTGATGAGAGCCTCTTAACTCATGTCAACCCGCAGAGTCATCACCCTCTCCGCGAGCAAATTCCCGATTCGTCTCAATTTGTAAGAAGAAGTCTCAGACAGCAAGGATTGAAAAACTTGCTTCTTGAGCAATGGGGCCCTGCAAGTCAATCCAATATGGTCTCTTGCATACTATTCACGGGTCTCACTCTCCGAAGTCGAATTTCGATGAGGAGGGAAACAACCGCTTACGAATTCTCTCGACTCGTAAGAGGGAAAATTCTCTTATAAGATCCCCACGACTTATAAGAGAAAACCACACTTAGGAATCCTCACGATTGCTAAGGAGAAAATCCACCTATGAGATCCTCTCGATCCGTAGGGAGAAAAGCCTCTATGAGACCCTCACGGCTCATAGAATTGAAAAGTCTTAGGCGGTAAACCTGAACCCGCGGCCTAAGCCATCGCTATTTCCTGAGGAAGTCGGAATACTTGTTTTAGACATCCATCAACCATGATTATTAAGACAGCCTATTGACATTAAAAGAAAGAAGATGACAGAAAGAATATCCGATCTACATTTGATCTGGCATGCGGACGCATTCATTTATGCATGGACAGAAGACTCAGGACGAGAAATAAAACAAGCTGAAATAGAAAAGGGGAGGGTTTTCATTCATACCGCTAAAAGTTTTTACAAGCATAAGAATAATGCATAAGAAACATTGTTCAAAATATCACAACGGTATAACCTCGGATCCGGGGCACGGATTGAGGAAATCCAAAGTAAGGCCATCCAGAGTTCTTCTGGCCTTTCTAATTATTCTTATGCGCAGTCTTTCGCGCTCCTCGGTGTCGATATCATCGGCAAGCCCTTCCGGCCTTTGATAAGCAGCAATGATCGTCGTCTGCTGAAACACTTGATGCAGGATGTCAACAAGGTCGTTCCGTCGCTTCTTTGAGATCAGCCCTGTCAGGTGCACTGAATGCACCTTGTCCTCGGCATCATCCAGCGCATTGAGTGGTAGGGCCTCGTGAAGACCCGGAAGTGCCCTCCATATTGCTCCCAGCACGACTTTCAAAAGAGCCGAACGCCGAGGCAACAGCCAACCACCGCTTGCGTTCAGACGACCCATAACTTCTGCACATTCGGCGTCTGTAAACTCCTGGTTTTGTTGACGACCCTGAGCGCGGATATCATCGTAGGTAATGAACTCGTGCAGACTGTATAGATGCACCGCCGCCATTATGCCTGGAGAAAATATTACAGGAAGATCAACAATAGAAAAGCAATAATATACATGGATGACTAAATTCCTAGAGAGCGAAACTATGTACAAAGATGAAACCCACTTGACGAGAGCTCTGCTATTTAAGATTGATCTAAGAATCGATTTTACCTGAAGTTCTTCTAAAAAAAACTTTAAAAAAAGGGGAGCAAGGCACCGGAGTTCTTAAAGGCAAGAACAAAGCTCTGAAGTCTTCAAAAATGGAAATCTGGAAGAGGATAAGTATCTGGAGGGGACCAAAGGTCCTATTTATAGGCCTCAAGTGCCTCTTCGACTCCCAAGAGTCGTCACGGCAGTTTACCCTAATTGGAGCGAATTTCCGTTCGAATTCCGAGACAGGAGATGAAGCAACGCTTCATCCTTCCCCGATTAGAGCAAAGCTCTGTCTTGAAGAAGCGACGCTTCAGCACGGAAGCGCTAGCGCAGTTGCGTTGCGCTGCGCGCTACACGCCACGTGTCCAGCGCAAACGCATCAGCGCAGCACCCCAAAGCAGCGCACCCAGCCAAAGCAAAGCTCTGTTTCAAGCAAAACCAAGGGAAGCAACGCTTCAGCAGCGTATGCGTCGTGCGCTGCATGACACGTGTCGGCGTAGATGTGCTAGCGCAGTTGCGCTGCACTGTGTGCTGTGCGACACGCATCATATCCTGGAGCGTTCGCGCTAAACAAAAAGGTTCTGAAGAAATCTTTTCGGTTATTATCTTCTGTAAAACAGAAGCCCCTAGATCAAAGATCCGATGGTGGGGGGAATCCCGCCAAATCTTTCAGAAAAGGGATTTCTTCAACAAATTGAACTTGCTTCTTAATCTGCAAGATGAAGTCTCAGACAGCAAGGACTGAAAAGCTTGCTTCTTAAGCAATGGGGCCCTGCAAGTCAATCCAAAATGGTCTCTTGCATACTATTCACGGGTCTCACTCTCCGAAGTCAAATTTCGACGAGGAGGGAAACAACCGCTTACGAATTCTCTCGACTCGTAAGAGGGAAAATTCTCTTATAAGATCCCTACGACTTATACGAGAAAACCACACTTAGGAATCCTTACGATTCCTAAGGAGAAAGCCCGCCTACGAGATCCTCTCGATCTGTAGGAAGAAAAGTCTCTATGAGACCCTCACGGCTCATAGAGTTGAAAAGTCCTAGGCGGCAGATCTGAACCTGCAGTCTAGGCCATCGTTATCTCTGGGAGAAATGAAGTTATCTGTCAATAAGGTGTATTAAATATGTCATGCTGAAAAGAATGAAAAAGGCAAAGAAATGACACAGGACGTTACAAAAATGTGTATCTTTTATTCATGAACATTGACTGGGTACAGGATACATTGTACTAAAGAATAAAAAAAAATATATACATATATTTTACAAGTACAAATGATACAAAGAGAAATTACTGGGAAGGAAGCGTCTTGCATAGATTTAACAATTGCTCGCATACTTCCTTCCACGTCTTCTCTCGATCGGCTACCACCGCCAACTCTGCCTCCACTTGGGCTCGCTGCTGCAAACCGACGCAAGCTGCTCCCTGACGGCCTGATAGGCAGCTTCCCGACTTGGGATATTGCGCTCAGCTACGTCAAGCTTCCGCTTCAAGTTTAGCCCATGGGAGATACGCTCCAAGAGACCCTCGAAGATAGTCTTCACTTGGGCAGCATTTGCCTCAACCTCAGCGCGCAGATGGGCCGTTTCGTTCGAGGTCTTTTAGCATTCCCTTAGTCTTGAAGCTGCTTCTTGTTCCAAGTGGTGGAAGTGCGAAGTGCTTTGCTCGAGCCAAGTTGTGCGTTGGGTGCTCAGGGCTAAAACTTTGGGAGAAGGGCGCGTCGACTCCAGCCGATATAGACAAGCCTCGATCCCCCTGCAGTGGTTAACCCAAGATTCGACGACGCCTTCGTTATGAAAATTTACGAGCGCCGCCAACATCGGGTTAACCTCCGCGGCAAAATCTACGGCAGAAGGGAGAGCGTCTACATTGAGCTCTTCAATATACCCGCTCAGCATGCCCAAACTCATCACAGCACCCTTTGAAGATGGACGTCTCAAGAAAGGGCCTGCCGGTGAAAGGACGCGAGCCTCAAAGGGGACCGGAGCCGGAACAATAGCTGCAAAACAAAACATGGTTAAACGATGGTTCAGAAGATGTTGAAGGGTTACCAAAAAAGGAAATTTACTATACCAGCTGCAACGGACGGCAAAGCCGGAAGGGAAGGTAGCACGGCAGGTCTTGCATCCCCTCCTTCGATTTGTGGCACTGCAATAGAGAAAAGGAAAAGTCAGAAATTATCCCATTGCTAGAAAAAAGGAGGTAAATAAAGTTATTATAGTGAAAGTATACTCACCGGCGCCACCAGAGGGAGAAGCGAGTTCGGATGGGAAAGAGAAGTGTGGGAGCAACACTTGATATAAATGATCGAAGAGCACTCCTGCAAAGGCACAATGGTATAACGTTAGTACAAAGCTACATTTTTGAAAGATTAATGCATGAGTCGTGAATCCATACCTTCCAACATCCGTGATGGTACAAGGGAAGGCGGGGAGGTGACCACCGCCAAAGCAGTAGTCGACGGTGCCCCCTCGAGCAAAGGAGCATCGGCACTAGCCGCACCTGCAAAGACAAGCTTGTTAGAAGAGATCGCAATATATATAAAAAAGGGGGGAACACTGGTGACAAAAAAAATTTACCTGACGAGCTACCAGCAGAAACTGAAGCAATCCCCTCATCCATCGACATGAGACCACCGCCCGTAGCCTCATCACCCGACTCGATGGGAACCGTTGTCGTGCTCGCGAGCCCGGGAGACGGCAAGGAACCATACGCGGGGAGGGCTATGATCGGAGTATTACCAGATTCCTGAGAAAGAGCGGTTCGCTCCTCCTCAGGAATCGTGGCCGCCTCACCCGATACTCCCTCGGTTTCTGCGGTCACGGTTGTCTCGTCCACCGTCACCGTGAGGTCTCCAGCCTCGAGCGCTTCGCCCTCTACCGCCTTCGCCTCGGTTAAGACAATCATCTCATCTACCGCCACGTCAGGAGCGGTATCAATGACCTTCTCGGCGGCGGATCCTTCAACTTCTGTTTCAGGCACCGTGGCCCCGACGACGGTGCCCACCGTCGGCTCAGGTTCGGCAGGCGCCGCTTCCGCCGTTTCCTGGAGTCCAACGGTCTCCGCCTCCCCCTCAGTCGGACTTGGTCCTGCAAGATGGAATGCATATGAGCCAATGGCTTTATAATAATTCTTACAACAAGGTTCTGAAAGAGATGCTACCTGAAGGGGATTTATTGTTTGCACTTCGGGCCGCGCGCGCCACTTGCCTATAAGCAGTAGACAGGGCGACAGGGGCCTCTTCAGAAGGAGTGCCAGCGTGAGGAATGGTACTGGGACCCGCTCCCGCGGCCAAAGCAGCTCTACGCGCCTTTGCTTCGCGTCTCAACCGCTTCCGCTCCTTCCGAGCCGTTGAGACGGATGCCACTAGAGCTTCCCTAATTGAGGTGTCCTCGTCCGTGAATAGGGAAGCCTCTAAGGTTTTCAGGGCATCCCTCGTCGTTTTGTCAAGCCGAGGCTCTTGCGGCAACTTCGACGAAGCCGGGACTTCAGTAACAGGCTCGGGAAGAATCCCCGCATCAACTGATATAACCCCTGCTAAGAAACGAAAGAAGGTTAGGTTGACCATCATAAAAAGACAACAAACTTTCCTTATAAAAGAGAAAGGGGTGAAACATACCAGCGCCTGCTAGGGCACGCTTCTCCTCCTCCTCCTGGAAGGTTTTCAGGGAGGCAGCAATAGCCTCTTCAGTAGAGACACCTGTTGAAAATGGAGCAAATGTTAGTTAAATATAACAATACAAAGTGCAATAAAACGAAAAATAAAGCGTCTGATGATTACCGGACTCAGCGAGTTTGCTTAACATCGCTTCAAGCCTCGCCGATCGCTCCGAAGCTGCAATAGCGGCAGCCAAATTGGTGTCCGCAGGGTCTACCACGAAGCCTTCATTGCTGCCATACTCACATATGGCCTCGGCAGGAGGAGCCGCAGGCTTTAAGCTAAGGATCGCGTCGAGGGATAGCGTGGACTTCTTCTTCTTCTGTCCGCCAGCTTTAGATCCACCCGGAGCAGCTTTGCGCTTGGCAGTCACTTTAGGGCGGCGAGTTCCGATATCCGCTCCTGCGCCAGACTCTGGTGATACCACTTTAACCGTCTTTGTGGGAGCACGAGGCGCCGGTGGTGCATCCACCGTAGTAGGCAGTGGCAATCCACGCGGGGGGGCCAACACGCGTGGTCGGTCAGCTCCGGCATCTTTCATCGGGAGGGTGACCTGGATCCTTGGCTGCAAGGGAGCCTTGCGATCACCACCAGGAGGCGCACCCCTACGGTCAACCAGCAAGCGTTTCTCCATTAAAATGATTGGGCCCATAGCATGCGCATACCAGGCTACATACGGATGGATTATTTTAGGGGCACAGCTAGGCTCACTGATGAAGAAATAAGAGCCTGTATTGAGCCGGGTGAAATGATGCATAGCATTCCTTATTCCCCCTTGGTTGGCCGCGGGTGTTTCCAGAAAGGCTTCCATCGGGATCCCTTGATTGTAACTCGATTGTCGGGCAAATCGATGCGGGTTATACCTCATAAAGAGAGCCGTCTCATTCTGCCTAAATACTAGGTAGCCTGGCCGAATGGAGTAAAGGTGAAGGATTTCCCGAGCCTTCAGTACAGAAACCCCGCCCTTAAAGTCATTACGCAACGACACCACTGACTTAGTGGTCTCGGAGCCTATGGTGATGACCTTATCCACAAAAGAGGTCTTCGCTCCGACTAGATATGAACGCAGGAGCAGTCCCCTAGACTCCCGCGGAGGTGCAACCACAATTGAAGCCCCGACCAACCGCATGATTCTTGGGAGTCTGTATTTCTCAAAAAACGGAGGAGTCTTATGGGCACCAAACACCCCTCGCACATGCAGCTCCATCCAAGAAGTGAAGTAGTGCATCGGGAAGTTAGCAGGCTGTACCCCAGACTCATTAGCATCCACCGCTACGCTAAGTCCATTGTAGAGGTAAGCCAGCCCGGCGATCCCTACTGATAACTGTAAACCAGCCGCCATTCGATGCGCCAGGTAAAAGACAGAGGACCGCATGAGGCGTGGGTGCATGGGAAGCGCGAAGCTGCATAGCCATAGACCCAAGAACCCTATGAAAAAAGTCTCCTCGTCCATGCCAGGAACGGCGATCTCTGAGAAAGGGACGCTGGCAGTGCCGGGGAAATAAAAATCCCGCTGGTCATTTTCCGATGAAGGTCGGCGGTCCAATCCGAAACCAAAGGGGTCAGCAAGCTGAGCGAACTTCTCGCCCTGCTCTAATAGGAACTCCGGGCGGATAAAACGAGCAATGAAATCCGTGAAACTGACGCCCCGGTCGTCCGATTCCAAATGGAGTTCCTCATAAATCTCCAACACCTTCACCAAGCCCGGGTGCTGATGTTGAATGGTATTTTCCGTAGTTAAGTCAAATACAAGCTACTTGGTGGCGAAGACATACTCGTCAGGAGGAAGCAGCTCCTCGTAGTGTTCTCCCCTCATTGGCAGACCTGAAATCTCAGCAAACTCCTCCAGAGAGATGGAGACTTCCCTATCCGCTGTCAGGAAGGTATGGGTGGGGATATTCCATTGTTCGATGAAGGCCTTTATCCACCACGTCGGAGGAGAGGGATACTCGAAAAGCGAGACGTAGACAGCTGAGTATAAACCAATCGTCGTCAGGAGAGCCCTCTTCGTCGCCAAAATGTAACGGGCCCATTGCAAATATCCGGCAAGCGGCCGCGGGATCAATCCAATGTTATAAGCCTGTCCCCAAGGGCGTGCTTCACCCTGACAGATTCACCTCCCCAAGATATCTATAGCCGGCGGCGGCTGCACCGGAATGACACCGATTGCAGGCTAAAGGAGGTCGTCGGCATTCCAATTTTTAACCTCCACGGCATACTCCACCGGGGGCTTGTCCGCATAAGGGATCGTAACTATGGGCTCAGAGGGCGAAGCGGAGCTGAAGCTGCGACGGCCTTGGATGATTTGGCTGTACTACCTTCCCCACAGGTGAAGTCTCTTGCACTCTGGATCGTGATCTTTAATCAAGGCGAACACCACCCGGTCCACCGGCGAATGGGGGAACCCTCCTTCCGAGCGAACAAAGGGGAAAGATAAGTCGTCAGACATGTTTCCTGTAGAAAGATAAAAATAACCGTTAGTGTTCTGACACTTGGCATTTTGAAATCTTACTCAACACTGTGATGTAATGGGTAGGGGACAAAAAGAGGGACCCACAAAATCTGGATGACGGTACATCATTTAATAAGACAACCCCATCATTAGATGAGACTGTCAATTAATGAAAAGGTCCCCAAAAGAATATCCTCACTGATGGGAAATCCCTAGAGACAAGGAGAAATATTCTCTTTCAGAGCAAAGCTCTGTCACAGAGTGACATTTGTCAAACTCTGGTCTCAGGGGAACAAGATTCCTTAAAAGAGCATAGCTCTATGGTAATGGTGGAAAGATCCATCAATTTTATCTTTAGAGTTTTGGAATCTTGAAAAATCCATGAAAACTTATAAAACAAAATTTTCTCCGTTTATCAGATCTAAAAAGATCTACATTTGATCTAAAAGCAATGCTCTGTTCATGGGTTAGAACCCATGGATCAGATCTCTGTAAATCTGTAAATTTTTTGAGAGCAAGGCTCTGTTGAAGAAACCCCAAAGGGGTTTTCCTTTAGATCAAAGATCTATAAGAGCAAGGCTCTGTTAATTAAATTTAATTTAAATTAATTTAATTTAATTTTACCTAGAGTGATTCTAAAACAAGAACTTTGAAGTTCTCACAAGAGCAAGGCTCTGGAAGTTCTTAAGCAAGAGCAAGGCTCTGAAATTCAAATTCTTGAAATTGGTAAAGAATTACCAAGGACCAAGGGTCCTATTTATAGGCGCCTGCGCCTTTTCAACTGACCCCCATGATCCAACAGTCAGGATCTTGCCACCGCTGCACTCACGTGCGCGCCACGTGAGCGCAACGGTGGGGGGGCATTTGTTCCCCCAATCAGAGCAAGGCTCTGCTTGAATTTTGAAAATTCAAATTTTGAAGCAACGCTTCAGTTCCCGTGCGCTGCGCGCAACGCGCCACGTGTCAGAAGTTGACACGGCAGCACAACGCCCAAGGCAGTACGTCCAATCAGAGCAAGGCTCTTTAAAAAACATAAGCAACGTTCAATTACGCAAGCGCACGGCAGCACGACACGTGTCTGCGCAGTTGCTCAAGCACAAACTGCGCAAGCGCACGGCTTGCGCGACACGTGTCTGCGCAGTTGCGCTGTTGCACAAGCGCACCGCTGCGCGACACGTGTCTGCGCAGTTGCGCAAGCGCTGTTGTACAAGTGCCTCACTGCGCGACACGTGTCTGCGCAGTTGCGCAAGCGCTGTTGCGTAAGCGCCTCACTGCGCGACACGTGTCACGCGCTGGTGAGTTGCGCAACAACAGAGTGAAGATTTAAGGATATTTTTTCTGTTCTTGTTTAAACAAGAAGATTTCTTCTGTAAAACAGGGGCCTTTGGATCAAAGATCCAACGGTGGGGAAAATTCCCCAAATCACTCAGAAAAGATCTTTTTAACAAATTTAACTGATTTTTTAGCACTATAAAAAGGACCCCAGACCCCATTTCAAAGAGATAGACAATTGGATAAAAAAAAAGGAGAAGAGAACTTCTTGAGAACACAAAGAAGAAGGTAAAAACCTTTGAAATAAGAGAAAATTCTCTTAGGAATAGATCATTGATCAAAAAGACAAAAATCAGTGATCTTGAATAAATAAATAAATAAATAAAAATAATAAAAAAAATAGTGCCTTACACTTGCTAGAGAACCTCTGGTTCTCTGAGATAGAAAGAAAGAAAAGATTTTTCTTCTTCTCTCTGATCTAAATTTAGATCAAGAAATTAAAAAGTGCTCTGCACTCCTTTCCTTGAATCTAAAAGATTCTTGGTGCTTTGCACAAATGCAATGCATTACTTGAAGGGCCAGGCTCAAATCAAAAAGACCTAGCAGGCCAAAATAAATTGCAAAGCAATAAAAGGGCTGAGCCCAAATAAAATTGATGCTCTGCATCATTCATAAAGAACAGAGCCCAAACAAAGTGATGCCCTGCATCTTTTCTGGGCAAAGCCCAAATAAAAATAAAAGGAAATACAAAAGCAATGTTGGACATTTTTTTTACTGGACTTAGCCCAATCGTGGCCATAAGTCCTTAAATTAAATTGGCTGAGCAAAATGGCTCTCCTAAATCAATCTACATCCGGTTCGAGGGTACATCTCCGAGCTCCTTTGACATCCATCGTTGTAATTCCTCAACGACGTCAAAGAGGTGACGGGTCCCAACGGCCACACACACAATACCGGACCGAAACGTCCTTAAACTAATATCGGACCGAAACGTCCCTAAACTAATAATGGACCGAAACGTCCATAAACTAATATTGGACCGAGACGTCCTTAAACTAACATTAGACCGAAACGTCCTTAAACTAATATTGGACCGAAACGTCCTAAACTAATATCGGACCGAAACGTCCCTAAACTAATATCGGACCACCACGTCCCCTAAACTGGCACAATAGAGCCCAAATGCTCTTTTGTCGGATCTAAACGGTCCCGTTAAGTTGATCTTAGTCTCAAACTGGACTAACGTATCCTTAACAAACGTTTAAGTTGATCTTAGCCCCAAACACGGCTAACGTATCCTTAAATATTCAAATGGATTATAAAACTCCCCATCAACTCTGGTTCGAGGGTACATCTCCGAGCTCCTTTGATACATGTCGTTGTAATCCTTCAACGACGTCAGAGAGGTGACGAGTCCCGATGGCCATATATTAAATTAATCATTACGTTGAGTTGATCTTAGTCTAAAACAGGACTAACGTATCCTTGACGAACGTTTAAGTTGATCTTAGCCGCAACGCGACTAATGCATCCTTAAACTGAAAACACCAAACCCAAATCTAACTAAATACGGATTTGGACTAATCCACGTCCTACGGGCGACGGCATTACTCAGTCTCCGTATACAATCCACGGGCAACCACAAACAAAATGAACACACACGACACGAAGTGAAATTCTGGAGAAGGAGAAAGTTGTTACCCCACGATGCGGTAGCGTAATTAACTGCAGGGGCTTGCGCCTGCAGGGAAGAGCGTCCCCATAATCAAAAACCCCTCATCCTGAGGGGGAATCTGACGAAGTCTGCTACATCGGCCGCATCCGTCTAAACCTCCGATACAACGGTACCATAAATCAACTTGGCATCTTCGGAGAGATAAACGGATAAAACCAAATAGCATCTGTCCCGAACATGAGGCATGGACGCCAAGTCTAAGCCGCCATTCAGAGGGGGACAAGCTTGTTAGGGTTAAGATTAGGTTACTTTGAGTTCAGGAGTCGCTCACTTCTTTCGTTGCCACTCTTATTATCGGTGTTACGGTAATCGGCAACAACGGGGATTAGCACGACTAGGAAGGAACTTGCGAGTATAAGCTAGGCTTTCAAACGCATAAGTTCTTCCTTTTGGTGCTTGTCCGTCCGTTCTTGGCTCTTATCCTTAACCTCCGGTTAATTTAACCACAACCGGTCTCACTACGGAATCACCGCTATCATGTAGGATAGGGTGTCGTAGGGAGCGGATTGTAGTTCAATTAACGGGAGTCCGATTTAAGATATTGGGTAAGGAAAGAGTGAGAGATTTCCTTCTCTCAAACTTTCCTTATCCTACCCTAACAAGTATGAAAACTACTCACCCATTATAAGGAAAAGAAAATAAAACAAATGAGGAAGATAGAAAGAAAGAGGTTAGAAAATTACAACTAGCTATTTGCGACCTCACCTTGGCAAGGATCAAGCGTAAGTATCATGGTTGTGTAAGGATAAAGAAAAAGAGAAACAGAAAGATACAAATAGAAAATAACAACAACTAGATTAGCAAAGGAAATTTACAAGCAATTTATAATTAATAACATAACAAGAACAAGACAAGCATGATAATAAAAGAACTCATTTATTCATTCTTCACTCACAAAAGCTCACTACAAGTTTTTAATGGAGAAGAGATGAGAGGAGGAAGAAGAACAACACATGTATTCTAAAATCTAAATACAAGAATAAGCACCCTTGGCTTTGCAAGTTCTGGACTATTTATAGGCAGGAGCTGGAAACCTAGGGCAACATTCTGACCCTTCATGAAAAGACCAAACTACCCCTAAAAAATATACTTCTGAGGAGGCCGTACGGCCGCTTTTCCGCGGCCTAAGCATGCTTATGCCGCGGAAACGCGGCCGTTTAGAGGAGTTGGCTCCTCGGATTTTTTGTGCTTCTTAGTGTTGATGTTTGAATTAGTTTGGTACACTTTGTTTCTCAGAATCTCTCCATATTTCTTCCAGATTTGCAGCAGGCTAAAAGGTGATTTGATGTGGATCTTTTGCCATGATTTTCTCGAGCTCCGCGTAGATATGTTGGATCTTGTGTTGCCATTGAGCTTTGTGCATGAAAATGACATTGATTTGCCATTGTGTCTCTTAAACTGGTGTGCGGCAATATACGGATAGAGAGCGGAGACCCGTGTTTTATCTGTGGTTGGCAGTAATCCGGATTTTGTCGTGCTTTTTCATGAATTTCACCGTTTAGAGCCGAGAACATGTATCCTGCAATTGACTAGCAAACACGGCTCAAGATACCTACCGATAAGCAATGTAATAAAAAATGGGCGGTATAAAAAATGCAAAAATCTGATATGAACACTGCTCCGCAAGCGATATCTCCTCAGCGCATCGTCCTCTCGTCTGGGCAAGGTTAGTGTTGTTTACCCTCTTTCTACAGCATTATCACTATTTCATAAAATGACATTGCTGTCCTTTACAGTTCTGGAGGCCGACGACAAGGTCGAGATTCTTGAGGGGCCTGGGGAGCCTTCAAATCCCTCTTGTATGACTGTGGGTAAGTAAAGTCCCAACATTGTACCATTTGTTCCTTTGCTTACACATTCAGCTGACTGTTTATAAATCTAAACAGCTCTGCCAGTTCTTACCGCGCTGGAGTCGCGCATTGCTATGCCACCCGGTCCCTATGCCCTATGAGCCTCGGAACGGATGGCCAAGTTAAGCCTCGACTCCCTGTCATCCCTAATTGAAGAACTTCACGCCGGCAGTCTAATCACGGCTGAAGCGTTTACTGCTGAAGCTAATGGCTCTCTTCCCTTTCTTGCCACCTATCATAGTGAAACAGTGGTGCAAGTCTGGGTTGAGTTTTGTCGGCAGGTGGAGGCTTGCTTGCATGTTCTTGAATGTACATGCCTTTCTTCAAAGGCTGTGGCTGCGAAGGCAAGCTTACGGGGCCTGATTGAGCGGTGTATGGCGAATATGGTATCTTGTGAGAAGAGGCTCGGCCGTAAGTTTTCGGAGAGGGAGCTAGCTTCGAAAGCGCTGATAGAGCTTCAGGCCAACCTTACAGCCAAGGCCAACAAAGCGTATGAACTTTAGCGAGTGCTTTAAGAGGCCATCAAGGAGGTGGTGGCCATCGACAAAGCTGCCGTGTTCACTCGTGAAAGGGTTGAGGCTCATAAGGCTACTGAGAAAGAGCTCGAAGGCCGGCTTGCCTCATATCAGACCCAGCAGGCTCAGGCGGAGGCCCGTCTTTTGGCGATACTGAATCATGAAGGCGAGGGCCAGTGAAAGAGGGATGAGCTGACCAATCTGCTAAATCGCCCGCCGACCTAAAGACTTGTATATATATTTCTTTATTCTTCTTTTGTACATACTCCTGAATGAGAGTATATTTTTTGTTCTTTCACGAATGGTACTTTGTATCCATTTTGGTTCATGAATAAAAGATATACTTTTCTTCTCAATGGTGTGTCACTTTTTATTGAATGTATTCTGTGGATAGTCTATCTTGATCTCTTTGCAGGACAATGATGGCTTAGGATTCAGGGTTAAGATCTGCCTCCTAAGACTTTTCAACTTTATGAGCCATGAGGGTCTCATAAAGAATTTTCTCCCTACCGGTCGAGAGGATCCCGTAGGTGTAATTTCTCCTTAAGAATTGTGAGGATTCCTAAGTGTGTTTTTCTCTTGCAAGTCGTAAGGATCTCACAAGCGAATTTGCTCCCTTACGAGTCGTGAGGACCCGCAATGATGGGTGAGGTTATCATCTATCCGCATTTCATGGAATCAGAAGTTGCTCTGGATGCTTCCACGGTTCACTGCCGTGTTCTGCGAGGACCAAGCTCCGCTCTGGACGTTTCCCACGGGGTCAGGGTTGACATAAGCCGTGTTCCACGTAGCCAGGAATTTTTCTCTGGATACTTCCCACGGGTTCACTGCCGTGTTCTGCAAGGACCAGGCTCTATTCTGGATGCTTCACACGGGGTCATTGCCGTGCTCTGCGAGGACCAGGATCCGCTCTGGACGTTTCCCACGGGGTCATTGTCGCGTTCCACGTAGCCAGGAATTTTTCTCTGGATGCTTCCCACGGGTTCACTGCCGTGTTCTGCGAGGACCAGGCTCCGCTCTGGATGCTTCACACGGGGTCATTGCCGTGCTCTTGCGAGGACCAGGATCCGCTCTGGACGTTTCCCATGGGGTCATTGCCGCGTTCCACGTAGCCAGGAATTTTTCTCTGGATGCTTCCCACGGGTTCACTGCCGTGTTTCTACGAGGACCAGGCTTTCGCTCTGGATGCTTCACACGGGGTCATTGCCGTGCTCTGCGAGGACCAGGATCCGCTCTGGACGTTTCCCACGGGGTCATTGCCGCGTTCCACGTAGCCAGGAATTTTTCTCTGGATGCTTCCCATTGGTTCACTGCCGTGTTCTGCGAGGACCATGCTCCGCTCTGGATGCTTCACACGGGGTCATTGCCTGTGCTCTGCGAGGACCAGGATCCGCTCTTGACGTTTTCTACGGGGTCAGAATTGACGTAAGCCGCGTTCTACGTAACCAGGAATTTTGCTCTGGATGCTTCCCACGGGTTCACTTCCGTATTCTGCGAGGACCAGGCTCCGCTCTGGATGCTTCACACGGGGCCATTTCCGTGCTCTGCGAGGACCAAGATCCGCTCTGGACGTTTCCCACGGGGACAGAATTGACGTAAGCCGCGTTCCACGTAACAAGGAATTTTGCTCTGGATGCTTCCCACGGGTTCACTGCCATGTTCTGCGAGGACCAGGCTCCGCTCTGGATGCTTCACACGGGGTCATTACCGTGCTCTGCGAGGACCAGGATCCGCTTTGGACATTTCCCACGGGGTCAGGATTGACGTAAGCCGTGTTCCACGTAGCCAGGAATTTTTCTCTGGATGCTTCCCACGGGTTCACTGCCGTTTTCTGCGAAGACCAGGCTCCGCTCTGGACGTTTCCCATGGGGTCATTGCCGCATTCCACGTAGCCAGGAATTTTTCTCTGGATGCTTCCCACGGGTTCATTGCCGTGTTCTGCGAGGACCAGGCTCCGCTCTGGATGCTTCACACGGGGTCATTGCCGTGCTCTGCGAGGACCAGGATCCGCTCTGGACTTTTCCTACGGGGTCAGAATTGACGTAAGCCGCGTTCTACGTAACCAGGAATTTTGCTCTGGATTCTTCCCACGGGTTCACTACCGTGTTCTGCGAGGACCAGGCTCCGCTCTGGATGCTTCACACGGGGCCATTGCCGTGCTCTGCGAGGACCAGGATCCGCTCTGGACGTTTCCCACGGGGTCAGAATTGACGTAAGCCGCGTTCCACATAACCAGGAATTTTGCTCTGGATGCTTCCCACGGGTTCACTGCCGTGTTCTGGGAGGACCAGGCTCCGCTCTAGATGCTTCACACGGGGTCATTGCCGTGCTCTGTGAGGACCAGGATCCACTCTGGACGTTTCCCACGGGGTCAGGATTGACGTAAGCCGCGTTCCACGTAGCCAGGAATTTTTCTCTGGATGCTTCCCACGGGTTCACTGCCGTGTTCTGCGAGGACCAGACTCCGCTCTGGACGTTTCCCACGGGGTCATTGCCGCGTTCCACGTAGCCAGGAATGGTTGACTTCATCCGCATTTCATGGAGTCAGGGTTTGACCTCTCGGTCGTCTATGTACGCCGAGTCATGGAACTGGGGGTTGCCGCTGTTCCGCTTTGCTTGATGTTGTGCCTGTTGTAACGAGACGAATGTTGAGATGATCTCTAGGCTATCTGTGAATCGTTGAGATTTGGCTTCTTCTTCTGATGAATCCTGGGGTGGAAAGGTGTGATTCCTTCTTTGTTTGCGCCCCTGGATTGTATACAGGGATTGACGTGATACCGCCTGTAGGGCATAAATTTCATTTTTTTTTATTTCATTCCGCGATGCTCTATCATTTCAGCTTTTATATCGCGAAGGTTGCGATTGCCCAATCATTTCAGCTATTTTTCGCGATGCCCAATCATTTCGGCTATATTTTTTTATTTTTTACTCGTTGCTTTTTATTGCGAGTTGCCCAATCATTTCGGCTATTTTGCATGCATAAATTTTTACTTGCTAATTTTGTCGCAAGTTGCCCCATCATTTCGGCTATTTTGTATGCATGTGTAGTTCGTTGTATTTTCGCTGCAAGCTTGGATTTAGACACCAATTTCTGCATCAGCACCGCTACAGCTGGGATATTTACAGGAGCGAATCATCATTTGCCTTCGTCGATGTCGAACAAAGGTGGCTTAGCGAACAGGGTTAGGCTCCTGTCGACTAAGGCTTTTAACTTCATGAGTCGTAAGGGTCTCATAAAGATATTTCTCCCTGCGAGTCGTGAGGATCTCGTAAGTGCGTTTTCTCCCTAAGAATCGTGAGGATCCCTAAGTGCATGATCTCTTATAAGTCGTAAGGGTCTTACAAGAGTGTTTTCTCCTTATAAGTCGAGAGGACCTATAAGGGTTGTTCACCGTGTAGACATATCCCTAGTCACGGATAGGACTTTGTTAGGGAAATGTTTATTCGCGCCCATGGATTGTATACAAGGGTCAGTATTGAGCCGCTTGTAGGGCATATTGGAAGTTGTGGCGGGTTCTTAAGAACAGGTTCAGATCCCTGTAGCCTAAGACTTTCAAATTTTATGAGCCGTGAGGGTCCCATAAGAAGGTTCTCCTTACGAGTCGTGAGGATCTCGCAAGTGTAATTTCTCCTTAGGAATCGTGGGGATCCCTAAGTGTGTTGCTTCCTCTGTGAGTCGTAAGGATCTCACGCGGGTGGTTTCTCCTCACAAGGTCGATAGGACCCTGCAAGTGTCTTTTAACGAGGTTGCGCCCTTTCTGGTTTTCATAAACACTCGCCGGTAGCCCTGCTGTTTTTACTCACGGAGCCCTTTCGGGTTTTCATCCGTGCCCTCTTGCTTATGGGCATACCGTTATCTTTCTTTTTCTCTTTTTTTTTATTCTAACGAGGTTGCGCCCTTTCGGTTTTTCACAAAACTCGCCGGTAGCCCTGCTGTTTTTACTCACGGAGCCCTTTCGGGTTTTCATCCGTGCCCATTTTGCTTATGGACATACCGTTTTTATTTATTTATTTTATCTTTTCTCTTTTTTTTTCTTTTTTTTGTATCAGCTTTAGGATGCTGCAATCCACCGTAGTTTATCGACGTCTCGGTCAATAGCTGGTTTTAGGACATAGTGGTCCATTGTTAATTTTAAGGACATCTCGGTCCGTTATTAGTTTAAGGATGTTTCGGTCCGTTGTTAGTTTAAAGACGTTTCGGTCCGTTGTTAGTTTAAGGACGTTTCGGTCCGTTAGCCGGCTGCTACTTATAGAGTTTGGGCTTAGGAAGACAGCGAGCGGACATAGTTGTCGTCATCTATCATTGACCTAGGCCGTGACTCGTCAAGCGTAGTATTTCTTCAAGAAGCGACCGTTTATTGGCCTGAAAGGTCTTTCACCATGCATGTCCATGAGTAGATAAGCCCCACCCTGGTAGACATTGTTTATGATATACGGGCCTTCATAGTTCGGCTCGAATTTCCCCTACTTAGCGCGATTGGGGATCATAGGTCTTTTGACCACTAGCACGAGTTCGCCTCGGCGGAATGTCCTCGGCCTAGTTAATCTTTCGTAGGAGCGCGTCATCTTTGCTTTATAAGCCTCCAGATTTTGTTGCGCTATGAGCCGGGTTTCATCGAGGGCGTCGAGCTCTTCAAGGCGAAGGTGGGCATTCTCTTCGTCTATTAGCTCGTAATGAACTCCCACTCGTAGAGGGTAGCTCTATCTCGAGGGGGAGTACCGCATCTGTACCGAATACCAACGCGTACGGTGTTGTGTTCGTGGCCGTTTTGAACGTAGTTCGATATGCCCAGAGAGCTTCATGTAGTCTCTCATGCCAGTCCTTTTTATTTCGAGACACCGTCTTTTTCACGATCTTCATTAAGGTCTTGTTGAAAGCCTCAGCTAGACCGTTAGCTCGAGGATTATAGACTGAGGAGTATCTCCAGTCTATGTTGTGCTGTTGTGCGAAGCGGCTGATCTTGTGGCTTCTATAGGCTGGCCCGTTATCGGAGATGATCCGTCTCGGAGTTCTAAACCGATAAATGACGTGTGTCTTGAAGAAATGGAGGATATTCTCCGTCTTCAATTCCCTCGGCGGTACTACTTCTGCCCATTTGGAGAAGTAATCAGTTGTCGCCAAAATGAATCGATGTCCTCTGGACGATGTTGGCTCGATGGGGCCGATTATATCAGTTCCCCACATCTCGAACAGCCAGCTTGCCATCGTTAGATGTAGTGGATTTGGATGCTGATGGATAAAGTCCCTATGGATCTGGCACGAGTGGCATTGCTTCGCGTATTCGAGACAGTCCTGGATCATCGTGGGCCGGTAGTAGCCCATCCTTTTGATCTTCAGCTTCATCTTCGGCCTGGCTTGGTGAGAACCGCAGAGTCCGTCGTGAACTTCTTGGACGACTCTTTTTGCTTCTTCAGGTCCCAGGCATCTTAGCCACAAAGAATCAAATGATCTCTTATACAGAGTATCATTGACGAAAGCAAAAGACAGAGCTCATTTTATAAGCTGATGTCTTGAAGATGCATCTTCAGGTGTTCGACGGGATTTGAAGTAGTCTATAAAGACTTCCCTCCAATCGGTAACCTTTTCCTGGTCTTTTATTTGTAGAGTCGTTTGCTCGATCGCTCCCTTTTCTTTGGACGACTCTGGAGATATTTCTGCCGGTGCGAGAACCCGACGGCTTTGCACGACGATCCTCACGTCATCGAGGTTTTCGTCAGCCAGTTATTTAGCGAGCTTAGCTAATGCATCTGCTTTGCTATTTTCCGCACGCGGTATGCTTTCCAAGGTGTAGGAAGGTATTTGGGTCAGCAATTGCTGTACCCTCTCGTCGTACTTCACCAGTTCTGGTTTGCACGTTTGATAGTCATCGTTTACTTGACTAACGACCAGTTGGGAGTCTCCGTATATGAGGAGGTTTTCAATTCCCATGTCGATGGCGATCTCGAGACCCGCTATCAAGGCTTCATACTCGGCTTCATTGTTTGTCCTCGACTCTGTTAAGGAGAAGGCAAAGCGCATTATCCCTCCTTGTGGAGTTACGAAGATGAGGCCTACCCTGATTTGATTATGGACGTGCTTTGTTTGCGCTTCTTCATGGAAGATGCTCCATCGAAGTAAAGTTCCTACCGGGTATCACTACCGTCGATCGTGTCAAACGCATGTTCATCTGGCAGTTCGCAATTCAGAGGAGAATCGGCAGGTATCGGATGCTTGGCAAGGAAGTCGGCGATGGCCTGGCCTTTCACTGCCTTAAGAGGCTGATAAGTTATTGAGAACTCCATCAAGAGCAAGGCCCACTTAGCGAGCCGCCCCGTCAATATGGCCTTTGACATCAAATATTTGAGAGGATCCACCTTCGATATGAGATGGACCTCATGCGCCAACGCGTGGTGTATGAGTTTCGTTATTGCGAAGATCAACGCCAGGCAGTGTTTTTCAATGGGGGAGTAATTGCTTTCTGCCCCCAGGAGAACTCGACTCAAATAGTAGAGGGCTCTCTCCTTCCCTTGGTCATTCTCATGTGCCCATAATGCACCTAAAGAACCTTCAAGGGCGGTTGTATACAGAATGAGAGGCTTTCCTTTGACCGGAGCGACCAGCACTGGCGGGTTCTGCAGGTACTGCTTGATTTCGTCCAGCGCGCCTTGGCATTTATGATCCCAGACGAACGGGGTTCCCTTCTTCATCAGGTGACTGTAAAGACGGCACTTGCCTGAGAGATTGGCTATAAATCGCCGGATATATGCGAGCTTTCCTTAGAGAGATCGCAATTGCTTGAGAGTCCTTGGCGGAGGCATTTCCATGATCGCCTTAATCTTTGACGGATCTATCTCGATGCCTCGGTGTCGGACGATGAATCTTAGGAATTTGCCCGAGGAAACTCCGAATGCGCACTTAAGAGGATTCATCTTCAAGTTGTATTGCCGAAGGTGTTGAAATACGATCTTCAGATGTTCGAGATGTTCCTCGTATGATTTGCTTTTAACCATGAGGTCGTCGATGTAGCATTCGACGATTTCATGTATGAGGTCATCGAAGATCTTCGTCATGGCCCTCTGATAGGTGGCACCGACGTTCTTTAGACCAAAGGGCATCACCTTGTAGCAGAATATACCCAGAGGGGTCCGGAAAGCGGTGTGCTTCTGATCTTCTGGATGCATCTTTATCTGATTGTATCCTGATGATCCGTCCATGAAGGAGAAGACTTCGTGAGTGGACGTGTTATCTATCATCAGCTCAGTGACTGGTACTGGAAAGTCGTCTTTTGGACAAGCTTTGTTGAGATCCCGGAAGTCCACACATATGCGCATTGTCCCATTTTTCTTCATCACCAGGATGATGTTGGCGATCCAGTCAGAATACTGCACCTCTTGGATGAAGCCAGAGTCGATCATCTTCTTGACCTCGGCGTTGATGCTCATCTCAAGCTCGAGCCGCAATCTTCTTGGTGCTTGTTTTATTGGCTTGACGTTCGGGGATATGGCCAGTTTGTGGACAGCAATCTCTGGGTCTAGTCTTGACATCTCGGAATAGTTCCATGCGAAGCAGTCTTTATGCTGCGTGAGCACGTCTTTTAGTGTAGCCACCCTTTCTTCAGACAGCAACTCACTGATGAATGTCGGTCACGGGTCACTTTCCGTCCCCAAATCAATTTTCTTGAGGTTATCTGCAGTAGTATGTATCTCATCTTCCAGCTCTTTTGGCGCCGGTGGAAACTCTAAGATCACATTACCATCATCGTTTTCAAAGCACCAGAGGAGGTTATCCCCATCCTCAGGCTCTTCTTTTGATAGTGTTATCATATGACAGGTACGGGCTCGCTTCCAAGACCGATGTTGATCTGGTTCTACTCTCGCTGTATGCGCGGCTTTTAGTTCGTGCTTCTGCGGTGGAGTTATCCTCCAACTGCTGGATAGAGCAAACCTGCCGAGCTGATATTGGTCTTCGACCCAGTTCTTGAAGGTGAAGCAGTCTTCGAGAGGATGTCCTATCGCTCGGTGATAAGAGCAATAGTCTGGGCGAGAGACCTCGTTAGCTTGCTCGGGGTGTTTGGACTCCGGAAGTGTAATCATCTGATATTTTATAGCGAGATCAAGTATCTTCCGTGTCTTATTCTGAGGAAAAGAGTATGCTCGACCCATCTTCTTTATAAGAGACGAATCCAGATTGCTCGATTCCCGCTCGCGTGGCTTCTTGGTCTCGCTTTGTCGCTGTCGAACGCCTTTCCCGCTCTTCGATTTATTTTTGCTCCTGCGTCGGGCCTTTTGCATGACGGGTTGATAAGGAAGAGCATTGCCATTCTCCGCGGCTTGTTGAAGGAGGCGTTGTGTCCTGGCTTTTTCTTAAATGGCCATTTCATGGTTATGGTCATCCCGGATCTTTTGACCCGCTTCCCTGATAAGCTTGTCCATTCGTTCTTGAAATGACGGACTCGGCATTTTGATGGTAGGATCTCGTTTTGGTTCAGGGTCAGCGTTTTCCGACAGGGCGTCTCCTTCTTCATCGAAGTCATATATGACGTAGCTACAATGGACTCGTTCCCGTTTCTTGGACTGGACATATCCGAGCCCGACCGTTTCCATTCTCCTGTTGGGCAATTTGCGCTGAGTTCCGGGGACATCCCAAATCCTGTTGTAGAACCGAGCTTGTCGAGCGGTCTATTTGAAGGGTACACCCTGGCGCCTCAACAGTCTTTTTAAGCCTTCTGTGTAATATCTAGGCAGACGGATGGGCTGGAGTCTGTCGAGCAGGGAATCGGCGCCGTGCCAGATTTCTTTTTCCACTTTGGTTTCCCCCGATCGGTAGAATAGGATCGCTTCTTCACCCTTTCGCCTGGGAGGGACGTAAAATGTCTAGAGTTCTTGCACGCTATAAGCTTCAAGTGCATCGAGCTCTTTATAATGCTCCCGCGGGACCATGGTAATTTGCAAATTCTGATTATCGTCAGCGAAGGGTTGTATTGTCGGTCGAGCGGAAAATATAGCTTTAACCTCATCCTCCGAGTCGCTGCCGGAGATCAACATGGAGATGGACGGTCCCGGGTTATTGCGTTGAGGCGGCCCTGAATAAACTATCTCTTCTTCCTCCTCGGTATCACTCCCGAAGACCGGAATAGTGTTGATAGCTTTGTTCTTCGGTTTGTGACATCTTTCCGTGTCCTCAAAATCTGGTAAGAAGTATTTTGCATCTTCGTACTTCCGGACTTCGTTCACGAAGAATGGGTTCAACTCCCCCGTCACAGTGTACTCGAGACCATCTTTAAAATTCTTCATACACTGGTGCTGTATAGAAGGAATAATGTTGTACTCGTGTAACCAAGGCCTACCGAGCAAAGCATTGTAGCATGTCTTGGCGTCAATGATGTGAAATTTAATATCTGTGATAAGCAGCCCGAAGCGCAGCGTTAGTATTACAGACCCGAGAGTCGGTGATGACTGGGAGTCGAAACCGGAGATGGTAATTTTATCGCGAGCAAGGTGCTGAACGCACATGCAGATTTTCTTCAACACTCGCACGTTGAGGAGATTAACGGAAGACCCATTGTCGACCAGGATTTTGCCTATCTTGATATCGTGACAGTATCTTGAGACATATAGGGGACGGTTGTGCTCGCACGTCCCAAGGAGGAGATCTTCATCGCCGAAGGTGACATCGGCTGTGTGCACTTCTTCCAGCTCGTCCTTCATCTTTTCTGCGGCGAGAAAAGCTTGGAATTGTCCTGGCTTTTGTAGCGCCTTGATCAATGAGTCTCTCGCCTCTTTTGATAGTAAAAGAATGTCGAGAATGCTGAGCTGCGAGGGTAACTTCCTCAAGTGCGCCAGAATGTTGTAGTCCACCTTGTTCTTCTTTGGCGGGTCCTTGGCAGTTAGCTCTTTGATGACTTGGTCATCTAGGGCGATGTCCTCAGAGACCTTTTCTTTTCCCTTACCTTTTCTATTTGTGGGTCCGAGATTCTTTTCGGGCAGCGTACGATTGCGTAGCTGGATATTTTCACAGGTTTTCGGCTCTTCCTCTTTTCCCTGGGCGGACTCTTTAAAGAGAGGGCCAAGAGCCATTTCTTCATCAGAGTCGCTCCCGAAGGTAAGAACTTGCGATCCCCCGGCGTTGACCATGCGACAGTTGCCGGTGGTTCTTTTATGCTCCTCGGTCATACTTCTCTGCTCCCGACGAGTTTTTCGTTTCATCCGCTTAAAGTGTTGCCTGTGAGCAACATATCTCTACCACCATCTTTTAAAAGCATTGCACTCTTCGGTGGGGTGCGCAATCTTTCGATGATATAAGCAGTAGCTAGGATGCATTTGTGCTTCATTAAGAACGCTTCCTTCGGAGTGCGGCAGCTTCATTCCCATTGATACGGCTTTGGCGAACCTCTTCCTCATCTTGAACCTGCTTTTATTCGTGGCGGATGTATTTTGATCTGGCGGGGGTATCTCGACTCTTTCGTCTAGTCGCCGGCGTTTGGCCTTTTCAAATATGGCCACCTCACGCTCCCGATCAGCTTTACTTTTCAGAAGAGCTTCATTTAGGAATGCGTTGATCATTTCGTCTGATAGCCACAGGAGTTCTGGCTCAGGACCTGCCCCCAGTTTCTTTGTGCAAGGAGCCTCTTCATTGTCTAGCGATGAATGAGATATCACATGGCAACTCGCCACGTAATCTTCAGATTCATCGGATGAGTCTTCTCCATCATTTTCGTCCTCACAGACGTGGCTGAGAAACTCTTGAAGTGTGACCGGAGTCCACGCATTCTGGTTATACTCTTCCAGGGCGTCAATCTGTTTCTGTAGGTCCGTGCGCTTGTCGCCAGGCTTCACGGGCTTCTTGGATTTCTTCTTCTTCTTTAAAGATTTTGACGGCTGGGTGTGAGTGCTTTGGCTATCACCACCAATTTTTAGAGTTGAGCGCGGCTTCAGCATCCCTTCGATGATCTAGGGTTCTAACGGATTCCTCCACCTGATCGCCGGGCATGTCTGGAGATCATTCAACATTCTTATGATTTTCGCTGAAAGAGCGACCTCCCATGGAGCTTCTTCAACAAAAGAGCATGATGCCCCCGGTGAGTCCGTCTTCTTAGGAGTGTGCGGTTGCGGTGGGCTTACTTTCCACTTCTCAGACAGCCCAAACTTGCCCTGTTGGTACTGATCCTCGATCCATCCCTTAAAGACGAAGCAATTTTCGATTGGATGGCTTACCGTTTGGTGGTAAGGGCAATAATTGGGATTATTCGCTTCGCCGGGTTGCAATGGTCGCTTTGGATTCGGCAGATTGATAAGCCTGTTGCGCATCACCAGTTCAAATAGTCTCATCGTTTTGTCCCATGGGAACGAGTAAGGACGCTTCATTTTCTCATTATAATAGCGCCGTCTCTCTTCCAGTTGATCCGTTAGTTTTGGAGCACTGGGTTATTGTTGGGTATTTACAACGAAGGTCGCCTTCCCTTTACCCTTTTCGTTCCGCGGCTCCGGCTTCGGAGGAGACGGTCTATGACCCATCTGGTCCATTTGAGCCACCTTGTCGATCAAGGCTTGGAACGTGGTCGGTTTGAAGAACATCATAAATTGTGAAATAGTTGCATGAGGGTCTAGGGTGCCCACGAACATGCTCACCGCTGGTGCTTCCTCAATGCGCTGTTCGCATCTTGACCACAGATTCTGCCATCGGATTGCGTATTGTACCCATGTCTCGCCTGGCTTCACCCTTGCATTGATCAATGCCGTTATTGGGGTGCGTTCACTAGAACTCGCGAATCGCTGGGTGAATAACAACTCCATTTCTGCGAAAGTCTTGACGGAGTCATTTGGAAGTACGGAGTACCACTCAAATGCCGTCTCTGACAAGCTGCCGACGAATTGGCGGAGCAAAAGCTTATCATCACCCCCGGTGTTGCCGCAAAGAGCCCTGAACTGAGCGACATGTTGATGGGGATTGCCTGTCCCCTTGTACATATGGAATTTGGGGATTGTGTATCCCGGCGGGTACTTTATTTGGTCATACCAGCCTGGATACGGCCGCCCAGTTTTAACAACTTGGTCGGCCGCTTCATTTGCCTGGTGAACTCGTATTTGCTGAGCAATATAGTCATCCAGGGCGGCCTTGAAAATAGTTTCCTCCTTGGCTGCTGAAAGAGCCGGAGGTGGATTCAATGTCTCTCCTCTGTCGTCTTCAATAATGATCGGAGGGTCTTTGGCTGGAGGATCCGGCTGTAACATCATCCCGACCATGTCTTGGAAAAGAAGCGCCATTCGCTTTATATTAGCCGCTTGTTCTGCGTCTTCTTTGTCCTTCTTTTCGAGGACTCTGCGTAGAAAGTCAGCATCGGTTTCTTACTCATGACGCTGCTCCGATGACGCCTCCGGGCTTTCTTTTGGTCCGGTGAGTGCAGCCATTGCAGTCAGCATCTCCTGAAGCTTCTGTTGTTGTTGTTCCTGGGCCCTTGTTATTGATCGGGTAAGCGGTCGATAGCTTGTTGAAGTGTGGCTTTCTTCTTTTCCAGAAGCCATGTAAACAGTGTGTACCATCATGCCCCCGGACTTAGGGCGTTTGGGCTCAGCGTCTTTATGATTTGCCGTAGTTACAGGGGCTTTCTCCGGCCTCCTTTTCTTTTGAGCAGTTGGAGTTGAGGGAGCCGTTGCAACGGGCACCCAGACAGCTGTTACCTTTTTCGGCTTGGTAAGATGGTTCTCTTCTTGTTGGACCTTCGCCCTTTTCTGTCGGCGAGGGTAATCTTGATCAATTACTAAGTCCCGAACCTGTCGCCAAACTTTGTAGATTTTGGAGGGCAGACGCTGAGGGGACTGTTCTGGCTTTGCTTCCGCAACATTCTCCACGGATGGAGGAGATCTTTTCAGTACGGCGGTAGGAGAGTTCCGGCGCACCTTGTTCAACAACTCGAAGCTGTTCCCAGTTGGAACAGCAGCATTGACTTCCACCGTTGGGGCTGGTGGAGTTAACCCAGAGGGAGAGTTTCCCCAAGCCTTCCTCACGCAGCGCCAGTGGCGACGTCGAGCGCGTCGAGCTGTTGGGATGGTTTCATCTTGAAGGGTGACTTCGTCTTGCCCCCTGTTTTGGAGAAGGGTTGTTGCTGGCGTCAGCCTCTCGAAGACTGAAGTCCGTTGAGTAGCAGTGTTTAATCTGTCAAAGACAGACCTTGTAGCAGGAGCAGGAGTGGGAATGGGAGCCGGGACAGTCGGTCTTGTAAAGACCGGCCCCTTGGCGGGAGAAGCCCCCTTGAGGACTTCGGGAGCAGGGTTGGTTATTCTCTTCGGAACAACCTTTTCTTGAGTTGCAGGCTTCATCATGGGCCCATGGGAACTTTGGCCCAATATGGCAAAAACTGAAGTGTTGGAGTTGGACGACCCGTTGAGGGAGGCCGCAGTAGTTGTAAGCCGATCAAAGACCGACTTCTTGGGAGCTTCTTGAGTTGGTATAGGAATGCCGAAGCTCATCGGTGGGAGCATGGTCCCGAAAAACAATCCAGTGGTGGTCTGAGTCACCTGGTCCACCGGCATTGTGAACAGAGAATCCACTTGGGTCCCGTAAGCTATGCCTCCAGATGAGGCGGAGCGTGAATTGCAGTTGCAGTTGGAACACTTCGCGCAAGTAGACGCCATTGATCTTTCGCTTTCTGCACCAAGCAAAACGCCAAATCTCAGTACCTCGAACCCAAGGGCAACCATTAGCAAACCGCGATTCGTTCGCGAACATGACACACGAAGTGTGGAGTGGAAAGAGGAAAAGGTCCCATCGGGCGTGCCAGAATCTGTTCCCCGCCGAATACAAAGACGCGACCGCGTAGGTCCGTCTTTCCTGAAATTCGGGGCAGATGCTAATTGGTGCTATCCGTCCACCTCTCCGAAGATGCCAAGTTGATTTATGGCACCATGCATCGAAGGTTTAAACGGATGCGGCCGATGTAGCAGACATCGTCAGATTCCCCCTCATTGAGGGGTTTTTTTATTGTGGGGACGCTCTTCCCTGCAGGCGCAAGCCCCTGCAGTTAATTACGCTACCGTATCGCGGTAACAACTTTCTCCTTCTCCAAATGGTCACTTCGTGTCGTGGGTGTTTGTTTTGTGTTTGGTTGCCCGTGGATTGTATACGGAGACTAATTTATGTTGTCGCCCGTAGGGCGTGGACTAGTCCAAATCCGTATCATTCTTAGATTTGGGTTTGGGGGTTGGGTTTAAGGATACGTTAGCCTTATTTGAGACTAAGATCAACTTAAACGTTAGTTAAGGATACGTTAGTCTAATTTTAGACTAAGATCAACTTAACGGGATCATTTAGATCCAACAAAAGAGCAATTGGACTCTAATGTTTAGTTTAGGGACATTGCGGTCGATTAGTTTTAAGGACATTGAGGTCCATTATTAGTTTAAGGACATCTCGGTCCATTGTTAGTTTAAAGACATCACGGTCGAAGTTAAGGACATCATGGTCCATGAGTTTAAAGACCTCACAGTCAAGGTTAAGGACATCATAGTCCGTGAGTTTAAGGACCCCACAGTCCAATGTTAGTTTAAAGACATCATGGTCGATTGTTAGTGTAAAGACATCACGGTCGAGGTTAAGGACATCATAGTCCATGAGTTTAAGGACCCCACAGTCCAATGTTAGTTTAAAGACATCACGGTCGAGGTTAAGGACATCATAGTCCGTGGGTTTAAGGACCCCACAGTCCAATGTTAGTTTAAAGACATCACGGTCGAGGTTAAGGACATCATAGTCCGTGAGTTTAAAGACCTCACAGTCAAGGTTAAGGACATCATAGTCCATGAAATGTGTGGTTGTCGGGACCCGTCACCTCTCTGATGACATTGAAGAATTACAACGACAAATATTAGAGGAGTGAAGAGATGTACCCTCGAACCGAAGTGGATTAAGTGATCTGTAGACCAATTTGGAAATAAGATCAATTAATTATGTTATGAGCACATTGGCTCAGTTAAGTCTGAATTGAGGACTTATGGCCAACTTGGGCTAAATCAAATTAAATTTGAAGTATTGGCCCTTTGTTGGACCATTAGACATTTGTCTGGGTTCAGCCTCTCATCATTTAGCAATGCTTAAACAAGAGTTTGAGGGCTTTGGTAACATTTTTTGTCTTTGACTGAGCATTAGACATTATAGCTCTGAATTTTACTCAATTTTCAGATTCAGTTGAAGGGGAGGTTTTTGCCTCTGGAAAATTAGCCAATTTGGCTAAAAATAGTGTTAAACACTAGAGAACAACAGTGTTAAAAACTGGAAATAAAACTCTCAAATTAGTGTTAAACACTAGAAGACAACAGTGTTAAACACTGGAATCGAAGCGCTCGAGTTAGTGTTAAACACCAGAGAATAACAGTGTTAAACACTAGAAATAAGTCATTTAAATTAGTGTTTAAACACTAAATAGGAATGGATCATGTGGGACCACGCGAGGGCACCCGAAGGTGGGCCCAGATCCCCTTTTACTTTGTTCTGCAATTAAGTGTTAAACACTTTTTTTTATATATTTTTTTTAGCATCACGTGTTGACACGTGATGGAGATTTATGAACTGGTTATTAAAGCACTTGCTAAGGGGTCACATGGGGACACGTGAGAGCGCCCAAAGCTTCTTTTCCTTTGCTTTTTCTTTCTGTGTTCGGAGGTCACGTGGGAGCACGTGAGGCATTGCCTCAAAGCTTCTTTTCTTCTCCTTTTTAGGGATCTTTTCAGGGGTCATGTGGGGACACGTGACTTTAGTCCTTTTCGTGCATAGAGATCTTTTAAGTCTCCTTATTTTTTTAGAATTGAATTCTCTGTAGGGTTAAACCCTAATTATGATTTTGGAGGAATTAAATTCCTATTGTGCAAGAATTAAATTCTTAAGTAGGGTTAAACCCTAATTTCGTTTAGAGGAATTGAATTCCCATATATGTAAAAGAATTAAATTCTTGTATAGGGTAAAACCCTAATTTCATTTAGGAGGAATTGAATTCCTGTGAGTTTGGGAGAATTAAATTCTCAATTAGGGTTAAACCCTAGTTATGCTCATCTTGAAGGAATTAAATTCCTATAATTTTAAGAGAATTAAATTCTCATATAGGGTTAAACCCTAGTTTTATCATGAAGGAATTGAATTCCTGTAAATTGGGAGAATTAAATTCTCAGATAGGGTTTTAAAACCCTAATCTATCTTGGAGGAATTAAATTCCTATAAATTTAGGAGAATTAAATTCTCTGAACTCAATCCTCCCTCTAAGTATTGGATCTGCATGGCAAGATCTCAACCCGATGAGAATTAAATTCTCAACCTATGGGGAGATTTGCTTCTGCAGATCTTCAACTAGAGAAAGAACTAAGTTCTTTTTGCAGAAGAGTTAAACTCTTAGATTTTGAGAATTAAATTCTCTGTTTGAAGTTTTGATCCCTTTCCTTTTCTCACCTAGGGTTTTCTTTGTTGAGAATTAAATTCTCCTTTCTTTTCTCTCTGAAATTTCAAGATTCCAAAAATTCTCCATCTCCTCCTCCTCTTGGTTCCTATTTATAGGAGAAGGAAAAGAATCAATTTGTTTAGTAAATCTTTCATTGAAAGATTTTGTTTGTTTTCATAATTAATATGATCCTTTAGATCACACAATGAATTTTATTCACCGTTGGATTTTAAATCCAAAGATATTTTGTTTGTTATTTTTGGTGAGATTTAGGGAAATCTTTCCTTGTCTATGATTTTTCCATAAATTGGTGATTTTTAATCACCCCTGGATTTTTAATCCAACGGTTCCCCATAACCCTTTTCCATTTGGAAAGATTCAGAGGAATTAAGAATTTTAATTCTATTAAACTATAAAGCTTTCAAAGCCTGTCACGTGCTGGCACGTGACCCCCAATTGAGTCCTTTTCTCAGCCTCTTATTTATGCTTCTGTTTTAACCATCACGTGTTAACACGTGACCATTGGTCACGTGTGAGCACGTGATACCTCATTGAGGTATTTCCTTCAGCCGTTTGTTTTTATTTCTGTTTTAACTATCACGTGTCAACACGTGACCATTGGTCACGTGTGAACACGTGATACCTTATTGAGGTAATTCCTGATTTTTAATCAGGGAACAGTTCCTACCATTGAGCATCCAATAACTGTTATTGTGACAACAATAGAGTTGTGGCTTTGGCCTAGGAACGTAGTTCCCATCAGCGTTTCAGACATATTCTGAGGCAAGTATCACCTGATCAGGGAGATGGCAGATCTCCCAGGGATCGAGGTCAGGAGAGTAGACACGAAGGATAACACAGAGGATCCACTCATAAAGGCTTTACCCCTAGAAAGACTTCTATGGGATGGTTGAGTATGGGATACTATAACGACTGCTATATTGTTAGGTATTGGATGCTACAACAGATGGCCTTAGTGCAAGTGGGAGATTGTTAGTTATATGTATGCCCTAGAGGCCATTACTGTACATGTGATGTATATTGTAGTGGATGCTTGGACATACATAGGGAGGACTTTCTTGCTCGATATGATAGTATGCTATCTGATTGCACTTTATCTTAACATGTACACTTATTGTCTTTCTATTACATGTTGATAAAGCCCTTAGAATGAATGCTTGACTATCAGGACTATGATGCAGATCGTACTAGTAGGGACATGGGTAGTCGGTAAGTATATCCTTCAAATGTTCCTAGTCGCGGGAGTATCGAGACAGGGCATCGATACTCCAGAGTAGAATAGCATATACGCTTCTCGACCCATATGATGGGCGATGGATGATCCCACATCCATTGGTGTTTGACATCAGAGAAGGTATACGGGTGCTCAGTGGAGACTGGGTACACTGGATGGACTCGCCGAGAACTCCTAGATGGTATTATACCTATCGTCGAATAGAAGTTCTCTGGTGATACTGGTACAGGTTAGTCTGTAGACCCAAGATCGTCATAGAGTCTTGTATGATTCCCACTGTGTTTTGATTTCCACCATACCATGATCAAGAGATCGTGCAAAAAGGTAGTTTTTGGGTACAGTCCCGAATCACATGGAGGCAATGAGCGATAGGAGGGGTTTCGTCTCTCCCAGTATTGGGAGTTGATGTTGCGCTATGCTCGATTGGCCATAACATGAAATCCCTGGCCAGGGGTTGCTGAGATCTACTGGTAAGTGTTATCAGTAGTTTCTAGAACCGTTATGGACCTTGCATCGGAATGACTTATCAGGCTATTGGGGTCTGATGTTATACCACCCCCAGGCTGTTGATATGCGACATATCAGACGAAGAGACCGGACTGTACGGTAGTGTTACTGATTGGATTCGCAGGAGTATGAGCAGGCTTGCTTGTTGATCTTCTGATCGCTCAATGCCCGGGTGGCCATTACGTTTAGCAGACCGCTTGCGTCTTGTGGGTGTTTGATATGATCATCACCTACTGCCGGCGTATTGACGAGTCTTTAGAGTCCTACACAGAGGTTTCCTGGATCATGCAAAATGAAGTAGGAGCATATATATGATATCTGCGGGACCAAGATTAATGCGTGTATGTGATACCGTATTCCATTCTCGCGATATGTGATATCAGTCGGTTATATGCGATATAGCCGGGTTATCGGATCAAGTGTTGATTCGATAAGTTGATTCGTTTGATATTAGTCGGTTGTATGTGATATAGCCAGATTATTAAATCAAGTGTTGATTTGATAATTTAATGTATAATTATATATTTGATATATAGAATTACATTAACTAATATTAGCTCACTTAAAGATTTATTTTCTCACTTTGGATGTGCATATAGTATATATGTGATATATATTAAATGTACATGATTTTGTGTCATGCTAGATGATACATGAAACATGGATGTGTGAGACTTATACTATACTTATGATAATGCTGTAAGTCTACGATAGCGCCCCGACCGTCAATCCCAGGCCAAATGCGGAAACAAAAACTTTTTACTGAACCGGCGCTATCGTAGTCTTTCACCCGGATCGAACCATTAACGCTAAACTAGTAAACTACTAAGAAGTGAGAGTGGCTATACCGATCGATCCGTGTCCTTCAGTCTTTGGCCACCATCCTAAGCTCCTCGCGACATCTCGGATCTCCGGTCTCCTCGTCGGAAGGGCAACACATCAATGAGTCCTTTTACGGGCTCCCGCTTCATCCGAAACAACTCGAACATGAAGTTTGCTAGCCGACATGTCCAAGGTGATGTAGAGAATATGTGTGATAACTTTGTCCCAAGTATCCATTGATTCTCAACACATGAGAGTGTATGGATGGAGGTTGAAGATGAAGCCATTGGTGGAACTTGTGAGCAAGAAGAAGAAAGAAAAAGAAGAGCTTTTCTTTTCTTGTGTGAGATGAAAAATAAGAGAGGCTAAGAATGATAATCTCTAGAGCTAACCCATGTACATGGCTGCCCTCTCTCTCTCCATCTTTCATTTCACGCCCTTAATCAATCCAAAATGAGACATATGCACAAATAAAGAGACCATGAGTCATCACTTATGCATGTGTCACAATTAATGCTCCTCATGATGAAAAACCACTCGCAATTTCCAACAAAATAAACATTAACCCAAATGTTTATGACAATAAAAAGAACGGTATCATCTGAAGTAAACTCGTGACGGATCACAAGAATACCCCTCACCTGTATATACATACCTGCATCCGCATTCCGACTGAATGCGAATGCGATGAGACGAAAGCAATCCAACAAATCTAATACTAGGATCCAGCTTAAACCAAAGCCCACTAGTATGATCCGTCCGATCATGATCCGTGCACAAGTACACGTATATGATCGAACCCTTCCATAATATCATACGGCCTCTACAACGTTTCGCCCGAAACTTGAGAAACTGTCTGTAGGGAACTCTAAAGACTCGTCAATACACTGGCTGTGGATTTAACCACTAGCATGTCAGTGGTACTAGCTGTACGTAACGGGCACCCAGGTATTGACCAAAAGGGAGGCCGATGAGCGAACTCATCCTAACACCCTACTGAGCCTGTCAGTGACAATATCCGTACAGTCTGGTCCGTTCGTCTATGAGTATCGCATGTCGGGCCTAGGGGGCTGGTAAACGTCAGACCCCCAAAAGCGGTACAAGTCGTGTCGGAGTATAGCCCAGAACACCCTGAGATACTACTGGAATACCTACCAGTAAATCTCTTGCCTTGGCCAAGGAGTTCGTGTAATGGCTCTCCTAGACACAGCGTGATCTCACCCCCAATACCGGGAGAGACGAAATCCCTGCCGATCCGCTCACTGCCTCCATGTGGCTCGGGACTGTACCCAACTAAAACCTGTTTGCACGACTCCTTTGAGCCGTAGTAGGGTAGTAATCAAAGCACAGTGGGAACTCACACGAGACAAATGACAATCTCAGATCGATGAACTAACCTGTGCACATGTCACCAGGAAACTGCTATCTGACGCTAGGTATAATACCAACTAGCATGTTCCCGGTGAGTCCTGTCCGGTGTACTCATAACCCGATGAGCACCTGGATACGTCTTAGATGAACCAACTTACACCAATGGCTTGTGAGACCAGCCACCGCCCCTCGTTGGGGTCTCGATCGTATACACTAGTCTACTAATGGAGTATCGATGCCCTGTCTTGAAACTCCCACGACTAGGGACCACTTTAAGGATGTGCTTATAGACTACCCAACTCTCACGTATATGATCACCATCATGCTACTTGTAGTCAAGCAAGAATCCTAAGGGCTCTATCAACGTGTAATAGTGATCTGTAATATCACCAAAAGCATGTACATGATGATAAAGATAAACCAGGTAGCATACTATTCTCTATCAACGTGTAACAGTGAACTGCAATGTCACTTAAAGCATGTACACGATGATAAAGACAACTCAGACAGCATACTATCCTCTCGACTAAGACTGTCCTACCGGTATAGGTCCTCCCTCAATCATTGCAATCACGTGCCTGCGATCCAATAATTGACTTTGATGGCACTATATCCAACAAATGCTAGGGTTTTAATTATCAAAGTAAATCATCAAATTAGGTGGAACTTGGACAAATGGTTAAAGCTTGTAGAAACTTGTGGAACCATTGACCAAGTCCACTAATTTGTTTTTACATAGATATTTATTAACCTAACCTATTATCTTTAGCCTTAGTTAAGTCTCTACAAGGGTTTGTATATGATACAAACTCACCCATGATTGCCTCATTCATTTCATTCTTCTTCTTCTTCTTCACAAAAGAAAATGCTCACTAGATTTTTTCTAAGTGAAGAATTATTGTGAGAAAAATAAATCTAAAGTGATCCCACTTCCTACTTCATCATCCTCTACTACTTGTCATTTAGTTTAGGGTGTTTGCTTCACTAATCTACCATTAGTGAAGAGGAAGCATGAGCTTGAGTCTTCTCGACGTAGATTATCTTTGGCCTCGACGACATCAAGCAAGCTTATTCCGTACATCTCGTAGAGCTTTTTTAGAGTCCGAGGAGTTCACTACTTAAAGCGAAGGGACTACTGTACGGAGCATTTGAAGTGAAGGACCGGTCTAAAAAGGTTGTATTCCTTCTTCTCTTTAGTTTGTAAAGTGTTTACAATCTAGAAAACCCTAAGTCTCTAGTTCGATCCTCATTCGGGTTCTTTAGCTCTCTAGAAAATTTTGTTATGGCATGTTCGATGCCCTAGTAAACACCGTGAGGGTGCTAAGGAACCCCAACAGTTCATAGCCAACATCTCCGGCAAATGCCGCCCCTACAGTCATTTAATGAAGAAGGGGACCCCATTCGTATGGGATCGCAAATGCCAAAACGCACTGGACGAAATCAAGAAATACCTGCAGAACCCACCGGTACTGACCGCTTCAGTCAAGGGAAAGCCCCCTATCCTTTACACAATAGCCCTTGAAGGTTCTTTAGGCGCGCTATAGGCACAGGAGAATGACCAAGGGAAGGAGAATGACTAAAGGAAAGAGAGAGCCCTCTACTATTTGAGTCGAGTTCTCCTGGGGGCAGAAAACAACTACTCCCCTATCGAAAAACACTGCTTGGCGTTAATCTTCGCGATAACGAAGCTTCGGCATTATGCTTTGGCGCATGAGGTCCATCTCATATCAAAAGTGGATCCTCTCAAATATTTGATGTCAAGAGCCAAACTAACAAGACGACTTGCTAAATGGGCCCTACTCTTAATGGAATTCTTGATAACATACTGACCTCTCAAGGCAGTGAAAGTCCAAGCCATCGCTGACTTCCTCGCTGAGCATCCGATACCTGCCGATTCACCCCTAAATTGCGAATTGCCAGACGAGCATGCGTTTAACATGATCGACAGGGAAAGAAGCGGGAGTGATACCCGATGGGAACTTTACTTCGATGGGGCATCTTCCATGAAGAAGCGAAAGCACATCTCCCTTATAATCAAATCTGGGGTAAGCCTCATCTTCGTGACTACACAAGGAGGGATAATGCGCTTTGCCTTTTCCTTAACAGAGCCGAGGACAAACAATGAAACGGGATATGATGCTTTGATTGCAGGTCTTGAGATCGCTGTCGGCATGGGAATCAAAAACCTCCTTATATACGGAGACTCCGAGCTTGTCGTTAGTCAAGTAAACGGCAACTATCAAACGTGCAAACCAGAGTTGGTAAAGTATGGCGAGAGAGTGCAACAATTACTAACTCAGATTCCCTTCTACATCCTAGAAAGCATACCGCGTGCGGAAAATAGCAAGGTGGACGTATTAGCCAAACTCGTTAAAGAACTGGCTGACGAAAACCTCGATGATGTAAGAATCATTGTACAAAGCCGTCGGGTTCTTGCACCAGCAGAAATATCTCCAGAGTCGTATGAAGAAAAGGAAGCGACCCAGCAAACAGCCTTACAAATAGAAGACCAAGAAAAGGCTTAGGATTAGAGAGAAGTCTTTATAGAATACTTCAAATTCCGTCGAACACCTGAAGATGCATCCTCAAGACATCAGCTCATGAAACGAGCTTTATCTTTCTCCTTCGTCAATGATACTCTGTATAAGAGATCGTTCGACTCTCTATGGCTAAGATGTCTGGGGCCGAAAGAAGCAAGGAGGGTCGTCTAAGAAACTCATGATGGACTTTGCGGTTCTCATCAAGCCGAGCCAAAGATGAAGCTGAAGATTAAAAGACTAGGCTACTATTGGCCCACGATAATTCAGGACTGTCTCGAATACGCGAAGCAATGCCACTCGTGCCAAATTCATGGAGACTTTATCCACCAGCATCCAAACCCGCTACACCCAACAGTGGCTAGCTGGCCGTTCGAAATATGGGGAACCGACATAATTGGGCCCATCGAACCAGCATCATCCAAAGGACATCGGTTCATATTTGTGACAACTGATTACTTGTCTAAGTGGGCAGAAGCCATATCGCTAAGAGAAGTGAAGACGGAGAACATCCTCCATTTCTTCAAGACACACGTCATCTATCGGTTCGGCACTCCGCAAAGGATTATCTCCGATAACGGGTCGGCCTACAGAAGTCACAAAATCAGTCGCTTCGCACAGCAGCATAATATAGACTAGAGATACTCTTCGATCTATAATCCCCGAGCTAACGGTCTAGCTGAGGCTTTCAACAAAACCTTGACAAAGATCATAAAGAAGACGGTGTCCAAAAATAAAAAGGACCGGCACGAGAGACCGCATGAAGCTCTCTGGGCTTACCGGACCACGTTCAAAACGGCTACAAATACAACGCCATTCGCGTTGGTATTCGGCACGGAAGCAGTACTCCCCTTAGAGATAGAGCTACCCTCTCTACGAGTGGCGGTTCATTACGAACTAACAGATGAAAAGAATGCTCAGCTTCGGCTTAAGGAGCTCGACGCCCTCGATGAAACTCGTTTCATAGCGCAGCAAAACCTAGAAGCTTACAAAGCAAGGATAACGTGCTCATACGAAAGATTGACTAGGCCGAGAACATTCCGCCAAGGCAAACTCGTGCTAGTCGTAAAAAAACCTATGATCCCCAATCGTGCCAAACGGGGGAAATTCGAGCCGAACTATGAAGGCTCGTACATCATAGACAAAGTCTACCAAGGTGGGGATTATTTGCTCATGGATATACATGGCAAAAGACCCTTCCAGCCAATAAACGGCCGATTCCTTAAGAAGTACTATGCCTGACGAGTCACGAACCAGGTTAATGATAGATGACGACGCCTATGTCCGCTCGCTATCTTCTTAAGTCAAGACTCTAAAAGTAGTATCCAACGATGCCCCGTCCCAAACACGGAAAACCACGGACCGTAATGTCCTTAAACTAACAACGGACCGAAACGTCCCTAAACTAAAAATGGACCGCAATGTCCTGAAACTAGCTACGGACCGAAACGTCTTTAAATTACTACAAACCGCAGCATCCTTTGGCTGACGCAAAAAAAAAGGGTGCGTCCATAAGCGAGATGGGCACGGATGAAAACCCGAAAGGGCTCCGTGAGTAAAAACAGCAGGGCTACCGGCGAATCTGTGAAAACCCGAAAAGGCACAGACTCGATAAAATAAAGACACTTGCAAGGTCCTCTCGACCCTGTGAGGAGAAAATACCTGCGTGAGATCTTTATGACTCACAAAGGAGCAACACACCTAGGGATCCCCACGATCCCTAAGGAAAAATTACACTTACGAGATCCTCATGACTCGTAAGGAGAATTCCCTTATGAGACCCTCACGGCTCATAGGATTCAAAAGCCTTAAGCTACAGGGATCTGAACCTGTTCTTAAGCTATCACATTCCCCAGATTACCCTACAAACGGTTCAATATTGACCCTTGTATACAATCCACGGGCACAAATAAACGTCTCCCCCACCAAGTTCCACCAATAGCATGAAATTTCCCCATTTGGCAAACGACACTTGTAAGTCCTCTCGACTTATAAGGAGAAAACACTCTTGTAAGATTCTTACGACTTATAAGAGAACATACACTTAAGAATCCTCACGATTCCTAAGGAGAAAACACTCCTACGAGATCCTCACAACTCGTAGGGAGAAACACCTTTATGAGACCCTTACGGCTCATGAAGTCAAAAGCCTAAGTCGACAGGATCCTAACCCTGTTTGCTAAGCCACCTTTGTTCGAATCGACAAAGGCAAATGATGATTCGCTTCTGGCAATGTCCTAGTGGTAGCGATGCTGATGCCTAAATCGGTATCAAATTCCAAGTCCTTTCACGGCAAATGATGATTCGCTCCTGGCAATATTCCAGTTGCAGCAATGCTGATGCTAAGATTGGTACCATAACCCAAGTTCCACACTCGCAGCAAAATGTCAGCGAGCCATAAATGCATATGAAATAGCCGAAATGATAGGGCAACTTGCAACAAAATCAGCAAGTAAAATATATGCATATAAAAATAGCCGAAATGATTGGGCAACTCGCATTAAAAAGTAGCGAGTAAAAAGAAATAGCCGAAATGATTGGGCACCGCGAAAAATAGCCGAAATGATTGGGTAATCGTGACTTTTGCGATATAAAAAGCTGAAATGATAGAGTATCATGGAAAGAAATAAAAAATGATGAAAGAATGAAACTTTTGCCCTACAGGCGAGTTCATAGTGACCCCTGTATACAATTTATGGGTATAAGCGAAAAGGGAACTATATTTCCCCACTGGGCTGCGTCAAAGGGAAGTCAGATCTCGACGACCACATCTACAGCCTAGAGACCAACAACGGCATTCCTCCTCATTCCAGTAGGGTACGGACATGAAATCACCGATCGGAGCCACGGAAAAGTCTCCGGTTCCAAGACTCTACAACCTAGAGTCAACCCTGACACCGCAGAAAGCGGAGCAAGTCAACCACGACACCGCAGAAAGCGGAGTAAGTCAACCCCAACGCCGCAGAAAGTGGAGCAAGTCAACCCCGACGCCGCAGAAAGCGGAGCAAGTCAACCAATAATTGTTAGTTGTATGTATGCCCTAGAGGCCAGTATTGTACAGATGATGTATATTATATTGGATGCTTGGACATATATAGAGATGACTTTCTTGCTCGATATGATAGTATGTTATCTGGTTACTCTTTATCTTAACATGTACACTAGTCTCTTTAAACTGTCTTATAGTTACATGTTGGTAAAGCCGTTAGGATGTGTACTTGACTACCTGGACTATGATGCAGATCATACTAGTGGGGACATGGTAGTCCATAAGTACATCCTTCATGGTCCCTAGTCATGGGTGTATCGAGACGGGGCATCGATATACCAGTGTAGACTAGCGTATACGCTTCTCAACCCATGAGATGGGCGATGGATGATCCCATATCCATTGGTGTTTGACATCAGAGATGGTGTACGGGTGCTCAGTGGAGACTGGGTACACTGGACGGACTCGCCGAGAACTCCCAGATGGTATTATACCTCACGTCAGATGGCAGTTCTCAGGTGACACTTGTACAGGTTAGTCTGTAGACTCGAGATCGTCATAAAGTCTTGTGTGATTCCCACTGTGCTTTGATCTCCACCTTACCACGTCCATGAGGGCGTGCAAAACGATGGTCTTTAGGTACAGTCCCGAGTCACATGGAGGCAATGAGCGATAGGAGGGGTTTCGTCTCTCCCGGTATTGGGAGTTGATGTTGCGCTGTGCTCGATTGGCCGTAACAGGGAAGTCCCTGGCCAGGGCTGATCAGAGATTTGCTGGTAAGTGTTACCAGTAGTTTCTCGACCCGTTATGAGCCTCACATCGGCACGACTTATCGGTTATTGGGGTCTGACGTTTACCACCCCTAGACTTGATATGCGACGTATCAGACGAACAGACCGGACTGTATGGAAAGTGTTACTGGTTGGATTCACAGGAGTGTGAGCGGACTAGCTCGTCGATCTTCTAATCGCTCAATACCCGGATGGCCGTTACGTTTAGCAGACCGCTTGCGGCTTGTGGGTGCTTGATATGATCATCATCTGCTACCGGCGTATTGACGAGTCTTTAGAGTCCTACACAGAGGTTTCCTGGTTCAAGCGAAACGAAATAGGAGCGCATATGAGATATGTGCAGGACCGAGAATAATGCGTGTATGTGATACCGCATTTCATTCTCGCGATATATGTTTCGATTGGTTATATTCGATATGACCTAGTTATCGAATCATTGATTCGATAAATCGATACATTGGATTCTAGTCGGTTATGTGCGACATGACCGGATCATTGAATCAAATGTTGATTTAATGATTTAATGCATAATTATATATTTGATATATTGCATTGCATTAACTAGTATTGGTTCACTTTAAATGGATTTTCTCACTTGATGTACATGTTGTATATGTGATATACTTTTGTGCACATCTTTGTATCATGTTTGATGATGCTTGCTCATTAGGTTAAGTGTGAAGTATTAAACCATGGTTAAGAGATGATTAGGGTTTTGCCTTTTTATTTATTTATTTGTTTATTTATTTAGAAAAGGTTTAGATGAGAATGGTGGCTTTCTTTGTCTCTTGTTGAAGTTTCTTGAAGCTTTGACAAAGTCCACCATCCTTATCTCATCCTTAACCCTAACCATTCCTATTAACCTTAGTTTAATCTCTACACTTGACCATGGTCAAGATATGATAAGTATTCATATTAGTTTCTTTTTCAAATAAGAAACTTATCATATTCTTTCTTCTTCATCGTCTTCTTCTTCAAGAAAAGCTTGATGCCATCAATGACAACTTGAGCAAAAGTGAGTGAAATCCAATTCTAAAGTGAACCCACCTCCTATTTCTTCACCCTCTACCTCTTGCCAAGTTGTTTTGGGTGTTTTCTTCACAAGTTTCACAACTTCGTGAAGTCGGAGCTTGAACTTGTGATGCCTCGACGTAGATCATCTTCGGCACGAAGCCGACGACCTATTCCGCTCACTTCTCCGATGAAGCCGTCGCGAGAGTCCGAGATTCGAGATGGACAGCGAGAGGATGCCTTCGTGGAGCCAAGGAAGAGGGTAACCGGATCTACAAAGGTTGTAGCCTCTCTCCTTTAGTTAATATGTTAACTAGTTTATCGTTTCGCCTAGAAATCTAGCCGACGATCCGTATTAAGGTTTCTCGGCACCCATAAAATTTTAAATTGGCATGATCGATGCCTTGTGAGACCTCTATAGTGTGCTTAGGAACCCTACAGTGGTATCAGAGCCTAGCTAGAGCCTTAGGCGAAGTCTAGACGGAGTTTGAAGTCCGAACGAACCCGAAACCCTAACCCGATAATGCTCTCTGGACTTTTTCCAAATTTATGGTTTTTTGTCAATTAAAAATGCTTAAAAAATTCAGCAATAAAATGTAAGAATTACGGTGCAAAAAGTTTCCCATGAACAGTAATTTCTGCGGCGGAACCGCGGCAGAAGCCTAGCTTCTGCGGCGGTTCCGCGGCTATTTGGTGACGTCAGCCCTATGTGTTTGCACAGTAATTCCTGATTAATTATTCTGAGTTTTCTGGGAATTTTTAATTCGGATCTTAAGTTGAGTGTTCTGGGGTTAAATTGGGAAACGATGTTTCGATCGGATTATCGAACCTTGTCTAAGTGTTTTTCCGGATAATTTTTGAATTTGTTAAAAAGTTCGACCGGATATAAATACCTAACTTTTCCCCTTTCGGGAAATTTTCAAGTGTTGGATTTTTCCGTAGTTTAACGACGTTCTAAGTAGTGCAAGTAACGCGATGGACCCTCTAGAAGACAACAAACCTTAACTCGATTATGTGACCATCTTGAACTGCCCTTTGAACCTTCGGGTTTGGGGCAGTACGGCGTGCCACATGTGAGGCGTTGGCTTGACCCTTCTACGGCTGGACCGTTGGTACTGAGGCACGAACTGAATGTTGTTAGACTTATTTCATGTGTTGAGCTGTATCGGGAAAACTTGGGTATTCGACTGTTCGATCGGAAAGTTTAACATTTTCTGTTTATCTGGAATGTGATACAATAATTGGAATTCACAAACAGTTATGAGATAACTGGATGAATGTTATAAATCTAGCGATTTAGTCTCACTTCATATTGAAAAGAGTTTTCGATAATGGGACTAAAATGCGGGGTTTATAAGTGTTAGGCATGCGATGTCTAAAAGGGTTGCGGATTCCAATTGTTGTAGTTTTACACTTTCTTTTCTGTGACCGTAAGTGTAATATGTGAATCGCCGGTTTCGTTGCTATATGTCAACGACAATTGGGATGCGCATATTTACTTACGTTGATGACATGTGATGTTATATGTTGCTGGATATGTTATATTGGATCGTCGTGTTTGAATAGCCGGGGGTTTTTATGTGAGATGGGTGTTTTTCATTTTCATTCATGTAAAAACTTGTATGTAATATTTTTTTTATTTGGGGCACTTCCAGGTAGCGGAAGATGTCACCTTTTGTATATTATTTACTTTTCCGCATTAGGATAGACCCAAGGAGGGGAGCACAAGTAACCGGGTTCTGGGGTCCAGTGGGAGACCAACTCGAGGAGTCGAGTCCGGGTCTCCTAACCCTAGAATTGGCAGGGTTGCTTGCCGCTCTCGTATAGGTCTAGGGGTGTGGGATTGGCTATTCATCACGACCGTGGAATCCGTGTTTTATACTGGCTCGTATTGAAAACACGGACGTCCTAGTATATCCAATGTTTCATATGTTTCTTCTGCTGCGATATCTGTGATGTGATCATGTGATGTTCTGTGATGGATATAGTATATAGTATATATGATATATTATATAGACGTTACTTATGTTTTACACCCGCGCTAGCCCTGTCCTGCTCTGTCGTTAGTTACCTAACCTAACGGTGCACGAGGGGACATCGAGGCGAATGCGGATGGCATAAGTGTACGTCATAACTATCTGTGATGTTTAGGTATTTAAATGATGGGACTTCATTAATGTGATTAATGAAAGATAAGAAACCTAAGATGTTGTGGAATCGAATTTCAAAATAAAAACAGGTAGCTACAGTTCTTGCTTTGCATAGCGGTATATATGATATACCCTGCACCTTATTCGATGAGGAAAGGACCGAGATCCCTTCACCGGGAGTGACTCCTTTAGCAATAACTGGCAGATGCTACACACTCGGTTTGCTTTTAATTGTTTTTGAGTTTTGCTTTGCACAGCGATATATATGATATATCCCGCACCTCATTCGACAAGGAAAGGGCCGACGATCCCTTCACCGGGAGTGACCCCTTTAGCGAAACTGGAAAAGCCTCAAAATCACTCCATTTCAAAACTTCATTTGATTCTACAACGATATCAAGTTCATTACGCAATAGGTTTTCAGAAAAACCTGTCGTAGCCCTCCGTCATTTCAGATAAGTCCTGTTTAGTATTCGTGCTGCGTTTGTTGACCTTGTCAAGGCGCAGTGTGCGGTAGCTAACCAGTATTTATCTGCTTATGCATATGATGCAGATTGAGTTAGGGTAGTCGCACGGCCTTGTTGACCTTGTCAAGGGTCGTGCGGGTGGGTTTAATTCAATTAAGAAATGACGGGTTGAACTTGACTTACGGTCTATGGTTTGTTGACCTTGTCAAGGTCATAGATCGTTTGGGGCAAAAGCATTATCGGGAATTTCAAGTGTTGAAATTTGCAATGAGATTGCATACCTTCTATGAGATAGTTGGATCCCGATACCCACTGCGAGTAAGAGTTACTCCTGGGAGAGTTTTACACATTACAATTAGCCGATCAAGTAGGTATCTAGAAAGGTGTTAACGAGGTTACGCCTCTGGGAAAACGAGGTTTACAGTAATTAGGTTCGTACGAAAGCACGGGGGACCTCCCTCAAAGTACCGACACTGGCCTGGCTGAAAGATTGGCGAACTTGTAGTGTGTAATTAATCCCGGCTAGTCTTTCCTTTTAGGGTTTGAAGGAAGATTTGATAAAAAGCAGTGGGAGCCATCCTGATTAGATAAGATAATAACCAATCTGATCTTGCACGAGCATACGCTAAAGTGTTTTCTTCTCTCTCTCTCCAGGTAGCGACCATTTCATACCCTAATGAAGATAATAATATGGATGTATTGACCGAACCCGCATGTTATACTGTGCTGGGGAACGTTGGTTCCGTTCTTTCTTATAAGAGTTATAGGAATGAACAGGATATAGGGGAATACCAGGATTCCCATGCCACCTGAATGAAGAAAGTACATGATGATGCATTTTCTTCGGGTGTGTTCGTTACTGAGAACTGTTTCTCCATTTGCTCTACGTCCTGGGTATTGGATACCGGGTCAGGATCCCATATATGTAATCATTTACATAGGCTTAGGAAAGGTAGAGAACTTGGAGAAGGTGATAAAGACATTAGAGTTGGAAATGGTGCAATTGTTGCAGCTAAGACTGTCGGAGAATATCACCTTGTATTACCAACTGGAAATACATTGGTTCTGAACGAATGCTATTACATGCCGAACCTGATATGCAACATTATATCGGTTTCTTTGCTGAGTAAAGAGGGATATAATTTTGTATTACAGGACAATGTTATGAACATTTTCCGTAACCAAAAGTTGGTTGGATCAGGCACGTTGTGCAATGGCATTTATGTTCTAAACCAATCAACAGTTCTGAGCATAACAAACACACACAAGAGGAAGAGTTCAGAACTGAACGATTCCTTCTTGTGGCATTGTAGACTGGGTCACATCAATACGACACGACTGGCTAAGTTGCATAAGGATGGATATTTGAAACCTTTCGAATTTTCATCTTATGACACTTGCCAGTCATGTCTCAAAGGCAAGATGACCAAGACTCCGTTTACGGAACACGGAGAAAGAGTTACCGAACTCTTGGGACTGATACATAGTGATGTATGCAGTCCCATGTCTACACATGCCAGGGATGGTTCTTCGTACTTCATTACATTCACTGACGATCTCTCTAGATTCGGATATGTGTTCCTGATGAAACACAAATCAGAAGCTTTTGAGAAATTTAGGGAATATAAACAAGAAGTTGAGAACCAAACCGGAAAAAGTATTAAAATCCTACGATCTGATCGAGGAGGAGAATACTTAAGCAATGAATTTCTGGACTTCCTAAAAGAGAATGGGATTCTCTCTCAGCTGACTCCTCCATATACACCACAGCACAACGGTGTATCAGAACGGAGGAACCGCACCCTATTAGATATGGTGCGCTCTATGATGAGCACAGCTGAGTTACCTATTTTCTTCTGGGGTTATGCGCTGGAGACAGCAGCATACCTATTGAATCAAGTTCCATCTAAATCTGTACCTACCACACCATATGAGATATGGAGTGGGAAGAGACCATATTTTAAACGAGTTAAGATATGGGATTGTCCGGCCTATGTCAAAAGGCAAAATCCGGATAAGCTCGAGGCATGGTCAGTTCTCTGCAAGTTTGTGGGATATCCAAAGAATTCATATGGGTATTTTTTCTACCACAGTGAGGAACAAAAAGTGTTTGTTGCTCAACATGCCCCCTTTTTAGAAAAGGAATTTCTTGAAAAAGAAATTAGTGGCAAAGTGGTAGAGCTGGAAGAGGTTCCAGATACACAAACCGTAACTGAAGATTTAGTGGAACCAGAAGATTCAGTAGCTCCCAATGAACCTCGGCCTCTCCGCCGATCTAGCAGGGTTCCTCGCCCACCTGAGAGATACTACGGTTTTCTCATGGATGGTGGGAGCGAGGATTGCATCATGGAGGATGATGACCCAACTAGCTTCGAGCAGGCCATCACGAGTGGGGACTCAGTGAAATGGCTGGATGCTATGCGGTCTGAGATGGATTCCATGTACACCAACAAAGTATGGACTTTGGAAATTGCTCCTGAAGGGGTAAAACCCATTGGGAGCAAGTGGATCTTCAAGAAAAAACTTGGTGTAGATGGGAAAGTGGAGACTTTCAAAGCTAGACTTGTAGCAAAGGGTTTTCGTCAAAGACCAGGTGTGGACTATGACGAAACCTTTTCTCCAGTGGCTATGCTTAAATCCATCCGGATCATGCTTGTCATCGCTGCATATCATGATTACGAAATCTGGCAAATGGATGTTAAGACCGCCTTTCTAAATGGTGATTTAGAAGAGTGCGTGTACATGACTCAGCCAGAGGGCTTCGTAGATAGTAGGAGCAGCGGGAAGGTGTGCAAGCTGCTTAAATCCATTTATGGATTAAAGCAAGCATCGCGGAGTTGGAACATCTTCTTTGACGTCGTTATCAAAGAGTTTGATTTCGTCAAAAACCCAGATGAACCTTGTATCTACAGGAAGGTCGCAGAGAGTAAGGTTGTCTTCCTCGTATTGTACGTGGACGACATACTCTTGATAGGAAATGATATTCCTATGCTGCAATCGGTCAAGCTCTTCTTATCACAAAGATTCTCAATGAAAGATCTTGGTGATGCCTCCTGCATATTGGGAATTAGGATCTATAGAGATAGATCCAAACGGATTTTGGGATTGTCCCAATCCAGGTACATTGACACCATACTAAAGAGGTTTAGTATGGAAGAGTCCAAGCGTGGGAACTTACCCACGATCTCTGGAGTCACTCTCTGCAAAGGGATGTCTCCTAAGACTGATTTGGAGAGAGCTCGCATGCAAGGGATACCCTATGCTTCGGCAGTAGGCTCTATCATGTATGCGATGCTATGTACCAGACCCGATGTAGCATACTCACTAAGTGTAGTGAGCAGGTATCAAGCTGATCCTGGAGAGAGTCACTGGACAGCTGTGAAGAGCATTCTCAAGTACTTGCGAAGGACTAGAGATATGTTCTTGGTGTATGGTAACGGAGAACTCCAAGTGGAGTCCTTTACCGATTCGAGCTTCCAGAGTGATAAGGACGACTCTAAGTCGCAGTCGGGCTTTGTCTTTACCCTTTACGGAGGGGCGGTTAGCTGGAAGAGTTCCAAGCAGGAAACCGTGGCAGACTCGACGATGGAAGCCGAATACATCGCTGCCAACGATGCTGCCAAAGAGGCTGTCTGGATCAAGAAGTTCATTACTGAACTAGGAGTGGTTCCATCCATTGAACATCCAATACCTTTGTATTGCGATAACAATGGAGCGGTGGCTTTGGCCAAGGAACCCAGGTCCCATCAGCGGTCCAGGCATATTCTGAGGCGGTATCACCTGATCCGGGAGATAGTTGATCGCCGGAAGATCGAGGTCAGGAGGGTTGACACGAAGAACAACACGGCGGATCCACTCACGAAGGCCATTCCCCAGATACAGTTTGAGAGACTCTTCGGGATGCTCGGTATGCGATACTACAGCAGCTGGCCCTAGTGCAAGTGGGAGATTGTTAGTGGTATGTATGCCCTAGAGGCCAGTATTGTACAGATGATGTATATTATATTGGATGCTTGGACATATATAGAGATGACTTTCTTGCTCTATATGATAGTATGCTATCTGGTTACTCTTTATCTTAACATGTACACTAGTCTCTTTAAACTGTCTTATAGTTACATGTTGGTAAAGCCCTTAGGATGTGTACTTGACTACCTGGACTATGATGCAGATCATACTAGTGGGGACATGGTAGTCCATAAGTACATCCTTCATGGTCCCTAGTCGTGGGTGTATCGAGACGGGGCATCGATATACCAGTGTAGACTAGCGTATACGCTTCTCGACCCATGAGATGGGCGATGGATGATCCCATATCCATTGGTGTTTGACATCAGAGATGGTGTACGGGTGCTCAGTGGAGACTGGGTACACTGTACGGACTCACCGAGAACTCCCAGATGGTATTATACCTCACGTCAGATGGCAGTTCTCAGGTGACACTTGTACAGGTTAGTCTGTAGACCCGAGATCGTCATAGAGTCTTGTGTGATTCCCACTGTGCTTTGATCTCCACCTTACCACGTCTATGAGGGCGTGCAAAACGATGGTCTTTGGGTACAGTCCCGAGTCACATGGAGGCAATGAGCGATAGGAGGGGTTTCGTCTCTCCCGGTATTGGGAGTTGATGTTGCGCTGTGCTCGATTGGCCATAACAGGGAAGTCCCTGGCCAGGGCTGATCAGAGATTTGATGGTAAGTGTTACCAGTAGTTTCTCGACCCGTTATGAGCCTCACATCGGCACGACTTATCGGTTATTGGGGTCTGACGTTTACCACCCCTAGACTTGATATGCGATGTATCAGACGAACAGACCGGACTGTACGGTAAGTGTTAATGGTTGGATTCACAGGAGTGTGAGCGGACTAGCTCGTCGATCTTCTAATCGCTCAATACCCGGATGGCCGTTACGTTTAGCAGACCGCTTACGGCTTGTGGGTGCTTGATATGATCATCATCTGCTACCGGCGTATTGACGAGTCTTTAGAGTCCTACACAGAGGTTTCCTGGTTCAAGCGAAACGAAATAGGAGCGCATATGAGATATGTGCAGGACCGAGAATAATGCGTGTATGTGATACCGCATTTCATTCTCGCGATATATGTTTCGATTGGTTATATTCGATATGACCTAGTTATCGAATCATTGATTCGATAAATCGATACATTGGATTCTAGTCGGTTATGTGCGACATGACCGGATCATTGAATCAAATGTTGATTTAATGATTTAATGCATAATTATATATTTGATATATTGCATTGCATTAACTAGTATTGGTTCACTTTAAATGGATTTTCTCACTTGATGTACATGTTGTATATGTGATATACTTTTGTGCACATCTTTGTATCATGTTTGATGATGCTTGCTCATTAGGTTAAGTGTGAAGTATTAAAACCATGGTTAAGAGATGATTAGGGTTTTGCCTTTTTATTTATTTATTTGTTTATTTATTTAGAAAAGGTTTAGATGAGAATGGTGGCTTTCTTTGTCTCTTGTTGAAGTTTCTTGAAGCTTTGACAAAGTCCACCATCCTTATCTCATCCTTAACCCTAACCATTCCTATTAACCTTAGTTTAATCTCTACACTTGACCATGGTCAAGATATGATAAGTATTCATATTAGTTTCTTTTTCAAATAAGAAACTTATCATATTCTTTCTTCTTCATCGTCTTCTTCTTCAAGAAAAGCTTGATGCCATCAATGACAACTTGAGCAAAAGTGAGTGAAATCCAATTCTAAAGTGAACCCACCTCCTATTTCTTCACCCTCTACCTCTTGCCAAGTTGTTTTGGGTGTTTTCTTCACAAGTTTCACAACATCGTGAAGTCGGAGCTTGAACTTGTGATGCCTCGACGTAGATCATCTTCGGCACGAAGCCGACGACCTATTCCGCTCACTTCTCCGATGAAGCCGTCGCGAGAGTCCGAGATTCGAGATGGACAGCGAGAGGATGCCTTCGTGGAGCCAAGGAAGAGGGTAACCGGATCTACAAAGGTTGTAGCCTCTCTCCTTTAGTTAATATGTTAACTAGTTTACCGTTTCGCCTAGAAATCTAGCCGACGATCCGTATTAGGGTTTCTCGGCACCCATAAAATTTTAAATTGGCATGATCGATGCCTTGTGAGACCTCTATAGTGTGCCTAGGAACCCTACAATAATCCCTCAATTCTTCTCGACTCGTAGGGGAAAGCCTTAGGCAATGGGGATAAGAACCTGTTTCCTAAGCATTGGGACCCTGCAAGTCGGCCCAAAATAGGCCAGTGTATACTGTTCACCGGTCAAACTCTCCAAAGTCGAATCTAGACAAGGAGGGAAACAACCACTTACGAGTCCTCTCGACTTGTAAAAGGAAAAAATTCTCTTGTGAGATCCTTACGACTCTCGAGAGAAAATACGCACTTAGGAATCCTCACGATTCTTAAGGAGAAATTACACCTGCGAGATCCTCTCGACTCGTAGAGAGAAAAGTCCTTATGAGACCTCACGGCTCATAAACTTGAAAAGTCTTAGGCAGCAGACTTGAACCTGTTTCCTAAGCCGTCGCTACCATACAAAGAGGTTAAGATGGACTGCTATATACTATCTACATGCCACATTTGCTAGAGTAACATGCCAATGACATAGCAAAGAGAAGAAAGCGATAGTACAAGATAAAAAAAAAGTGTCTTTTATTCATGAATTCAATTGAGTACGATATACATCATATAAAAGAATAAAATAAAAAAAAGAGCATGTTATTCATAAATTACAAATTTTCAGTGATACAAAGATGGCTACTGAGAAGGAGGCGTTTTCAACAAATCAGCCAGCTGCTCGCATGCTCCCCTCAATCCTTTCTCGCAATCGGCTGTCGTGGCCAACTCCGCTTCGACTCGGCCCCGCTGTCGCAAACAAGACGAAAGCTTTTCATCGGTTCCCAGCATGGCAGCTTCGCAGTCCTGCATGACCCGCTCCGCAGAGTCAAGCGCCTGTCTCAGCGTCAACCCATCCGAAATGCATCGTTGGAGATTGTCAAAGACAATTTTCAACTGCACGGCATTCGCTTCAACCTAGGCGCGCAACCGGGCAGATTCGCTTGAAGCTACTTCATGTTCCTTTCGCCTCAGGGTCGCCTCTTGTTCAAAATGGCGGATGAAAAGAACACTACTCTCGATCTACGCAGCCCGCTGGAAGTTCAAAGCTGATACATCAAGAGCGAGACGTTTGAGCTCAATCTCATGCAGGCAAGTCTCGATCTTTCTGCAATAATTAACCCAAGACTCGACGACGCCTTCGTCATGGAAGTTCACGAGCGTCGCCAGCATAGGATTAACCTCAGTAGCAAAGTCTGCAGCAAATGCGAGGGCCTCGGCGTCAAGATCCTCGACGAACTCGCTCAACATTCGCAGACTAGTCGCAGCATCCCTGGAAGATTGGCATTTAGCAAAGGGCCCTGCCGACATTAGGATGCGAGACTCAAAAAGAGCTGGAGCCGGCGCGATTGCTGCAAAACAAACTATGGTCAAATTTCGACTCAGAAGGTAATGAGAATACACGAGCGATGGATTCTACTATACCGGCTGTGGCAGATGGCAAAATTGGGAGTACCGGAGGTGCGGCTATCCCCTCGTCTCCTCCTCCGACCCGTGACGCTGCGATCAATATAAAGAAGACTTAGCAACAGTACGACTATTCATAAAAGAAAGAAAGAAACAATAGCTGAAGGATATACTAACCAATACCAGCGGGCGGAACGACTTCCGACTAGAAGGAGAAATGCGGGTTCAGCACCTGGTATAAATGGTCAAAAAGGACTCCTGCAGAGTTGCGACAATACACAGTCAGTACAAGGAAGACAGTGTTCATAGTTCAACTAAATAAATCGCGAATCTATATCTTCCAGCATTTCGGAGGACATAGAAGAAGACGAGGGAACAACAACCATCATGGCGGCGACCGGAGGTGTTTCAGATGGAACAATTTCAACATTCACTGCACCTACAAACAAAAAAATCGTCAGAAGAAGCTGAACGGGATTGTAAAATAAAAAGAGAACAGTGACTCAAGACTTACCCGACGGGTCATCAACCAAAACCGCGACGGAAGCATCACCAAGCGTTGCGGCTTCTTCGCTCTCCCGCAGAGGAGTAGTCTCTGTGCCCATGGCTTCATCCCCTGATTCGACGAAGGTTTTTGTAACTCTTGCGACGCCCGCCGATATCAGGGAGCCACATGGGGAAAGAGCAGCGGTTTGGGCAGTCCCAGACTCCCGAGAGAAAGTAGCCACTTCGGGCTCTGTGGTCGCCATCGTCTCGCCTGCCATCTCATTGCCAGGACTTGGCCCTGCGGGATATGATGTATAAGAATTTGCGGATCGAGTTCTAATAAAAAAGACCGGGCATTACGTTACCTTGCGAAAGATTCTCGGTTGCCTCCCGAGCCGCATGCGCAATCTGTCCATGGGCGGTAGATAGGGCAGCTGGAACACCCTCTGAAGGAATAGCGAAAGATGGAGTGGTGCTTGAGCCTGCACCCACGGCCAAACTGACATCACGTTCCCTCGCCACACGCTTCCTACGCTTCTTTTCGGTCTGAGCAGTAAGAAGTGATCTCCTCAAGACCTCCGTAAAAGGGACGTCGTCGTCCGAACCAAGCTCTGTCTCTGGAGCCGCTACGGTGTCTGTCATCGGCCGCTTTAGCAAAGCCTCCTGCGGTAATGTTAGGGGAGCTGGGGCCACAATAGCCGGCTCTGGAAGCGTCGCTGCACCACCGCTCGGGATCGGTACCGCACTCGAAATAACCTGAGTCAAGATAGTCCCTGCAACGAAATAAGGGAGAGGGTCAGAGCAGGAATAAAGAAAGGAATAAAGGAATAATGAACGGAATTTTACCAAGGCCCAAAGAAGCACAGAGCCTCTCTTCCTCTTCGAATGTCTTGAGGGAAGCCGCGAGAGCCTCTTCGGCAGAAATACATATTGAAGAAGAAAGTGTCAGTAGAAGCATAATAAAAGAATATAGCCGCGGAAGAATGTAACCAAAGTATACCTGACTTCACCATGGTGATCAGTGCCGCATCATCACGAGCCAGTCGCTCGGAAGCCACAAGGGCGGCCTGGAGATCAGTATCATCCGCAGGCGTGATGAAAAAACCCCTGTTGGTCCTATACTCGTACAAACCCTCGCTGTAGAGAGTATGAGGCTCCTGGCCGAGTACGACGTCGGCAGAATACAGCGACTTCTTCTTTTTCGAGAGAGCGCCGGCAGCCGATGTCAAAAGCTTGCGCTTAACGGGCATTTTTGGGTGACGAGTACCGATTTCTGTACCCACTCCAGACTCCGGGGACGCTGCAGCTACCGTTTCTACAGGAACACGGGGTAGAGGCTTATCAAGAAAGGCGCGCGGGACCACAACCGCAGCAGCTTCTCTTAAGGAAGGACGAGCGGTGGTCCGTCGCTTCAAGGGAACGGCTGGATTATCAGCTGGGACAGCACCCTTGCGATCGAGCAGTAACTGCTTTTCTTCCCTAATAACAGCACCCGTCGCATGCTGGTACCACGCCACGTATGCATTCAAGGCTTTCGGAACGCAGCTCGGCTCACTGATAAAAAAGTTGGACCCGGTGTTTAGCCACATGAAATGGTGCAGCGCACTGCGGATACCCTCTTCCTTAGCAACCGGCTCAGCTACAAAAGCCTCAAGTGGGACACCCTGATTGTAACTCGATTGTTGAGCGAAACGGTGCGGTTTGTACCTCATGAAAATCGCCGAGTCGTTCTTCCTGAACACTAAAAAGCCCGGCCTGATTGAATACAAATGCAGAATCTCCCGAGCCTTCAAAGATAGAAGCCCCGTCTTTGAAGGTGTCGCGCAGCGGCTGCACCGTTTTAGTAGATTCCTTGCCGATAGTTAAGACCTTATCGACGAAGGTCATGCCATCCCTGACCATACGTGGGCGAAGAACCAGACCACGAGCCTCTCGCTGAGACGGATCTAAAGCAGAAGCGTCGACTAGCAACATAACCCGAGGAAAGTTATAACTGTCGTAGAGACGGGGCCGTTTGTGGACTCCAAAAGCGCCGAGCACATGCAGCTCGATCCACGACGTGAAATAGTGCAGCGGAAGATTTACGGGTTGTACCCCCGGCTGAGTGGTGTCTGCCGCTAAGATGAGGCCATGATACAAGTGACCCAGCCCAGCGACCCCGACGGCCACTCGCATCCCAACAACCATTCGGTGAGCCGGATAGAAGACGGATGGCCTCATACGGTGAGGGTGCATTGGGAGCACAAACCAGCTTAACCATAGGCCGAGGAACCCCAAAAAGAACGCCTCTTGATGTCTGAAGATGCGAGCTCTGCAAAAGGGACGACCGGGATATCCGGGAGGAAGAAATTCTTTTGATCTGCTTCCGCCGTCGGCTGGTTATCCAAACCAAAACCAAACGGTTCATCAAGCTTGAAGAATTTTGCAGCTTGTTTTGATTAGACTTCCGGACGAAGAAAGCGAGCGATGAAGTCTGTGAAGCTGACTCCATGCCCTCCAGACTCTAGAAATAAACTTTCGTAAATTTTCAACACTTTGATCAGACTTGGGAATTGATGTTGAATGGCATTCTCCGGGATAAGGCCCATCACCACTGATTTGGTGGCAAAAATATACTCGTCGGGAGGAAGTAGCTCCTCGTAATGTTCTCCTCTGACGGGTAAGCCGGAGATCTCCGCGAGCTCCTCCAAGGAGATTGAAACTTCCCGATCTGATAGAAGGAAGGTGTGAGTCGGAATATTCCATTGTTCCAAGAAATCTTTGACCCACCATACAGGGGGCATGGAATACTGGAAAAGAGATGCGTAAACTGTGGGGTACAACCCGAGCTTCAGCAGCAGTAATTTCTTGGCCGATAAGATATATCGAGCCTACTATAAGTACCCAGCTAAATAGCGAGGAGTCAAGCCTATCATGTATGGCTGTTCCCAAGGGCGCGACTCGCCTTGACATATGCGCTGCCCCAGAATATCTAAAGCCATCGGCGGCTGTACGGGTATCGAGGCCATAGAGGGCTGAAGGCGACCCTCCGAAGTCCAGTTGACCTCCTCTACGGCATAGTTCACTTGGGGTGAGTCAGCGTAGTGAATCGCTGAAATGGGCTCTGAAGGTACTGCACAAGAAAAACTACGCCGACCCTGGATGATTTGATTGTACCACGACCCCCATAGTTGAAGAGATTTCTGCTCCGGGTCGTGATCTTTAATGAGCGCGAAAACTTCCCTATCCACGGGCGCATCAGCAAATGCGCTCTCCGGACGAACAAATGGGAAAGAAGTGTCAAAAGACATAGTACCTGCACGAAAAAGAATAAGGGTTAGCTGTCAATGCTACAGTCCAAATTCTGACACTTTGTACTTTAAATTTGTACCACACTGCAATGCAGTGGAAAGGGACCAAGGGGACCCACAAAATCAAAGTGACGGCTCATCATTGATGAGACAGTCACTCATTAAGGAGGAAATCCTAAAAAGATTCTTATTTAATAAGAGACTCATTGGGCCAAGGAGTTCAACTCCCTCGAGAGCAGCGCTCTGCAACAGAAATCACATCTGTCATTATGAGGGGAATAAAAATTCCCCAAAAATTCTAAAGAGCTATGCTCTGCGAAAACGATGGAACAAGCCATCAGAACCCTAAAAAGCAAAGCTTTTTTTACAGAGGTAAAACGCCAAGATCTTTAAAGATCTGAAATAAAAATCTTAGAAACTCTAAGAGTTCTTCATTAATGGGTTAAGAAACCCTAAAAAAGATCTCTTTAGATCTATGATCTAAGAAGAGCAAAGCTCTGTTAAGAAACCCTAAAAAAGATTTCTTTATATTTATGATCTAAGAAGAGCAAAGCTCTGTTAAGAAACCCTAAAAAAGATTTCTTTAGATCTATGATCTAAGAAGAGAAATGCTCTGTTTTAATTAACAGTTTAAAGAAACCCTAAAATCCATTTTTTAGATCTATGATCTAGTAAGAGCAAAGCTCTGTTTAATGGGGTCGAACATGATTCTTACCAAAATTTTGAACAAAATTCTAACTCAAAAGGAATTTTCCTTGGGCAGTGATCTAAGCTCTGAAGGGAGAATTAAATTCTCAAAAAAACAAGAAGGGATGAAGATGAACAAAAATCATCACAAGGACCAAAGGCCCTATTTATAGGCGCTGGAAGTCGATCCAACTTCCAAGACAATCCAATGGTGGAAAGGCTGCCGCCGCTGCACTCACGTGTAAGCCACGTGAGCGCAACGGTAGGGGGGCATTTGTTTCCCCCCCTCCCCAATAAGATAGCAGGGCTCTGTTCAAAATTTGAACTGAGGCAGCGCCTCACGTGCAAAGCACGAGAGCGCCAGCGCCAAGAGTTAAACACTCTGAGGCAGCACCTCACGTGCAAAGAACAAGAGCGCCAACAGCGCTAGCGCCAAGAGTTAAACACTCTTAGGCAGCGCCTCACATGCAAAGCACGAGAGCTCCAAGAGCGCCAGCGCCAAGAGTCAAACACTCTGAAGCAGCGTCTCACGTGCAAAGCACGAGAGCGCCAGCACCAGAACTAAAAGTTCTCTACCTTAGATCAAAAATCCAACGAAGATGATAAATCATCAGAGCACATAATTAAATTCTGACTGAGGAAATACTCCTCAAATCTTTCTAAACAAGAAAGATTGTGCTCTGTAAATCATAGCACCGTTGGATCAAAGATCCAATGGTGATTAAAAATCACCAAGATACAGAATAAGTTCTGTATGGGAAAATATTTTCCCAATCTTATTAAAAACAAGAAAAATGTCTTCTGTAAAACAGAAGCTCTTGGATCAAAGATCCAAAGATGGGAAACATCCCCAAATCAATCAGAGATCTCTCAATGAGAGATTTCCTTAACTGATTCAACAAATCAGCCTCCACTATATAAAGGACCCAAGACTTCAACTCTTGTACAGAAGAACTCCCTCATAAATTTCAGAGTTCAAGGCGAGAACTACCTCTCTTCAAGGTAAAGAAAAACAAAAGAGATCATAGCATCTCCTCATAAAAGAAGAACTTAGTTCTTAGATCCATAAGACAAAGTCTCTCGTAAAGAAAAACAAAAGAGATCATAGCATCTCCTCATAAAAGAAGAACTTAGTTCTTAGATCCATGAGACAAAGTCTCTCATAAAGAAAAACAAAAGAGATCATAGCATCTCCTCATAAAAGAAGAACTTAGTTCTTAGATCCATGAGACAAAATCTCTCATAAACGAGAATTTAATTCTCAGAGCACCGAACTGATCAGAACTGACCAAAAAAAACAGTGCCTGGCACTCAGCGCCAAGCGCTCCACGTGCTCCTCACGTGGGCGCTATCTTATAAGAAGCGCTTAACACTCCATGTCTGGCGCTCAGCGCCGAGCACTCCACGTGCTCCTCACGTGGGCGCTATCTTATAAGAAGCGCTTAGCACTCTCCAAGTCTGACGCTCAGCGCCGAGCGCTTCACATGCTCCTCATGTGAGCGCTATTTTAAAAGAAGCGCCTTAGCACTCCAAGTCTGGCGCTCAGCGCCGAGCGCTCCACGTGCCCCTCACGTGGGCGCTGATGAAATAAAGAGCGCTCTGCAAATATAGCTCAGCGCCATAAAGAGTGTTCAACACTCGATGAAAAACAAAAAGAAAGAGGGGTGTCAGAACCCAAATCAATGCTCAGCATTGTTGAACAAAAAGAGACTGAGCCCAAACAAGTGTTCAACACTTTATTCAAAACTGAGTGGACTGAGCCCAAGTTGGCCATAAGTCCCTTATTCAGATCAACCAAGCCCATGTGCTCACAATCTCGTTAATTGGTTTTAATCCCCAACCTGACTACAGATCTCCCAACCAATATTAGTTCAAGGGTACATCTCTTCACACCTCTGATATGTGTCATTGTAATTCTTCAACATCTTCAAAGAGGTGGCGTGTCCCGACAACCAGAAACTCCATGGACTATCATGTCCTTAAACCTAATGGACCGCAACGTCCCTAAACTAAACTCTATGGACTATGATGTTCTTAAACTCCATGGACTATGATGTCCTTAAACCCAATAGACCGCAACATCCCTAAACTAAAATGATAGAGTCCAAATACTCTTTCATTGAATCTAAATGATCCTAAAACCTTGTTAAGTAGATCTTAGTCTAAAATTAGTCTAACGTATCCTTAACAAACATTTAACTTGATCTTAATCTTAAACGAAGTTAACGATCTTTAAATAAAACCAAACCCAAATCTAAGAAAATACGGATTTGGACTAATCCCCGCCCTACGGGCGACAACACAAATTAGTCTCCGTATACAATCCATGGGCAACCAAAAACAAAAAAAATACACACAACACGAAGTGAACATCTAGAGAAGGAGAAAGTGGTTATCGCTATGCAGTAACGTAATTAACGGCATGGGCTTGCGCCTGCAGGGAAGAGCGTCCCCACAATCAAAAACCCCTCGCAAACGAGGGGGAATCTGACGAAGTCTGCTACAACGGCCGCATCCATCCAAACCTCCGATACACGGTGCCATAAATCAACTTAGCATCTTCAGAGAGGTGGAAGGATAAAACCAAGTAGCATCTGCCCCCCAGAATTCAGGCCAGACGTCCCTAACGTCCCGGTCGCGTCTTTCGGCGGTAAACATCCACTTAGTTCCTATTATGGGTCCATCTTCTAGTTTTTGAACTAAAACCCAAACGTTATTTCTTTCAAATTGATTATGTTCTTCTTGCATGGCTATTATCCAATTTTCATCATCAATAGCTTCGTTAATGTTTTTAGGTTCTATCAGAGATATGAAATCTATGTTAAAACAAGTATTGAATGTTGATGATTTTGTAACAACTCCTTTATCAATATCACCAATGATCAAATCTTATGGATGGTTTTGATTGAATTGTCAATCCTTTGGAAGATCTTCTTTCCACAACTTATGGTGCATCTTTTATATGTGGTTCAACAATTTTCTTTTCTGGTGATACAATATCCAGATCTTTTGAGATGTTTGGCTCATCATCATTGTCTATGATCTTGGATGAAGAATTATTTTCATCAAATTCGATATTCATACTCTCTTATATTACTAGTGTTCTCTTATTATAAACGCGATATGCTTTGCTGGTCATGCAGCAACCAACAAAGATACCTTCGTCATATTTAGACTCAAATTTTCCTAAGTTATCTTAGCGTATTTAATATAAAACATTTACATTGGAAAATCTTGAAGTACTTTATATTTGGCGCTCGTTTGTAAAGAAGTTCATTAGGAGTTTTCTTGAGGAACTTTCTAACACTATCATATTTATGATATAGCATGACATGTTTACTTCTTCTGCCCAGAAATACATGGGCATATTGTTCTCATTTATCATGGTACATGCCATTTCTTATAAGGAACGGTTCTTCCTTTTAATGGCACCATTCTGTTGTGGTGTCCTGGCACATGAAAACTCATACTTGTATCCTTTCTTGTTACAATAATTTTCGAAGAGATTTTTTTCAAATTCTCCTCCATGATCACTTTTGATCTTGGAAATCCTAAGATTCATCTCATTTTGAATCCTTTTAGAAAAGAATTTGAAAATGTTAAAAGTTTCGTCTTTGGTTTTAAGAAAGAACACCCACGTAAATCTAGAATAGTCGTCAACTAAAATATAAACATAGTACTTACCGTCCAGACTCGCATTCCTACTTAGACCAAATAAGTCCATGTGAATTAGTTGTAAAGGTAAGTCGGTAGAAACTTCATTCTTTGATTTAAACGAAGTTTTGATTTGTTTTCGTTTAAGAAAAGTCTCACATTGTTTATTCTTTTTGTATTTTAATAATAGAATGCCTTTAACTAAATTATTCCTAATTCTTTTGGATAAAATATCCACTGACGCATAACCTAGCCTTCTATGCTAAAGCCATAAGTCGACGTCTTTATTTACAACTAAGCATTTTAAATCTTTATTGTTAAAGTCATGTATGTACATTATATATATATATATATATATATATATATATATATATATATATATATATATATATTATTGTAACATTTTCCCGTTAAAATAATTATATTATTATAAATTATTTTACATAAGTCTTTTTCAAATACTACGTTATAACCCTTATCGCAGAATTGACTGAAACTAAATAGATTATGTTTTAAATTATCTACTAACAAAACATCATGTATTATAGTAATATTAGAATTATACTTAAATGAAATGGTACCTTTACCGATGATATTAGCATTTTTATTATCGCCAAATGTCACGGTACCACTATCTTCTCCTTATAGCGTTTGGAAGCAGTTAGTATTTCCTATCATGTGTCTCGAAAAACAGTTATCAAGAATCCACTTTTCTTTACGTGATCCGGGATTCTGCAAAACAAGAAGACGGATGTGTGACCTTAGAAATACATTTCATTCTCGGTCCACTGGAGTTAGGAGTGAAATGATATTTATATGAAGAATATAACTTTATTTGACAATATCTACTAATATGACCTAATTTACCACAATAATTACAAGTTATATATGCAAATCTATTTCTATCTTTATATGTTTTAGATTTTTTAATAAACTTAGTATGTTTCTCATATTTGTAATCATCATGAAAACCGACACCTTGACGTTTATAATGATTTACACATGTTCCGAGCATAACGTCAAGATTATCTTTAGTTTTAGTAAACTTTAGGATTATGATTTCTTTAATTTCTAATTTTCTTTTTAAATCAAACATCTCATTATTCAAGGAAAATATAGTATTACTAACTTAGAAACTTCTTCTTTTAAAATTAGGTTTTCTTTTAATGTCATATTTTCATGAACTAATTTTTCTTTTTCTTTTTCATTTTCTTTTAAATTATTATTTACACTAAGCTTATTTTTTAGTTGTTTATATTTAGTATGGATTTTTTGATAACTATCTTTTAAATAAAAACACAAATTAATTAAATTTTTTTTATCTAAGTTTTCTATATCAAGAATATCATCACTTACATTGTTGTCGTCAATCACCATGAAGCACATGTTGGCGATTTTTTCGTTTTCTGATTCACTCGAATTGGAATCATCCCAGATGGCTTAGAATACACGTTTCTACGAACCTTTCTTCCACTTTGGTTTGTCCTTCTTGAACTTGAGATTCAGATAATCTACCTTGAGATGTCCTTCTTTGTTGCATTCGAAACAACGCATGGCTTTTGAAGTGTTCGCTCGTTTCTTAAAAGAGTTGCCTCTTGCCTTAAGAAACTTCTTGAAATGCCTTGCTATGTTTACCATCTCTTCACTATCGCTTTCATCATCGCTTGATGGGATTAACTCTTTTACTTTATTGATCGACATTTTGAATACGATATTCTTTCGTTGATTGTCCTCCTTTGTCCACCGAGTTGCATCTCATAAGTTTTCAACTTACCAATGGGAGTGTCAACACTCATGGTGCTCATATCGTTTGCCTCTTTTATAGCGGTAATCTTAGGCTACTAAGACAAGGTTGGTGATTGAAGAATTTTATAGTTTTTTTCTTTATCTACAAAATTTTTACCTAAATTAAATAATTCTGTTACTATATTGTTAAACCTAGAGTACATTGAATCAATTGTTTCGTCTTCTGTCATAGAAAACATTTCGTACTCGTGTATTAACCTATTAATTTTACTTTGTTTTACTTGGCCCGTACCCTCATGTGCAGTCTCGAGAGTTCTCCAAATATCATATGCCGTTTGACACATGGAAATTCTATTGAATTCCTCTGAAATCAATAAGTGGAGCATTCATAAACTTAATATTTAATCTCATAGATTGTTTCTCTGCATCAGAATATGGTTTTGTGGTAGGAATAACGAAGGTTTCATCTATAATATCTAAAATATCTTAGTCTATACATTGTAAAAAAATTCTCATTTTAGTTTTCCAAAATTGAAAATTAGAGCCATTGAAAAGTGAGGGTCGTGTGGTGGAGTGGCCCTCTAATTGGCTTGCCATTAGGATCTAATGAACTCTAGATGTTGTAGGATATATATATGCCCTAGAGCCCATTATTTGTAATGGGTACTATGGATATGTATATATTAGGATATATATATATATATATATATATATCCATAGTATATGTGTGTGTGTGTGCCCTAGAAGCTATTATTTGTAATGGATACTATATGTGTGTGTGTGTGTGTGTGTGTGTGTGACAATCTTGCTCGAAATGATAGTATGCTATCTGGTTTGACTTTATCTTAACATGTGCGTATGTTCTGCTTGTTATTACGTACTATTTATACATGTTGGTAAAGCCCGTAGGATGTGCTTGACTACCAACGTTGTGATGGCGGACATACTTGTGAGGGTTGGGTAGTGTATAAACATATCATTAAAAATGTCCCCAGTCATAGGAATATCGAGACAGGGCATCGATATTTCAGAGTAGACCGGTGTATACGTTTCTAGACCCTAACGAGGAGCGATGGTTAGTCTCATAGCTATTGGTGTGTTTCACCTAAGATTATATACAGGTGCTCACTGTGGGTGGGTACACTAGACGGACTCGCCGAGAACTGCTGGATGGTATTATACCTAGCGTCAGATAGCAGTTCTCGTGTGGCATGTGTACAGGTAGTCTGTAGACCTAAGATCATCATTTATCTCGTGTGAGTTCCCACTGTGCTTTGATTACTACCCTACCACGACTTAAAGGAGTCGTGCAAACAGGTTTTAATTGGGTAAAGTCCCGAACCATATGGAGGCAGTGAGTGATTGTCAAGGATTTATATCTACCGGTATCGGGAGTCGATATCGCACTGTGTTTGGTTGGTCAACGCCATAAACCCTTGGCCATTGCAGTTGAGAATTACTGATAATTAGATCAGTAATTTCTCGGATGGTCTTGAGCCACACCAGCATGACTTATTAGGCTTAGTATGGGTCTGACGTTGACCGCCTCTAGACCCAGTATTCGATACTCTCAGACGAACAGACCGGACTGTACGAATATTATCATGGTTAGGCTCGGTATGGGTTCAGATGAGTTTGCTCGTTGACCTTCTTTTCAACAGGTATCTGGATAGCCGTTACATACAGCTAGTACCGCTGATGCCACTAGTAAAATAAGGGGTTGCCCCTACGGATATTGAAATCCGTAGGGGCAGATTTAAGTAGGCCCTACAGATTAATCCGTAGGGCTAAAAGGTTGCCCCTACGGGCCCAGACGTCCAAGAATAAAAATATTAATTCTTAATTTGGTGTTTGCCCCTACGGAGCCGCAAACCAAGGACCTACGGACAAATCCGTAGGGGCAACTAATTATCGATTTAATAAAGGCACAGATCTATCGCCTACGCTCACTTTCTTCCTCTCTCGATCGCGCGCGAAAGAAAATCCCCAAATCGCCACCGCCGTTCCCGTCATCGCCACCGCCGTTCTCCTCGTCGCCACCGCCGTTCTCGTCACCACCGCCGTTCAGGTCGTCGCCACCGCCGTTCTCGTTGCCACCACCGTTTTTGATTATTTAGGGCTAGGGTTCATGGCTGGGTCTGGGGTTGCGCGCGCGAGTTGGGGTTCGGCAGGGGTCGCGGTCGGGGTCGGGGTTGGGGTTAGGGTTAGGATTGGGGTTCGGCTGCGGCTGGGGCTGGGGCTGGGGTTAGGGTTTGGCTTAGGGTTGGGGTTGGGGTTTAGCTGGCCGCGCTGGGGTTAGGGTTAGGTTGGGGCGGGGCTGGGCTGGGGCTGGGGCTGGGGCTAGGGTTAGGTTGGGGTTGGGGCTGGGGCTAGGGTGGGCATGGCTAGTTTTCGTGTGTGGGCGGTTTAATGGTGGTTGGTCAACTAATATCCAACTTAGAGAGAGTTTTAATGGGTTAGTTGAGGATATGTAAATGTTATGAGCATGGCTAGTTTTCGTGTGTGGGCGGTGTGATTGGTTTTGACGGTTGTACTCATCGCGACCTATACTAGTATAATTGATTTGATGGGAGAAAAACGTTTGACAGCAGTGTATGATTTAGAGAGAGATCCATCTGATTGTCGACTAACGGTTGTCGTAGGAATGATTAGTGGTGCAAGATTGATTATATGTGAACAGTGTTGATTAAATTCCCGTGTTGCTTGATCATTGCTATCAACTTTTAATCAATGACGGGTTTTTAGGAAGATAAATATGATTAAATGATCTGAATTTGTTTATCGGCTTAACTCATGCCTAACAATATATTTCGTAACTCGGCCATTTATAATGCTGCTTACGAAGAGAACAAAAAGCACGGATAGGCTTTATTTTCATCCTACTCGTTACTTTTTTGGGAATTTGGAGTTGGTATTTACATTTTTTTAATGATGTTGGTTCGTTCTTTTAAAATGATGGTTGGAGTTGAATTTGATTAGACAAAAACTCCATTAAGAATAATTTATCTAGTGTTGTCACATGACTTGATGATATCCTAATCCCTTGTTGGAAAATTATATATATATATATATATATATAGATATATAGATATATATATATATAGATATATATATACATATAATGAAGGAGGGAATTTTCTCTTATGGCGTCGAAAAAAAACGTCCTTCCTTATTTTTTCCGACGATCGACATACATCATATTCTTCATTATCATCTAAGATGTGGGTACAACAAATTTCATGTGATTCTATAACTTTTCACCGTTGATTTAGTGGGTTCAAAATTAAGGGCAATAAAAATTTTTACATTGCTAAATCAACGATGAAAAAGTTATAGAATCACATGAAATTTGATGTATCCACATCTTAGATGATAATGAAGAAAATGATGAATACCGATCATCGGAAAAAATAAGGGAGGATGTACTTTTTCGACGTCATTTTCATTAAATGTGGTAAAATTAAGTGTATAAAATCATGCCATATAAATAGATTGTATTCGTGAATGGCGATCTAGTTAGGCGAACCAAAATGTTGCATTGATGAAAGTTTACCGTAGAGGAAATTACGGCTAGCCTTATGCATTTAACCTGAATGTATCCAGTAATTACTAGCATGTATAGAAAAGTTGGTTTAATTTATGAAAAAATAGGGAGACAACATGCATGTATGCATATAGGTAACATCTGCCAATATGCCATATCCAGACCGCAATCTATTTTTGCCTATTGGCTAATATGAAAATATCGGCCCGCGTATATGACATAATCAAAGTTGTTAAATCTTGATACGGTTTGTGTTTCGTTTTTTTATTTATCAGTTCTATCAATATTGCGTATAACGCTTTATGATATCAGTATCCTACATTTGTAGTTTTAATTGTTGATTGTTATAGATGAATACTATTGCAATAATAGTTTTTGGTTGATGAATGCTATTGCAATGTAGGATGATCAGTTCTATCAATCTTGATCTCAATGGTTTAAAATCATGTTACACATACAACACGAATGCACAACAAACGCATAATTAGAGAGCGATTCGAGATATTCAGGTTAAAACCAATATATGATACTAGATGATAATATGAAACCTTCATATTCCCATCAATACTCATATATGAAACTAAAAGCGCCACTTAGTCCCCGTCTATCGGTTAACATACGTGCGATGCTCGTCGTGACCTAGAACTATACGAAAGTTGTTAAATATCGGACAGTATAGCTCGATACTAACAACCGTCGTATAGTCTACGCGACGAGAAAATTCAATCGTATGGTAACCCATAGATTTGTCCCGTGTGGACAAGTTAAGAATGTATAAAGCAAACGCCTTCATTCACTTGTGTTTTCATCGTTTCGAGATATTTCGTCGGTACCTTTCCGCTGGTTCTCCGTGTACAAAGATAGATTAGATGTTCATTTCAACGTTGTTTCACAGCTTTGAAATGATTATCTATTCTATTACAGTGTACTCGGAGAACAGCGGGGAGGTGCTGCCGAAATTTACTCGAAACGGTTGAGAGCACAAGTGATGGGCGTTCGCTCTATACATTCTTAATGGGATAGAAGCCTACCCCCGACAGCCGGAACACACACATACAACAAGAATACACAACAAACGCATAATTAGAGAGCGATTCGAGATGTTCGGGTTAAAACCAATATATGATAATATGAAACCTTCATATTCCCATCGATACTCATATATAAAACTAAAAGCGCCACTTAGTTCCCGTCTATCGGTTAACATACGTGCGATACTCGTCTTGACCTAGAACTATACGAAGGTTGTTAAATATCGAACAGTATAGCTCGATACTAACAACCGTCGTATAGTCTACGCGACGAGAAAATTCAATCGTATGGTAACCCATAGATTTTCCCCGTGTGGACAAGTTAAGAATGTATAAAGCAAACGCCTTCATTCACTTGTGTTTTCATCCGTTTCGAGATATTTCGTCGGTACCTTTCCGCTGGTTCTCCGTGTACAAAGATATATTAGATATTCATTTCAACGTTGTTTCACAGCTTTGAAATGATTATCTATTCTATTACAGTGTACTCGGAGAACAGCGGGGAGGTGCTACCGAAATTTACTCGAAACGGTTGAGAGCACAAGTGATGGGCGTTCACTCTATACATTCTTAATGGGATAGAAGCCTACCCCCGACAGCTGGAACACACACATACAACAAGAATACACAACAAACGTATAATTAGAGAGCGATTCGAGATGTTCGGGTTAAAACTAATATATGATAATATAAAACCTTTATATTCCCATCGATACTCATATATGAAACTAAAAGCGCCACTTAGTCCCCGTCTATCGGTTAACATACGTGCGATAATTTATTATTTTCAACGACAAACGCACACACAAAGCATATACACGGATTTTCTCCTTTGTCAGTAACTATCCCGTTCTTATATTTCTCAATATAGTCAGCATAACCTACAATTTATATGTTATACAGTCTAATATGGCCCATGAGTACGTCAGAGTTAAGGACTGGATGTATGTGGATTGGAAAAAACGTATGCAACCTAAGTTTGTCGCAGGAGTTGCTGCTTTCCTTGAATTTGCACGCGCACATAATAAGATCATAATAGAGAAGATTCTCTGTCCGTGCGATAGATGTGGCAATAAGTACTGGCAGAAGGTAGAATTGACAGAGCTTCATATTGTAAAACATGGGTTTACTAGACTTTATACAACTTGGAAATATCACGGGGAAGGAGAAGAATGCAGTACTGCGGTAGAAGAAGAAGGAGAACACGATAATGCGGCAGGAGAAGAAGAAGAATTCGGTAATGCGGCAGGAGACGGAAATTTATTTCCATCAGAAGAAATGGAGGATATGGTAGAGGTTGCCCTAGGTGAATCTATTCATACCGAAGATGACATTCCTTCCGGTCAAGGACCGCGTGCGGATAAATATGAAAATTTCATGAATGATGCTAGGAAACCAATTTATGAGAATGCGAAGTATTCCACCCTCTCATGGTTCGTCCAACTTTTCCAGATTAAGTGCCTAAATGGATGGAGCAACAAGTAATTCACAATGCTTCTTTCGTTCTTGAAAGATTCTATGCCTCCGGGAAATAATGTGCCCGAAAGCTGGTACGAAGCCCAGAAGATGATGTCTGATTTGGGTCTAAAGTGCGAGAAGATTCAAGCATGTCCTAAAAATTGCGTGTTGTACCGGAAAGAGAATTCAGATTTGAAAGAGTGTCCAACATGCGGAGAGGCCAGGTATAAACCGAAAGATTCTGATAAGAAGCCTGATATACCTGTGAAGATAGCACGATACTTTCCCATAACACAGAGGCTACAGAGGCTATTCAGGTGCAAGAAAACAGCCGAGGCAATGATTTGGCATCACCGTGCTCCTCCAAGCGAAAATGGAAAAATGAGCCATCCAAGAGATTCACCGGCATGGAAGGATTTCGATAGGAGGCACGCAATATTCAGTAGCGATCCTCGCAATGTCCGGCTCAGACTGGCTGCCGATGGCTTCTGCCCATTCAACTATATGGCTGGAAGTCACAATACATGGCCCGTTGTAATGATAATTTATAATCTGTCGCCTTGGTTGGCTATGGACCAATCATACTTTGTGATGTCTCTTCTTATCGACGGACTAAACTCACCGGGGAACAATATCGACGTCTATCTCCGACCTCTGATCGAGGAGCTAAAAACTTTGTTCATTGATGGTGTAGAGACATATGATTCAAACACAAATACAACCTTCATACTGTGTGCGGCTTTAATGTGGACAATTAATGACTTTCCTGCGTATGGAATGCTATCAGGTTGGTCCGTACATGGTCACAAAGCATGTCCTCATTTCCATGAACACACAACATCAAAATTTTTGAATTTTAGCAGGAAGGTTTGTTATTGCGGCCATCGACGTTTTCTGCCTCCAGACAACCCTATAGGTTAGACATGGTTCACATTGATGGTCATCAGGAGCTTCTTGCACCTCCATCCCCATTGTCCGGAGAGGACGTGACTGCTAAATGGGATGGTTACAATAACGTGACCTTCGGGATGGATCCGACGAAACAGGTCAAACCACAATATTGCAACAAATTAAGCATTTTCTTCGAGCTTCCGTACTGGTCTACAAATTCAGTGCGTCATTGTCTGGACGTCATGCATATAGAGAAGGGAGTATCAGAGCACATACTTAACTTGCATCTGTGTAAAGACGGGAAATCGAAAGACAACATGAATGCTCGGATGGATCTACAAGAGTGGGGAATAAGAAGTGAATTGCACCCTAGACCGGTAGCGGGTAAACCGGGAAAGTTTGTACTTCCCAATACCGCTTATCATATGTCACAACCGGAGAAGAAAAGATTCCTGCAGGTGTTGCATGATTTGAAGTCCCCACAGGTTTCTCAGGATCATTCAGCAAGAAAATAAAAATTGTGAAGGGCAAGATCGATGGGCTGAAAAGTCATGATCACCATGTTATCGTGGAGCACCTTCTTCCATTAGCCCTCAGGACTTCTCTCCCCGACTCGGTTGGTCTAGTAATCAACGACCTATGTTGTTTTTTCAGGGAGTTGTGTGCTAAAACACTGGAGGTTGCGACGCTGGATAAACTAGAAAATTCTATTGCGTTGATACTTTACAAGTTTGAGCGTATTTTCCCACCGTCATTCTTCGATATCATAATACACTTGACGGTTCATCTTGCAACTGAGGCGAAGTTAGCCGGACCGGTACAATATCGATGGATGTATCCCATCGAGAGGTACGTGTAATTTTTCGTTTCGCACAATTTATAAATTTATTGTTGTCCTGTATGCCCGTATTTATTTATTCAACATATTCTCATTAGGTACCTCTACACTCTTAAGAAGTATATACGCAATAAAAATCGACCAGAGGGTTCTATCATGCAAGGTTATCTTCTTGATGAAGCAACCACATTTTGTTCCCGCTATCTGGACGAGAACATTGAGACAAGGCTTAACCGACCACGAAGAATTCAAGACGGGCCATATGGTAAAGCCGAGTATAAGAGGGTAGATACTATGTTTATCAACAAGATATACCAGTTTATCTTGCTCAATTGCGCATGTCTCGAACAAATTAGAGAGTAAGTTCTTTTGGATTAATTGTTATATCTGTGTTTGTGTGTGTATGAAATGATATAATATTAATGTCACAATTATTTGTCGAAAACAGAATTCATTTTAACGAGCTACGTGAGGGGCATCCTGATTGGAACGAAGAACGTTAGGAAAAATACCATCAGGATAATTTTTGTGATTGGGTCACAGATCATGTAAGTTATTCGAATAACATTTTATTGCTATCAGTTTTAATCTAAACTTGTATCGTTATGTATTTGTCGTAAAATTTGTTTTGTTAGATCCACGATCCGAACATGTCTGCATCATTTGAGAGTGATTCAAGATATTTACAATTTCCTAGTATGGAGGTTGCATATTACAAAGGATTTGGTGTCCTTGGATACAAATTCGAAGTTAAGGACATAGAAACATCTAGAACCACTCAGAATAGTTGGATTACGACGGTAGGATCGGACGGTGTGATTTACTATGGGTACTTAAATTGTATACTCGGCATCCACTATCCCGGACGATCAGAACCCTTTTATATATTCCAGTGTACTTGGTACGATCCGCGAACCGATACGGACAGGTAGAGAAGCAGTCTTGGGACTTGGAAAGATGAATATGGATTGACCAGTGTGAACACACTTCGATTTTACGGTCAGGACGATCCGTTTATCTTTCCGAACCAAGCGTTCCAAGTATACTACTCATAGTGTTTGAAGCATCCGGGGTGGAGTGTTGTATGCCGATGGAAACCCAGAGATGTCTACGATGTCCCAGAATACGAGGACAGCGATGAGGACGAAGAAGAGAGAAAGCTTAAAGTGCTCCGACCGTCTGTTTCGAAGGACGGGTTGTCTTCGACCGATCATGAAGTTACGTGGGTTAGAAATGATATCGACGATGAAATCCAAGTAGATATGTATGATGCGCCCACGAAACGAAAAAGGTTATCGGTAATGTTATATTATTACTTCACATTTTACGCTCTATACATATATAGTCAATACTTTTAATGATTGTATAATGCGTCCACGAACCGTTTATCTAGATTTGATGACGATGTCGGGAGCAGCGAGGGGCGGCAGGAGCTCCAGCCGCGGCAGATGCAGAGGCAGAGGCAGAGGCAGAGCGGTTCTGCAGCCCGGAGAGCTCCGTAGGGAGCTTCAGAGGGCCGGTCTTGCACCTAGATCGGAGACCCCTTCGGATGCCTCCTTCCATATGGATTTTGCCACACCTCCAGGTATACTGCACGGATATCCAATTTGAATGTAATATTACAGATATTCATGCCTGTTTATGTCAAAATTACTTATACTGTCAATGTTTGATTGTCTAGTTGTTGGTGATGCGTCCACATCTGGGACAGAGGCCACCCCCGCTCCTCCAGGTATGTTTATATATCATATAGTGTATGTATATTGATTTAGAATGCTATATCATAAATACACACATTCCTTTTGCTCTTACTTAGCAATTTTTATTATTGTCTAGCTGTAGGTGGTGACACCACCGCACCTGCGGGTATGTTTATATATCCTATAGTGCATGCATATTGATTTAGAACGTTATATTATTGATCTACACATTCTTTTTGCAATTACTTATATAATCTATTTTTAATTGTCTAATTATAGGTGGTGCGTCCACATATTCCGCAGGGGCCACTCCTGCCGCTTCCATACCCTCCGCATCGTCTGCAGGTTAGTATGAATAAATTTAAAATATTTATTCATTTTACATATGCTCTATAGAATAAATATGAACTTTATGAAAATTTAGCGTCGATGTTTATTTTCTAGTTGAAGGGGATGCGTCCGCATCCGGGACCCCGGTTGTTCCTCACCGGAGGAACTATCGTCCCGCTCGTGCTGCTGCCCGGGCCCAGGCTCGTGCGATAGTCATCGGAGGTATATATCACACTTGAATTTTCGTTTAACCTTGATTTCTTAATACAACTTTGTCTTATTATTGATTGTCTTGATATTTCGTGCAGACACAGGGCCTCCCCATCCCCAAAGGGGGACTCGAGGCCCGAATCAGTCCCATAGGCTGAGGCCTGACAGAGCTAGGGGGAGGCAGCATTCCCCCTTTTTTTTACCCTTGACTATCGCTATACCGGTCCTCATGCCGAGAGGTTCGACCGGTATTTGGGGGACGAGAGCCGGCTCGTGAAGAACTATCCACTTCACGTTGAGTGGGGCGAGCAGCACCAGCGCTCATTCGCCCTCTTCTTTGATCAGGCTCGGGTATGTATTAATATATATTTTCATTTGATCTATCCAATATATTTATTATTAACACTTGCAATCTAATAACAATGTTTTTTTGTATTTTCAGTTGGATTACGATTTTCAGCCTGTAGCCGACCCTGATCACCCGGGGAGGGTGCTCGACCTTCATGCTCTGTACAATGGCCTGATGAAGAACATGCAGGCCAAGGTCCGATACAACAGGAATGAGCTGAAGGCCGACTGCTACTCCCTGTAGATGGCGACACCCGAGGCAGAGAAAGCGGCCCTCCTATCTACTCCGGCGTTTGCGAGAGTCGACGTAGAGACATGGCCTCTATTATGCGCTTATTTCGACTCCCAACGCAAACAGGTATGTATTTTAAATGTAATTCATTATTTATGATATAATTTATTTCTTTGTGTTTCTTAATTAGAAAACTAAATGTTAATGCGTTGTGCAGAAACAGGCCGCTCAAAATACAGAGAACAGGAAGTCGGCGAAGAGGGGTCGCCCCACTTACACAGGTGGCTCGAGGAACATTACTCGAGCCATGGAGTTATCGGTAAATTACAATAGACCGACCTTTGTGATATTCTGCAATATTAAGAGTTATTTTCTAATATTTCTAATATTAAGAGTTACTTTCTAATATTGCAGACATCTCGGACCGTGGCGTCAGGTGGTACACCGAGCGTGCTATCCGCATATCTTGCCGTCCACGGCACCTCGACAGATCCCGCCACGGGCGAGCTTCGATATCCCGACGTTGCTACTCAGGAGTACTGCGTAAGTGTTAATATTTTTTCTACCCAAATTTGAAATTTTAGTTTTGGAAGGTTCAAGTCTAAATTTTATACTTATACTTTACTGCTTAATGTGGGTGTAGGAGCGGGTGGTTGAGCAGGCCCAGGCCTCGGGCATCGATTTTACCGGACAGAGCGATCCGAGGCTGCTGACCCCAGTTCTGGACGCCGCACACGGAGGGAACCATGGAGGTTGGAAGAGAGGCCGGGGACTGGGCCCTAGCAGGGCCCATATGAGGTTGGACTCCACCCCGGCGGTTACTTCCTCCGTCTCCAGTGACCGACGTGTCCATCAGGAACTGGAGAGCTTGAGGGCCACCGTTCAGGAGTTGAAGGAGATGCTGGTATATATACTGCTTTATAGTAAAATATCATGTCATATTATATAGATATCAACATATCCATAATTAGTACGTAGCTTGAGCTTATTTGGTTTTAGACTTAAGTTTGATTAATCATACATACAGATGTAATTAAAATAAACAACAAACTAGATATCCAAACGGGGTTTCGAAATAACTTAATAATGATACGAATTCGAATAATATACAGTTCTTACACGCTTATTACATACGTTAGGTCCAGACGTGACAGGGTATATCGGCCGAGCCTCCACATACATCTCCTTCGGCTGCGGCTCCGCAAGCCACTACATCGGCTGCGGTTCCGCAGACAGCTCCTGTAGCTCCACCGCCCACTCAGACTCCCGCAGCCGCGGCTCCGCAAGCGACTATCTCGACGGCGGCTGCGCAGACCGCATCGCCAGCTCCACATGCCGCTCAGACTCCCGCTCGCGACGAATTGCAGAGTTTATTGACCGAGGAGCAGGCGCGCGTTATTCTATCGTTATTCAGAAGTGGAGCTGGACCGAACTAGGGTAGCTTTTTGGTACTTATTTTTTGAAACATGTATTTATTTATATCATACACATTGTACTACATTTTGAAACGATATTAATATTGGTTTATATTTATATCATATTCAGTTTTTGGGTTTCTTTTGTATATTATATATATGCGCGAGATGTGATTATGAATACTGCAATATATGTTGTGTGATGATTAATTTTATATTTGATTGATATATATATTATTGTGCACAGGGCGGGAAAAAATCAAGCAGCCCATTTTTTTTAAAAAAATACAGATAATATGTACCTACGGATTAAGCCGTAGGTACACATGTTGCCCATACGGAGATATCCGTAGGGGCAACATATCAGCAGTAACTGATATTTCCCCCCTGATCTTAGTGCCAGGGGGTTGGGAGTGCCCCTACGGACATATCCGTAGGGGCCACTGCCTCTCCCCTACGGCGTTATCCGTAGGGGCAAAATATCAGGAATCCTGATATTTTGCCCCTACGGAAAAGTACCTACGTAGATATCTGTAGGGGGTAGTACATGGACCTACGGTTATATCCGTAGGTACATATAATATATTAAAAAAACCGTAAATAATATAAAATTGTATACCCTACGGATTACTCCGTAGGGGCAACAGGACCTACACATACATCCGTAGGGGCAAGAATTTGCCCGTAGGGGCAAGTTCAGGGCCTCAACTTGCACCTGCGGCCTTTGCACATACGGGGAATTTTTTCGCCCCTACGCATATATCCGTAGGGGCAGTGGGTTGCCCCTACGGATAAATCCGTAGGGACAACCCTTATTTGTAGTAGTGCGCGCTTGTGGTTAAACCCACTGCTAGAGACTGTCGAGTCTTTAAAGTCCCACACACAAGGTTTCTCCGGTTCAGGAAAAACGATGTGGAAGCCGTATGTTTATACGTGGAGGGTTCCAATTGATTGCATATGCTAGTTGCGCGGAATTTAGTCGGACGGTTTTTAATACTAGTAGGCTTAGGATTAAGCCAGTTTATTAAATCAGATATTGATTTAATTCTAGTATTATTTTTAGTGGTATTATTTTATCTCTTAGGTATTCATATTTTGATACGAATACCGGTATGTATATACGGTAGAAAGTATTTTGTATGTATACAAAATACCTTCTAAAAGGAGACACCTCATAATGTGTGTTTTTCTATTTATTGATAAATAGAAAATGAGGTGTAAAGGAGGCATGACATGAAGCATTTGGAAATTTATTGCAAACACTATTGGAGTATTGCTTGTTTTTAAAAGAAAAGAAAAAATGCTTGATATTATCTTATGAAGCCATTCTTCATGGTAGAAGTTTTTTCTAGCTCATTCTTGAGTTACCATTCTCTTTCTCTTTTGCCTTCTCCTCTTCCTCAAACCCTACCATTCTCATGAGTTGAGAAATAAGGGTCTTGAGATAGAAAACTCACAACTAATCTTCTCCACTCAATCTTGACTAGCTAGATTAGCAAACTAGCTAGTTAAGTTACTTTCTTTTGAAAGTTGAAGTTTGAATCTAAGACTTTCGGGTGGATCATTTAGGATTCAGGAGACCGACAATTAAGCTACACCGAGGATCCTAAAAAGAGTTTAAGAAGAGAAATCAAGACCCGAAGGACACGAACCCGATAGGTATAAGATTCTAACATAGTAGAATAATTACTTATGTAGTGTTGCTAGTTAGAGTTTGTGGTGGATTTTGGGATTATGTCTTTGTTGCATGTTTTAAATTTGAATTTTTTAAATTCCGCTTCTCTACAAATCTTGTAGAGCATGCAACTTTGACTTACAGATGTTAATTTAAAAACTGAGCAATCTGCTCTGATACCAATTGAAAATATTTTAGAAGGGGTGAATAAGATGTTTATAATCTATATGACAAATTTTAAAACTAAATACTATTTCTAAAGTGATTATTGAGTTTCTGCGGAATATATTTAAAACAAGTTTTCTTTAAACAAAGAAACTTAAAAATGATAATCATAAAAATTGCAAAAAAAAAAAGAAAAGAAAAGAAAATCAATCACAAACATAAGAATATATTGACTAGGGTTCACCATCTCCTGTAGCTAGTCCGCGCATGAGTGTCCTATTCAGGATTTTTCCATTATATGTGTGAAGTATACAAATCCCACTTCACAGGGATGTGAAAAAACAAGAAATCCCTCACCAACAGGATCAATCACTCAAACTTGTTATTTCCTAGGAAACAAGTCTTCTTCCTCTCTAGACCATGATTCTTTAAGAAACATGTACCTTCCTCTCTAATCCACTCTCTTAGGAAGATCTCTTTTTCTACTCTAAATGTACAATTCAAGTTAAAGGCGAAACACCCATTCTCTCGGATTACAAATCGCTTTTATTACAAACAATTTTGCTCACTTACAATCCTATTGATCTCAAAAATTATTTCCGATTTAGCACAAGGATTGTTTTGAGAGATTTAAACATGTTTATGACACTTGAGAAAATGAGGATTTTGGCAAGTTAAAACGCAAGAACCTTTTTTCAGAATGATTTGCAATGAATGAATTGTTTTAAATGTGTGATTAAAATGGTATATATAGAGGATTGAATGAGAGATTATAATTTCCTGTAACTGCCAAAAACTATATAAAAACAGTTAATGACCGTTTAGGGAAGTTATGGTTGAAAACGGCGTAAGTGTCCATTTAATACGGAATTCAAATTTCAAATTAACAAAATTAACCGCCCTTGAAGACGTTTCCCACAGACGTCTGCCTCATAAGAAGATTCCTTCTATAGACGGCGGCATAACTGTCACTGAGAAGTATACAGAAGATATGAATTTTGAGAATTGTACTACAGATGCCTGCCACTGACGTCTTTAGTTCAAAACTTACTGATTCAGACGACTTAAACAGACGTATGTTTTCTGATATGGTGAAAAGTCGGGTTTTGAATTTGACAGATTTGATTCCAACAGAAAGAATAAACGTCTTTAAATGAGAAGAAGACGTTTTGAACATTAGGAGAAGGTTGGAATGAGTTTTCTAACCTTATAAGATCGTTTCTAATTACATGTCGCTCACAACTTTAATCTTCATTTTGGTTCTTCAATTAGCTTCATTTTCTTGACTTGTTACTTCGAGACGTGATTTGATCTTGAACTTGCTTGCATCCCTCTGTTGCTTGCATCAAGTCTTCATGCTATAATACAATTTTGAGTGCATATTCCATTGGTAGGCAATCTTGTTTGATTTGAATAATCGTGTAAACTGTACTCAAGATATACAACTTGAAAATATCGTTAGTAACATATGAATTCATTTAATGCTTTGAACTGAATTATCGAAACTGAGAATCGTGTAATAGGGATGTCAACATTTAGGGTCTATGATCGAGAGTCGCGGTGAACGACCATACCAATACAAGACTGCCCTTCCTGAAAAAAGGGGAAAAAAAACATTTATCAATTTTGTTACAGCTTTCTTCAACTATAACTAGGTATGTTTAAGTAACTGATCATGCATGCTCACATTTTATTTAAATCATGTTTTCTTTTGGCAATTGTTAACTTGTTATTAGCATATAAGTGTATGCATGTCTTTTAATTTTCAGAGAAACATTTGATGAAGCTTTAACCTGATATCTGATCATGCAGGAAGCAAAGGATTTGTTTGACCTCCCATGGCCTTAAAATCTAGTTCGATGAAAAGTGACGAGGATACTAGCATTACAGTATATGTCGAGCTATATATAAGGCCACCATAACAAGTCGGACTAGCAATATGCTCGTTGGAGATAACTGACCTACTACACAGTAGGCTTAAGTCTATCTAACCATGAGAATCCTTCTCGTATGTCGATATGTTCAATTCAAAAGTTAGCTACAAAACAAGCATTCTAACATTACAAAGCCCATTTAATTAAAAACTGGTTAAGATAGCCATGTAACCTCAAGCGCAAACTGGATCTGTAACCCAACCCATATTCCTAATCTCATGAGCGAAAACTGTTTCACGGAAGTAAATTGGATCTGATTCGCATTATAATGCAGTGCAGAGCAGTAATGATGACACGTCCGGCTATAATGATTTACAGGGAAGATAATTATCCGAGCAAGTATTAGTAGAAATAAAATATAACAACGTAAATATGTAAATTCAACTTTGTTGACCAAGAAAATACTTATGAATCTTCTTAGGCTTCGATCATACAATAATTAGAAGCTTTTGGATTAAGTACATATGGAGAACCAAGCCATAATGCACAAAGCCTAACATTTCCATTCCATCCTTTGGATCTCTTCCAAATTCAATCGCAGCACAAACATCATATCCATTTAAAGATTGAGGATACAACTACCTTCATGTACAAATTGGATACAGCTCATGCGGTATACCTTTTCTTTTCAAAGTGAGAGGATGCCACCTCAATTCTCGAAGAGATGACATCACAAAAACAAAATTAAAAAAAAACCTTCAAGGGGTTTCTTCTTCTTCTTTTTGATAGTGATCTGGACCTCTAGTACAGAGACTGTAGTTAGCACATTTATTATACAGATTAGTAATATGTCTAAAGCATTTGCACATGTTGGTCAACTATACCAAGCAAAATATAAAGAGCTTCACCTGATATGTTTATTTTCCCAAAATGACATCTACTCCTTAACCCCCACTAAATTCATCAAACTACAAGATGCGAAGTCAACTCAGCAAAAATATTCGTTTATTTTCATAGTATTGCCATAGTTTTTATTCTTCTTATTAGAATTTGTTCCTTTCTCATCATGGTAGACTCAAAGCTATGCCATTTTTGCATTATACATCATTGCCTCGCTTTCCAAACGATGTAACAAAAGACATTGGTAGGTAGTGATAAAGATAATGCGAGCAAAATAAGTCAAACTAGCAATAATAGCCGAACGAAACAACTGATCTACGAACACAAAATGCCTGCTTCTGTCTAAAACCATGAGAATTATCCATATATGTCCGAATTAAACATAAAAAGCATTCAAAGATTATATGTTTCAAATCTGCATGCCTACGGATATTCATAATGCCATTAGAAGAAATTTTTTGCACACAGTAAACTGGATCTGAAATAGCTGCAATTTAATGGCAAAGAGAGAAAATCCACTAGACCTCATATGGTCCAATCAAAACGGGGTAGGCTATGAATCAAAATGGGGTTCTCACCCCCGCAACATTCTTGTGCCTTTACGAGTTGGATGTCAGAGAATTCTATCCAATTTGTGAGTATATGTGAGAGTCAAGTTTACAAGGAACCATATGCTGCAGCACAAGTCTATAGAAAGTAATACGAAGGTTTAGAATGTTATATAGGTTCAACAAAGCAATGAACACAAACAACTCTCTAGCTTTTATGATACTCCAATATATGTTGCTCATCTCTTTTCTAAGTAAACAAGATGAACAATTGAACATGTCCTAAGAATTCACTTCTAGTTATCTAAACAAAAAGGCGACTATAAGAAATGATCATGTCCTGAGATTTTAATTCAAATCCAATATGGGAGAAAGAGAGAGTGTCACCGTATTTCTTCCTCCAAATGTCGAGGTGGGGGAACACAAGTCGAAGAGCGTTGTGATGGGGATTGGTTTCACTTGGTGGTGGTGGAAGTGGTGCACCTTTAGCCTTGCATAAGTCTTGGCCAAGTCTCCTAAGCTTCCGATGATAGGCCTAAAGGGAGGCCCTCTTATGCCTTGATCAAGGAAATACTTCTGAATCTTCTTAGGCTTCCACCATATCAGGATCATAAGCTTCTGAATCAAGTACAAAAGAAGGAGAACCAACCCATAATGCACGAAGTCGAGCATTTCCATTTCTTTACCTCTTCTCCAAAAACAATGCCATGCTTTATAAATTAAGATGACAGATACAATCACCTATGGGTGTGTCTACCAACAATATGTAATATTGTGTGTCGGCGGTAATTGGTAGTCCCATTGACCTCCAACACAATGACTAAACTTATCATTTTCTTAATATAAGGATTAATTATATCATTGTTATGTTTACTCTAATCTTGAATCATTAGAAAAATTGTCACTGTCCCATTCAAAATACCATTGTTCATACACTATTGTACTGCACCATGCCCTCACTTTCCCCAAAATGTAATAAAACAAGCGGTAGGAACTACCGATTAGAATTCGATAAGCCAAACAAGTGACACATCTTACAATTCTTTCTGAAAGAAGATAAAAATTGAAAAGATAAAAATAAAGATGTAAGAATTGACTTACTTGTTGGTTCTCAGCCTTCTCGTTATCACTTCAACTGACATCGTTGACCAAGCCGGAGGCGGGTGAGTGATGATGAATAAAGAAGCATCCAAAAAAGAGAGTGAATAAAGAATCAAGGAAAGAAAAAGAAATTTGTTTGTTTATTGTACAGGTTAAATTAAGAAATAATTCAATAGCAGCTAAAATATGTAGATGAGCTCCACAACAGAATTCGGTCCATAGCCTACCTAGAAAGCAAGCACTTGAGTCCTACCCATTGTTTAAGCAGTCATTTAGACTCTACTTTTCGCTTTTTATCACAAAGCAGAAAATTCTTTTCATGGGATCATACAAGTTAATCCCCGATATACATCTATGCAGCTCTTCACACAGGTACAGGGATACCAATGAGTCCTTCCAAATTTTATAGTAGATCGCAGGCCATATATAAACTAAAACAGTGTATAACACCTTGCTTCGTTAAAGAGAAACCTAACCCCAAAATAAAATCTTATGACAACATAAGATAATAGAAGATATATTAATGGGGCACATAAGATAATGCAAAAAACAAAGGTTGATTTATCTAATTATTATTTAAAGCACGCAAATCCTGCAACAACTTCAGAGCAAGTAGCCTTTCATATCTTTCTGAAGAGAATATAAGCTCCATTTTTAGGTTTCAATGTCATGCCAACTGCAGGCTCATGCTTATAATTTGGAGAGGGTCTCATTTTGAAGTTGTTTAGAATCATAGCTAGCGTCATCCTTGCTTCCATCATTGCAAAGTTCATCCCAATGCACATCCTGGGTCCTAACATAAACGGCATCAAAGCCATTGGATGCTTCGATGCCTTCGCTGTACCATGAGCGAAGCGACCAGGATCAAACTCATCGACATTGTCTCCCCATTGTTGAGGGTCGTGGTGAACTGCTATAATTGGCATCTCTACGTCGATCCCAGCTGGGATTGTGAGGCCTTCTACTGTTATTTCTTCATAGGTCCTCTTCATGACAAAGGGAATCAAAGGATACAACCTGAATGTCTCATTGAGGATCATGTTCAACTGCAAGATCAATTCATATACAATAAGAAGATGGAGCATCACTTAGAGAGATAGGGACAGTGCAGATAAGGACAGATTACAATTGAAAATTCTGCACAACGATATTGGCTAGAAATTGCACTAGAGTTCTAGCTCCATATCCTCACATAAATTATCTTCGGATACAGTTTGAAGGCGGGATTGATTTTTACTATGGGTTTTACAGATTTGGTCAGGGGAACTACAAGAAGCACTGACACGATGTGTGCATGCCTGACAGATATCGGTCACATGGACTGATGGAGGACCCAGTCCTGTGTCACCGAAACTCCAAAACACCGCCCCACACCGTGTTCAGCATGTTTGGACAGTGTGGGCCCAAATTGCAAATGCCTGTCACTTCTATTTAACGTGTGAGGTCAACAAGAATGCAGGATATAGGTGAAGACTACTTTGGTGCCTTTAGGATTTGAGAATATCAAAAATTCAAATCTTTCTCTTGATGGATTAAACCAGGAGTAAAGTTTCGAAATAATGCAAATGAAGAAGTCGGGAACATAAAATTCTGGGCGGTTTAACATTTTGTTTTAACTCTTATGGATTGTAATTTTTGTGTGTTTTGACTTTTAGTTGCATATAATTGTAATTTCTTGAATGTTCAAGAAATGTACCGGTTGAAGATGAAAGTTTAGACCCAAATTTTATTCTTATTTTTTATCATTAATTTTATTCTTATTGTTCTTCTAAAGTTACATTACATGTTTTCTCTCATGATTTATAATATTTTAAATCACACACAAATATGAGCATGCACAGGTGCACAGGTGCACGGGCGCGCGAGGGCACGCAAGCACACATACAGAAGCACACATGTAGCATATATATCTGTGTCATTGATTTACAAATTTGACGTGTTCCTCTCAATGTTCGTGTCCATGCTTTTGATTTTACTAGATCTAGATCGTAGATTAGTCATTAGTGAGCTACTGGCCATGACAACAGCTAAACTTAATCTTACAAAATTTTAAGAGATTAAAATTACAACAGCTAAGTCATTATGAATAAATCGCAACAAAAAGAGATGGGTATTTTTTGCTTCATACACCGTTCCTTAAAAAAGATGTGATCCCACTAACCAATCAACTCCTCTAGACTCGTCACTGAATTCCTGAATAAATTGCCTTGTTACTTGCATACATCTTTTAATGACTTGTGATAATGACAAAGGAACTTGATCATCGATTACTGGCCTACAAGAGAAAAATCCAATATAAATGACCTTATGATTTCTAGGTACGACTCTATATTCATATTTTTTTTAAAAAATCTTGATCATATATTTACCTTTTGCAGACAAGAAACCAGAGGAAGTTCTTGATCATATTTTAAAAAAAATCTTGATCATATATTTACCTTAAGCATAGATATGAGACAAGTATCCCTCAAAATGAACTGCACATCAAATTAGAGAAACATACTGTTTTGATATGAGGAAGGTCTTCAAATGTCGGTTGGCTACGTCCCCCCTCAAGCAGCACATGATGAATCTCTTCACGAGCCTTGTCTTGCCATTCAGTGTGGATACTCAAAAGTATGCAAGCCCAAGTCATGAGGAGATTTGTGCTCTCAGAACCACCAATCATTATCCCAAAACAATCATCTAGTATTTGTTTATGTGTCATGTTTGAAGAAAGCATCATGGAAAGCCAATCATCATCTTGTTTTCTGCTTTCGCTATTAAGCCTTCTATTCATTAGCTCCTTAGACTTCTTCTCAATCTCTTTTCTCAACCATTTGCTTCTTCGATGCAACCTTGTAGGGATGAACCTGGGGATAGACCAAAGCAATCCATTTACTAATAAATTGCAAAGAGATAATTATCTTTGGATCACACTATTAGACACAAATAAAAGGGTTACAGCATCTTCATTTACATCCCATCCCACACTTTGTACCCCCTTCCAACCGACTTATTAACAAATTAATGTTGGTTTTAGTTTAGCGGTACTTAAAACTGTTACATCTGTCCAAGTCGAGACTTATTCTAGGTTGGCAGGAGTTATAAAGCTAGTTCAGGGATTATAAGTACTAGATGGGATATAGATGAAGGGTGCTATATGCAATTAATCCTAAGAATGTTTATAACTACCATGAGCCAGGGATATAGAATATTTTCACGGATTGAGAGGCTAAAGAGGCTTGTTCGGTTTGCAACTGTATAAGATGCATCCCTTCCTTTACATCATTCCCAAATAGGGCTTTAGCTATAATATATTGCACAAGATTTTCAAATTTGATGTGCACGGGAATTTCGACTTCATCTGAAGATTCCAGTAGTTTGCTCCATGAATCTACCATGTCTTCAACTGCATGACGTATCATTTCTGACGAGCCCTGAAAGAATTTGGAGGGGGTGGGTGAATGGGCATGGTATAAGTAGTGTTTACATGATATAACGCATATGGAAAATTCGATAACTTGATTACCAAAGACAGCCCATAATTGCTACATTTTCCTAAGTATTTTCTTATCAAAAAAGATGTCGACGGAAAAGGTAGATTTTTATTTGAAACAAAGAGTATTGAACACTCATTATTTTCCCTACACCTATTAGCTACTTCTACTTCCTCCTTAACTCGTTCATCCTTTTCATATAATTCTTGTAAATTGTGTCTCTTTTTCAATGTTAAAAGAAAATTTAAAAAATCTATCATGGATTCCCTTCAATTGAGGCAAATTCATATGTGCTGCTTTAACTTTTACGGTAAATTATCAGAAACTACCATGAACTTATATGTGCTCTATCGAAAACAACCTTATACTAAGTAAATTATAAGAAACTACCGTAAAATAATTATTGTGAAAAAACTACCTACAACATCCATCTATGATTAAGAAAATTCCTTTTTCCCTTCTTTAACCTCCATCTCAGCCCAAAAGAATGCTCTCTCTATTGATCTTATAATAGCCTAGAATTATGAGCGGGATGTTGCCAGCGAACACCCCCAACCCTTGCTGCCCTGTCCCTTCCAAAAAACGTAGTGTTGCGCTGTAACAATGTCATGACAAATTCTTTTCATTTTAATCTAATGATTGCATATATATTTGTTATAATATTAACTGGGGAGGTTCTTCAACTAGCAATCTTTGCATGTTTGGCAATTCCATCGCATGGACTATATGTCTCTGTTCCCTTATAAAAAAAAAGGAAGAGAAGAGGAAAGGAAACGAAACCCTCCCATGCGCAAAGCACATGAGCGCTCACATGCAAAGTATGTGGCCGCCGGCATCAATGAGAATTAAATCCTATGAAATAGCCTTTCATGTGCAAAGCACATGAGCGCTCACATGCAAAGTATGTGACCTCAGACTTCAGGAAGGGTTAAACTCTAGGATTCTAAAGCCTCACGTGTTAAACACGTGAGCGCTCACATGCAAAGCATGTAAACGCTGAATACGAATAAATTAAAACCAAACTGGCCCCACGAATTAAACACGTGAGCGCTCAGGTGCAACGCACGTGAGCGCATTTGTTTGAAATGCTAGCGTCAGTAGAATTAAATTCTATATAAAATTAAATTCTATCTGGAGAAATATTTTCCGTTGATCTAAGATTAGAAAGATTTTCTCAGTCAAATAGAGAACCTTTGGATTTAAAATCCACCGGTGATTATAATATCACCAACCAAATCAAAAGTTAAAATCAAATTCATTGTTAGGAAAATATTTTCCTGATCATATTAAAACTAACAGAAAATATTTTCTATTAAACAGAAAGTCATTAGATCAAAAATCTAACGGTGGACAAAATTCCCCGAGTGATTTTTTAGATCAATTAAATCAATTGAGATCTCTCAATGAGAGATTTTCTCAAACTAGTCAACAGTTTTTCTTCACCTATATAAAAGACCCGAGACTTAAGTATCATAGACAGAAAACCCTCTATAAATTTCTGCAAAAAAGAGAGAATCAACCCTATGACAGAGAATTTGATTCTCTTTTCGAAGGAAGAATATCTTCTTGCTTCTTTCAAACCCCAGATAAAGAAAGTAGAGAGATCAAAATATCTCATTTCCCTAAACCCCCCCCACACATATATATAAGGGTTTAATCCACTAAAAAAGAACTTAGTTCTTACTCACAAGATAAATCTCTCACATGTTGAGAATTTAATTCTCATCGGGAAGATCTTATTCTTGAGAATCAGAGATTTATGGGAGAACAAGGTTGAAAAGAATAATGGAAGAAAGAACATGAAAAATAAAGAGTTTCTACTCCAGGAACTTAGTTCCTTCGTAATAAAGAACTTAGTTCTTAAAGAACCTGATCCCAGATTCTCAAAATAGTAATCTTGGTGATCGTTAATGGTCAAAATACTATTAATAAAAGTTTAACTTCTGTAAAAAAACATAAGCAGAGATTAAATCTCTAAGAACACAGCACCTCACGTGATATCCGCGTGAGCGCTCCAAAGAAATAATGAAGTGAACGTCCCACGTGACATCCACGTGACATCCACGTGAGCACACAGAAGACCCATGTAAAGACAGCGCATCACGTGTCATGCGCGTGAGCGCTCATAAGCAAAGACTCGACGCCTCATGTGTCATACACGTGAGCGTTTTAAAAATAACAGAGCTTGAGCGTCTCACGTGAACGCCATAGCCTGAGCATCCCACATAATATGCACATGAGTACCAAAGCATAATCTGGATATTATATTCACGGTCTAAATGACTAAGTGCTTAGCACTGATAGGACAACGTCCAAACCTGAGCGTCTCACGTGATATACACGTAAGTCTCATAAACTGAGTGCTTAGTACTGAGCGGGCAATATAAAGCCCAATATCCAGCCCAAAACGGGCTAGGCTTTTCTGAAGTTAAACTTCCGTGATTATAAATCAGATGAGCCCATATGCTCACCGTAACCGAGCCCATATGCTCACCCTTATGAAGCCGATCTTAATAAGATTAATGATCTTTAACTGTATGTCTGAGTTGATCTTAGTCTAATATAAGACTAACGTATCCTTAGCCCATACAACAACAGCTGAGCCTTTTATCCCAAGTATATGGGGTAGGCTATATGAACCAACATGAGAATCATGTCGGGCCCAGCACATGAATTCTCCACCTCCACTCACTCCTATCGAATAATATGCTTTCATTGAGGCCTTTGGCAACCATATCTTTTCGTATCACCCCATCCATGTTTTCTTTAGTCTCGTTTTCGCCTTTTCGACATTGCCTATATCGATAGTATCCATTTTTCGAACCGATGCTTTCATAGGTCTGCGTCGCACATAACCAAACCATCTTAGCCGGTTTTCCCGCATCTTCTCCTCCACAGGTGCTACACCAACTTTTGCATGAATATCTTTATTTTGCACCTTATATTTTCTAGTGTTACCACACATCTAACAAAACATGCGTATTTCCGCTACGTGCATCTTCTGTGTATGATGCTTCTTAGGAGCCCAGCATGCGCATCTCCGGGTCCAGCCCATATGCTTATATATTTAAGTCGATCTTAATCTAAAGAAAGATTAACGATCCTTAAACTTCTGAATTGATGGAACATGACCTAAGTTTAAACCCATATCTAATATATACACACACACGGATTTGGACTAATCCGCGCCCTACGGGCAACGACATAAAATAGTCTCCGTATACAATCCACGGGCAGCTATAATAAATAAAATATAACACGACATAGAGTGACCTACCGAAGCAAGTGAAAGTGGTTATCGCAATGCGATAACGTAATTAACTGCAGGGGCTTGCGGTTGTAGGAAAGAACGTCCCAACAATAAAAAAAACAGTCAAAGAGGGGGAATCTGATAAAGTCACGCTACAACGGTCGCATCTGTCCAAACCTCCGATATATTGTGCCATAAATCAACTTGGCATTTTCGGAGAGGTGGACGGATATGTTCCAAATAGCATTTGTCCCCATATTCAGGCAAGGCGACCTATCCTGGTTCATCTCCGTTTTCGGCGGTAAACAGATTCTTGCACGTCCGGTGGGACCTCTTTCTCTTTCCACTTTCGTATGTCGTGTTTCGCGAACAAAATCGTAGTTCGCTATATTCATGGTTGCCCGATTCGAGATACTAAAACTTGGTATTCCACTTCTGTGCAGAATCAATGGCCTCCAGCTGCACTTCATACAACAGCAACTCTCACTTCATCTCATCCAGAAGAGTGACTTACGGGCCCAACGCGACCTCCATATTCTCTATACCGGTAGGGCAAGTCACCTAGGCGACAATCGGACTATTCTTAGGGACCATGCTCCCATCCTTGAGCTTCGGCGCCTTAATGCCCAAGGAAGAATCTCCCCGAAAGTCGGTCTTTGATCGTCTAACTACCATGCTAGCCTTGACTATCAAGTCGTCCAACTCCGGATTTTTAGTTTTCAATAGGATGAAAGAAAGCTCAAAAGGGCCTGCAAAGAAGCCCATAATTCCTAAGGGGTTGCCCCAAAACGGCTATCTCTCTCCACTTCTGCCACGCGTGAAGCGAGCGCTTCACCACCAAGACGGTCGGTCTTTGATAGGCTGACCAATTCTACTCCAGCTCCACCAAGAATATCAGTCTTCCATAAGCTGACGTCAGGCGAAGCTCTCCAGCAACCCCGGGGGCATGATGAAGACGCCTCTAATACTGAAGTAGTTCCTATTGCACGGCACGCTCAACATCGTTATTGGCGCCAAGTGAGACAGGCTGGGGGTGACTCCCCTTCCAGACTTACCCCACCAACTCCTGTAGTGGCCATTGATGCTGTTGTTCCAACTGGGAACAGTTTTGATCCGCTTAAGAGAGTTCATAAGAATTCCCCAACGGTGGTGCTGAAGAGATCACCTCCACTCACAGAGGCTATAAGGCAGCCGAAGCCGAAACGGTCCTATCAATGGCTCTCCTCATAAATCCACCGAGTCTAGCGAAAAGTCCATGACTCAGAGCTTGATGAAAGCTACTCTCGTCGATTGAAGAAACCCAAGGTCCGACAAAAAAACGATTATTCCTCCGCCAAACAACGAGGGACTTCTCGAAAAGAGGTGCTTGTCATAACTGTTCTTCCTGCTACGACCTCTCATAAAAGAGCAAGGCCGGAGAAAATTCTATCGTCAGAGGAAAAACCCAAAAGCGAGAGCACCAAACGCCCCAAGTATGGGGGCATAACTATACACACGGTCTATATGACTAGTGGCAAAGAGGAGAGCCGTGCCTCTGTGAGTCACAGACCGCATACTCGGTCATTGACAAAACCTCAGGAGCAACAGCAGAACCTCCAAGATATGCTTGCCAAGATGGCAGCACTCACCGGACCTAAAGAAATTCCGGACAAAGAAACAGAACAGCGCCAGGAACAAGAAACCGATACAGAGTTCTTGCGACGGATGCTCGAAAAGAAAGATAAGAAAGCTGCAGGGCATGCTGCTAACATAAAGCAAATGACTCTTCTTTTTCAAGATATGGTTGGGATGATAATCCAACCAGAACCACCGACCGAAAATCTTCCGGTGATTATCGAAGATGATAAAGGGGAAACATCGAATCCTCCCTAGGCCCTATCAACAGCCAAGGAGGAGACGATCTCCAAGGCAGTATTGGATGATTATATCGCTCAGCAAACTAGAGCTCATCAAACCAATGAAGCTATCAATCAGCTCGTCAAAACCGGACGACTTTATCCGGCCTAGTACGACCAAATGAAATACCCACCAGGATATACGATCCAGAAGTTCCACATTAATAAAGGAACGGGTAGTCCCATCAGCATGTTGCACAGTTCAGAGCTCTGTATAGCAATACTGGAAGCGACGATAAATTGTTGCTTCGCCAATTCGTCGGAAGTTTATCAGAGACAGCTTTCGAATGATATCTGGAGCTCCCAAATGACTCTGTAAAAACATTCTCTGAGATGGAGATGCTCTTCACGCAAAGGTTCGCCGTGCGAGTGAGCGTACTCCAATCACAGCGTTGATCAATTCCAGGGTCAAGCCAGGGGAAACGTGGATCCAATACGCGATCCGATGGAGAAACCTATGGTCCAAATGCGAACAGCGCATTGAGGAGTCTCCAGCTGTGGGGATATTCATTAGGACTATTGATTCTCAGTCGAACGTGTCCCAATTCATGGCCTTCTTCAATCCCACCACATTCCAGGCGCTGATTGATAAGCTATCACAGATTGATCAGATGGATAATGGTCCTTTCTTTTCAAGCAAGTGTAAGTTTACGTTACCTGTCCCGGTTCTTACGGGAAGACGGAAACGGTAAAAAATGATTTTTTTATGGCAGGGTAACATGGACTAGAAAATAGGATCTTTGCTAAACAAAAACCTAGCAAACTAACTAGAACTATAACTACTATGTTAGAGGGTTATACCTAGGTCTTGAACTCCTTCTCTTCTTGCTCCTTGGAGTGATTGGAACGGCTCCACCTCGTAGTCTCCTTGTTGTCGAAGAAGGATCCACCCGAAATTCTCTACTTTGAGCTCCTACCTCAACCGAGAGGCAACTAAAATGCTTGGCTTGCTAGACCTAGAACTCTAGAGTGAGTAGAAAAGAGTTTTTAGGGCTTTATCTCAATAGCTCATGCTTCTCAACACATGAGACATGAGAACTTTGAGAAAGAGGAAGAGGGCGAGCTTTGGATGAGAGAGAATGAGAAAGTGAGAATGAGCTTGACTTTTTACAACCATGCTCACAAAAGAAAGAATAATGATGATAATAATAATAATTAAGAATTGTGATGGTTAGTTTCAATGACCATTATCATTTTATGCATTTAATGCATTTTGTAAAGAACAAGTCAACAAAAGTCATAGAAATGAAATGATGATGGTCAACAAGTCCACAATGGTCAACCGGTCAACAAAGTCAACAAGTCAACAAAAGTCAAATGTTCAACTCAACCATGGCACAATAATCCTTAATTAATATTATTAGTCATATTTCTTATTCTCATTAGGGTTTAGAAAAAGTCAACGGTCAACAACCCCAATGAGAATCCTTTGCCTTTGCCTCTGTCAACTGTGCATACACACCCGCATCCGTGTTTCGAGGAACACGAATACAATGAGATAAAACCAATCCCCAAAACATATACTAGGATCTGATTTAAACCAAAGCCCGCTAGTAATAACTGCCCGGACACCAAACGTGCACAAGTGCGCGGATGTGAACGGACCCTGTCGCAAAAACCATGCGAACTCTACTCTGTTTTGCCCAAAGGCGAATAGCCTTCTGTGTGGGATTCTAAAGACTCGATACTACGTTGGCAGTGGGTTTAACCACAGGCCGCAAGCGGTACTAGCTGTACGTAACGGTCCCCAGGTAGATGCCGATAAGAAGACTGATGAGGTGAACCCATCCGAACTCCTACTGAGCCTGAATGTGACAATCTCTGTACAGTCCGGTCTGTTCGTCTGAGAATATTGCATGGCGGGCCTAGGGGGCGGTAAACGTCAGTCCCCTAATAGCGGTACAAGTCATGTCGGAGTGTAGCCCAGAACACCCTGAGATAACACTGAAAAACCTACTAGTATATCTCGCTTACCCTGGCCAGGGACGACTATGTGTAATGACTCTCCTAGATACAGCGCGATATCAACCCCCAATACCGGGAGAGACGAATCATGTCTAACCGTCACTGCCTCCAAGTGCTTCGGGACTGCACCCAACTGCTACCTGTTTGCACGACTCATTTGAGCCGTGGTAGGGTAGCAATCTAAGAACAGTGGGAACACACTCGAGACGAAGTGACAATGTCAAGTCAGCGGACTAAGCTGTACTCATGTCATCTGGGAACTGATAACTGACGATAGGTATAGTACCAACCAACAGTTCCCGATGAGTCCTGTCCAGTGTACTCGTAACCTAACGAGCACCCGCATACTATCTCAAGTACGACGTACTGATGGCTGTGGGACAGACCATCTCCCCTGCTGGGATGAGAAGCGCATACGCTAGTCTACTCCGGAGTATCGATGCTCCGTCTCGATAATCCTACGACTATGGACCTGTATAAGGATGTGCTTGTAGATTACCCAGCCCCCACTAGTGTGACTGCCATCACAACGCTGGTAATCAAGCAAAGATCCTAAGGGCTCCACTAATGTGTATAGGCGATATGCTAAAAGAAACACATGCACACATTAAAGTAGAAACAAACCAAGTAGCATACTACTATTTCGAGCAAGATTGTCTATACACCTGTGAATATCCCAAGCTTCCATTAAGTAATATACAAACTAGTATGATACAGTAATGGCCTCTAGGGTATATACACTAACAATCTCCCACTTGCACTAAGGCCATGTACTGGCGTATCGAAGACCTATCATCTCGATCAGCCGCTCGAACTGAGTCTGGGGTATGGCCTTCGTGAATGGATCTGCAGTGTTATCTTCTGTAGCAACCCTCCGAACCTCGATCTCCCGGCGATCCACGATCTCCCTGATCAGGTGATACCGCCTCAAGATGTGTCTGGACTTCTGATGGGACCTGGGTTCCTTCGCTAAAGCTATGGCCCCGTTGTTGTCACAATACAGAGGTATTGGATCAACAATAGACGGAACCATCTGAAGTTCTGTCAAGAACTTCCTCATCCAGACGGCTTCTTTTGCGGCATCAGATGGAGCGATATATTCCGCTTCCATCGTCGAGTCAGCAACGGTTTCATGTTTGGAGCTCTTCCAACACACCGCCCCTCCATTGAGGGTAAAGACATAACCCGACATGGATTTAGAGTCATCCTTGTCACTCTGGAAGCTGGAGTCAGCAAAGGCCTCCAACTGGAGGTCTTTTCCGCCATAAACCAAAAACATATCCTTAGTCCTTCTCAGGTACTTCAGAATGTTCTTTACCGCTATCCAGTGCTTCTCCCTAGGATTTGACTGATACCGGCTTACCACACTCAGTGCATAAGCTACATCTGGTCTGGTACACAACATCGCATACATTATAGAGCCTACTGCAGATGCGTAGGGTATAATAGACATGCGATCCCTTTCCAAATCAGTCTTGGGAGACATCTCTTTGGAGAGGGTGATCCCGTGACAAGCCGGTAAATTACCGCGCTTAGAATCTTTCATACTGAATCTTTTCAGTATGGTGTCGATGTACCTAGACTGTGAAAGTCCTAATATCCTCTAGGACCTATCACGATGGATCCGGATCCCTAGAATGTAAGAGGCATCACCCAGGTCTTTCATAGAGAACCTGTGTGACAAGAACCCTTTGACAGATTGTAGCATAGGAATGTCATTTCCTATCAAGAGAATGTCATCCACGTATAAAACGAGAAATACGACAGTTCGTGCTACAATTTTACCATAGATGCCTGGTTCATCTGGATTTTTGATAAAGCCAAATTCTTTGACCGTCTCATCAAAACAGATGTTCCAACTCTGCGATGCCTGCTTCAGTCTATAAATGGACTTAAGCAACTTGCACACCTTCCCGCTGCTCCCACTCTGAATGAAACCCTCTGGCTGGTCCATATAGACACACTCCTCTAAATTTCCATTTAGAAAGCGGTCTTTACGTCCATCTGCCAAATCTCATAATCGTGGAAGGCAGCATGGCAAGAAGGATCCGAATAGATTTGAGCATAGCCACTGGAGAAAAGTTTTCGTCATAGTCCAAACCAGGTCTTTGACGAAAACCCTTTGCAACAAGTCTAGCCTTATAGGTCTCAACCTGTCCATCTACACCAATCTTCCTTTTGAAGATCCATTTGCAGCCTACGGGTTTTACCCCTTCTGGAGCAATCTCCAAAGTCCATACTTTGTTGGTGTACATGGACTCTATTTCGGTCCGTATTGCATCCAGCCATTTTACCGAATCAACGCTCTGAATGACCTGCTGGAAGCTAGTCGGCTCATCATTATCAATGATGCAATCCTCTCTATCCCCATCTATGAGAAAACCGTAGTATCTCTCGGACGGATGAGACTGCCTACTACTCCTGCGGAGCGGCGCAGGAATGTCATGTTCTTTCGAACCCTCTGGTTCCACTAAGCTTTCAGTAATAGCTTGTGGTTCTGGAATTTCTTCCAGTTCTATTGCGCTCCCACTTGTTTTTTTTCTAAGAACTGATGTTCCAGAAAGTGGGCATGACGAAAGACAAAAACATTTTGTTCTTCTGCGTAATAGAAAAGATACCCCCTGGAGTTCTTTGGGTATCCCACAAACTTGCACTGTACTCAGTGTGCCTCGAGTTTGTCCGCATGCTGCTTTTTTACAAAAGCTGGACATCCCTAAATCTTCAGATATTGAAGATAGGGTTTCTTTCCACTCCACATCTGATATGGTGTGGTAGGCACAGTCTTAGTCGGAACTCGGTTCAAAAGATATGCAGCTGATTCTAATGCATATCCCCAGAAAGATCGCGGCAACTCAGCGTTACTCATCATGGAACGTACCATATCCAATAGGGTTCGATTCCGTCTCTCCGATACACCATTATGTTGTGGGGTGTATGGAGGAGTAAGTTGAGAGAGAATTCCATTCTCTTTTAGATAACCCAGGAACTCGGCACTCAAGTATTCACCACCTCGATCAGATCTCGGTGTCTTGATAGTTTTGCCTGTTTGTTTTTCTACTTCATTCTTGTATTCCTGGAATTTTTCAAAGGCTTCAGATTTATGCTTCATTAAGAAGACATGCCCGAACCTTGAAAAATTATCGATAAAAGTAATGAAGTAAGAATAACTACTTCGCGCATGTGTAGACATTGGACCGCATACATCGCTGTGTACGAGTCCCAAGAGCTCGCTCGCTCTTACTCCATGTCCAGTAAACGGAGTCTTTGTCATCTTTCCTTTGAGACATGATTGACAAGTTGCATATGATTGATATTCGAACGGATCCAAATATCCTTCTTTATGTAACTTAGTCAACCTTCTCTCATTGATGTGACCCAGTCTACAATGCCATAAGAAAGCATGATTTATTTCTGGAGACTTTCTTTTGTGTGTATTCTGGACATTGAAAATCTGTGGTTGGTTTAATACGTATATACCGTTGCTTAATATACCCGACCCAATCAGAACATGATTAAGGTGAATGTTTACAACATCGTTTACAAATGCAAAATCATAACCTTCTTTAGACATTAAAGATACAGATATGATATTACAAGTCGCACTGGGTACAAAATAACAATCATGCAAAACCAAAACATGTCCATCTGACAATCCCAAGTGATAGTCCCCCACGGACTCAGCATCCATGCCAGCTCCGTTTGCAACTCTGAGGGTCATATCACCTGCCTTCAAAACCCTACGCTTTCTCAGTGCTTGCAAAGAATTACAGATATGAGATCCTGATCCGGTATCCAATACCTAGGAAGTAGAGTTTACTGATACACAGTTTTCAATAACATACACACCTGAAGCCGAAGCCACAACTTGCTTCGGGTCCTGGTTCTTGGCCTTCCAAGCCCTACAATCCTTTTTCCAGTGTCCTTTCTTATGACAATAAAAGCATTCTTCCTTCCCCATAAGCTGTCGCGCTACCTTTGCCATTTTGGCCTTTCCCTTGGCTTCCACTTTACTAACACCGCCCCTTGGTTTGGTGGGGGCTTTCTTCTTCTTTCCTTTGACTTTCGCCTTGGACCTAGAAGAAGGTCCTCCAACAGACAAAGCGGGTGTTTCCCTTACTTTCTTCAGGGTGCCCTCTGCACTCCTCAACATGTTAAGGAGTTCCGGAAGTTCAACTTCCTTTCCTTGCATGTTGAAGTTCAGGATAAACTGGGCGTAAGTGGAAGGAAGGGACTGGAGAATCAAGTCAGTATAGAGATCGTTCTCTAACGTGGTCCCAAGGTCCGCGAGCTCTTCAATGTAGCCAATCATCTGAAGCACGTGTTCCGCTACCGATGATCCGACGGCCAATCTCGCCGAAAACAACTTTTTCGAGACTTCGTATCTGGCGATACGGGATTGCTCTCTATATAGTTCCTTAGTATGGAGAAATATGGATTCAAGGTCCATATTCTCGTGCCTCCTCTGATGTTCATTGTCCATAGAGGCAAGCATGAGGCACTTGGCCTTCGCCCAGTCAATCTCCCAGGTCTTACGGATTTCTTATCCGCGACGCTGGATTTGGGACCTGGGACAGGGAGAGCTTTGGTGGTAAGGATATACCCCAACTTGTCATAAGTGATTGCCATTTTGACATTCCTGAGCCAATCTTTGTAGTTTGACCCTGTCAGTATATTTTTATCTAGTAGTAACTTAAGTCCGGTCATGATGTTTGATCGCTGCAATTAGGAGAGAGAGAAGAAACACTTTAGCATGATACTCTTGCAAGTTTAGAGTGGTTTTTAGTTTGTCTAAATAGGATGGCTCTCACTGTTTCTCGAATCCTTCCTCAAACCAAAAAAGAAGAATTAGTCGGGATCAATCTTACCGTACAATTCTTGCTTAACCGTTCAGCCAGGCCAGTGTTGGTATTTCGAGGGAGGTTTTCCAACGCTTTCGCGAAATTCCTTAATTAAATAACCTCTTTTCCCTGTGGGCATCACCCCGCTAACATCTTTCTAGACACCTACTTGGTTTATAGTATTGATAGTTTAAGTGAGAAAGTTCTCGAGGAGTATATACTCACAGTAGGATCGGGATCCAAATATCGTGTGATAAAACTGAAGGAATCCTACCAGAATCATCACACTCCAAATGGTATGCAGCACTAGCAAGTTTCAGTTTCTTTAGAAACTCCCGATATGGATTTTTGCCCCATGCTCTTATGACCTTGACGTAGGCCAAAATATCATAAGTCACATGTCAAGTTCTACCCATCATTTACCAGGTTAATTTGAACCCACCCGTACATACCCTTGACGTAGGCCAAAATGGCAGTAGGACTATCCCAAACCAATGCATCTATCCATGCAACAGATAAATATCCGGCAGCTACCAATCACTATGCCTTGCGTAGGTCAAAATACATAGCTTGAATACTACCGAATATTTAACTGAAATGATGGAGGGCTACAAATGGTTTTGGCGAAACCGTGAACGTAGTGAACTTGATATAATCGAAGGAACCTGATAGCTTTTAAAAGGAGTGGTTTAAGCTCCGCGTTTTAAAAGTTTTCTGTTTTGAAAGGAAACCGAGTGGTTTTAAAATTGTCCAACGATTTTTACTTAGGTTTATTTTCTTACATTAATTTAATGCGTCCCATCATTTAATCCTACTATTGCAGAAAACAACGAAAATATGACATACGCTTATGCCATCCGCATTCGCCACGGGGCCCCGTCATTACCCATTAGGTTACTTAACTAACGACAGAGCGGGGGCTGGACTAGTGCGGATGCAAAACATAAGCAACGCCTACTAGATATCATATATATAGATATATACATTCGTCAGATGCAATGATAGCCATTCCAGATCACAGATGAACACATTGGATATACTAGAAATCCGCGTTTCGTTCGAGCCCGCAACGAAAGACGGATTACACGGTCGCGATGAATAGCCAAACCCCACCCTAGACCCCTACGGGTGCGGCAAACTACCCGCCAAGTACCCGAAGTGAAGCAACCTCCCTCAACAACGTGAGTAGGCCACTCGGCACTTCGAGATACCCGGTAGTTTGTGCACCCCACCTTGGGTCTATCCTAGGAGCAAAAACAGTAAAAGAAATAATATACAATGGCGGCTACAACCTCATCCCGGATGTGCGGCCATAAAAATAATATTACATCAATTTACATATTACATCAAATGAAAGATAAAGAAAACTCTCATCTCACAACCCCGGCTATTCATCCGCGACAATCCAACGAGTTCATATACACAATCCATCAGCATTACAGATCACAGATATGCACAACCCCCACTAATCGACGTATAGCGATTAGTTGATGTTCAGTGTATATATCACATCACAGATATAACCCATTAGCTAAAGTCTACAGAACTTCGATCAAAAATACGGATTTGTAACTACCCCAAACACAACTTTGTTCTCTGGAAAATCTGGACAGAAACAAAATATCCTAAAAATCCCAAAACAGAACACTGAGAAAACTGCAGCAAAGATGAGTCACGGCCAAGTCAACTCGGCCGCGGATCCGCGGCAAGAAGCATGTTCTCGCCGCGGTTCCGCGGGGCGTTGACCGAGTCAGTGGCTCGTTTTTGCTGTGTGTTCCTACAAAACCCTGAGCCGATTTTTAAGATGTGTGGAATTATTTTTAGAGTAGTTTTAAAATCGGCAGAAAGTTCAGTTTTCGGACGTGTTTTGCGATTTTTTCTCGGATCGAAATTCTAAATACTTTGCTAACATGCTAGTTGTTATTTAGCTAGGCTCTGATACCACTGTAAGTCCACGTTACCCGTCACGGTTCTTACGGGAAGGCGGAAACGGTAAAAAATGATTTTTTTATGGCAAGGTAACATGGACTAGAAAATACGATCTTTGCTAAACAAAAACCTAGCAAACTAACTAGAAGTATAACTACTATGTTAGAGGGTTATACCTAGGTCTTGAACTCCTTCTCTTCTTGCTCCTTGGAGTGGTTGGAACGGCTCCACCTCGTAGTCTCCTTGTTGTCGAAGAAGGATCCACCCGAAAGCCTCTACCTTGAGCTCCCATCTCAACCGAGAGGCAACTAAAGTGCTTGGCTTGCTAGACCTAAAACTCTAGAGTGAGTAGAGAAGAGTTTTTAGGGTTTTATCTCAATAGCTCATGCTTCTCAACACATGAGACATGAGAGCTTTGAGAGAGAGGAAGAGGGTGAGCTTTGGATGAGATAGAATGAGAAAGTGAGAATAAGCTTGACTTTTTACAACCATGCTCACAAAAGAAAGAATAATGATGATAATAATAATAATTAAGAATTGTGATGGTTAGTTTCAATGACCATTATCATTTTATGCATTTAATGCATTTTGTAAAGAACAAGTCAACAAAAGTCATAGAAATGAAATGATGATGGTCAACAAGTCCACAATGGTCAACCGGTCAACAAAGTCAACAAGTTAACAAAAGTCAAATGTTCAACTCAACCATGACACAATAATCCTTAATTAATATTATTAATCATATTTCTTATTCTCATTAGGATTTAGAAAAAGTCAACGGTCAACAACCTCAATGAGAATCCTCTACCTCTGCCTCTGTCAACTGTGCATACACACCCGCATCCGTGTTCCGAGAAACACGAATACAATGAGATAAAACCAATACCCAAAACATATACTAGGATATGGCTTAAACCAAAGCCCGCTAGTAATAACTGCCCGGACACCAAACGTGCACAAGTGCGCGGATGTGAACGAACCCTGTCGCAAAAACCATGAGACCTCTACTCTGTTTTGCCCAAAGGTGAATAGCCTTCTGTGTGGGACTCTAAAAACTCGACACTACACTGGCAGTGGGTTTAACCACAGGCCGCAAGCGGTACTAGCTGTACGTAACGGTCCCCAGGTAGATGCCGATAAGAAGACTGATGAGGTGAACCCATCCAAACTCCTACTGAGCCTGAATGTGACAATCTCTGTACAGTCCGGTCTGTTCGTCTGAGAATATTGCATGGCGCGCTTAGGGGGCGGTAAACGTCGGTCCCCTAATAGCGGTACAAGTCGTGTCGGAGTGTAGCCCAGAACACCCTGAGATAACACTGGAAAACCTACCAGTATATCTCGCTTGCCCTGGCCAGGGACGACTATGTGTAATGGCTCTTCTAGACACAGCACGATATCAACCCCTAATACCGGGAGAGACGAATCCTGTCTAACCGTCACTGCCTCTAAGTGTTTCGGGACTGCACCCAACTGCTACCTGTTTGCACGACTCATTTGAGCCGTGGTAAGGTAGCAATCTAAGAACAGTGGGAACACACTCGAGGCGAAGTGACAGTATCAAGTCAGCGGACTAAGCTGTACTCATGTCACCTGGGAACTGATAACTGACGATAGGTATACTACCAACCAACAGTTCCCGACGAGTCCTGTCCAGTGTACTCGTAACCTAATGAGCACCCGCATACTATCTCAAGTACGACGTACTGACGGCTGTGGGACAGACCATCTCCCCTGCTGGGATGAGAAGCGCATACGCTAGTCTACTCCGGAGTATCGATGCCCCGTCTCGATAATCCTACGACTAGGGACCTGTATAAGGATGTGCTTATAGATTACCCAGCCCCCACTAGTGTGACTGCTATCACAACGCTGATAATCAAGCAAAGATCCTAAGGGCTCCACTAATGTGTATAGGCGATATGCTAAAAGAAACACATGCACACATTAAAGTAGAAACAAACCAAGTAGCATACTACTATTTCGAGCAAGATTGTCTATACAACTGTGAATATCCCAATCTTCCATTAAGTAATATACAAACTAGTATGATACAGTAATGGCCTCTAGGGCATATACACTAACAGCAAGGACTCCCGAAACAATAAGGGCAAGGGAAAAGCAGGCTTTGTCGCTAATGCGCAGCAACAGCCGGGCGGTCCGAAAGCAGCTGCCCGCCAAAACAACAGCCATACGCGCCCGACCCTAAAAGAAAGAATGGGACGTGCATACTCCTTCCCTCATGAAAAGACGGGAGATTGTTCGAGCTGGCTATGCGGAACAATCTGATAATATTGCCAGAGCCTTGGCGACCTGCACAAGCTGGTGATGTCAACAACCCGAGCTACTACCCCTATCACCAGATAGTGATCCACCTAATTGAGCACTGCTATGTCTTCAAAACTGGGTCGAGGACCAATATCGGTAGGGCAAATTTGCACTGTCGAATAATTGGAAGATAGATCTACCCCAAAAGCACGCTCCCAAAAAAATGGATACACAGGGGGCATCATGCTCACTAGTGGAAGAAACTCCATGGGAAGTATTTCTTTTGGCAAAAACCAAAAGAAATACTTCAAGATTTACAAGAATGCCCGGCGATCAAGTAGAAAAGCCCACTTAAACCCGAGATCATAGAAGGGATACTGAAACCGTGTTCCACGCTAAAAATTGCCGACAAAGGGAAAAGCCCTAACTCAAGCCTTCGAAATCTTCTAAGAAGAAGAAGAAGACTAAGAAACCTGTGCAACCAATATGTTGACAAGCGCATGGACCTCCAAAAACATATAGATGCGCGGGAAGAATACAATCAGAAAGTGCGAACGCCAGTCACACTCGAAAATTCCTCAAGCATATTCTTGAGGACGAAAACAGTGACGATGATGAGGAAAATGACTCATCGGAGAAAACAGGAGAACGTGTAGCAAACCTCCACATGATCTCCCATTCATCGCTATATGATGAAGAAACTCCGCCATCGTCGGACAGCGACATAGATGAACTGGGGGCAGAATCGGCATCGAAAATCTCGAAACTGCCGGAAGAAGAACAGATTGAAAGACTGCTGAAAGAAGCCTTCCAAAAGAGCAAAGATGACTAGGAATGCGAGACGGCCATATATGAAAAGGCTAAACGTCAGCGTCTGAACAAAGAAGCCGACCAAACCAAGGCATGCCTGCAACAAATAAGAGCATGATTAAAGCTGAGAAGCGGTTTGCCAAAGCCCTATAAATGGGGACAAGGATACCGCTTCTTATGATGTACGCTCCTGGAGTCCCATATTTCAATGGTGTAGAGGGACACCCAAAATACTGCGCATACCACAGAAGGATTGCTCATCCTATCGAGAAATGCAACGCCTTCAAGAAGTGGTGGCAAGAATATGTTGCCCACAAAAAACACTTCAAGAAGGAGAAGCGTGAAGCTCGCGCTCGTTGATGTGAGAACGGAGAGACGACAGTACACAAAGAAGCAACTGGCAGCTGTCATATGGCTGGTACTAGTTCAGAAGGGAGAAAACCTCGGGCTCTCATGTTCGGGAGCGATTCTGAGGATAAAATGTCCCTCAACCCTCTCTCTGAAAGCTCTGCCTTGAATAAGGAAGAAGAGGGAAAAGATTGCGAGAACATCCAGTTGCGCAACCGCACTAGGCCTAAAAAGAATCTCGGACCCGTAAACAAATATTCGAATAAAAAGGATAAAGAGAAGGGGAAAATGCCCGAGAGGATCGCTCTAGATGAAGAGATGGCCAAAGAGCTCGCCGCATAGGACCTGCCTAAGAAAACTAAGTGGACTATAATGTTCTTGTGCATTTGAGAAAGACACCCTCCCAATTAAGCATATTGGATGCTCTGCTCTTGTCCAAAGAGGCACGAGACTCCTTGATCAAGGCTCTGCAAGAACCAGATCAGTTTCAAGCTTTCTTTACAGAAGAGAAGATGAGAAATGAGCTGGTAGAGGTCCACACGGCCGATATCATATTCGGCGATGAAGATCTACTTCTCAGTACATGCGAGCATAATCGACCGCTAAGATGGGGAAAATCTTTATCGACAACGGATTTTCCGTCAATCTTCTCAATGTGAGAGTACCGAAAGAAATATGTATGAATGTTCAGCATATTGCCCGAGACAAAATTACCATATCGGGGTTCGACTCGCAGTCGTCACGGACGCTTGGGTCCGTAATATTGACGCTTCGTTTCGGGCTGATCGTCACTGACATCAAATTCCATGTCATTGACGTCAAGACTTGTTTTGACGCCAAGACCTGTTGTAACGCTCTACTTGGCAGGCCTTGGCTACACGAATACAACGTCATCTCTTCTACACAATATCAGTGTATAAAGTATTTCAAAGATGGCTTGGAGTACACCGTCACGGGAGAGCTCAATCCTTTCTCGGTGAATGAAGTGCGAAAGTATGAAGATGCAAAATACTTTCAATCAGATTTCGAGGATACTGAAAAGTGCCACAGGCCGGAAAATAAGCAAAAATTTGTGGCCACCATCTCGGTCTTCAGAACCGATACTGAAGAAGACGAGCAAATAGTCTACTCGGGACAGTCTCAAAGGGAGAACAATAAGTCCGGACCATCGACCCCTATCCTGGTCTTTCGCAGTGACTCCGAAGATGAGACAAACGTATTATTCTCCATTCGCCCATCAACGTGGACTCTTACCGAAGCGGATCAGAGCCTACATATTATGATGGCTCCACCTCGACATTATAAGGAACTTGATGCGCTCAATACATATAGCGTACAAAAACTGGAAACTTTCTGTGTGCCTCCTAGGCGAAGAGGTGAAAAGGCGATTCTTTTCTATAAATCTATGGAGACCAAGGTAGAGAAAGAAGTCTGGCATTGGGCTGGTCCCACTCTTGACAAGTTCCAACCCATTCATATGATTAAGATATTATGCAGAGGGATTAAAAGAGCTGTTAAAACGTCAAGGCGTGCCTCTCAAACAAACTGTTCGACATGCCCAATTCTATAAAAAGATTTGGGATATTTCCGGGACTCAACGAAACAAACCCAACGGAAAGATGGAAACAACTGGGCTGGGATATGTTCGGTCTAAAAAATGGGAGTAAATCTACAGCTGCCACACCATAAACAGCTCGAATGGAGAATGTGTTTCTCCAAGCAGCCATGTCGCCGAACGAGGAAAAAGCCCCGCTCGAAGAACTTCAAGTTCGTCACTTGAAGAGCAAATTGACAAGATAATAAGCGAAGCTTGTCAAGCGAGCCGAGACAATCGCAGTCGCGAAATGGCCATATATGAAAAGGACAAGATACGATGTCTCAATAAGCAATCAATGGAAAAAGTAGAGCACGATACTCTTCATCCACGGCCCGCTGTGTACTCTTGCGAAGAAGGAAAATCCCGAAGTAGAGACGAGAATAAGACGACAATCGTAAGCAACGCTCAAAGACAACAAAACAGGTCCAAGACGTCGTTTAATCGAGAAAAAATCGGTTGTAGCCCGTCTCTTATAAAGAAGATGGGTCGGAAATATTTATTTCCTCGAGACAAAACAGAAAAGATCTTCAGCCTTGTCATGAAGCACCAAATGATGACACTTCTGGAGCCTCGTCATCCCGAACAGATAAATAAAGTTCATCATCCGGATTATTGCTTGTATTACCGAGCAATAGGTCACCCACTTTAAGAATATTTCACGTTCAAGAACTAGGTAGAGGACCAATATCAACAGGGCAGATTTATGTTATCCGATAACTGGAGGATAAGCCCGCCATAAAGCACAAGCCAAAAAAGGCATATATCGTCAGGATGGAACCAGATCGACAGCAAAAATGAAAGCGGGCTAGTACATGTCATATGATAACACTCTCAAAAGAGGGATGGAACGAGAATATGATTGATCTCTTCGGATTCTTCGTAAATGAAGACGAAGATGAGATCTCAGAATTCCCACCAACACCAAAAGAGATGGAGGATGGAACACATCCCACGGCGGACAACCTAAGAAAAATCAACTTAGGAATGGAGAATGATCCGAAGCCGACGTTTGTCAGTGAGCTACTGTCCGAAAATTAGGTAGCCACATTAAAAGATGTGCTTATGTAGTACAAAGACCGTTTCTCTTGGAACTATTCTGAAATGCCGGGTTTAGATATAGAGGTAGCGATACACAAACTGGCCATATCGCCAGAGATATAGCTAGTCAAACAGGCGCCAAGAAGGATGCGGCTCGAACTTGAGATGAGTGTCAACGCCGAAATCAAGAAATTAGTCGACTCCGACTTCATCCAAAAAATTCAATATCCCGATTGGATTGCTAATATCGTTCCGGTGATGAAGAAAAATGGGACGGTTAGCATTTGCGTGGACTTTCGGGACCTTAACAAAGCGTGTCCGAAAGATGACTTCCCAGTGCCCATTACCGAGCTGATGATCGATAACACATCCACCCATGAAGTCTTTTCCTTCATGGATAGATCCTCAGGATACAACCAATAAAGATGGATTCTGAAGATCAGAAGCATACCGCCTTTCTGACCCCGTTAGACGTATTCTGTTATAAGGTAATGCCCTTCAGTTTGAAGAACGTCGGAACTGCAAACCAAACAGCCATGACGAAGATATTCAATAACCTCATATATAAGATCGTCGAGTGCTATATCGACGACCTTGTGGTTAAAAGTAAATCTCATGAGGAACGTTGGGGGCATCTAAAAGTCGTGTTCGAGCGTTTTCGGAAGTATAATCTGAAGATGAACCCTCTAAAGTGCGTGTTTGGAGTCTCCTCAGGCGAATTCTTAGGCTTCATCATCCGCCACCGAGGTATCGAAATTGATCCCTCAAAGATCAAGGAAATAATAGAGATGCCATCGCCTAGAACTCTCAAACAACTGCGATATCTCGAAGAAAAACTCGCATACATCTGACGGTTCATAGCCAAGCTCTCCGAAAAATGTCGTCCCTATAGCCATTTGATGAAGAAGGGGACCCCGTTCATCTGGGATCAGAAATGCCAAAATGCATTGGACAAAATCAAACAATACCTGCAAAATCCGTCTGTATTGACCGTTCCGGTTAAAGGAAAGCCTCTTATCCTATATACAACGGCCCTTGAAGATTCTATAGGCGTGCTATGGACACAAGAGACCGATCAAGGAAAGGAGAAAGCTCTGTCCTATCTAAGTCGATTTCTCCTGGGGGCGAAAAGCAATTATTCCCCTATCGAAAAACACTGCTTGGCGCTGATCTTCGCAATAACGAAACTACGCCTTGGCGCATGAGATTCATCTCATATCAAAAGTGGATCCTCTGAAATATCTGGTGTCAAAGGCCATCCTAACGGGAAAGCTTGCCAAATGGGCCCTACTGCTGATAGACTTCTCAATAACATATCGAACCCTCAAAGCGGTGAAAAGATAAACCATCGCCGACTTTCTTGCGGAACATCCGGTACTAACCGATTCTCCCCTAAACTGTGAGTTACCAGATGAACATGCGTGCGACGCGGTCGAGAAGAAGAAAAAAGAAAATGAGTCTCGATGAGAGCTCTACTTCGATGGAGCGTCTTCTATGATGCAGTGAAAGAAGAACACTCATATAATCAAAACCGGGGTAGGTCTTATCTTCGTGACCCCGCAAGGTGGAATATTGCGTTACTCCCTCCTTGACGGAACCCAGGACTAATAATAAAGCGAAATATGAAGTTTTGATAGCCGGTCTGGAGATCTCTATTGACATGAGAATCGAGAAACTCCTCATATATAGAGATTCTCAGCTGATCGTTAGTCAAGTAAATGGTGACTATCAGACATGCAAGCCAGAACTAATAAAGTATGGCGAAAGAGTGCAGCAGCTACTGAACCAAATCCCTTCTTATCTAAGTCCACGTTACCCGTCCCCGGTTCTTTGGGGTTGTGGAAATGATGAAAAACGATTTTTTCGGTGGAGGTAACATGGACTCTAAAAACGGATCTTTGCTAAACAAACTATCTAACAACCTAACTAAGAGTTTAACTACTATGTTAGAGGTTATACCTAAACTTGAACTCCTTCTCTTCGACTCCTTGTGGTGGTCGGATCACCCTCACCTCGTCGTCTCCTTGTGCCGAAGATGGATCCACCCGAAAGCTTCTACCTTTGGCTCCAACCTCAATCTAGAGGAAACTAAAATCCTTGGCTTACTAGACCTTGGACCTTAGGATGACTAGAGAAGTGTTTTAGGGTTTTATCTCCAAGGCAAATGGTTCTCAACACATGAGATATTTTTGCCTTGAGCTAGAGGAAGAGGGAGAGCAAGAGGAAGAGGAGAGAGCTTGGATGATGAGAGAGAATGAGAATGATAAAATGAGAAAGACTTTTTCCACCCTTGCTCTCATAATCTAAAATAATCATAACAAATATTAATAATTGAGTATTATGTGATGGTTGTTATCATATCAAATGGCAATATCATTTCATGCATTAAATGCAATTTATGAACAAAACAAGCAAGCAAAGGTCAATGCCATGAAATGATAGCCATTGTCATGATGATGGTCAACAAGTCCAACCTAGTCAACCGGTCAACAAAGTCAACAAGTCAACAAAGTCAACCTTTCAACCCAACCATGGCACAATAATACTTAATTAATATTATTATTAATCATATTTCTAATTCTCATTAGGGTTTAGCAAAAGTCAACAGTCAACAACCCTAATGAGAATCCTCTGCCTCTGTCTCTGTCAACCGTGCATACACACCCGCATCTGCGTTCCGAGGAACACGAATACAAACGAGATAAAACCAATCCCAAAATGTATACTAGGATCTGGCTTAAACCAAAGCCCGCTAGTAATAACTGCCCGGACACTAAACGTGCACTAGTGCGCGGATGTGACCGAACCCTGTCGCAAAACCATGCGACCTCTACTCTTTTGCCTAAAGGCGGATAGCTCTCTGTGTGGGACTCTAAAGACTCGACACTACGCTGGCAGTGGGTTTAACTACAGACCGCAAGTGGCACTAGCTGTGCGTAACGGCCCCCAGGTAGATGCCGATAAGAAGACTGACGAGGTGAAACCCATCTGAACTCCTACTGAGCCTGAATGTGACAATCTCCGTACAGTCCGGTCTATTCGTCTGAGAATATCGCATGGCGGGCCTAGGGGGCGGTAAACGTCAGTCCCCTAATAGCGGTACAAGTCATGTCGGAGTGTAGCCCAGAACACCCTGAGATAATACTGGAAACCTACCAGTATATCTCGCATGCCCTGACCAGGGACGACTATATGTAATAGCTCTCCATGACACAGTGCGATATCAACTCCCAATACCGGGAGAGACGAATCCTGTCTAACCGTCACTGCCTCCAAGTGCTTCAGGACTGCACCCAACTACTACCTGTTTGCACGACTCCTTTGAGCCGTGGTAGGGTAGTAATCAAAGTACAGTGGAAACACACTCGAGGCGAAGTGACAGTGTCAAGTTAGCGGACTAAGCTGTACTCATGTCACCTGGGAACTGATAACTGACGATAGGTATAGTACCAACCAACAGTTCCCGACGAGTCCTGTCCAGTGTACTCGCAACCTAACGAGCACCCGCATACTATCTCAAGTACGACGTACTGACGGCTGTGGGACAGACCGTTTCCCCTGCTGGGATGAGAAGCGCATACGCTAGTCTACTCCGGAGTATCGATGCCCTGTCTCGATAGTCCTACGACTAGGGACCTGTATAAGGATGTGCTTGTGGATTATCCAGCCGCCACGAGTGTGACTGCCATCACAACGCTGGTAATCAAGCAAAGATCCTAAGGGCTCCACTAATGTGTATAGGTGATATACTAAAATAAACACATGTACACATTAAAGTAGAAACAAACCAAGTAGCATACTACCATTTTAAGCAAGATTGTCTATACAACTGTGAATATCCCAAGCTTCCATCAAGTAATATACAAACTAGTATGATACAGTAATGGCCTCTAGGGCATATACACTAACATCTTATACCCTGGAAAGCATACCGCGAGCGGAAAACAGTAAGGCGGATGCGTTAACCAAGTTAGCTAAAAAATTGGCCGACGAAGACCTCGATGACATAAGGATCATTGTTCAAAGTCACAGGATTCTGGTGCCAGCAGATATACTTTCGAAAGATCTGATAGAACTATCCGAGAAAAAAGAAACGACCGAACGAGAAGTTCTCCAAATAGAGAATGAAAAAGAGGTCGAGGACTAGAGAGAAGCTTTTATAGGCTACTTTAAGTCCCAACTAACACCCAAAGATGCGTTGTCTAGACATCAGCTCATGAAACGAGCTCTGTCATTCACCTTCGTCAATGATACTCTATACAAGAGATCCTTCGACTTCGTATGGTTAAGATGCATAGGGCCGAAGGAAGCAAGGAAAGTCATCCAAGAAGTACACGATGGAATTTGCAGCTTTCATCAAGCAGGACCAAAAATGAAACCGAAGATAAAAAAGAATAGGCTATTATTGGCCCACGATTATTCAGAACTGCCTCGAATATGCGAAGCAGTGTCACTTGTGCCAAATACACGGAGACTTCATATATCAACATCCAAATCCGTTGCATCCAACGGTAGCCAGATGGCTGTTTGAGATGTGAGAAACGAATATAATTGGCCCTATCGAACCAGCGTCATCCAGAAAACATCGGTTTATATTAGCATCACCCGACTACTTCTCTAAGTGAGCAGAAATAGTACCGTTAAAAGAGGTGAAGACGGAGAATATCCTTCACTTTTTCAAAACTCATGTCATTTATCGGTTCGGAACTCCGCGACGGATAATTTCGAATAATGGACCAGCCTATAGAAGTCACAAAATAAGCCGTTTTGCACAGCAACACAAAATAGACTGGAGATACTCCTCGGTCTATAATTTTCGGGCTAATGGTCTACCTGAAGCATTCACCAAAACCTTGACCAACATTATAAAAAAGACGGTGTCCAGAAATAAAAAGGACTGGCATAAGAGGTTGCATGAACCTTTTTGGGCATACCGAACAACGTTCAAGACAACCACAAATACAACACTATATGTATTGGTATTCGGCACTGAAGCAGTACCCCCACAGGAGATAGAACTCCTTTCATTACGAGTGGCAGTTTAATATGAGCTAACGGATGAAGAAAATGCCCATCTTAAACTCGAAAAGCTCAATGCTCTCGACGAAACCCGTCTTATAGCACAACAAATTCTAGAGGCTTATAAGGCAAGAATGGCATGGTTATATGAAAGACTAACCATGCCGAGAACATTTCGCCAAGACGAACTCATACCGGCTGTCAAAAGACCTATGATTCCCGATCGTGCAAAACGGAGGAAGTTCGAGCCAAACTATGAAGGCCCGTACATCATAGATAAGGTCTACCAAGGTGGATCTTACCTGCTCATGGATATGCATGGCGAAATGCCATTTCGGACAATAAACGGCTGATTCCTCAAAAAGTACCATACTTGAAGAATCGCGACTTAGGTCAATGATAAATGACGACGCTTGTGTCCGCTCGCTATCTTCCTGAATCAAAACTATGAAAGTGGTACCAAATGATATGCGTCCCATTATGTGTGCCATGGTCCACTACGTTCTTAAACTGGTATCGGACCGAAATGTTCTTAAACTATAATTTCGTCCTGAACACGGGAATGTTGGACCGAAACGTCCTTAAAACTAATACTCTTCATGATATACATGATGATGGACCGTAATGTCCTTAAACTAATATGTTACCCTACGGTGGATCTCCATATCGACCACCATATATAATCCACGGGCACAAAAAATATGACCCCATACTATGTTCTCATGGACCGAAACGTCTCTAAACTAACGGTGGACCGTAATGTCCTTAAACTAATATATTGCCCTATGGCGGGTCTCCATATCGAGCACCATATACAATCTATGGGCATAAAACGACTCATATCTCTCCCAGGCCCCATATGATGCGGTCCTTCGAAAAATACCGTGAACTATAGCTGATAGTGCATTACCTTACAGGCCGCATGTCTTCTCAAGCGACGTAATTTTTTTTTAAAAAAAATTATGTCCACAAGCGAAATGGGTACGGATGAAAATCCGAAAGGACGCCGTGAGTAAAAACAGCAGGGCTACCGGCGGGCTTGTGAAAACCCGAAAGGACACGAACTCGTTAAAAGAAAAGAAACATGCACTTGCGAAGTCCTCTCGACTTTGTAAGGAGAAAACACTTGCGTGAGATCCCTACGACTCACAAAAGAGCACCACACTTAGGAATCCATACGATTTCTAAGGAGAAAATACACTTACGAGATTCTCACGACTCGTAAGGAGAATATACCCTCTGGAAGACCCACACGGCTTATGGAATTCAAAATCCTTAAGTTATAGGGATCTAAACATGTTCTTAAGCCATCATGACCCCATAAAATTTATGCCTTACAAGTGGTCCAATATCGACCCTTATATATAATCAACGGACGTAAATAAATATATTCTCAACCAAGTCCCACCAAAAACGAAAAATATTGCTCAATATGGTGAACGACACTTGCGAATCCCTGCGACTTGCAAAGAGAAAATACTCTTGTAAGATCCTTACGACTTGCAAGAGAAAATCCACTTAGGAGTCCGCATGACCCCTAAAGAGAAACTACACCTGCGAGATTCTCTCGACTCGAAGGGAGAAATACCTTTATGAGACTCTTACGGCTCATAAAGTCGAAAAAGCCTTTAGCTAGCATGGATCTAAACCTGTTACCTAAGTCACCATTGGCTGAAATTGACAATGACATATGATGAGGTGCTTCTGGCAATATTCCAGTCATAGCAATACTGATGCCAAATAAGGTATTATCATACCAAGTATTCGACTCATAACAAAATTGATAGGGCAACTCGCAATAAAAAGTAGCGAGTAAAATAAAAAAATGGTCTAAATGATTGGGCACCGCGAATAAAATAGCCGAAATGGTTGGGCAATCGCAACTTTCGTGATATAAAAAACTGAAAAGATAGTGCATCGCGGAAATATAAAAAAACTTACAACAAAATAAAAAAAAATTGCCCTGCAAGTAGGTCCATACCGACTCTTGTATATAATCCATGGGCACAAATGAAAGAAAGGGAACCATATTTTCCCACCATGTTTCGTCAAAAAAAGAACTAAGTCTTGATGGTACATCTATAGCCGAGAGACTATCTCGACGTTTCTCCTCATTTCAACATGATGCAGGCGGAACGGTCAAATAAAATCGGAGTAATGGCATATTCCTACCTCCAGATCTTGATGGCGATATATACGGCCTAGAAGTCATATAGATGTCTGCCCTATTTCAGCAAAGAATTGGCACGACATCATTAAAGCAAAAGTAAAGCGACGGTATATGCTTAGCTTTGGGTCTTGATGACAAGCCTAAACACCATTAAATGTCATCCCCCTAGATGGGCACGATTATGCCTCAACGAGGCTCCAAATCGAGCCTAATATCAAGTAAAACGCCACGGCAACACCTAACGCTGAATCTTCTGAGGGTAATTCGGATATTCCAACCTAAGAAGACTACTTGAAGATGTCTTGTTCAGTCTCAGAAAGGATCAGAGACATGACAAATGCGTGGCTACTCGAGCCGCAACTCAAGGAATTGCATATCGAGAAAATATCAGTCAACGCGACGGTGCAATGGACTTAACCTAGTACCACAAACCTAATGGACTCCTATCAAAAAATGGGTTATCTATATTTAACGTTAGGACAAGTTTGCCCACAAGCCTAAGGGAAGGGTAAACTAAACACTCCGAAACGAGTGAGTAAACTAATCGACGCCACTTCAAGACAATCAAGGAACAGAGAGGTGTAAATATGAAAAGAAATATCTTTTATTCATAAATAAAAATGGTTAAAAAGATACAATCTGCACAAAAAACGTGAGGAATACAATAAAGAAAAAAGTCTAAGACGGCGGATTATTCAACAGGTCAACCAATCATCGCTCTTCCGTTGAACCTTCGCCTCGAGCTCTATCAGCGCAGCAAGCTGAGCCCCTGCTTGTTTGTGTTGTTCTTGATACGAGACGAATCGGCGCTCGAGCTCTTCCTCGGCAGTTCTGTGACCTTTCACCATTTCCTTCATAAAGTTAACGGCCCTATCAAGAGCCATCACTTCCGTCACGACTTATTGCAGAGCTTGCCAGATCTCATAAGCCCGGGTGGCATTAGTCGCAAGTTGAGCTTGAAGGTTTTCCAAGGCCTTCAAAGCTAACTCTCTCTCTCTTTGAAAATTTCCAGGTCAGCCTCTTCATGCAAGACCGGAGATTGGCGCCACATCTTTCAATCCATTCGTTCAACCTGGCATTCAGAGATGAGATGTACGAGGGAATGCATTTGCGTTCAAGCTCATGAAGGATGGCTTCCACTCGCCGACAATATTCAACCCAAATACGCACTGGCACCTCTTTATGATAGGTGGTAAGGACAGATAAAGAAGCGTTAACTTCGGCAGTGAAGTCCTCAACATGAAGGAAGTACCAGTGTGAAGGTTTTCAATGAGATTGGCCAACGAGCATAGGCCGTTCCTCGCCATCCTCTCAAACATACGTCTTGTGTAAAGACCCTCGGGCATACGTACATGAGACTCAAACGGGGTCGGGGCCGGCGGAGCTGTGTCAAAATAAGGAAAACATAAAAAGGTTGGACGCATCTTCAAGATGGGGGATAAACAAGAGAGTACGACTAAGGTGTCACTCACCAACGATCATAAGGGGCAGATCCGGGAGATCCTCATCCAAAACCTCGACTTCGTCGTCAGTCTGCAAAACTGGAGTTAAACGAACGTGTCAGTATCGCTTCGTAAGGAATATAAAAAAAGGATACCGACAATGTCCAAAAGAAAGGATGATACACTGGGGAAGTATCACATGTGGAGCTGCCATACCAAATAGACGTGAAAAGGTCTCTTTCGGAGAACGATCCAAAATGGAAGAAGTCAGCTCCCACAACTCTGAAAACACCATAAGAGAGACCGTCAGGGATACTGAAAGACCGTCAAGCGAAAGGAAGTAAGATGCAAGATTAACTTCGATGCTCCTCACTCTGGGCCAAAGAGGCAGCAGCGACAAGAACGTCCTCTATATCTTCTGGCACATCACCAATGATATTTGCAGAGTTTGTTGATGGCCCAAGAGCTTCATCCGAAGGAATCAAAGCCATTGCAGAAGTTTCCAGGACACGTTGTGGGCTCGAAACCACGCCTGCCACAGAAGTCCCTGCAAAAGAAAAGGAGAATGTAAGGATGAGAACAATATAAGCTATCTGCTCAAGAACATGAAAAGATATATACCGATGCGCCAAGGAGCCTGAAGTATAGCTTTCTTAAGTCGCTGCTCTTTTCTTGTTAGCCTTGCTTGCCGGGATTCAATTGAAGAAAGAGTTTTACCTGCTTTCTGAGTAGGTTCATCTTCAGAAGCGGCTGATACTGGTTGTTCCAGAGCCCTTTCCTCTGCCGGTGTTAAAGGGGCTACCGGTTACGCAGCAGAGGGCAGATCAACGTCTTGGAAAACGACACGAGCAAGGCGTCCCCTCTGCGGGCGGCGCATGTCCTGGGTCTCATCCTGCGACCTTCTGAGGGCTTCAGCAAGCTGAACAGCCTCCTCGGCGGACGTGTCTGGAAAAAAATGCCATCGTATGGTTCATGCGCAAGCACACCGTCGCCATCAGGAGCACGAGACTCGGGCTCGAGCAATACATCAATCAAACGCACAACGGGCTTCTTTTTCTTTTTGGGGCCTGAGCTAATGCTTGCAGAGGAACGTTTCCCCCTCAGCATCTTCGGACGGCATTGCCCAATCTCAGTTTCAACATCCGACTCGGATAACACCACGGCCTTTGCGGTGCGTAGAGTCTCTATATCAGGTTCAATGCGAACTGGTATACCTGCAGCACGAAGGGCCGTCACCAATGGAGAAGCCTTCAGAATAACCGCCGCACCACTTTCCCTTAGAGATGGACGGACGATCGATCGCGGTCGTAGCGGGACATCAACGGCACGGGTAGGCACGGGGACCCTATGCTCGAGAAGCACCCATCTTTTTTTCATGATGATTGGACCTACCTTATGCTGATACCAGCCTTTGTAAGGACCCAAAGGTCTTGGTAGATAATCTAGCTCGGGATCATAAAATGAGAACCGGTATTCAGACGCATATAGTGGTAAATAACATCATGGGTAGTCTCCAGCGAAGCAGAGGGCTCAACTAAAAATGCCTCGAGGGTACGCCTTGATCAAAACCTAACTGTTGGGCAAAATGGTGTGGGTTGTATCGCATGAATAGGACGGCGGCATCCAACCGAAATACCAAATAGCTAGGTCTGATCGAGTAGAGATGCATGATCTTCTTATACTTTAAAGTCGGCGCTTCCTTCTTCAGCACGTCATATAGTTGCTGGGTGGCCTAGGTTGGCACAGAAAGAACTCGATCAGTGAAAACTATACCGCCTTCATTTGAGTACAGACAGAGTAGCATGTGCAAAGCCCCTAATTGTGTCGGATCGGGAGCAGAAGCATCAACTAGCTTTATAATTCGCGGGAAAGTTAGGTTTCGTAAAAATTAGTCTTTTGGTGCACAGCAAAGGCACCTAACACGTACATCTCAATCCAAGACGTGAAGTAATGGAGAGTTCACAGGGTCCACGCCCGGATTCGAAGTATTAGCAGCAGTGCTCAGGCCATGATACAAGTGAGATAACCCTGCAATGCCAATAGCTAGACGTGCTCCCTCGGCTATGCGGTGCGCAGGGTAGAAGACATAGGCCCTCATAAAATAGCGATGCATAGGCATCGCGAACCAACTGAGCCAAAGACTGATGAAACCTATAAAGAACGTTTCCTCGTCTATGCTAGTAGCAGCAATATCCTTAAAAGCAATGGCTGGTGTGTTCAGAATATAGAACCGCGGCAAATCCTCCTCATTGGCCGGTAGTTTCTCCAAGTCAAACCCAAAGGGATCTTCAATCCTCACAAATTTTGGGGCCTTCTTAGATAGGATATCGGCACAAAGGAAGCGAGCGATGAAATCTCCAAAGCTGACTCCTTGCCCTCCGGATGCCACAAATATGCTCTCATAGATGTTCAAAGCCTTGATCAGGCCTGGATATTTGTGTCGAACAACGTTCTCAGTTGATAGGCCATCCCGCATAGATAGCGCTGTGGGAAAAATATACTCGTCTGGGGTAGTAACTCCTCGTAATGCTCCCCCTGATCAACAGTCCGGATACTTCCCGGAACTCTTCCAGCGAAATGGAAACCTCTCGGTCCCCCAATAGAAATGTATGGGTAGAGAGATTTTATTGGTTTACAAAAGTCTTAATCCACCAGACATGGGGAGCATAGTAATAAAACAGTGAATCATACACTGCCTGGTACAAGCCAACCTTCTGTAACCGCGATCGTTGGGCAAAGAGAATGTAGCGAGCCTAATGGAGGTAGCCCACTAGATACCGTGGGGTGACATCTATCTTATAGACCTGCCCACAGGGTCGACCTTCGTCTTGGCATATCCGGCGCCCTAGATGTCAATGGCCTCCGGAGTTTGGTTAAGTATCCCCGCTGATGATGGATCAAGCCGGCCTTCAGGGGTCCTGTTGACCGCTTCCATTGCGTAAGCAGTACGCGGACGCTCTGTATCCTGAATTGAGCGGATAGGCTTTGATGGTTCCCCACAGGTGAAGCAATGGCAGCCCCTTATAATGTGACCGTACCATGTCCTCCATTAGAGAAGGCTTTCTTCATTCCTGTCATGTCTCTTGATCATAACCATCACTTCCTCATCTGAAGGTGACTGCGGGAAAACGACTTCTGAGCGGGTCTAGGAGAATAAAGGAATTGAAGCCATTGTACCTAAAAGGGGGGGACAAAACAATCATCAATAAAAGGACTTGAGTTTATTTTGTGGGGCTACTAGCTCCAAAGCTAGTGGACCCCACGAAATCAAAGTGGCGGCTCACTAATGATGGAACATGTGCCCATTGTGGGGAATCAAAAAGGATTCTTATTAAGCAGATAGACTTAAACTCCTAATATCCCAAAAAGTAGGTCCCTTTTAATAAAATTTTTCAAATCCAGAGATAGTGATTAAAACCCTAAAGAAGAAAATACATATATTCAAGAACTGCAAAAGAAAATTAATGGAATGAAATTCCTAAAATTCCTAATAAGGGAAGCTTTCAAAACGTCAAATCAGAGCTAAGCACTGTAAACAAGAAGATAATAATAAGATTAAATCCTAGAGCTTCCATATTGGGAAACTCGTGGGTTGAACAATGGAATTAACTTCCAGAAAATCCCCAAAATATCATGATTGGCAACTGGGTAAATCCCTGAGAAGAAAATCAATGATAAACTCAAGAATGCCCATCAATTAGAACCCTTGATCCGGACATCAAGATCTGCGATCTACATAAAAAGAGTTTTTATAAGATCTCCAAGAGATCGGTTCAAGAACAAGAGCCAAACTCTGTCAAATATGTTAATGGATTTAAAATCCGATAATTTCCAAAATATGTTTAGAGCTAAGCTCTGTTCATGATCCTTACCAAAAAATTTGGCAGAACCGACTTTGTTTGAAAGGATTTTTAAGGGCAGAGATCTAAGCTCTGAGCAAGAATTAAATTTTCAAAAATAAGAAAACTCAATGAGAAAGACAAAGAAACAATAGTCCCTTCAGAGCCAAAGGCTCCATTTATAGGGCATGATGGGATCGGTTCAGATTCCCCATATCCCGAAGCGAATTAGACGGCTGTGAAGCTGATACTATTGCACTCACATGTAAAGCACGTGAGAGCAACGTTGGGGAGAATTTGTTTCTTTATAAAAAAAAGAAGAGAAGAGGAAAAGAAACGAAGCCCTCTCTGTGCAAAGTACATGAGCGCTCACATGGTTTGCAAAGCATGTGACCGCTAGTATCAAAGAGGATTAAATCCTATGAAATAGCTTTCCATGTGCAAAGCACGTGAGCGCTCACATGCAAAACATGTGACATCAGACTTCAGTAAGGGTTAAACCATGGGTAACTAAAGCCTTACGTGTTAAACACGAGAGCGCTCGCATGCAAAGCATGTGAGCGCTGAATATGAATAAATTAAATACCAAACTGGCCCCACGTGTTAAACACGTGAGCGCTTAGGTGCAACGCACATGAGCGCATTTGTTTGAAGCGCTAGCTTCAGATAGAATTAAATTCTATCCGGGGAAATATTTTTCCTTGATCTTCCTAAGATTAGAAAGATTTTCTCTATTAAACAGAGAACCTTTGGATTTAAAATCCACCGGTGATTATAATATCACCGACCAAATCAAAAGATAAAATCAAATTCGTTGTAAGGAAAATATTTTCCTGATCATATTAAAACTAACAGAAAATATTTTCTGTTAAGCAGAAATCCACTGGATCAAAAATCCAACGGTGGACAAAATTTCTCGAGTGATTTTTGAAATCAATTAAATCAATTGAGATCTCTCAATAAGAGATTTTCTCAAACTAGCCAACGGTTTTTGTTCACCTATATAAATGACCCAAGACTTCAAGTCTCATAGACAGAAAACCCTTTATAAGTTTCTGCAAAAAAAAGAGAATCAACTCCACAACAGAGAATTTAATTCTCTTTTCGAAAGAAGAACATCTTCTTACTCCTTTCAAACCCTAGGTAAAGAAATTAGAGAGATCAAAATATCTTCTTTACCTACCATATATATATATATAAAGGTTTAATCCTCTAAAAACGAACTTAGTTCTTTCTCTGGATCTGAGATCCATAAGATAAGTCTCCCACAAGTTGATAATTTAATTCTCATCGAGAAAATCTTGTTCTTGAGAATCAGAGATTCAGGGGAGAACAAGATTGAAAAGAACAATGGAAGAAAGAACATAAAAAAGATGGAGTTTATACTTCAGGAACTTGGTTCTTTTATAATAAAGAACTTAGTTCTTAAAGAACCTGATCCCAGATTCTCAAAATAGTAATTTTGGTGATCGTTAATGGTCAAAATACCATTAACAAAAATTTAACTTCTCTAAAAAATACACAAGCAGAGATTAAATCTCTAAGTACACAGCGCCTCACGTGCTATCCGCGTGAGCGCTCCAAAGAAATAATGAAGGAAACACCCCACATGACATCCGTGTGAGCGCTCCAAAGGCCCATGTGAAGCACGCGCCTCACGTATCATACGTGTGAGCACCCATAAGCAAAGACTCGATGCCTCACGTGTCATACATGTGAGCATTTTAAAAATACCAAAGCTTGAGCGTCTCACGTGATACTTACGTGAGCGCCAGAGCCTGAGCGTCCCACATGATATACACGTGAGCGCCAAAGCATAATTTGAATATTATATCCACAATCTAAATGACTAAGTGCTTAGCACTAATAGGGCAACGCCCAAGCCTGAATGTCTCACGTCATATACACGTGAGTCTCATAAACTGAGTGCTTAGCACTGAGCGAGCAATATAAAGCCCAAAAGGGGCTAGGTTTTTCTGAAGTTAAACTTCCGTGATTATAAATTAGATGACCCCATATGCTTACCATGACCAAGCCCATATGCTCACCCTTATGAAGCTGATCTTAATAAGATCAATGATCTTTAACTGTATGTCTGAGTTGATCTTAGTCTAATATAAGACTAACGTATTTTTAGCCCATACGCTCGTATATTTAAGTCGATCTTAATCTAAAGCAAGATTAACGATTTTTAAACCTCTGAATTGATGGAACATATGACCTAAGTTCAAACTCAGATTTAATATATATATATATATATATATATATATTTGGACTAATTCGCGCCCTATGGGTGACGACATAAACTAGTCTCTGTATACAATCCACAGTCAACCATGATAAACAAAATATAACACGACATGAAGTGACCTACCGGAGCAGGTGAAAGTGGTTATCGCAATGCGATAACGTAATTAACTGCAATGGTTTGCGCCTACAGGGAAGAACGACCCCACAATTAAAACCCCCTCAAAGAGGGGGAATCTGATAACTCACGCTACAACGGTTGTATCTGTCCAAACCTCCGATGTACGGTGCCACAAATCAACTTGGTATATTTGGAGAGATGGACAAATATGTTCCAAATAGCATCTGCCCCGTATTCAGGCAAGACGACCTATCCCGGTTCCTCTCCGTTTTCGGCGGTAAACAATATCAGATTCAGTCAAATATGCATGGTGATGGTGTTTGGCATTCTCCATCCAGACTATAAAGTGGAAATAGTTTTCATCATCAAAACGTGATATTAAAGCTGATATTTGGTTCACTAGCTATAATGAAAATTAGTTGTCTTTCCAACTGCTCTATTGAAAGATCGATGGAATAGTCATCGCCATATACAGAGTGTGCATATTTTTTTCCAAGATCAAAGATGGAGTTTGGTGGTGGATGCCAGTGGTGCCTTAACATTGTCTACATTTACTTCCTCTTATTCTGTGTACTTTAGAGCATTCTCAGAAGAAGCTTTCCTTCGTTGTGTCTCATGGACCCTAGGAGGTAGTTTTCATAAATTGGTCAAAGGGCGGCAAAAGAGTCCAATACTAAATATTATAATCATTGGCAAAGAGTAGTTTCTTATGATTTAGAAAATATAATGTACATGTAAGTTCAAGGTGTTTTCTAATAATTAACCCTAACTCCTATTAAAAATTTCCCTTCTTAAGATCTTAGACATATTTTTGAAGCAAAAAAAACCAATATACATAGAACATTACAAATCCCTGGTGTGCTACCTTCACATAATCCGCAAGAAATAAAGGACTCATAAGCCTTCGGCGTGTGGCCCAAGTCTCCCCTCCCAAAGAAAATAAACTTCCACCCAATAGATTGTGAACTACCGGATGATGTATGGATTGTCCAAACTTGCGTGGGTTGCTAGTCACCTCTTTGATCAATTTTGGGTCTGTGATTGAGAGCCGCGGGGAACGACCATACCAATACACCAAGGCGCTTCCTGCAAAATTCGATGATCCGTTTTATTAAATTTTCTTCAAAATTATGCAAAAAGAATACCACTAAAGCTTATTCAAAATCGAGTTGTCGGAATTGACTATCCATGCTCATATTTTATTTAAACATAATTTTATTTGAGGCTTAATTCCCAAAAACTACCAAAAACTTAGCGGATGTGGCAATTAACTATCAAATTCTTTAAAAATTACAAAACACTACCAAGTGTGTGGAAACTTGTACAATTACTAAACAATAAACTACCAAGCTTGTTTGGTAAATGTTCAATAGACTTCCAAACAATGTTCAATAAACTACCAAACTTGTCTACTAAATATTCATTACGCTACCGATCTAGTTTAAAAAAGTTTAAGAATATCCATACTCTTTGGTAGTTTTTGTATTTTTCAAAGAATTTGGTAGTTATTTGGTATAACCCCTAAGTTTTTGGTAGTTTTTCAGAATTAAGCCTTTATTTAATTATATCTAAAGTGCGAACAACTTCCAATATTTAAGCATCCAATGTGTTTCCTTTTCATTAATAGAGAAGATTGCCAAGATATTGAACCTATTCCAATTCATACAGCTCAGACTCACATCGCGGGGAAAATATAAATAAGAGAACATGTCACTAAAGCAGCAATAACAAAACACAAATAAGCAATGGATGGAGGCTTATATATGTCAATCTCTGACTTGAGAATATAAAGCTATTCATGCTAAAACAAGTGCTCATATATAAACTGCTACAAGAAATGAGCTTGTTACCATATTTCTGCTTCCAAATAGGAAGGTGGGGGAATGCAAGTTGAAGGGTGTGATGATGGGGATTAGTTTCGCTTGGTGGGGGTGGAGGTGGTGCTCTACTAGCCTTTGCATAAATTTTGGCCAAGTCAACTAAGCTTCCAATGATAGGCCTAAATGGAGGTCCTCCTATTCCTTGATCAAGGAAATACTTCTGAATCTTCTTAGGCTTCCACCAAAACAGGATCACTAGCTCTTGGATCAAGTACATCACAAGTAATAGCAAGCCATAAAGCACAAGGACCAGCATTTCCATCTCTCTAGTCTCTACCTCTCCTCGAAAGCCAATGCGCTAGCAGTTTACATTTTAATATTAGAGATGATAACTTCAATCCGAGGAGGGATGATTTTAAAAAAAAACAAGAGCAGTATAAGTGCAGGTAAAATATCTTGAAGGGCTCCACAAATGATTTTACAAGAGAATCCCTCCAACTATACAATCATGGCATCATTGTCATATGCATCACCAGCCCTATATTTTATTGCCACGTGCATCACGAGAGCTATATTTTATTTTATTGCCATGTGCATCACCAGAGCTATATTTTATTTTCATGATATCTTTTTTCTTTCCTTTTTTTTCTTTTTTGAACTGAAAAGAAAATAAATATAAAAAAAAAATTAACCGCATGAGTTACCCTGGAACACTAACGCGTAACGCGCGTGGCTAACTGTATAGTGTTTTCTGTGAAATGATATATTGATACCAGTATTATACATCTACGATGCTCATATAAATATTAAGAAGATAACTAACATGCGAAGGGAAAAAACACTACACCCATTTTATTGACATTATTAAGCATTAGAAGAAATAGAATTATTTATGTTCTCTGTAAAGGAAAAAATAAAGGGAAATACCAATGAACAGGTTAAAGAAAAATATAACCGAATCGCAACAAAAGAAAAGAAATGGGAATTAAAAACCGAACACTCTCTTTTTTTCTTGTTATTTTTCCCCTTCTCTATCCCCATTATTGTTGTGGATTCTTTCAAAAAAATGAAATCGATCTCTTGCCTATGGCGATAGACGATAATTTAATCGACGCTAAATTTCCTTCGCCGGAGATCTCGATGGCATAAGAGACAGTGGAGAATAAAACTGATTGATGCTTCAACCGCTCGACTGACATAATAAAATAATAAGAGGTTTTTACAGAAAATTTTATTAAAAAAAGGGGAAAATGAGTCTAACTCCAAAGCTTAGAAAAGTAATAGTTTTATATCTCTAGCCCAAAAAGTAACAGGTTTAGATCACTATAACACATTTACTATTCTTTATGCCAACACTGACCTTTCAGGTAAATTACTATATTTACCTTTTAAAGAGCTACATATATCTTTTAAGCTGTTACATTTATCTTCTAAAGTGCAACATTTATATTGAAATAGGTCAAATGTAATAGATATAGTAATTTTACTAAAAAAATGTAACAGTTTCATATCAAATGTAGTATTTTAACACAAATATAGTATTTTATAACATAAATGCAATACTTTGAAAAATAACTATAATACTTTAAAAGGTAAATGTAGCAGTTTTCATGTCAAATGTGGTATTTTAACACAAATGTAATACTTTATAATATAAATGTAGTATTTTGAAATATAACTATAGTATTTTAAAAGGTAAATGTAGTGGTTTAACTAAAAGGGCAGTGTTGGAATAAAAAATAGTAAATATAGTAAAGAGACCTAAACCTATTACTTTTGGAGCCAGGGACCTAAACCCATTGCTTTTCTAAACTAGGGAGTATGTAATGCCTTAAAACGATCGTACGGTATTTAATTGTAGTAATAAATATTCTGGTTATTATTATTATTATTATTGATATATGGTGTATTATGAAGTGGATTATATTGCCCGTTAGATTTTATTATTACTGGGTTTAGTAAATTTACTTGAGTTATATTATCATGGGCTTTATTCTTGGTAATTATTGGGTCACGGTAGTTTATTAGGGTTGAAAATATTTTAATTGGTATAAGATATTGGGTTTTAATTAATTTGAAAAAATATTTTTACCTTATCTCTATTCCTATTCATGTGATAAGAGATCCTTATGTATCCAGCCCATATACATGCCTATAGTATTTAAACCTTAAGTATTCAGACAAATCCATACTTCTATATTTCTTCATCATAAAACTCTAGCCTCCATCTCTCCCTACCTCCATCAAACCGAAACCCTAACCCTAGTCCAAGCCGTGCACCGTCGTCGTCGTCACGCCGTGGTTTTCACCATCATCGCTAGCGTCTTCTTCTTCTTGGCGACATCGTCTTCTTCCTCTCGTTTGTGCCATCGATAAAGAACCTATCAAATCGAGAAATCGTGTACATCGTCGTATCGTGAGATCGTTATTTTGAGGTAAGTATTTAAATGCTTGCTTAACATGCTAGTTGCAGCGAGATCCAATCTTGCTGTAATATTATGATTATGATTATCGTGAAATCAATTAACTTTAAACCCTAAATAATGATAAATCGAGATTTGAATAATGATTATCGATGAATTGAATTTAAATATTGTATGCATAGTCAAACCCTAGAATTTATCGTCCTTATAATTAACTAGTCGCTGTATTATACCTGAATAATTTACATGATCAATACTTGTTTAATTCGTATTGGATAAATTGCTTGAAACCCTAAATTTTAACATCAGATCATCTCAGGAAAATCCCGTGGAGAAATCTATATCAGAATACCAGATGTCTCTAAAATAAATTATAGTAACGAAATTTGAACCACAGACGTCTACCCGAGACGTCTGTCTTACGCATAATTAGAAACCAGATGTCTCCCACAGACATCTGTAGTAGAACATAGGGTAGACTAAATGTCTCCTACAGACGTCTGTTGTTTATAAACTTGTATCAGACATCTGCCACAGATGTCTGATGTTGAATATGCTGAATATAACTATGGACCAAACGTCTCCTCCAGAAGTCTATTGCTGGTTTGAACCTGACATATTAAATTGATTCATGTATACACGATGCATTTCCCGAACACGTTACCTGATCTGGTTATGATATTTTACATGATTGGATTTGCTTATGCTATTCCTATTAATGCTAGTACCTTGATCTTATACGTGATATGATTATGATATTCCTGTCAGTTAACAATTATACACATGTATCCATGAATGATGACATGCAACTTTGCTATCTTATCTTGTTATTATTATCATGTCATCCTTACTTGTAATGTGATGTTTACCAAGATACCAACAATTACATAATATCTTTTGACTCGACCTGTTGTCTTGATAGACTCGACTTGTACATGCGTGTTCATGTGTTAATATTAGGTAAATATTATCTTGATACTTGACATGAACTTAAAAACTTGGGAAAAGGGGAAAACAATAATGGAACCTGAATTATAATTCAAGATTTTATTTCTTTCTAGAGACTGATCAGTTAATACGAGCTACGGACTCCAGAATGGTGATGCTGACATCATTCATCCATCTTGATCTTGCTTTACTGTCCAGCGACACGTCTCGGATTCATCCCCGAGAGTCATGAGATCATGGTCCCGGGCACGTACGTGATACTATTGAGTTATAAGAAGGATTGTATTAATTGCTTTCAAATACATGTAAGATAGATAACTTAGAGACATGACATCTAGGATTTACATGATATGATTGCATTGTTATACCTTGGTTGCTACATCACTTTGTATTGCTATTGCTATGGTTTACTCATATGATACTAGTTTCTTGTATATGACTTAGTACATCACATTTTTGGTTATATTCTTTATTATATTACGTATGACGCTCTGACGCCTGGGTTTTGCATGGCCCAGATCAGTTGGCTTTAGAACAGCAGGACGCAGAGTACTTCATGGAGATTGCCGAGCAGTGAGGACTATTCTCATTGTCTAGTTATTATGTTGTAGGTTTTATTTCTTGTATTGAACTATTTTATCGGATCCTCTTGTGTAAGCCCATAAGGAACAAGTATTTATTGTTCTATTTATTCTTGGATCTTTTGAGACTTGATCATTTATTATTGCTTCTGTTATTCTTGATTATTGGCATTGGACATGTGATATATATATATATATTGTGCTTGATTTATTGCATGACAGGTTTAATGTGATTATGAAAGAATGATTCCTTACCATAGGTAGAATGGTCGGCCGAGTTATGTACAGAATTTTATGTATTTTGGGAAGCGGGGTGTAACATGCTTTTGTTGGTATCAGAGCATAGGTTTAGGCTAGCTGGGCTTGGTTCAATTTGTAGTTGGGTATGGTACCCAATTCATTGACCTTAAACCCCTTGAATTATAAGATCATGTCTTGCCACCTGATTGCCTTGTCATCCAAATTCTTGGATTCCTATTTTATATGAATCTTGTTTCCATTGAATTCCCTGTTTTCGTTGAATCGTGTTTCCGTTATTAATCCTCATCCTTTGTCCTTGATTTCAGAACCATAGGTAGAAACAATCAACCCGCTTCACATGATTACAATTCCGCACTTCTTAGTATCTTACAAGGGATGCTAAAGATTCAACAACGCCAGACAAACTTTGTCCGGTTACAGACTAAAGCATTCCAAGAGAACTTAAGTGCGACCCAGCAAACTGCTACCATCGCCATTGAGTGGGCGGTTAGAGAGAAACAGAGATCCATAGTCAGAGAAGAAGGTAGTCAGCAGCAGGATGCTCCGGCGTGTATAGCGGATCAGGCGCCAACCCGAGTTCCAGTACGGGGGGACATTCCTGTTCGGAGACAGGGAGTAGTTCCCATGAAGCGAGCGGGTGGTTCATCTCAGAGAAAAGGTGTGATCTATACCTATTATCAGCGACCGGGTTATATTCAGAGGAAGTGTCGATGGAAGCCCGGGTAGTGTTTGGTCTGCGGAGCTACTGACCATCAGGTCGGCACCTGTCCGTCAAGGTATCAGTTGAGAAGCGATGCTTGGATAACACCGGTCATACCGCAGGAACAGGCTTTTAAGTAGAGGCAAAACATGTATAGGCCATATCAGGAGTGGGCCCTTACCCTAATGGCAGAGAAAGCTTTGGAAAATGTGGTTACAGGTACCCTATTAGTTTGTAATTTTTCAGCATTAGTTTTATTCGATTCCGGTATATCCCCTTGTTTCTATGTCATCCAAGTTTATCATCACACACTCTATCCTACACACTGCCTTATCTAGCAATTGGGACACATCCACTGGGGATTGGAAAAATTATTTCTAGTAGGGAGTGTTTTGTAGTTGTATATGGTTGGAAGTTGTTCATAGATTTCATGATCATTGATACCGGCTATCATAATATAATCTAGGGGGATGGATTTTCTTGTCACCTTTCACGATCAAAAGGATTACAAAGCAAAGAAGGTAGTTTTCCAAATTCCTATTCATCCGGAATTTGAAATCTTGAGATGCAGTAGATTAGTCGGGTCAGTCGAGTTTAGGGCTAAGCCGACAAATGTAGTTTTATTAGTGATAGAGGCGGACAAAGAGGAAGCATTGTTTGTAGTTTGGGAGTTCATGGCGGCAAACCGGAGATGGTGCTAAGGCTAGAGGTAGGATATGCGATTGACTTAATTCCTGGAGCAACGATATCGTATCATCCGATGGTATCGATGGAAGTAGACGAAGTAAAGAAGCAAGTATCGGAACATTTAGAGGATGGTGTATTTGCGCCATGAGTGCATTCTTAAATCCTTTTTCCTTTGAATTCATTCTTACCTTCTCGGACGGTCATATTTCAACGAAAAGAAAATGAAACTGCAAACATTTCATCTATGATGATCTTATCTTGTAATCCCCTTGATTTCCCTATTGTTTTCTTAAATCTTATTCCATTGACTCTGATAGTAGGGTTTGGATGACTTAGATGGAGTTATGTGATTGTAATTATATACCGCGATATGGTTATAATGCGGTACTCTGCTTAAGTAATGGAGAGTCCTACTCTTGATTCATTTTCCTTGACTTAAATTTCAGTATACTATCTTGTTTTTCCTCTCTATTCAAATTCTTTCAAATCTGTATCTTATCTTGAACCTTGAATCTAATAACCACGTTATCTCTATCTTGTCCAGTAGAGAAAAAATCTTTCCGGATGTCGAAGAGAAGAAAATTATACTTCAGACATGGAAGCAAGAGAAACCGTATGTCTATTTGAGCAAATGGGGGTTTAGACTCGACGAAGTGAAGTTATTGGGTTATGTCATATCAGGTGATGGAATTACAGTGAACCCGGAGAAGATTGTGGCAACTTGAGATTGGTTGAGTCTGAGGAAACATGAAAATAAGAATAAGTTGGACTCACTGGTGATTGTCGGAGGTTCGTTCAAGTTTTCTCACGATAGCGGAGCCGTTGACTAAGTTGACTTGAAGGGATGAACTGTTGGATGGTATGATAAGTGTGCGCAAGTTTTTCGACTTGTTGAAGCTTAGGTTAACGACCGCTCCTATTCTAAAGGCGCTGGAAGGTTCCAAAGGGTTGGAAATTCGTAGCGAAGCAATGAGAAAAGGTTAGGCATGTATTTGATGCAGCATGAATGGGTGGTGGCCTATACGTCATGACAATTAAAGACACATAAGAAGAATTGCCCGACGCGTGACTTGGAGTTAGCTGCAGTGATTCGAGTTGAAATTATGGACATACTACTTATTAGGTGAGAAGGTTGAGATATCCACCGATCATAAAAGCTTTAACTATGTGTTCACTCCAACGGAGCTTAATGTGAGGCAGTAAAGGTGGTTGGAGCTGATGGCTGACTACGATCAAGATCTAACGTATCACCCAAGAAAAAAATGAGTAGTGCCGGATACCTTGAGTCGATTGCCATCGATAAGAATGTTAACTTCGTAGAAGGAGATTATAGCAAATTTTTCAAAGAGTTGAATTGGAGCTAGTGTCACCGAATTCTTCAGGCAACAAATTCAACTTAAAGTGCAGTTATCCTTGATAGTCTGCATCAAGACCGTTGTCGCATAAGATGCTCGATTGAAGAAGTTCTGAAGACCTGCCTCAACTTATCTGAATAGCGCAGCGGAAGCATGGTGGGATGATAACCCACAAGTCTTAGAACATACTTGCTAATTCATGAAGATAGATCGTTAAGATACGGAAGCCGCTTGTGTGGGACAAAGGGAGAGATTTGTGAAGAAATGAAGAAGGAAGCAAGCAGTTCGGCGTATTTGGTACATCCGGGAGGTACTAAGATATACATGGATAGGAGACAACACTTTGGGTGGAAAGGCATGAAGAGAGAGATTGCTCGAGGTGCTCGGTGTGTCAGCAAGTGAAGGCTAAATATCGAAGAGTTCGTTGTTAGTGATCACGTGTTCTGGAAGATATCACTGATAAGAGGAGTGATCCGGTTTGGTAGTCAAGGCAAGCTTAGTTCTCGATTAGTGGAACCATTCAATATCATTGAATGGATTGGAGAAGTGGCATATCGATGGGTTTTACAGTTATCCTTGGCGGATGTGCATGACGTGTTTCATGTATCTCAATTTTGAAAATTTGTTCGAGATGAGACTCGTGTCCTAGATCGTTCAGAAGTAATGTTGGGAACGATCTATCGCATGAGGTGCAACAGACGGTTATTTTGGATCGATGAGAAAAGGTTCTAACAAACAATGTTTTCCATTAAGTTCTTGTCTCGTGGGAGGTCGTTCACATGGCGAATTTACATGGGAGTGTGAAGAGGAAATGCGATGGAGATTCCCAAATTTGTTCCCTTGATTAAAAGATTGTTTGTTCTTGCTCTTTCCCCTTGTTCTTTTTCTTGTTATCTTTCTTGTTCTTGTTCCTTTCATTCTTGTGAATTTCAAGGACGAAATTCCTTTGTAGTTGGGTATAATGTAACACCCTAAAAATGATCGTACGGTATTTAATTGTAGTAATGGATATTCTGGTTATTATTATTATTATTATTGATATGGTGTATTATGAGGTGGATTATATTGTCATGGGCTTTTATTATTATTTGGTTTATTAGTAAATTTACTTGAATTATATTATCATGGGTTTTATTCTTGGTAATTATTGGGTAATGGTAATTTATTGGGGCTGATAATATTTTAATTGATAAAAAATATTGGGTTTGAGATTAATATGAAGATATATTTTTACCTTATCTATATTCCTATTCATATGGGATATTGGATATTTGTGTATCCGGCCCATTTACATGCCTATAGTATGTAAACCTTTAAGTATTCATACAAATCCATACTTTCATTTCTTCATCACAAAACCCGAACTTCCATCTCTCCCTACCTCCATCAAACTGAAATCCTAACCCTGTCCAAGATGTGCACCATCGTCATCATCATCGTCATCACGCCGTAGTCTTCACCATCATCACCGGCGTCTTCTTCTTCTTGGCGATGTTGTCTTCTTCTTCGCGTTTGTGACATTGACAAGGAACCCATCAAATAAAAATATCGTGTACATCATCATATCGTGAGATCATTGTTTTAAGGCAAGTATTTAGATGCTTGCTTAACATGCTAGTTGCAGCGAGATCCAATCTTGCTGTAACATTATGATTATGATTATCGTGAAATCAATTAACCTTAAATCCTAAATAACGATAAATCGATATTTGAATCATGATTATTGATGAATCGAATTTATGAAAGTCTACCATAGCACCACCATGAGGTTCTAATGACATCAAGCATGCCAAATTCAAATTTTTATAGGTGCTAAGCTAGACTAAACAAGATCTTTAACTAGATTATTAGGGTTTTAGTTTGATAACAAGAAAAACTAGAGAGAAGGTAAAGATGTTATACCCTATAGATCGAGTCCTTCTCTTCTTTAGCTCCGTGTAGTAGTCCACGCGGCTCTACTAGGCTCCTCTTTGAGTTGAACGGGCCTCCTTCGTGATCTTCACGCCAAAGACGATCCATCCGAAGTCCCTCTAGCTCAAACTACCTCTACACCAAACTCTTTTAGTGTAGCAAACACACTACACTTGATTGCTAGTCAAGTGTAGGATGAAGAAGTAGGGGTTTTTTAAGCTCACAAATGATCTCTCAAACTCAATTATTCACATCACATGTGAGGGTTTTGAGTTTAGAGATTAGGTAAGAATTTTTTGGAGAGCAAGAGCTCACCTCAAGAGAGCAAAAGAAAATCACAAGTGAAGAATGAAGTGAGTGTGAATGACAACCCCTTGACTCTCACTCATTCAAACATGGATTAATTTCAATATAAAATTGCAACCATACTTGAATAGTGAGTCAAGATGAATTAACAAATAATAAAGCCCATTCCTCACCCATGCCTCACAAAATCTCCCCATTTTCCACCTTTTATTCTATTTTCCAAAAATAAAAAATGCATGCCATGCTTCATATAACAATACATATATTTATATATATCAAATATACATTAATATATATATATATATATATATATATATATATATATATATATATATTAATAAAGCAATTAGTGAGCTAATGATATTAGTTAATACATAATTATATCAAATATAATTTATATCAAATTATTAAATCAACACTTGATTTAATAATCAGGTTATATCACATATGACCGACTAATATCATTTATCTGTTTATCACATTATCAAATCAACACTTGATTCAATAATCTGGTTATATCACATATAACCTAACCGATAACAGATAACTGTCGGATTACAATATGGTATCACATACTCGTATTTAATCAGGCCTACGCACATATCAACATATGTGCCCTACTTCGTTTCGCTTGAATCAGGAAACTTCTGTGTGGGACTCTAAAGACTCGTCAATACGCCAGCAGTAGGTGATGATCACATCAGTCACCTACAAACCATCAGCAGTACTAGCTGGACGTAACGGCTACCCGGGTATTGAGCGATATGAAGATCAACAAGCAAGCTCGTTCATACTCTCCATGAAGTCTATCAGTAACACTACCGTACAGTCCGGTCTCTTCGTCTGATATGTCGCATATCATGTCTAGGGGTGATAAACGTCAAACCCCAATAACGTGATAAGCTGGCCTATAACGGTTCGAGAAACTACTGATAACTCTTATCAGTAAATCTCAGTAGCAGCCCTGGCCAGGGACTTCCAGTTATAGCCAATCGAGCATAGCGAACCATCAACCCCCAATACCGGGAGAGATAAAACCTTTCCTATCGCTCATTGCCTCCATGTGACTAAGGACTGTACCTAAAATCCACCTGCTTACACGACTCCTTTGAGCCATGGTAGGGAGGAAATCAAAGCACAGTGGGATCCACACAAGACTCTATGATGATCTTGGGTCTACAGACTAACCTATACCAGTGTCACCAGAGTACTGCTATCTGACGATAGGTATAATACCAACTAGGAGTCCTCGGCGAGTCATGTTCGGTGTACCCATTCTCCAATGAGCACCTGTGTACAATCTTTGATGTCGCCCACCAATGGTTATGGGATCAACCATCACCCTCCAAGGGACTAGAAATGTACACACTAGTCTACTCTGGAATATCGATACCCTGGTCTCGATATCCCCTTGACTAGGAACTATATTAAAGGACGTACTTTTGGACCACTCTGGCCCTACTAGTATGATCTCATCATAATCTTGGTAGTCAAGTACATATCCTAAGGGCTTTATCAACATGTGAGAGCAAGACAGTAAAGAATACCAATCAACATGTTAAGATAAAAGAGTAACCATATAGCATACTATCATGTCGAGCAAGAAAGTCCTCTATATATATGTCCAAGCATCCACTATAATATACATCACATATACAATAATGGCCTCTAGGGCATACATATTCCCAACAATCTCCCACTTGCACTAAGGCCATATGTTGTAGTATCTCATACCCAACATCCCAAAGAGTCTCTAACTGTATCTAGGGGAGGGCCTTCATGAGTGGATCTGCTACGTTGTCCTTCGTATCAACTCTCCTGACCTCGATCTCCCGGCGATCTACTATCACCCTGATCAGGTGATACTGCCTAAGAATATGTCTGGATCTCTGATGGGACCTGGGTTTCTTGGCCAAAGCCACAGCTCCATTGTTATCACAATACACAGGTATTGGATGCTCAATGGATGGAACCACACCAAGCTCAGCAAAGAACTTCTTCATCCAGACAGCCTCTTTGGCAGCATCGTTGGCAGCGATGTATTCAGCCTCCATCGTCGACTCTGCTACGGTGTCTTGTTTGGAACTCTTCTAACATACCGCCCCTCCATTGAGGGTAAAGACAAAACCCGAGACCGACTTACTGTCGTCCTTATCACTCTGGAAGCTCAAATCGGTAAAGGACTCCACCTGGAGTTCACCGTTACTGTTTACCGCCGGAAACCGGAAAGACAAACGTCTTGCCTGAATTTGGGGGCAGATGCTATTTGGGTTTATCCGCCCACCTCTCCGAAGATGCCAAGTTGATTTATGGCACCGTGTATCGGAGGTTTGGACGGATGCGGCCGTTATAGCAGACTTCGTCAGATTCCCCCTCGTTGTGAGGAGTTTTTTTATTGTGGGGACGCTCTTCTCTGCAGGCGCAAGCCCTTCCAGTTAATTACGTTACCGCGTAGTGATAACCACTTTCTCCTGCTCCAGATGTTCACTTCGTGTCATGTGTGTTTGTTTTATTTTTGGTTGCCCGTGGATTGTATACGGAGACTAATTTATGTTGTCGACCGTAAGGCGTGGATTAGTCCAAATCCGTATATTCTTAGATTTAGGTTTGGTTTGATTTAAGGATCGGTAATCTCGTTCGAGATTAAGATCAACTTAAATGTTTGTTAAGGATACGTTAGTTCGATCTTGGACTAAGATCTACTTAACTGGATTTAGGATCATTTTTGATCCAACAAAAGAGCATTTGGGCTCAATCATTTTAGTTTAGGGACGTTACGGTCCATAGATCACCATTTTTTGGGGTGAGAGTTTAGTTTAAGGACGTTACGGTCCATAGCATAGTGTAAGGAATTGTGGTCCAGAGCTAGTTTAAGGACATTGCGGTCCACAGGGATGTGCTCATAGGTTTGGAAGTGCACCAAAGAGCTGTTGGTTGTCGGGACCCTCCATCTCTCTAAAGACGTTGAAGAATTACAACGATATGTATCAGAGTTGTGGAGAGATGTACCCTTGAACCGAACTCCAAATTGAAGGGAGAGATCACGGTGGAACAAACATCATCTTAGATGTCATGTGTTAAGAGATCATTAGTCATCTTTGGAACTAAGATCGATTTGGGGAGACCTGAGTATAAGAAAGCTCGGTTGATTGATGGTCAAAAGGTTTTTGGCCTCGGGAGACTTGGCTAATTTAGGCTAAGGTTGGCATCTCATAGTGTTAAACACTAACATTTGCTCGGCGCTCACGTGCTCCCACGTGAGGCTCTAAAGCAGTGTTAAACACTGAAATTTGGAGCACTCACGTGTGGCAGAATTAGGCACTGCTTCTTTGGGTTTATTCCCCTTTTCTTTTATAAGTGCTAAGCATTATTAGGGGTCACGTGAGATCACGTGAGGTGCCCCAAAATGGGAACTGTCTTTGGTTTATTCCCTTTTTCCTTTTATAAGTGCTAAGCACTATTAGGGGGTCACATGGGATCACGTGACTCGATCTTAGTCGTTCCTTTCGTAAGGGGTCACGTGGGATCACGTGACTCGATTTCGTTCGTTCCTTTCATTCCTCAAAGGTGCTCACGTGGAAACGCGTGATAGCGTTGAACGCTAATCGTTTCTTTTATGTGCATAGAGATCTTGATATGAGTTTTGAGAATTTCAGGTCCCTTGATTTTATAAGAATTAAATTCTTTTATAGGGTTAAACCCTAGTTTTATCAGAGAAATTAAATTCATATATCTTTTTGTAAGAATTAAATTCTTCAAACTTAATTCTTTACCCTAAGTTTTGAGTCTGCATGACAGAATCTCCCCGATGAGAATTAAATTCTCAACTTGTGGGGAGATCTGCTTCTGCAGACCTCAACCAGAGGAAGAACTAAGTTCTTTTAGAAGAGTTAAACTCTTGAAATGGCGAAGAGGAGAAAAAATGATCTTTATGTCTTTCTTCTTAGCTAGGGTTTCTTTTTCTAAAAGAGAGCCCTTCTTCTTTTTCTTTTTTTTTCAAATCTTATGGGGGGGTCTCTTCTATGCAAGACTTGAAGTCTTGGGTCCTTTAAATAGTAGAGACAAGTTTGTTGATTTAGTTAAAGAAATCTCTCATTGAGAGATCTTAATTAATTCGAGAATTTTATCCACCGTTGGATTTTTGATCCAAAGACTTCTGTTTTACAGAAGATATTTTTCTTGTTTTTAACAAGATTAGGGAAATATTTCCCCAGACAGAATTTTTCTGTAGATAGGTGATTTTTAAATCACCATTGGATTTTTTAATCCAACGGTGCTCTGTTTTACAGAGAGTGATCTTTCTTGTTTAGAAATATTCAAGGAAATATTTTCCAAATAGGGTTTTGATCCCTTTATTTAGAATTTAATTCTATCGGCTCAGAAGACATTTAAGACCACTCACGTGTAGCACGTGACCCCACAGAGTTAAACTCATTTTCTTATGTGCAACAGCCCAAAAAGGGCATCACGTGCTGACACGTGAGCTTCTCTGGCCCGTTATTTGTTTTAAAAAGGCGCCTATATACTTTGTATGTAGATGCTCACGTGTTTGCACGTGAGGCTCAATTTCAGCCTGAATTATTAAGCGTAATGCCTATAATCTTTGCTCCAAGGCGCATCACGTGTGGGCACGTGATGCTCCATTAGGAGAATTTTTCCCATCGCTTTTTCTCTCTTTTCTTTTCTTTTCTTTTCTTCTTTTTTTATAAGGGAACAAATGCCCCCACAGCGTTGTTCTCATGTGGCCTGCACGTGAGTGCAACGCTGTCACCTTTATAGCCGTTGGATCTGCCTAGGGAAACGGGGAGATGAACCGCCCTCGTCATGTCCTATAAATGCAAGAGGTCATATCTTTGGGAAGCCTATGTTCCTTCATCTTCTTCCTTCCTTGTCTTCTTTGAGAATTTAATTCTCTTCTTCAGAGCTTAGTTATCTGCTCATTGAAATTTCAGAGTTAAACACTGTCAGAAAAAGAAACCTTTTTTAGATAAAGATCTTGAACAACAAAGAAACCATTTTCTTAAAAAAATTCCTGGATTTCAAATCCACCATAAGGGCTTTGCTCTCTTCTGAAACCCATCTTTTAGAGATCCAAAGACGTGATCTTTGAGTAGTAAACCTCAATATCTTGGGCATTCCTCCTCTGATCTTTAAGGATTCATGGCATTGTAATTTTATTTTTCGTTTCCTTATCATGGGGGTTTCTGGAATTTAATTCCACCGCATAAAAGGAATTTAATTCCTCACCAAAGAGCTTGGCTCTGAAGATCAAAAGGGCCCTTCGGGAATTTCATTCCCCTCTTAATAAAGTTGGCAGATGTGAATTCTGTTTGTAAAGCATGGCCCTCGAGAGAGTTTATGAGAGTCATAACTCCTTAGCCCAATGAGGTTTCTCATTTAAATAAGAATCCTTTTAGGATTCCCTCCTTAATGGGCGACTGCCCCATCAATGATGGAACATCACCACTGTTTTTCTTTTAGACTATAAGAATCTTGATATTTAATTGCTAGTCTTTTACTGACTTTTCTTTCCAGATATTATGGTTGTTTATCTGTATGATCTTAACGAGATTATCTCCTATGAAGACATTCGTGTTCAAGGTCGATGTCAAGGCCAGGAGTTATGAATGCCCAATGCGCCGAGGTGATGCGTCGCTTCGATGAATACAACGGCCGACTACTCCCCCGTCGTTCCGCTCTTTTGAAAATTATCGTGGGAGCAATTTGGGAAACACTTCCTGAATTTAACGAGGCCATGCCGCTTAAGGCATTTGATGATGCTGAAGACAATGTGCACTCAGTATATCTGATGAGCTTGATCTCGAAGAGGCGGCGAGATGATCTTGTCGATATTTTGCATCAGGTCTTCCAACAAACGACGATAATCTCTGCCTACCAGAGGACGGACGATATCAGCGATAATCCGATGCTTGCATCCGTGAGAAATTGCATAAGAAAATGGTCAGAGAAGCCACAAGCATTTTACTCGGCCTCGCTTCTGACTTCCTAAATCCATGTCTGGGATTCAGTGTCTTGCCATTGTAAATAATTTGATGATATTTTGTTTGTTGTTATCACCGATGTATAAATTTTTCTAAGTATGAATGGCAAAACTTCCCTTTCTTTTATACCACTGCCCATAGGTGCCTCATGTGAAGTAGTAGTTACTCATATATATATATATATATATATATATATATATATATATATATATATATATATATAATGGTGGGGTCCTCGTGTTATACGTGCGAGGTACGTAAGGCGCTGCCTCGTTACTGAAGGTGTCTTTCTACCTTCTTTCTCTGCTTTACCTGAGTCTAATTTCTCTTTCCCAATGCCTTCTTTTAGCAAAGCTTGGAAATAGTCCATCATGTGCAACTTTTCTGTGCCTAGACTTAAATGTCTCCCTTCAAAATCTGAAGCAATACTTCTCTTCTCTCTTATTTTCAGAGAACTATTTTGACAGGGAAGAGCTATGGCTTATAATCATCCACGTGCTCGCCGGCAGCCACGGGAGGTGCTTATAGAGGAAATTGTTCCTCGTTTTGTTGTACGCTTGGTGAACCCTACTCTTACGGATGACCAATGTGATACGGTGTTGTACGAGCTCCCTACTCGTAGAGTATTTCTTCTCCCCATCGGCTCCGTTTGGCTCCAGATAGTTTTCTTGTCCGTGATCGATGATATTCCATGATACGCACTCATGTTGTTCGAGTAGCCCTGTGAATTTCTTGTCTCTGATCCCTTCGGGGGATGGACAAGACGTCCTCAGATAATCTCCTAGGTTATATTACCGTTGGGAGAGCATATTCTCCCCAGAAATCGTGAGGATTTCTAAGTGTTCACTGCCTCTGTGAGCCGTAAGGATCTTATTCGCATCATGAGGACCCGTAAATAGTTTCTTTATTTCAGTGGCATGTAATTTTGGCAAGTGTGGCCCGTAGATAGTCCGTCTCGACCTCCTTATAGGGCGGCGATGGCTTAGGAAACAGGTTTAGATCTGCCGCCTAAGACTTTTCAACTTTATGGGCCATAAGGGTCTCATAAAGACTTTTCTCTCTATGAGTCAAGAGGATCTCATAGGTGTATTTTCTCCTTAGGAGTCGTGAGGACTCCTAAGTGCGTTTTCTCTTGAGAGTCGTAAGGATCTCACAAGAGAATTTTCCTCCTTTACAAGTCGAGAGGACTCGTAAGTGGTTTTTTCCCTCCTTGTCGATATTCGACTTTAGAGAGTGTGGCCCATGGATAGTACACAATAGTCCATCTTAGACTTAATTGTAAGGTCCCAGTGCTTAGGAAACAGGTTGATATCCCCGTTGCCTAAAGCTTTTTCCCTATGAGTCAAGACGGGTCGAGAAGTTCTCGCAGGAAAATTATTTTCCTTACGAGTCGAGACAAAACGAGAAGTTCTCGCAAGGATGTCCTAACTTCATAGTTAACCTCTGCTGATAGAGGTCTGTTAGGGTCTGTGGTACTAGGGCTTTTGTCCGTCGTACCGTCGCATTGGCCAATGTATTCCTCGATACGCAATCTTACTGTTTAAGTAGCCCCGCAACTGTCGTGTCTTTGATCCCTTCGGAGGCTGGACAAGACGTCTTCAAGTAATCTTCCAGGTGATATTACCGTAGAAAGAGCAAGCGTTAGGGATATTCCTTGCCGCTTTTAGTTTGAAGTTGGGCTCAGTTTGGGAGCCCCGATGAGTCATGACCACTCCGCGCTGGTGAGGGATGATCTCCGATAGTCTTTCGGGTCTCATTTGAGTTGCCATCAAGACCCTGAATCTAGGGATCTTCCTTTGCTTTATTTTTTGACATTGTGTCTACAATATTGCGACGAATTTCGAGGTTGTCTCTAGGTTGTCAGTGAACTGTTGAGTCTTGGAACTGGGGACTTTGCCATAGCTTCATTGTTTTGACCCTGGGGTCGGTTGTTGACGTTGCGTCTGCATCCTGCTGGAGTGAGAAGGAACTCCATAGTGATCTTTAGGCTGTAGATGTTGCGTCGAGACCCTGAAGCTAGGGGATCTTCCTTTGCTTCGTTTGTTAACATTGTGTCTGCTATATTACGATGAATGTCGAGGTTGTCTCTAGGTTGCCAATGAACCGTCGAGTCTTGGAACTAGGGACTTTGCCATGGATCCGTTGTTTTGACCCTCGGGTCGGTTGTTGACGTTGCATCTGCATCCTGCTAGAGTAAGAAGGAACGCCGTTGTTGATCTCTTGGCTGTAGATGTTGCCATCGAGACTGGGAACTAAGGACTTTGCCATGGCTCCGTTGTTTGGACCCTGGGGTCAGTTGTTGACGTTGCGTCTGCATCCTGTTGGAGTGAGAAGGAATGTCGTGGTTGATCTCTAGGCTGTAGATGTTGCCATCGAGATTTGGCTCTCTCTCTGATGGAGCCTGGTGGGAAATGTGGTTCCCTTTTTCGTTTGTGCCCATGGATTGTATACAGGGGTCGATGCGGACTCACCTGCAGGGCAGAAGTTTCATTTTTTTGTTTATTTCCGCGATACTCTATCATTTTAGCTTTTTATATCGTGAAAGTTGCGATTGCCCAATCATTTCGGCTATTTTTCGTGGTGCCCAATCATTTCGGCTGTTTTTTTCTTTTTACTCGCTGCTTTTTATTGCGTGTTGCACAAACATTTCGGCTATTTTTGTAATCATATATTTTGCTCGCTATTTTTTATTGCAAGTTGCCCCATCATTTCGGCTATTTTTGTATCCATATATTTTGCTCGCTGCTTTTTATTGAGAGTTTGGAACTTGAGATCTGATACCAATCTTAGCATCAGCGTCGCTGCGACTGGAATATTGCCGTGAAAGGACTTGGAATTCGATACTGATTTGGGCATCAGCATCGCTACAACTGGGATATTGCCAGGAGCAAATCATCATTTGCCTTTATCGATTTGAACAAAGGTGGCTTAGCGAACAAGGTTAGAATCATGTTGACTAAGGCTTTTTGACTTTACGAGCTGTAAGGGTCTCATAAAAGTATTTCTCCCTACGAGACGTGAGGATCTCGTAGGTGTATTTTCTCCTTAGGAATCATGGGGATCCCCAAGTGGGTGTTCTCTTATAAGTCGTAAGGATCTTACAAGAGTGTTTTCTCCTTACAAGTCGAGAGGACTTATATGTGCCATTCACCACACTGGTGGGACTTGGTGAGGGAACGTTTGTTTGCGCCCATGGATTGTATACAAGTGTCGATACTTAACCGCTTGTAGGGCAACTTGGGGAGTGTGAAGGCTTAAGAATAGGTTCAGGTCCATGTATCTTAAGGCTTTTGAATCCTATGAGCCGTGAGGGTCTCATAGGGAGGATTCTCCTTATTAGTCGTGAGGATCTCGTAAGTGTAATTTCTCCTTAGGAATCATGGGGATCCCTAAGTGTGTTGCTCTCTTGTGAGTCGTAAGGATCTCACGCAGGTGCCTTCAACTCACAAGGTCGAGAGGACCTTGCAGGTGTTTTTATTTTAACGAGAGTGCGCCCTTTCGGGTTTTCACAAACTCGCTGGTAGCCCTGCTGTTTTTACTCATGGAGCCCTTTCGGGTTTTCATCCGTGCCCATTTCGCTTGTGGACGTACCTTTTTTTGCCGTGGGAGCTTTGATTGCAACACAGATCCCAGAAAAAGATATCGCCATGTTTGGGGCGGAGAGTACTAGTTTAGGGACATTTCGGTCCAATGTTAGTTTAAGGGCATCTCGGTCCATTGTTAGTTTAGGGACATCTCGGTCTATTAGGATTTTGAGATGAGGTTTTTCCGGATACTACTTATAGAGTTTGGACTCGGGAAGACAGCGAGCGGACACGAGCGTCGTCATCCATCATTAACCTGGGTCGTGACTTGTTAAGCGTATATTTCTTAAGGAACCGGCTGTTTATTGGCCGGAAGGGTCTTTCGCCATGCATATCCATAAGCAAGTAGGCCCCACCTTGGTAGACCTTGTCTATGATGTACGGACCCTCATAGTTTGGTTCGAATTTCCCCCGCTTCGCACGGTTGGGGATCATAGGTCTTTTGACTAGCATGAGTTCGCCTTGGCGGAATATTCTCGGCCTAGTCAGTCTTTCGTATGAGCGCGTCATCCTTGCTTTGTAAGCTTCCAGGTTTTGCTGCGCCATGAGACGAGTTTCATCGAGGGCATCGAGCTCCTCAAGCCGAAGATAGGCACTTTCTTCATCCGTCAGCTCGTATCGAACTGCTACTCGTAGAGAGGGTAGCTCTATTTCCAAGGGAAGTATCGCTTTCGTGCCGAATACCAATGCGAATGGCATTGTATTCGTAGCCGTTTTGAACGTGGTTCGATACGCCCAGAGAGCTTCATGAAGTCTCTCGTGCCAGTCTTTTCTATTTCTGGACACCGTTTCCTTTATGATCTTCGTCAAGGTCTTGTTGAAAGCCTCAGCTAGACCATTATCTCGGGGATTATAGACTGAAGAGTATCTCCAATCTATATTATGCTGCTGTGCGAAGCGGCTGATCTTATGGCTTATGTAGGCTGGTCCATTATCGGAAATAATCCGTCGCAGAGTGCCGAACCGGTAGATGGCGTGTGTCTTGAAGAAATGGAGGATGTTCTCCGTTTTCACCTCCCTTAGCGGTATTTCCTCTGCCCACTTAGAGAAGTAATCGGTTGTTGCCTGATCGCACGCTTTTGGCGTGTCGGATGTTCAAAGTTCTAAAGTACAGCTAGCCGGTTGAGCACGGGTCGATCCACAGGGAGATGGTTGTATGTCCGTTCGAGTTTTAGACGGGTCGATGAAGAATTTGTATATGTTTGTTCAAATCTAACCTATGTGTTTTATATGCAAGTATAAAGTTGTTAAGAAAAAGATACGAAAGTGTAAGCTAAGGAAATCCGCACTCAAAACCTTTGAGCCGAGTCTTGACCAATTGAAGCTAGAGCAATCGGCAACAACGTGGATTAGGGTACTTAAGCACGGTATTCGTGGAATTCGGCTTATTGACCCTTGTCCTTCCGTTCTTGTCTCTTGCTTTCGCCTCCGGCCAAACCGAACGCAACCGGTCGCAGTTAGGAATCACCGTTACCTTGGTAGGGTAGGGTGCCTAACGGAGCGCTTGCGTAACGTTTGGGCGGAGTTCAAAGGAAAATAACGGGAAAAGGAAATGAGCAAAGAAACATTAACTTACAATATCGTATTTATTCTTAACAACAATAATTACAACCATTCACAAAACAAACCAAAAAGAGCAAAATAAAAGATAAACAAAGAAAAGAAAAGATTACAAGCAAGTAATTAAAAGTGCATGGAATTTAAGTGCATGAAAGTAAAGCAAGGTAATAAAAAGCAAGAAAGAAATAAGCAAGAAAATAAAACTAGGAACCATAGAACCCAAGACAAGCCATGGGATCAATAGCCAACCCTTAAACTTGCAAGCTCAATCAAGAGGTTGCAAGATCAAGAGCGGGGTAAAGAACTCATGTGAAATGAAGCACAAAAGAGAGAACAAAATGATACAACCCCTTGAGATCAATGACCAAAGTTTAAACTTGCAAGCTCACTTAAGAGGTTGCAAGATCAAGTTAAGGTAGAGAGCTCAAGGGGGAAGCTAAGCAAAAAAGAATGATACAAAAACCCTCATCTTCATTTATCATCCACTCAATACTCTCACTACATTTCCATGGAGGAAAGAATGAAGAAGAAGAAGAAGAAGACTAAAAACTAACAAAAAAGAGGCATAAGAATGAACTTTTTATAGCTTGGCAAGTTCTGGACTATTTATAGGCAGGAAACAGAGAACCTAGGGCAACATTCTGGCACTACATGTAATTACCAAACAACCCCTGAAATTTTGTACACTGACGAGCCTATACGGCCGCGGTTCCACGGCCTAAGCGCGCTTATGCCGCGGAACCACGGCCATTTAGAGAGCTTGTGCCTTCATCTTTTGTCGTATCCCCTGGTTTGTGGTTCTCTTCTGTCTGGTATATGACTTTTCTCAGAAACTCTTCAAAATTCTTCCAGAATTTCAGTAGATCAAAAGGTGATGTGATGTGGATTTTTTGCCATGATTTCCTCGAGCTCCGCGTAGATTTCTTGGATCTTGTGTTGACATTGAGCTTTGTGCATGAAAATGACAATCGATTTGCCATTTTGTCCCTTAAACTGGTATGTGGCAACACACGGATAGAGAGTGGAGACCCGTATTTTATCTGTTGTTGGCAGTAATCCGGAATTTGTCGTACTTTCTATGAATTTCACTGTTTAGAGCTGAGAACCAGTATCTTGTAAATATGTAGCAAACACTGATTAAAAGCACCTACCTATAAACAAACGAGCGTAAGAATGGGCGGTATAAAATGCAATATTCTGGTATGAACAAATACCCCCAAACTTAACTTTTGCTCGTCCCGAGCAAAACCAATTATTCACAAAAAAGTCCTAACCGCACTTTCGCAGGGAACGCGATTGTACTGAGCTCGTGCAACAAGCCGTTAAACCTCTAGGTGTCCCTAGTAGGAGGAGTGTTATCTCCTGAGGGTTTTCAGCGGATTACACCCACAAAATCCGGTCAAGCTAGTTTTGCGAAATAACTATGATTCAAACCCTAAAGTTTTGTTTCAGAAAATAACAATTCTATTATCCTAAGTCTAGACTATCGAACCCTTATTTTTCACACCTCGTTTCTTATTTAACTAAAGATTTTATATGTCTTTACGTGCAGTGCAAATAGTGTCGTTAAGTTCCAGAAGTATCGATTAAAGTCATCATGTCACACAATAAAGCCCAGATAAAAATTTTAAAAGGATCACATAAGTTTTATAAAGAGTTAAGCATTTTTCAAGTTTCGTTTTCCAGTAAGGTTTCAACTTCAGAATTTCTATCTTCCTTAACAGGAAACTAGGTCTTATTTTTCACTCCACCTTTTTCTCGTTTTCATTTCATACACACCTCTGTGAACGTGCAATAGTCTTTATCATAGAATAAAACCTTCATATCTCCGCAAGAAATATTTTTTTTTATAAAATCCTGTCTTTTGTCAAGATTATTCTCACACAAAAAACCGTTAGGAATTTTTAACTCGGAGAGAACACTTGCTTGACTTTGTTTTAATCTGTACTTTCTAGGCTTCTTAACGAGCTTTGGGCCAATGCACCCAAACCAGTTGGCTTAAGGGCATTAGGTGTAGAGACACCCCAGCGGACTTAATTACTCAAGTTACCTAGGCCTAAAAACAAAAGACAATTTAGCGTGAAAATCATGATGATTCAATGCGAACGGAGATATAACCGGCAGTTCAGTTATTTTTTTTTTGGATAAAAGACATGTTTTAGTGGGTTAGGTGTGTAATCATTCCAATCAAGTTTCAGATGGGTTATTCTTCAGACTTAGTTCCAATTAAGGCATCAATAACATTCCTTCATTTTCGCTTCACTTCATAAACTATTCTTGATATTACTTATTTCAGAACAAACCTATTTGATCCTCAGAAAATCATTTATCCATTTAAAAGTTTTTAGACACAAAAGACTTGTCATCTAATTTCCAAAACTCACGACACGTGTAGTGTGATGTAAAGACGTATATCAGCTATAGTTAACTTCAAAGGAGAGTTATCTTTCAGGTTTTTAAAATCTAAAAATAAGATTTAGTTATTCTTATCTTATCAAACAAAACCGTTGAAATGTTGAATCAGAGTTCTCCCACTAGCTAACTTGACAGAAAAGTTTTTATATTTTTAGAAAATTTTCTGATTTTTATGGATTTTATGGATTTTAGAATGCAGATGCAAAATATACATATGAATGCGAAGGTTAGAAATGCGTACATATACATATGAATGCGAAGGTTAGAAATGCGTACCGAGCGTACCCCCAAACTTAAACTGGACAGTGCCCTCACTGTCAGGCTACACCAAGAGGGTCAAAATTATCGGCGCTCTCCCTAAAACAAATTATATACAAAACAAAAATATATACACAAAAAGGGTCCCCCCAAACTTAAGTGAAACCGTGTTTCCACTGTTAAGCGTTGAAGTTCAGGATTAGGAGGGAAAGAGAACAGTTTCAAACTATACAAGGCCTTACACAGACCAAAAGTGAGCACCAACCATTCAAAGATTTTATCGCTATAATGTACAGGTTGGTGGAAGAAGGCGTAGAGAAAAGAGAGGGAGAATACGCGAGACCGTATGGAGATAGAAGTGGTATACAGTCTAGGTATATGAGAAGAAGAATGGCGGAAGGGAGAAAGAAGTGGAATACGAACTTGAGCGTGGAAATGGATTGAATAAATGAGTACAATCTGTAATGATCGATGTGAAAAGATGGATTGTACTAATCTGTCAATATGGCGAGAAATTCGGTCAAATCCCTCAAGATTCGTGAGAAACCATGGGTACGCCGAACTTGGTAAACCAGACAATGGAAATGGAAGTGATACAGTTACTTGCAAGGTCGGAACGATGGAAAGGGTAGAGGAAAGTGATCGAGGAGGGGTATCAGGTAAAGGTTCGGGAGGGGGTACACAGTTAATGGAAGGGACAGGATGAATTGGAAAATCCGACTCATCAATTAAAACTGGTTCATCCTCAAAAATTTCCTCAATGTTCTCCTCAAAAATTAGCTCATCCATGCAGTTATCATCAAAATCAAGACGCATATGAAGTTCGGGAAAAACATTTAATGACTCGGGATGATGAATTGGAGAGAAAAACTCATCCAAATCGACGGGTTCATCATCCAAAATATTTCCGGCGTCAATATCCTCAATCAAGTGAAAATCAATATTCTCAGACACCTCAACAAAAGCATGGATATTAATCAATTCAGGTTCTAGAGTGGAGGTGTAGAGGTCAAAAGGATTGGGTGTGGTTTCACTTGAAAAGGACCCTTCACAATCGGGCAAATCAAACACTACAAAATCACACAACTCATTATCTGTTCTATCTTTAATCAATGAATCGTTTGGGACACTCGATAGACTTTCAAAACAGGAGTTGTGGGATTCAAGTTGAAACGGGTAAGTTTGATTTGGAAGGGTATATGGCTCACTCTCTCCGCTCAAATTCTCAACCTGTCCTACCGCCTCTTCATACAGTGGAAAATTTGGAGCTAGTTGAAAACTAGCTACCGGGTCACTAGGTTGTATGAGGGAAGCCATGGAAGCATTCAAATCCATCATCTGTTGGTACGACGCTACCCTAAAGTCTTCCAATGACTGTTCCAGACTAGACATGGGTTGTGAAGGGGTTTCAGTAAAAGATTCAAAGTTGTTTTGGTACTGGGAACTCCCAAATGACGGTTCAGAAGCAATGTCTAGGGAAGGTGTAAAAGTCGGGTAGGACTGGTAGGAATTGAATGGATGGACAGGGGTAGGATCAACATTTGGATACGAAGGTGAATAAAATTGTTGATCCCAAGAATTTGAAGTGGTGAAAGGAGTGAAAGATCGGCTATGAGATTGTTCAATACGTTCAGCGATGGACAAAGGACGACTTGCAAAAGGGGTATCAACATAAGCGGGTGCGGGAGGTTGAAAAGGTTGATACAAAGTGGAATGCGGAGGGCAAGTGTTTGTCCTAGACGCGTCTATGCGATCTTTCAATGACATTTTGGGCATGGAGGGGTCGTTCGATGTTCGGTCAAAGCAAGAACCGTAAGAAGTAATGTCTGGTTGTGGGTACCAAAGTTCGGCAAGAGTTTTGCCAGGTGGGGTACCCATGATATGAAGAGAGAAAGAAAGAAAGGCAGAGAAAAGGAGGGGAAAAAGAATGTGATTTTTTTTTTAGTTAGCTATTAACAAAAGATTGAAATATACACACAAAAAGAATCAGGACCAAAAACAATCACGACACAAAAATACCACACACCTAATCGTTCTAGGGTTCACCTAGGTCAACTAGATCTGCTCCAGAACTTGATTGTCGAAGTAAAACTGTGTTGAGAAATGGGCTCAAGATACACTGATCACGAGGCCAGGTAAGTGCAGAGATAAGGGGAGGTTTTCCAACGCTTTCGCGAAGATCCTTAATTAAATAACCCTTTCTCTTTTGGCGGTTTCGCCGTTAACACTTTCCTAGACACCCCGTAAACAATGTACCGTTAAGCGAGGTTCTAAACACAGTTAACTTCTCCTAGTGAGCGCGAAGTCCTTAAGGCTTAAAGTCTAGATTCTTTTAAAGTTTGTGTGGGTAAACGTTATGCTCAAGTTCGTGATTTGTGGGCCACGGAAAAGGTGATGAAATCCTTTACCGTATGTTGTGGGGTTCGCTTGCCCTTAAGTCCGTATTAATGTATGCAATGCGAAATTCAATAAAAATTCTTTAAAGAATCAAACAATCGTTTTTTTTAGTTTAAGCGCGGCACTGCAACAAATACGGGTTAGTCAATTTTTAGCATTTTCTAGCAAACTTGCAAAGAATCCTGCAAAGAATAGTATATTTGATGCGTCGGATTTGAGAAGAAGGTGTTTAAGAAATACGTACCGTTAAGTTTTGGGTTAGGAAACCCCCGTTGAATCAATTCCGGTAATCTTGAAAAGTTCGCTTGCGCGGGTCAAACTTCCCGGATCTTTGGTACTGTACTTCGTAATCACCTTAACCTTGAACGTACACTTTGCTCCCCACAATCGCAGTTTGCAAATCCGCAAAAATCTGCACACTTGCACACAAAAATGATCAAAAATAACAAAAAGATTTTTTTTTTATTTATAAATATATACAAAAAGAATATTAACCCGAATAACAAGAAAGAAAATACGCTACCGTCTCCCCGGCAACGGCGCCATTTGATCGCACGCTTTTGGCGTGTCGGATGTTCAAAGTTCTAAAGTTGTAACCGCGATCAGAACGGTGTCGCTATGCAGCTAGCCGGTTGAGCACGGGTCGATCCACAGGTAGATGGTTGTATGTCCGTTCGAGTTTTAGACGAGTCAATGAAGAATTTGTATATGTTTGTTCAAATCTAACATATGTGTTTTATATGCAAGTATAAAGTTGTTAAGAAAAAGATACGAAAGTGTAAGCTAAGGAAATCCGCACTCAAAACCTTTGAGCCGAGTCTTGACCAATTGAAGCTAGAGCAATCGGCAACAACGTGGATTAGGGTACTTAAGCACGGTATTCGTGGAATCCGGCTTATTGACCCTTGTCTTTCCGTTCTTGTCTCTTGCTTTCGCCTCCGGCCAAACCGAACGCAACCGGTCGCAGTTAGGAATCACCGTTACCTTGGTAGGGTAGGGTGCCTAACGGAGCGCTTGCGTAACGTTTGGGCGGAGTTCAAAGGAAAATAACGGGAAAAGGAAATGAGCAAAGAAACATTAACTTACAATATCGTATTTATTCTTAACAACAATAATTACAACCATTCACAAAACAAACCAAAAAGAGCAAAAGAAAAGATAAACAAAGAAAAGAAAAGATTACAAGCAAGTAATTAAAAGTGCATGGAATTTAAGTGCATGAAAGTAAAGCAAGGTAATAAAAAGCAAGAAAGAAATAAGCAAGAAAAAAAAACTAGGAACCATAGAACCCAAGACAAGCCATGGGATCAATAGCCAACCCTTAAACTTGCAAGCTCAATCAAGAGGTTGCAAGATCAAGAGAAGGGTAAAAAACTCATGTGAAATGAAGCACAAAAGAGAGAACAAAATGATACAACCCCTTGAGATCAATGACCAAAGCTTAAACTTGCAAGCTCACTTAAGAGGTTGCAAGATCAAGTTAAGGTAGAGAGCTCAAGGGGGAAGCTAAGCAAAAAAGAATGATACAAAAACCCTCATCTTCATTTATCATCCACTCAATGCTCTCACTACATTTCCATGGAGGAAAGAATGAAGAAGAAGAAGAAGAAGACTAAAAACTAACAAAAAAGAGGCATAAGAATGAACTTTTTATAGCTTGGCAAGTTCTGGACTATTTATAGGCAGGAAACAGAGAACCTAGGGCAACATTCTGGCACTACATGTAATTACCAAACAGCCCCTGAAATTTTGTACACTGACGAGCCTATACGGCCGCGGTTCCGCAGCCTAAGCGCGCTTATGCCGCGGAACCGCGGCCATTTAGAGAGCTTGTGCCTTCATCTTTTGTCGTATCCCCTGGTTTGTGGTTCTCTTCTGTCTGGTATATGACTTTTCTCAGAAACTCTTCACAATTCTTCCAGAATTTCAGTAGATCAAAGGTGATGTGATGTGGATCTTTTGCCATGATTTCCTCGAGCTCCGCGTAGATTTCTTGGATCTTGTGTTGACATTGAGCTTTGTGCATGAAAATGACAATCGATTTGCCATTTTGTCCCTTAAACTGGTATGTGGCAACACACGGATAGAGAGTGGAGACCCGTGTTTTATCTGTTGTTGGCAGTAATCCGGAATTTGTCGTACTTTCCATGAATTTCACTGTTTAGAGCTGAGAACCAGTATCCTGTAAATATGTAGCAAACACTGATTAAAAGCACCTGCCTATAAACAAACGAGCGTAAGAATGGGCGGTATAGAATGCAATATTCTGGTATGAACATTGCCAATATGAACAGATGTCCCCTAGACAATACTGGCTCGATGGGCCCGATAATATCGGTTCCCCACATCTCGAACGGCCAACTGGCTATCGTTGGGTATAGCGGATTTGGATGCTGGTGGAGAAAGTCCCCGTGAATTTGGTACGAGTGACACTGCTTAGCATATTCGAGACAGTCCTGAATCATTGTGGGCCAATAGCAGCCCATTCTCTTGATCTTTAGCTTCATCTTGGGCCAAGCTTGATGGGAACCGTAAAGTCCGTCGTGAGTTTCTTGGATAACCCTCCTCGCTTCTTCTGGTCCCAGGCATCTCAGCCACAGAGAGTCAAATGATCTCTTATAAAGAGTATCATTGACGAAGGCGAAAGACAGGGCTCACTTCATGAGCTGATATCTTGACGACGTGTCTTCGGGTGTTCGATGGGACTTGAAGTAGTCTATGAAGACTTCTCTCCAATCCGTAGCCTTTTCTTCGTCTTCTATTCGGCAAGCCGCTTACTTGGTCGCTTCCTTTTCTTCAGATGACTCCCGAGATATTTCTGCTAGCGCGAGAATCAGGCGGCTTTGCACAATGATCCTTACGTCATCAAGGTTTTTATCGGCCAGTTCTTTAGCTAGTTTGGCTAGCGCATCCGCCTTACTATTTTCCACACGCGGTATGCTTTCCAAGATGTAGAAGGGAATTTGTGTCAGCAATTGCTGCACTCTTTCACCATATTTCACCAACTCAAGTACATGGTTGAGGAACTCTTCAAGTGTGACTGGGGTTCTGCCTTCTGGTTGTATTCCTCCAACGCGTCAATGTATTTTTGCAGGTCCGTGCGCTTGTCGTCGGGCTGCACGGGCTTCTTGGTCTTCTTCGAAGACTTTGAAGGCTTGACCTGGGTGTTTTGCCCATCGTTAGCAGTTTTCAGTGTGGGACGCGGTTTCAGCATCCCCTCAATGATCTCAGACTCCAGCGGGCTTTTCCATTTGATCGCCGGACATGCTTGAAGATCCTTCAGCATTCTTTTAGTTTTAGCTGAAAGGACCACTTCCCAAGGAGCTTCTTCCACAAATGAGCATGATGCCCCCGGCATATCCACCTTTTTAGGAGCGTGCCTCTGTGGCGGGTCCACCCTCCAGTTTTCGGATAGCGCGAATTTCCCTTGACGGTATTGGTCCTCGACCCAGTTTTTGAAGACGTAGCAATTCTCAATTGGGTGGCCCACTACTCTGTGGTATGAGCAGTAGTTGGGACTATTGACGTCACCGGGCTACAGTGGACGTCTCGAATCCGGCAGCGCAATGAGTTTGTTGCGCATTTCCAGTTCGAACAATCTCCTCGTTTTATCATGGGAGAATGAGTAAGCAGGTCCTAGCTTCTCGTCCAGGGATTGGCGCGGGCGCACGTTGCTTTGGCGAGCAACCGGTTTCAGGTCGCTTGGCTGTTGTTGAGTGTTGGCAATGAAGGCTGCTTTCCCTTTACTCTTTACATTCCGAGGATCCGTTTTTTAAGAGGACGACCCATAGCCCATCTGGTCCATTTGGGCCAGCTTGTCGATCAAGGCCTGGAAGGTGGTCGGCTTGAAGAACGTCATAAACTGGGATACAGTCGCCTGAGGATCAAGGGTCCCTACGAACATGCCCATGGCAGGAGCTTCTTCTATGCGTTGTTCGCATTTTGACCATAGGTTCCGCCACCGGATTGCGTATTGAACCCAGGTCTCTCCTAGCTTCACCCTAGCATTGATTAATGCCTTGATCGGGATGCGCTCGCTTGCGCTGGAGAACCGCTATGTGAATAGCAGCTCCATTTCTGTGAATGTTTTGACGGAGTCATTTGGAAGCTCCGAGTACCATTCAAATGCCGTCTTTGATAAGCTGCCAACGAACTGGCGAAGCAGCAATTTGTCGTCTCCTCCAGTATTGTCGCATAATGCTCTGAACTGGGCGACGTGCTGATGCGGGTTTCCTGTCCCCTTGTATACGTGGAACTTGGGGATCGTATATCCCGGCGGGTACTTGATTTGATCGTACCAGCCTGGGTAAGGTCGCCCGGTTCTGATGACTTGGCCAGCCGTTTCGCTTGCCTGATGAGCTCGTATTTGCTAAGCTATGTAGTCATCGAAGGCGGCATTGGAGATCGTTTCCTCCCTGGTTGTTGATAAACCCGGAAGAGGGTTTGATGTTTCCCCTCTGTCGTCCTTAATGATTATCGGTGGATCTTCGGCTGGAGGTTCTGATTGGATCATCATTCCAACCATGTCTTAGAAAAAGAGCGCCATCTGTTTTATATTAGCCGCTTGTTCCGTGGCCTCCTTATCCTTTCTTTCTAGCACCCTCCGCAGGAACTCCGTATCGGTCTCCTGCTCCTAGGACTGTTCAAACGCTGCTTTCCGGCTTTCTTTCTGCTTGGTGAGTGCTGCCATTTTCGTCAGCATCTCCTGGAGTTTTTGTTACTGCTCCTGAGCTTTCGTCAATGACTGAGTTTGCGGCTGATGAGCCACAGAAGCACGGCTCTCCTCTTTTCCGGAAGCCATGTACACCGTGTGCACAATCATGCCCCAAGACTTGGGGCGTTTGGATCCATCACCCTTGGGATTTGCCGCCGGCGGTAGGAGATTCTCCGGCCTTCTCTTTTTGTCAGAAGTCGAAGTCGAAGGAGCTATTATAACAGGCACCTGAGAAGTCCCTCGCTTCACGCTAGAGGGATGATTGTCCACTTGTCGAACCTTTATTTTCTCTGGTTGACGAGAGTAGTTCTTGTTGATCACAGAACCTTAGACTTTCCGCCAGACTCTGTGGATTCGGGTGGACAGCTGCTGAGGGGGCTGCTCTGGCTTCGCATGTATCATGTTTTCAACAGGTGGGGGAGATTTCTTCAGCACCGCGGTCGGAGAGTTCTTTCGCACTCTCCTTAGCGGTTCAAAGCTGTTCCCAGTTAGAACAACAACATCAACCTCCACCATTGGAGCTGGTGGAGTAAGTCTAGAGGGAGAGTTGCCCCTAGCTTTCCTCACTCGGCGCCAGTGGCGACGTCGAGCATGCCTTGCAGATGGGATTGCCTCAGTTATGGGAGTGGCTTCGTCATGCCCCCTGCTCTGATGAAGGGCTACTGCTGGTGTCGGCCTGTTGGAGACTGACGTCCGTTGAAAAGGGACGACCAATCTTTCAAAGGCTGACTTTCTGGTAGGGGAAGCTCTTTTAATGACTTCGCCCGAAGAAAGAGTTGGAACGGCCAATCTTACGAAGGCCGGTCCTTTAGTAGGAGAAGTCCCTCTGACGACTTCACCCTCCGGAGCTGGAACGGATATCCGTTTCGGGATAACCCCTTCGGGTATTGCGAGCCTCTTTACGGGACCACTTGAGCTTTGGCTCAGCCTGTTGAAGACTAAGGTGGCAAACTTGGATGACCCGTTGAGAGGGGCCGTAGTGGTTGTAAGTCGATCGAAGACCGACTTCTTTGGAGCTTCTCCTTACGGCACTGAGGCGCTAAAGCTTGTTGGCGGGAGCATGGTCCAAAAGAACAATCTAGGGTGGCCTGAGTCACCTGCTCCACTGGCATTGAAAAGATGCAGGCCATATTTGGCCCGTATGTCACTCCTCCAACGGGGACAGAGCGGGAGTTGCTGTTGCAGGTACACTTGGAATCCATTGAACTTCTTCTCTCTGCACAGGAGAAAGATACCAAATCTCAGTACCTCGAATCCAGGGGCAACCATAGTAAACCGCAATTTTTTCGCGAACATGACACACGAAGTGTGGAGTGGAAAGAGGAAAAGGTCCCACCGGGCGTGCCAGAATCTGTTTACCGCCGAAAACAGAGACGAACAGGGATGGGTCGTCTTGCCTGAATTTGGGGGCAGATGGTATATGGGTTTATCCGTCTACATCTCCGAAAATGCCAAGTTTATTTATGGCACCGTATATCGGAGGTTTGGACAGATGCGACCGTTGTAGCAGACTTCGTCAAATTCCTCCTCGTTTGTGAGGGTTTTTTGATTGTGGGGACGCTCTTCCATGCAGGCGTAAGCCCCTGCAGTTAATTACGTTATCGCATCGCAATAACCACTTTCTCCTGCTCCGGAAGTTCACTTCGTGTCGTATGTGTTTGTTTTATTTTTGGTTGCCCGTGGATTGTATACAGAGACTAATTTATGTTGTCGCCTGTAGGTCGTGGATGAGTCCAAATCCGTATATCTTAGATTTGGGTTTGGGTTGATTTAAGGATCGATGATCTGTTTTGAGATCAAGATTGACTTAAATGTTTGTGAGTAGTTGGGGCTCGATTGATTTTTTGTTAAGGATACTTTAGTCCAATTTGAGACCAAGATCTACTTAACAAAGTGTTAGGATCATTTTTGTTTCAGATCCAACAAGAGAGCATTTGGGCTCTGTTGTTTTAGTTTAAGGACGTTTCGGTCCCTTATCGCCGTTTTGGAGGCGAAGTTGTAGTTTGAGAACATTTCGGTCTGTAAATCACCATTTTTGAGGTGAGAGTTTAGTTTAGGGACGTTACGGTCCGTTGTCACCATTTTGGAGGCAATATTTAGTTTAAGGACATTTTGGTCTGTAGGTCATTATTTTTTAGGTGAGGCTTTAGTTTAAGAACGTTACGGTCCGTTGTCGCCATTTTAGGGGCAACGTTTAGTTTGAGAGCATTTCGGTCTGTAGGTCACCATCTTTGAAGTGAGGCTTTAGTTTAAGAACGTTACGGTCCGTTGTCGCCATTTTGGGGGCAACGTTTAGTTTGAGGACATTTCGGTCTGTAGGTCACCATTTTCAAGGTGAGATTTGGTTTAAGGTGTGCACGTCAGCTTGGGAAGTGCACCCAAAATAAGTTAGTTGTCGGGACCCGCCACCTCTCTGAAAACGTTGAGGAATTACAACGACATGTATCAGAGGTATGGAGAGATGTACCCTGATCCAATTCCCCTATTTGAGGGAAAAAGAATTAAAGGTCAACCCAGAAATCATTAGTCATATTTTGAGACTAAGATTTCCTTGGGGGAATGTGGGACGGATATCGTCTTGGATATCCTCGGTTGAGGGGTCATCAGTCATGTTTGAGAATGAGATTAGTTTAAGAAAACATGAGCACAGAGGCTCGATTGATTTGGGGATTAAAGAGATTTTGACCTCAGGAAGACTTAGCCAATTTGAGGCTGAAGTTGATTTCCCATAATGTTAAGCACTAGTGTATATTCAGCACTCACGTGATCCCACGTGAGGCTCTGAATCAATGTTAAACACTGCACTTTGGAAGCGCTCACGTATGGGCACATGAGGCGCCCCAAAGTGGGAATTGTTCTCTAGGTTCTATTCCCCCTTTCTTTCTTGTATAGAAGTGTTAAACACTACACTTTTGGAAGCGCTCACGTGTGGGCACGTGAGATGCCCCATAGTAAGAATTGTTCTCTAGGTTCTATTCCCCCTTTCTTTTTTTGTATAGAAGTGTTAAACACTTGACTCCTGTGGTGCTCACGTGCGAGCACGCGAGGCGATTTTGTGTGTTTCCCTTTTCATTCATTAGAGACGCTCACGTGGAGCATGTGAGATCCTATTGAGTGTCTGGAGATTTTGATCTCATGCTAGGATTTTGGAGGATCTCATGCCTCTTGTTTTTTTTGTAAGAATTAAATTCTTATTGTAGGGTTAAACTTTGATTTTCAGAGGAATTAAATTCCCATATGTTTCTGTAAGAATTAAATTCTTTGAACTCAGTTCTTTCCCCTAAGTTTTGAATCTGCATGACAGAATCTCCCCGATGAGAATTAAATTCTCAACTTATGGGGAGATCTGCTTCTATAGATCTCAACCAGAAGAAGAACTAAGTTCTTATGCGAAGGGTTAAACCCTTAGAAAGGTCAAGAAAAGATAGAACAATCTCTGTGTATTTCTTTTTTTACCTAGAATGTTATGATGAAGCAAGTTTTTTCCGAGACTTAAATTCACTTCTTCCTCTTTTTTTGTATTCCCTCTCCTCTTTTTCTCTGTATGTTTCTCTGTGTCTCTCTCCTCCTCTCCTTACTCCTATTTATATGAGAAGAAAAAAATCAATTTGTTAAGAAAATCCCTCATTGAGAGATCATGATTGATTTCATAATCAATCCAATTGTTCTGGTAAATTTTATTTACCGTTGGATTTTTAATCCAAAGGCACTCTATTTAACAGAGAAGATTTCTTATTTGTTTTTAACCAGATTAGGAAATATTTTCCTAAAATAGAATTTTATTCTACCAAACGATCACCGTTGCATCTTTGATCCAAATGTCCTTCGTTTAACAAAGATGATCTTTTTAGTTTAAGGAAGATCAGGGAAATATTTTCCACATATATAGAATTTAATTCTATCAGATAGTTTAGAAAGATTTAAGGAAATATCTTCCAAATAGAGTTTTAATCCTTTTATTTAGAATTTAATTCTATCAGCTTGGATGGTGTTTAGGAACACTCACGTGTAGCACGTGATCCCAATAGAATTAAGCTTGTTCTCTTATATGCAACAGCATAAGAGGGTATCACGTGTTAACACGTGAGCCTTTTTGGCTTGCTATCTGTTTGAATGTAGTGCCTATATGCTTTGCATATAGGCACTCATGTGCTTACACGTGAGGCTCAATTTTAGCCTATCGATTGCTTAAATACAGCGGCTATATGCTTTGCATATAGCCGCTCACGTGTGAGCACGTAAGACCTGCACAGTGGGGATTTTCCCCCCCTTTTCCTTTATATATATATATTTTTATAAGGGAACAGTTGTCACTGAGAAGTGTACAGAAAAGTGAATTTATGGAGATTGTACCGAAGACGTCTATGCAGATGTTTGCTGTTCAAAACTTAAGGGTACAGACATCTTCCACAGATGTCTGTTTTCTGGCATGATTGAAATATCTGTTTTGAACGTGGGCAGATTTGTATTCCAACGGATAAGATAGACATCTCTAAAATAGAGAGAGACGTGTGGAGTATAGAGAACATGTCGGAATGAGGTTTCTAACCTTATGAGATCAATAATAGACACATGTACAACACTTATATCTCCTATCTTCATCTTGGTTCTTCTTTGATCTTCATTTCCTTGAATCATTATGTTGAGATGTCATTGAATCTTGATTAGGCCTGCATCACGTTATCGATTGCTTCAAGTTATCATGCCATATCACTATTTTATGCGTGTATCGTATTGTAGGCAATCTTGCTAGATGTTCGATATATCGTGCATGCTATACTCAAGACAAAAACTTGGAAACGTCATTAGTAACTTATGAATTCATATAAATTAAGTTTTGAACTAAATGATCGAAACTGAGGATCGTGTGTCACGGATGTCAACAATGCTGCCTATGGTAAGAAATCATCCTTCCATAGTCATATTAAGACTGCCATGTAGTAAATCAAGCACAATATATATATATATATATATATATATCACATTTCCAATGCCAATAATCAAGAATAACCGAAGCAATAATAAATTATCAAGTCTTAAAAGTTCCAAGAATAAATAGAATAATAAATACTTTCCCTTATGGGCTTACACAAGAGGATCCAATAAAATTGTAATGCCCCAGTACGGATGGTATTGTCCGTTCTGGCCGAATCCGCACGGTTTTGTCCTTTGGAGCGAATCAGACTCGAGAAAGGGTCACTTCCCAGGAGGTCACCTATCCTAGAATTTCCGTAGCCCGAGCACGCTTAACTACGAAGTTCTTCAAACTCTGGAATACCGGTTCATCCAAAAGGCGCCACTGTAATTAGGGGTGGATCATTACATTTATAATACAACTCCGACCTATTTCACCTTATGCTTTAAGGACACGATCCCATTTTTCTAGAGTAGGTCTCACGGATCTAAGAGGTAGCCCCCACAGATTCAAGAGGTGGCCCATGCATCATAGCGTAGCACTTTGTTCCGTGTGTGTCATGACCCAAATGAGGAACGTGGGCTCTTAAATCACGCAACGTCTAAATGCGTAATGTAATTCAAGTAAGCCGACAACCCAGAATCTAAACCGTAAATAAAGGTAAAGATGTGAAATCTTTTTTTGAAAAAGAGATGTTAATTAAAGCATGAAGAGTTATTGCAAAACATTTTTTTTTGAAACAAGTTATCGTTAAAATTTTCGGCAGCGTCTCCTTTATAAAATTTTGATCAAAACTGATACATAAGCAATAATATATAACCATCCCTATTTGGAAGCAAACTCAACACCCACTTGGCGGAACACAACTACACAGTTAAATATACGATGTCTTAGGCGAAAAACAAAGCAATAAAGAAGAGAAAATAATAACAAGAACATAATCACAACGGTCGGCTCACACGAGCACGACATCCAGAGTCAAATATAATACAAATCTTTCAGTTTCATCTCTAAGTCAAATATATATGTAGTAGATGGAGTATACTAGATACAAAGAATAAGTACAACAAATGGCGGACAAAAGAGTACTCGCAACCACCTAACAAATGATCACACCCAAAAGTAGTAGTATGCCCCAAACCGCGACTACAGTGAAGGGTCGACCTTGTAAGAAACTGTGGCACAACGGGGGTGAGTTGCCTGCTCGTGAGTAGTAAATAACATCGTAAGTGGCAATCGCATGCATGAAAGAAACAGCGACAATCCTAAATATGAGGTTATAATGATGTACAATGGCATGGATGCGACATATGTGAATAAGCGAAGTATAGTAACAGAGATATAGCAACTATATTAAAATGAACATGTCATAACAATTCTAATAAGGTAAAAACAGAAGTGTCATCAATGAATCATCATAAATCATGCGTCAAATATCGACCCTCGAAATCCTAATATCTCAGGTGTCGTCACTCGGATCGACCCTCATATCCATCTGAACATATAACTCCAGTCGGTATCCTTTGAATATCTGCTAAGTTTCCATACTATTACCGATAGGTAGTACACCCAGTTAGGCTCAGCGCCTTTCTATACGATCTTCTTGCCCATAGGTACCGTACCAGGTCCACCATTTATCCGCAAATGGTGACTCCTCACTCCTCGAATCGGATAAACGCATAACTCAGAACCGAGAAAACTCATAGTGGATGCCAAATATCATATAAAGAGAAAACCGCATTTTTAAATGAATCCAAGTTTTAGAAAATGTGTCATATGGTTTCTCAAATCTCATGAACACAGAAATCCCACAAAACAATATCACATAAAGAGCATGGTTATAATGGCAAACGTACATGATATCGGCATGATGCATGCTAGTATGTAATAAGCGAAGATCTAACTACCAACAAGGATATAGTACAACGCAAGGTTGCGTGGCAAGTTCTATAGTGTACGTGGCATGACAATTACCAATGATGTGTGTGTACGTATGAGTTTGTGCACGTGCGGCATAAAACCCATTGGTAATGGTGCAAGTGTTCTAACGAGGATGTATCAATATGCAGCAAGTAATTAAGTAGTATGATAATGATAATGCAATATATGAATGTATATATGATTGTATAACTTGAATCTAGACATCGGGCACTTAACGTCATCCAAACAATTCCCCCACAAATGTTAAATCTACTCAACGGAACGGTCTCGATCTATTCAAATCCGACCACCTCCTTCCCTTTTCTTGCCGCATCCAAAGTCCCCGCAACCGATCCTAGCATCGAATAAAACTTAGCGTGTGAGGGCTAGAATTCCGATACGACACAAACACATACAAAAAGAGAAATAAATTCTCATAAGTTAACACGTGTGATTTTAGTGTACTATACGCGTGCAACAAACACCTAGGACTATCCCGAAAGGCTGTTAACCAAATAAAACACTAAATCGAGAGTCGGGATATCCGTATTGTACGTTAAAATATCGTCAAAAGTGAAGTAAAACGATTCCATATTTTTGTATACACGATCTGGATGGAAATTGCGTATACCAGGGGGTCTATTTAGAGTCCTAGAGAGAGCCCGACAAAAATCCACCCCTAACTCCCCAGACGAACTGCAATTTGCGGTCAATTCAAATATTTTGGCGGACATATGGTGGAGGAAAGGGCTCAGGTTTCGAGGGTGCACTCAAGGTCCTATAACAAGCTCCTAGTAATCGCAATTTATTTATGTGATCACTGGAGTAAAAGCAGGTTCAATTTGAAACCATAACCTTCAACTAAATACTTGTTTTGGCATTAATTAAAAACATCATAGAGATTATTGAAGTCTTAGTGTTAAACAAGGGATAATTAGCACTAAGATACCCTTATCTATTCTAGTTTAAGTTATGGTTACCCAAAGAATTCACATAAACCCAATTCTCACTTCAAGCTTTAAAACAATTCAAAACACAAATTTTAACTTAAATTAAGGATTGTTAAAGCAAGTAGTTGCTAAACTTGATTAGAAGTGGTGTTTTTACCTCTATATTAGCTTGTGGGGGAGTCTCAAGTTGCTAGGTAGCCTCAAGATGAGTGTTTGGCTTCCATAAGAGTTCTTGAAGGAAGAAGATGTGACGGGGGTGATTTTTGTGGTGATTTTTAAGTGTGTGTGTGTGTGAGTTGTTTTAAGAGGTAGAGAAAGATTTTGTTAAGAGGAGATGAAGAAAAAAAATGAAGAAAGAATGAAGAGAAAGAATGAAGAGAAAGAAGGAGGATGGCTAATATTAGCCATTCCCACCATTCTATCATTTAATATTCCAACCATCAAGTACATACTTCTATGTCTCATGCCACCTTTATTATTTATTTTATTTTATTTTTAAAACCATTTAATTTAGCTAAAAGTTTAAGTGAAGTAGATTTAGGGTTTATGTGTCATGGCTACTTAATTTGGTATTTTAGTCTAAACTAACATATTACTTTTCCTAGGTTAAGTGTATAAATTTATATAGAAATTATTATTATATATATATATATAATATTAACTATATTTTATTAAATAACACATGTTATATCGTTAATTAAATTATAATTAATTCTAATAAATTTTAATATATTACAGTATGACACTTTGTGCCGTGAGCATGGACCGGGGCCCAACAAAATAGTTCAATACAAGAAATAAAACCTAGTTAATAATAACTAGATAACGAGAATAGTCCTTACTGCTCGGCGATCTCTATGACGTACTCTGTGTTAGTGTATATGCCCTAGAGGCCATTACTGTATCATACTAGTATGTATATTACTTAATGGAAGCTTGGGATATTCACCTTGTATTGACAATCTTGCTCAAAATAGTAGTATGCTACTTGGTTTGTTTCTACTTCAATGTGTACATGTGTTTATTTTTGTATATCGCCTATACACATTAGTAGAGCCCTTAGGATCTTTGCTTGATTACCAGCGATGTGATGGCCGTCACACTAGTGGGGCTGGGTAATCTATAAGCACATCCTTATGCAGGTCCCTGGTCGCAGGACTATCGAGACAGGGCATCGATACTCCGGAGTAGACCAGCGCATGCGCTTCTCATCCCAGTGTGGGAGACGGTCTGTCCCACAGCCGTCAGTACGTCGTACTTGAGATAGTATGCGGGTGCTCGTTAGGTTACGGGTACACTGGACAGGACTCGTCGGGAACTGACTAGTTGGTATTATACCTATCGTCAGTTATCAGTTCCCAGGTGACATGAGTACAGCTTAGTCCGCTGACTTGACACTGTCACTCCGCCTCGAGTGTGTTCCCACTGTACTTTGATCACTACCCTACCACGGCTCAAAGGAGTCGTGCAAACAGGTAGTGGTTGGGTGCAGTCCCGAAGCACTTGGAGGCAGTGACGGTTAGACAGGATTCGTCTCTCCCGGTATTGGGGGTTGACATCGCGCTGTGTCTAGGAGAGCCATTACACGAGTAGTCCCTGGCCAGGGCAAACGAGATATACTGGTAGGTTTCCAGTGTTATCTCAGGGTGTATTGGGCTTCACTCCGGCACGACTTGTACCGCTATTGGGGGACTGACGTTTACCGCCCCCTAGGCCCGCCATGCGATGTATCAGACGAACAGACCGGACTGTATAGAGAATGTCACACTCAGGCTCAGTAGGAGTTCAGATGGGTTTCGCCTCGTCGGTCTTCTTGTCGGCATTACCTGGGGACCGTTACGCACAGCTAGTGCCGCTTGCGGTCTGTGGTTAAACCCACTGCCAGCGTAGTGTCGAGTCTTTAGAGTCCCACACAGAAAGCTTTTCGCCTTTAGGCAAAAGAGTAGAGGTCGCATGGTATTGCGACAGGTCGCATGGTTTTGCGACAGGGTTCGGTCACATCCGTGCACTTGTGCACGTACAGTGTCCGGGCAGTTTACACTAGCGGGCTTTGGTTTAAGCCAGATCCTAGTGTACCTTATGGGATTGGATTTATCCAGTTTGCATTCGTGTTCCTCGGAACGCGGATGCGGGTGTGTATGCACAAATGACAGGGAGGCAGAGGCAGCGGATTCTCATTAGGGTTGTTGACAGTTGACCGTTGACTTTTTGACTTTATGCTCAACCCTAATGAGAATATGATATGTGATTAACTATTATATTAATTAAGTATTATGGTGATATGGTTGTTGACTTGTTGACTTTTGTTGACTTGTTGACTTTGGTGACTTGTTGACTTTTGTTGACTTGTTGACCGGTTGACTAGGCTTGACTAGTTGACCATCATGATAACCATGGTTATCATTTCATGCCAAAGACTTTTTCTTGCTTGTTCATTTGAGTAAAATGAGTGCATGACATGATAAGGTTATGGTTACTTCAACCATCACATAAGACTTTTGTTGATATGATGAGTTATCATTGCTTTGGATTATGAGAGGGTGAAAGACAAAAGAGTTGCTCATTCTTTCTTGCTCATTCTCTCTCTTGTTCTTGAGCTCTCCTCTTGCTCTCACCCTCAACCTCTTGCTCCCTCTCTTGATCTATGGTTCTCTTGTCTCATGAGTTGAGAATCAAGAACCATAGATAAAATCCCATTCTAAATCATCTCTACTCATTCTAGTTCACTAGGTTTAGCAAACCAAGTGAACTAGTTTTCTTCAAAGAACGAAGAAGGAGCTAAAGGTTGGAGCTTTCAAGTGGATCTATCTTCGGCGTACGGAGACAACGAGAAGGAGCCATCGAACCACCATCGGAGCTTGAAGAGAAGGAGTTCAAGTTTAGGTATAACCATCTTCATCCGAGTAGCTAAATATCTTTAGCTTAGTTTGCTAGTTTTAGTTTAGGTAAAGATCCCGACCTTGCTTAGTCCATGTTGCCTCTTGCGTTAAAATTTTGATTTTATACCGTTTCCGCCTCCCCGTAAGAACCGGGGGTCGCAACGTGGACTTACAGTGGTATCAGAGCCTAACTAAACTTAAACTAGCTTGGTAGTGAAGTGTAACGAAGTTCGGAACCGGAAAAATCCAAAAACCAAACTTTACAAAAACCTGAGTTTCTGTTGAAATATTTTCTGGTCAAAATGAAAAAATTTATACTTGTAAATTCGGCTCAGGGTTTTGTGTGAACACCCAAGAAAAACGATACAGTGATTCGTCTAAACTGCCGCCCTTCCGCCGCGTGAGCCTTCTTAGCCGCCGCGGAACCGCCGCGAGTTGTTGTCTTCTCTGCATCGTTTTTCGTGCAGTGTGTGTCTGTGTTGGTTTTGGGATTTTTGGAATATATTATATGTGCCCAGATTTTCCAGAAAAGAAATTTCCTTTTGGGGTCCTATAATTCCGTATTTTTTCCGAACTTCACTGCACTTTGACTATGATGGTTATATCTGTAATGTTTGCATGTATTGAACGTCGGCTTATCGCTATAAGTCGATTGGTCGGGGTTATACATGATCTGTAATGTGCTGGAATGTGTATATAAATATGTTGGATTGTCGCGGGTGAATAGCCGGGGGTTGTGAGACGAGAGTTTTCTTTTCTTGCAATTCATGTAAATTTGTAAATTGATGTAATAATTATTTGTATGGCCGCACAACCGGGAAGGGGTTGTAGCCGTCATTGTATAATTTCTTTTTACTGTTTTTGCTCCTAGGATAGACCCATGGAGGGGTGCACAAACTACCGGGTATGCCGAAGTGTCGAGTGGCCTACTCATGGAGTTGAGGGAGGTTGCTACGCTTCGGGTACTTGGCGGGTAGTTTGCCGCACCCGTAGGGGTCTTGGGTGGGGTTTTGGCTATTCACCGCGACCGTGTTATCTGTTTTTGTTACAGGCTCGTACAAATTACAGATTGCTAGTATATCCAATGTATTTATCTGTGATCTGAAATGTTTATCATTGCAGTATATCTATATATGATATTATTTAGGCGAATGCGAATGGCATAAGCGTACGTCATATTTTGGTTGTTTTCTGCAATGGTAGGATTAAATGATGGGACGCATTAAAAGAACTAATGCAAGAATATCACGCATTAAAAGAACTAATGCAAGCAAAACATGCATTAAAAGAACTAATGCAAGAAAATAAACCAAGTATAAGTCGTTGGAACATTTTCGAAAAACCACTCGGTTCTTTTCAAAACAAACTTTTAAAATGCGGAGTTTGAGCCACTCCATTTAAAAGCTATCTCGTTCCATCGACTAAATCAAGTTCACTACGTTCACGGTTTCGCCAAAACCATTCGTAGCCCTCCGTCGTTTCATATGAATATTCAACAGTATTCAAGCTGTGTTTGTTGGCCTTAGTCAAGGCACAGTGTTTGGTAGCTGGTGGGTATTCATATGTTGCATAGATAGAATGCGTTGGTTTGGGACAGTCGTATTACCTTGTTGGCCTTAGTCAAGGGTATATACGGGTGGATTCAAATTAACCTGGACAACGACGGGTAGAACTTGACATGTGACTTATGATTTGTTGGCCTTAGTCAAGGTCATAAGAGCATGGGGCAAAAATATACATCGGGAGTTTCATAAGTACTGAAACTTGCTAGATTTGCATACCATTTGGAGTGTGATGATTCTGGTAGGATTCCTTCAGTTTCTTCACGCGATGATATTTGGATCCCGATCCTACTGTGAGTATATGCTACTCCTCGGAAAATTTCTCACTAAACGATCAATGCTATAAACCTAGTAGGTGCCTAGAAAGGTGTTAGCGGGGCTACGCCCCCAGGGAAAAGAGGTTCTTTAATTAAGGAACTTCGCGAAAGCGTTGGAAAACCTCCCTCGAAGTACCGACACCGGCCTGGCTGAACGGTTAAGCAAGTATTGTGCGGTGGGATTGATCCCGACTAATTCTTCCTTTATGGTTTGAGGAGGGATTCGAGAAACAGTGGGAGCCATCCTGTTTAGACAAACTAAAAACCACTCTAAACTTGCAAGAGCATCATGCTGAGTGTTTCTTCTTCTCTCTCTTAATTGCAGCGACCCTGTGACCGCACCTAGGTTACATCTAGATAAAAATATGACTGAACCTGACTGTTATGACTGGCAAAGGTCTGTCCAGATGTCCATTGCCCATGACAAGCTGGGACACCTCCTAACTAATCAAATCCCTGCTGTCTCAGGTCCAGTTTCCCCTGTCACGGATGTTCACATCCGCAGGACACCGGAAAAGGATTGTGCGAAAGCCAAGTGCCTCGTGTTAGCCTCAGTTAATGGTGCAAACCAGAGGCAGCACGAGAAGATGGACTCAGTTTCTATCTTCCTCCATAACAAAGTTTTATATGGAGAGCAATCTCGTATCGCCAGATATGAGACCTCGAACGAATTGCTTCAAGCGAGGTTGGCTGTCGGGTCATCTGTAGGGGGCAACGTCCTTACAGAGACCAGCTATTTTAAGCTCACGGACCTGGAGACCACGTTGGAGAATGGGTCAAGTACTGACCTAATTCTACAGTCCCTGCCCTCTGCTTATACCCTGAAAGAAACCAGGGAAGAAAAAGGAAAAACAAGGGCTAAAGTTTCGGGACTGGATATGATTAAAGAGGGACGTTCCTATTGTAACGGGAATGAACTATGGCAGAGAGATTGCAGGGCTTGTAAAGCCAGTAGCCAGAATTCGAAGCATGTTGTGGCTTCGGCTTCAAGTGTGTTTGTAATTGAGAACTGTTTGTCAGTTAACCCTACTTCCTGGGTATTGGATACCGGATCAGGATCTCACATCTGTAATTCGTTACAGGGTCTGAGAAACCGTAGGGTTATCAGGAAAGGTGATATGACTCTCAGGGTTGCTAACGGAATGAGCATGGATGCTGTATCCGTAGGGGAATATCACCTAGGACTGACAACTGGGCAGATATTGATTCTGCGTGACTGTTTGTATGTACCAGGTGCGACTTGCAATATCATATCTGTATCCTTACTTTCTAAGGAAGGATATGATTTTGCTTTTGTAAGCGATGTAGTAAACATCCACCTAAATCAAGCACTGATTGGGTCAGGTACATTAAATAACGGTATATACGTATTGAATCAAGCTCAGATATTCAGTGTCCAGAACACACTTAAAAGAAAGTCTCCAGAATTAAATCAGGCTTTCTTATGGCATTGTAGACTGGGTCACATCAATGAGACACGGTTGACTAAGTTACATAAAGAAAGATACTTGGATCCGTTCGAGTACCAGTCTTATGCCACTTGTGAATCTTGTCTCATGGGAAAGATGACAAAGACTCCGTTCACTGGACACGGAGTAAGAGCGAGCGAGCTCTTGGGACTTATACACAGTGACGTGTGTGGTCCAATGTCTACACATGCGCGAAGCGGTTATTCATACTTCATTACTTTCACAGATGATTTCTCTAGGTTTGGACATGTCTTCTTAATGAAGCACAAATCCGAGGCCTTTGAGAAATTTCGAGAATATAAGAATGAAGTAGAAAAACAAACAGGCAAAAGTATCAAGATCCTAAGATCGGATCGAGGTGGTGAATACTTGAGTGCCGAGTTTCTGGACTACTTAAAAGAGAATGGAATTCTCTCTCAGCGTACTCCTCCATACACACCACAACACAATGGTGTATCGGAAAGAAGGAATCGAACCCTACTAGATATGGTTCGTTCCATGATGAGTAAGGCTGAGTTACCGCGATCTTTCTGGGGTTATGCACTGGAAACAGCTGCACATCTCTTGAACCAAGTTCCTACTAAGACAGTGCCTACCACACCATACCAGATGTGGAGTGGGAAGAGACCCTGTCTTAAATCCTTTAAGACATGGGGATGTCCGGCTTTTGTAAAAAAGCAGCATGCGGACAAGCTCGAGGCACGCTCAGTACAGTGCAAGTTTGTGGGATACCCAAAGAACTCCAAGGGGTATCTTTTCTATTACGCAGAGGAGCAAAAAGTCCTTGTTTCTCGTCATGCCCGCTTCTTGGAAACTGAGTTTTTAGAAAATCAGATAAGTGGGAGCGCAATAGAACTGGAAGAAATTCCAGAACCACAAGCTATTACTGAAACCTTAGTAGAACCAGAAGGTTCAGGGGAACCGGACATTCCTACGCCGCTCCGCAGGAGTAGTAGGCAGTCTCATCCGCCCGAGAGATACTACGGTTTTCTCATAGACGGGGATAGAGAGGATTGCATCATAGATTATGATGAGCCTACTAGCTTCCAGCAAGCCATTCAGAGCGGTGACTCGGTAAAATGGCTGGATGCAATGCGGACCGAGATGGAGTCCATGTACACCAACAAAGTTTGGACTTTGGACTTTGCTCCAGAAGGGGTAAAACCCGTAGGCTGCAAATGGATCTTCAGAAAGAAGATTGGTGTAGATGGGCAGGTTGAAACCTATAAGGCTAGGCTCGTTGCAAAGGGTTTTCGTCAAAGACCTGGTTTGGACTATGACGAGACTTTTTCTCCGGTAGCCATGCTTAAATCCATTCGGATCCTTCTTGCCATTGCTGCCTTCCACGATTATGAGATCTGGCAGATGGACGTTAAGACGGCTTTCCTAAATGGAAATTTAGAAGAGTGCGTCTATATGGATCAGCCAGAGGGATTCAATCAGAGTGGGAGCAGCGGTAAAGTGTGCAAGTTGCTCAAGTCCATCTATGGACTTAAGCAGGCATCGCGGAGTTGGAACATCTGCTTTGATGATACTGTCAAAGAATTCGACTTTGTCAAAAACCCAGATGAACCATGCATTTACAGTAAGATTGTAGGGAGAAATGTGGTATTCCTCGTCTTGTACGTCGATGACATTCTCCTAATAGGAAATGATATTCCTATGCTACAGTCAGTCAAAGGATTCTTGTCACAGAGGTTCTCCATGAAGGACCTGGGCGATGCCAACTACATTCTGGGGATCCAGATCTATCGTGATAGATCTAAAAGGATGTTGGGACTTTCACAGTCAAGGTACATCGACACCATACTGAAACGATTCAGTATGGAAGATTCCAAGCGCGGTAATCTACCGGCTTGTCACGGAATCACCCTCTCCAAAGAGATGTCTCCCAAGACTGATTTGGAAAGGGCTCGCATGTCATCAATACCCTACGCATCTGCGGTAGGCTCTATTATGTATGCGATGTTATGTACCAGACCAGATGTAGCATACGCATTGAGCGTTGTAAGCCGGTATCAGTCAGACCCAGGGGAGAAACACTGGATAGCAGTAAAGAACATTCTCAAGTACCTGAGAAGGACTAAGGAGATGTTCTTGGTGTATGGCGGAAAAGACCTCCAGATTGAGGCCTTTGCTGACTCCAGCTTCCAGAGTGACAAGGATGACTCCAAGTCCATGTCGGGTTATGTCTTTACCCTCAATGGAGGGGCGGTTTGCTGGAAGAGTACCAAGCAGGAAACCGTTGCTGACTCAACCATGGAAGCGGAGTACATAGCTGCTTGCGATGCCGCAAAGGAAGCTGTCTGGATGAAGAAGTTCCTCACGGAACTTCAGGTGGTTCCTACCAGTGTTGATCCAATACCGCTGTATTGTGACAACAACGGCGCTATAGCTTTAGCGAAGGAACCAAGGTCCCATCAGAAGTCCAGGCACATTTTGAGGCGGTTCCACCTGATCAGGGAGATCATTGATCGCCAGGAGATCGAGGTAAAGAGAGTAAAATCAGAAGATAACACTGCAGATCCATTCACCAAGGCCTTGCCCCAGACTCAGTTCGAGCGGCTGATCGAGATGATAGGTCTTCGATACGCCAGTACATGGCCTTAGTGCAAGTGGGAGATTGTTAGTGTATATGCCCTAGAGGCCATTACTGTATCATACTAGTATGTATATTACTTAATGGAAGCTTGGGATATTCACCTTGTATTGACAATCTTGCTCAAAATAGTAGTATGCTACTTGGTTTGTTTCTACTTCAATGTGTACATGTGTTTATTTTTGTATATCGCCTATACACATTAGTAGAGCCCTTAGGATCTTTGCTTGATTACCAGCGATGTGATGGCCGTCACACTAGTGGGGCTGGGTAATCTATAAGCACATCCTTATGCAGGTCCCTGGTCGCAGGACTATCGAGACAGGGCATCGATACTCCGGAGTAGACCAGCGCATGCGCTTCTCATCCCAGTGTGGGAGACGGTCTGTCCCACAGCCGTCAGTACGTCGTACTTGAGATAGTATGCGGGTGCTCGTTAGGTTACGGGTACACTGGACAGGACTCGTCGGGAACTGACTAGTTGGTATTATACCTATCGTCAGTTATCAGTTCCCAGGTGACATGAGTACAGCTTAGTCCGCTGACTTGACACTGTCACTCCGCCTCGAGTGTGTTCCCACTGTACTTTGATCACTACCCTACCACGGCTCAAAGGAGTCGTGCAAACAGGTAGTGGTTGGGTGCAGTCCCGAAGCACTTGGAGGCAGTGACGGTTAGACAGGATTCGTCTCTCCCGGTATTGGGGGTTGACATCGCGCTGTGTCTAGGAGAGCCATTACACGAGTAGTCCCTGGCCAGGGCAAACGAGATATACTGGTAGGTTTCCAGTGTTATCTCAGGGTGTATTGGGCTTCACTCCGGCACGACTTGTACCGCTATTGGGGGACTGACGTTTACCGCCCCCTAGGCCCGCCATGCGATGTATCAGACGAACAGACCGGACTGTATAGAGAATGTCACACTCAGGCTCAGTAGGAGTTCAGATGGGTTTCGCCTCGTCGGTCTTCTTGTCGGCATTACCTGGGGACCGTTACGCACAGCTAGTGCCGCTTGCGGTCTGTGGTTAAACCCACTGCCAGCGTAGTGTCGAGTCTTTAGAGTCCCACACAGAAAGCTTTTCGCCTTTAGGCAAAAGAGTAGAGGTCGCATGGTATTGCGACAGGTCGCATGGTTTTGCGACAGGGTTCGGTCACATCCGTGCACTTGTGCACGTACAGTGTCCGGGCAGTTTACACTAGCGGGCTTTGGTTTAAGCCAGATCCTAGTGTACCTTATGGGATTGGATTTATCCAGTTTGCATTCGTGTTCCTCGGAACGCGGATGCGGGTGTGTATGCACAAATGACAGGGAGGCAGAGGCAGCGGATTCTCATTAGGGTTGTTGACAGTTGACCGTTGACTTTTTGACTTTATGCTCAACCCTAATGAGAATATGATATGTGATTAACTATTATATTAATTAAGTATTATGGTGATATGGTTGTTGACTTGTTGACTTTTGTTGACTTGTTGACTTTGGTGACTTGTTGACTTTTGTTGACTTGTTGACCGGTTGACTAGGCTTGACTAGTTGACCATCATGATAACCATGGTTATCATTTCATGCCAAAGACTTTTTCTTGCTTGTTCATTTGAGTAAAATGAGTGCATGACATGATAAGGTTATGGTTACTTCAACCATCACATAAGACTTTTGTTGATATGATGAGTTATCATTGCTTTGGATTATGAGAGGGTGAAAGACAAAAGAGTTGCTCATTCTTTCTTGCTCATTCTCTCTCTTGTTCTTGAGCTCTCCTCTTGCTCTCACCCTCAACCTCTTGCTCCCTCTCTTGATCTATGGTTCTCTTGTCTCATGAGTTGAGAATCAAGAACCATAGATAAAATCCCATTCTAAATCATCTCTACTCATTCTAGTTCACTAGGTTTAGCAAACCAAGTGAACTAGTTTTCTTCAAAGAACGAAGAAGGAGCTAAAGGTTGGAGCTTTCAAGTGGATCTATCTTCGGCGTACGGAGACAACGAGAAGGAGCCATCGAACCACCATCGGAGCTTGAAGAGAAGGAGTTCAAGTTTAGGTATAACCATCTTCATCCGAGTAGCTAAATATCTTTAGCTTAGTTTGCTAGTTTTAGTTTAGGTAAAGATCCCGACCTTGCTTAGTCCATGTTGCCTCTTGCGTTAAAATTTTGATTTTATACCGTTTCCGCCTCCCCGTAAGAACCGGGGGTCGCAACGTGGACTTACACTCTGCGTCCTACTGCTCTAAAGCCAACAGATCTGGGCCATGTAAAATCCAGAAGTCATAGCGTCATACGTAATATAATAAGAAATATAACCAGAAATGTGATGTACCAAGTCATATACAAGAAACTGGTGTTATATGAGTAAACCATAGCAATAACAATACAAAGTGATGTAGCAACCGAGGTATAAAAATGCAATTATATCATGTAAATCCTAGATGTCATGTCTCTAAGTTATCTATCCTACAGGTATTTGAAACCAATTAATGAAATCCTCCTTGTAACTCAATAGTATACCGTACGTGCTCGAGACTACGGTCTCATGACTCTCGGGGATGAATCCGAGATGTGCCGCTAGGCAGTAAAGTAAGGTCAAGATGGACGAATGATGTCAGCATCACCATTCCGGAGGTCGTAGCTCATATCGACTGATCAGTCTCTAATAAGAAATAAACTCTTGAGTTACAATTTAGATTCCATTATTGTTTTCCCCTTTCCTTAAGTTTTTAAGATTATGTCAAGTATCAAGATAATATTTACCTAATGCTAACACATGAACAAGTATGTACAAGTCGAGTCTATCAAGACAACAGGTTGAGTTAAGAGATATCATTTAATTGTTGGCATTTAGGTAAATATCACATTACAAGTAAGGATGACATGATAATAATAACAAGACAAGATAGCAAGGATGCATGTCATCATTCAAGGATACGTGTGTATAATTGTTAACTGGTATGCCAGGAATATCATAATCATATCACGTATAAGATCAAGGTATTAGCATTAATAGGAATAGCATAAGAAAATCCAATCATGTAAAATATCATAACCAGGTCAGGTAACGTGTTCGGGCAATGCATCATGTATACGTGAATCGATTTAATATGTCAGGTTCATATCAAGTTTAAAAATCAAGTTCAGACCGGCAACTTACGTCTAGGGCAGACATCTAGTCCATGTTTATATTCAGCAGATTTTAACATCAGACATTTGTGGCAGATATCTGATACAAATTTATAAACAATAGACGTCTGTAGGAGATGCCTAGTCTACCCTCTGTTCTACTCCAGATGTCTGTAGGAGATGTCTAGTTCCTAATTATGCGTAAGACAGATGTCTGGGACAGATGTCTGCAGTTCAAATTTCGTTACTATAATTTATTTGAGAGACGTTTGGTATTTTGATACAGACGTCTCCACAGGATTTTCCTGAGACGATCTGATGTTAAAAATTAGGGTTTCGAGCAATTTATCCAATACAAATTAAACAAGTATTGATCATGTAAACTATTTAGGTATAATACAGTGACTAGTTAATTATAAGGACGCTAAATTCTAGGGTTTGATGATGAATATAATATTTAAATTTTTGGGAATATGTATGCCCAAGAGGCCATTATTGTACATGTGATGTATATTACAGTGGATGCTTGGACATATATATAGAGGACTTTCTTGCTCGACATGATAGTATGCTATCTGGTTACTCTTTATCTTAACATGTTGGTTGGTATTCTTTACTGTCTTACTCTCACATGTTGATAAAGCTCTTAGGATATGTACTTGACTACCAGAATTATGATGAAATCATACTAGTGGGGCCAGGGTGGTCCAAAAGTACATCCTTTAATATAGTTCCTAGTCGAAGGGATATCGAGACTAGGGCATCGATATTCCAGAGGAGACTAGTGTGTACGTTTCTTGTCTCTTAGAGGACAATGGTTGTTCCCACAACTATTGGTGTATGACATCAAAGATTGTACAGAGGTGCTCATTGGAGAATGGGTACACCGAACAAGACTCGCCGAGGACTCCTAGTTGGTATTATACATATCATCAGATAGCAGTCATCTGGTGACACTGGTACAGGTTAGTTTGTAGACCCGAGATCGTCATAGAGTCTTGTATGGCTCCCACTGTGCTTTGATTTCCTCCCTACCACGGCTCAAAGGAGTCGTGCAAACAGGTGGATTTTGGGTACAGTCCCAAGTCATATGGAGTTAATGAGCGATAGGAGGGGTTTCGTCTCTCCCGGTATTGGGGGTTGATGTTGCACTATGCTCAATTAGCTATAACTGGAAGTTCCTGGCCAGGGCTGCTGCTGAGATTTACTGATAAGAGTTATCAGTAGTTTCTCGAACCGTTATAGGCCAGACATCGGCATGACTTATCACGTTACTGGGGTCTGACGTATACCACCCCTAGACATGATATGCGACATATCAGACGAAGAGACCGGATTGTACGATAGTGTTACTGATAGGATTCATGGAGAGTATGGACGAACATGCTTGTTGATCTTCATATCGCTCAATACCCGGGTAGCCGTTATGTCCAGCTAGTACCACTGACGGCTTGTATGTGACTGATGTGATCATCACCTACTGCTGGCGTATTGACGAGTCTTTAGAGTCCCACACAGAAGTTTTCTGGTTCAAGCAAAACGAAGTAGGGCACATATGTTGATATGTGCGTGGGCCTGATTAAATACGAGTATGTGATACCGTATTGTAATCTTGCAGTTATTTGTTATCGGTTAGGTTATATGTGATATAACCAGATTATCGAATCAAGTGTTGATTTGATAATGTGATAAACAGATAAATGATATTAGTCGGTCATATGCGATATAACCGGATTATTAAATCAAGTGTTGATTTAATAATTTGATATAAATTATATTTGATATGATTATGTATTAACTAATATCATTAGCTCATTAATTGCTTTATTAATAAATATATATATATATATATTAATGTATATTTGATATATATAAATATATATTTATTATTATATGAAGCATGGCATGTATTTTCTATTTTTGGAAAATAGAATAAATGGTGGAAAATGGGGAGACTTTGTGGGGCATGGGTGAGGAATGGGCTTTATTATTTGTTAATTCATCTTGACTCACTATTCAAGCATGGTTGCAATTTTATATTGAAATTAATCCATGCTTGAATGAGTGAGGGTCAAGGGGTTGCCATTCACACTCACTTCATTCTTCACTTGTGATTTTTTTTTGCTCTCTTGAGGTGAGCTCTTGCTCTCTCTTGCTCTCCAAAAAATTCTCACATCATCTCAAAACTAAAAACCCTCACATGTGTTGTGAATAATTGAGTTTGAGAGATCATTTGTGAGCTTACAAAACCCCTACTTTTTCATCCTACACTTGACTAGCAATCAAAGTATAGTGTGTTTCCTACACTGAAAGAGTTTAGTGTAGAGGTAGCTTGAGCTAGAGGGACTTCGGGTGGATCGTCTTTGGCACGAAGATCACGAAGGAGGCCCGTTCAACTCAAAGAGGAGCCTAGTGGAATCGCGTGGACTACTACACGGAGCTAAAGAAGAGAGGGACTCGATCTATAGGGTATAACATCTTTACCTTCTCTATATTTTTTTTTGTTATCAAACTAAAACTCTAATAATCTAGTTTAAGATCTTGTTTAGTCTAGCTTAGCACCTATAAAAATTTGAATTTGGCATGCTTAATATCATTAGAACCTCATGGTGGTTTTAGGGTAGACTTCCATGGTATCAGAGCCAAAACTAGAAGATTAGACGATATAATTAGAATCACGAAACCGAAACAACTCCGAAAACCGAAACCCGAAAATCAAGTTTCTGTCGATTTTAAAATGATCTCAGAAAATTATTTAAACAACTGCAGAATGTTGTATATGATTCGACTTGAACACTGGAAAAATTTGATGCCAAACTACAAATTTTGACCCGGCGAGAACCCCATTAAAACCGGCCTGGACGGTTTTGTAATATTTTCTTGCCTTAAAATTTTTTTGGTGTTCCAGTAGCTTGGTTTTGGGGTTTCAGGTTATGTTTGATCAGTCCAAAATTGCATGTGATGTTAATTTCCTAAGGGGCTAATACGGAGTGTTTCGTAGTCGTAATTTTAACGTCGTTTTGGGTTTAAGTTTGATATGGTTGCAGTAGTTAGGATCTACATATAATTAGTTTTGTGAAAACTGATTAGTGATTTATAAATCTAGCGTTTTAGTCTCGGTAGATCGATTGCTACGAAGTTTCGATTCGGATCGAAACTCCGTCGCAATCGCGTATCATACGCGAATACTCGCTGATTAACTTTACTAGATAGCCTCGCCCCATTGCCCTACCAAGTGACTATAGGAGAACCCCGTTGCCAATAGCACCCATTCGGGTGCTCGCGGCCACGGTGTTCCTCCTAAGTGCACTTGGTCGACGGCATCGGGGATGCGGCCATCTACTATAGTTTCCGACGCGTATTCGATCGGGTAGTCAGGAATCTTGTTGAATTACCCGACTAAATTATTGAAAAGAGTTTTTGATATGAGACTAAAATGCGGGGTTTATAGAGTTAGGCATGAAATTCAGAATATGAGATATTCCGGGTTTATGATGTCTAAGGAAATGTGGATCGTAATTATTGCAATTTTACATTTCTTTTCTGCGACCGTAAGTGTAATACGTGGGGTATCCCAAATCTCGTTGCTATATGTCAACGGAATTTGAAATACGCGTATTAACTTACGTTGATGATATGTGATATTATGTGTCGCTGATATGTTTTATTAGATCGCCGTGATTGAATAGCCGGAGGTTTTATATGAGATGAGAGTTTTTCAATTTTCATTCATGTAAAATTTGTATATAATATTCTTTTATTAAGGCACATCCGGGTTGAAGATAGTGTCACCACTGATATATATTATTTACTTTTCCGCATTAGGATAGACCCAAGGTGGGGATCACAAGTAACCGGCTTCTAGAGTCCAGCGGGAGACCGTCTCAAGGAGTTGAGACCAGGCTCCTAACTCTGGAATTAGTAGGGTTACTTGCCGTTCTCGTAGGGGTATAGGGGTGTGGGTTTGGCTATTTCTCATGACCGTGGAATCCGTGTTTTACATTACTGGCTAAATTTAAAACACGAAAATCCTAATATATCCAATATTTCATATATTACTTCTGCTGTTTGGTTCTGTGATGTGATCATATAACTGCGTGAGACGAATGTTAATATTATTTATATGATATATAATAAACGTTGCTTATATTTTGCACCCGCACTAGTCCAGCCCCCGCTCTGCCGGTAGTTAAGTAACCTAACGGTGTATGACGGGGCCCCGTGGCAACTGCGGATGGCATAAGCGTACGTTCTATTTTCGTTTTATTTTTCTGTAATGTTTAGGAAACATTAATTGATGGGATTTCATTAATGAGATTAATGAAAAGAAAGAAACCTAAAAGATGTTGTATAATCAAATTTTCAAAAAGGGTAGCTCTAGTTTTTGCTTTGCATAGTGGTATTCCTTGATGAATATCCAGCACATCACTCGATGAGGAAAGAGCCGAGATTCCTTCACCGGGAGTGACCTCTTTAGTGATACTAGCAAATGCTACAACTCACTCGGTTTTGTTTTTGATAAGCTTGTCTAGTTCTTGCTTTGCATAGTGGTATTCCTTGACGAATATCCAGCACATCATTCGATGAGGAAAGAGCCGAGATTCCTTCACTGGGAGTGACCTCTTTAGTGATACTAGCAAATGCTACAACTCACTCGGTTTTGTTTTTGATAAGCTTGTCTAGTTCTTGCTTTGCATAGTGGTATTCCTTGATGAATATCCAGCACCTCATTCGATGAGGAAAGAGCCAAGATCCCTTCACCGGGAGTGGCCTCTTTAGCGAAACTAGCAAAAGCCTCAAAAATACTCTTTTTCAAAATCACTAGATTCTACAACGATATCAAGTTCATTACGCTCATGGTTTTCTTAAAAACCTGCGTAGCCCCCCGTCATTTTGGGAAGTAGAGTACTTAGTATTCGTACTACGTTTGTTGACCTTAGTTAAGTCGTAGTGTGTTAGTTATATGTATGCCCTAGAGGCCATTACTGTACATTGGATGTATATTGTAGTGGATGCTGGGACATATATAGGGAAGACTTTCTTGCTCGACATGATAGTATGCTATCTGGTTGCTCTTTACCTTAACGTGTACACTGTTTGTCTCTCTGTTACATGTTGGTAAAGCCCTTAGGATGTGTACTTGACTATCTGGACTATGATGCGGATCATACTAGTGGGGACATGGTAGTCTATAAGTACATCCTTCAAAGTCCCTAGTCGTGGGTGTATCGAGACGGGGCATCGATATACCAGAGTAGACTAGCGTATACCTTCTCGACCCATACAGATGGGCGATGGATGATCCCATATCCATTGGTGTTTGACATCAGAGATGATATACGGGTGCTCAGTAGAGACTGGGTACACTGGAAGGACTCGCCGAGAACTCCCAGATGGTATTATACCTCACGTCAGATGGCAGTTCTCTGGTGACACTGGTACAGAGTAGTCTGTTGACCCGAGATCGTCATAGAGTCTTGTGTGGTTCCCACTGTGCTTTGATTTCCATCTTACCACGTCCAAGAGGGCGTGCAAAACGGTGGTTTTTGGGTACAGTCCCGAGTCACATGGAGGCAATGAGCGATAGGAGGGGATTCATCTCTCCCGGTATAGGGAGTTGATGTTGCGCTGTGTTCGATTGGCTATAACAGGAAATCCCTGGCCAGGGTTGCTGAGATTTACTGGTAAGTGTTACCAGTAGTTTCTTGAATTGTTATAGATCTCATATCGACACGACTTATCGAGCTATTGGGGTCTGACGTTTACCACCCCTAGGCGGGATATGCGACATATCAGACGATCAGACCGGACTGTACGGTAGTGTTACTGGTTGGATTCACTGGAGTGTGAGCTGGCTTGCTCGTCGATCTTCTGATCGCTCAATACCCGGGTGGCCGTTACGTTTAGCAGACCGCTTGCGGCTTGTGGGTGTTTGATATGATCATCATCTGCTGCCGGCGTATTGACGAGTCTTTAGAGTCCTACACAGAGGTTTCCTGGCTCAAGCGAAACGAAATAGGAGCGCATATGAGATATGTGCGGGACCGAGAATAATGCGTGTATGTGATACCGTATTCTATTCTCGCGATGAATGTGTCGAATGGTTGTATGCGATATAACCTAGTTATCGAATCGAGGATTGATTCGATAAGACGATACATTGTATACTAGTCGGTTGTGTGCGACATGACCGGATCATTGAATCAAGTGTTGATTTAATTATTTAATGCATAATTATATATTTGATATATTACTTTGCATTAACTAGTATCGGTTCACTTTAAATGGATTTTCTCACTCGGTTGTGCGCATTGCATATGCGATATGATTTTGTGCACTTGCTTGTATCATGTTTGATGATACATGCCTTTTGGTTAAGTGTAAAGAATTAAACCTTGGTTAATGAAATGGTTAGGGTTTACTATTTCCTTATTCATTTTATTCATTTATTTATTCTTTTGGAAAAAGAAAAGCAAATGAGAAAATGGTGGCTTGTTTTGTTTTGTTCATGAAGTTTCATGAACACTTTGACTTTGTAACCATTTTGTCTCATGCTTAACCCTAACCATTCCACTTAACCCTAATCAATTCTCTACACTATACCATGGTTACATTATGATAAGTATTCTTTTTACTTTTCATTTTTATTATTCTTATCATAAGATTATTCTTCTTCTTCTTCATTTCTTCAAGTGAAGAAAGCTTGCCTCCATCAATGGCAAGTGATGAAAAAGAGTGAGAAATCCAATTCTAAAGTCTACCCACTTCCTATTTCTTCATCCTCTACCTCTTGCCAAGTAGTAGAGTGTGTTTTCTTCACAAGTTTCTTGACTTGGTGAAGTGAGAGCTTGATCTAGTGATGCCTCGACGTAGATCATCTTCGGCATCGTCGTCGATGACCTAGCCCGTCCATTCTCCGATGAAGCCGACGCTAGAGCCCGGGATCCGTTTTGGACAGCGAAGAGACATCATCACGGAGCTATGGAGGTGGAGCACCGGATCTACAAAGGTTGTATTTCCGTTATCTTATAGTTTAGTTGTAAACTAGCTCGCTTTATCGCCTAGTTTTCTAGCCAACGATCCGTACTAGGGTTTCTCGGCACCATAATTTTTGAAATTGGCATGGTTGATGCCTTGTGAGACCTCTTGGGAGTGCCTAAGAACCCTACAGTGGTATCAGAGACTAGCTAGAGCCTTAGGCGAAGTCTAGACGCAATTTGAAGTCCGAACGAACCCGAAACCCAACCCGGAAAATGCTCTCTGTACTTTTTCTAAAAACGTGGATTTTTCCAAATTAAAAATTGCTAAAAAATTCAGCAGGGAAATCTAAGAATTACGGTGCAAAAATTTTCTCATGAACAGTAAAACATGCGGCGGAACCGCGGCAGAAGCTTGGCTTCTGCGGCGGTTCCTTGGCCATATGCTGACATCATCAATTACTGTTTGCACAGTAACTCCTATTTTATTATGCTGGATTTTCTGGGAAATTTTAATATTTATTCAAGAGTTGAATTTTCTGGGGTTGTTTTGGGGATTCGGTGTTTCGATCGGGGTATCAAATTTTGTCTGTGTGGCTTTCCGGATATATTTTAGAATATGTTAAAAAGTTCGACCGGATATAAATACCCAACTTTTCCCGTGTCGGGAAATTTCCAAGTGTTGGATTTTTCCGTAGTTTAACGACGTTCTAAGTAGTGCAAGTAACGCGATGGACCCTCTAGAAGACAACAAACCTTAACTCGATTATGTGACCGTCTTGAACTGCCCTTTGAACCTTCGTGTTTGGGGCAGTACGGCGTGCCACATGTAAGGCGTTGGCTTGACCCTTCTACGGCTGGACCGTTGGTACTGAGGCACGAACTGAATGTTGTTAGACTCATATTTCATGTGTTGATCTGTATCGGGAAAACTTGGGTGTTTGACTGTTCAATCGAAAAGTTTAACATTTTCTGTTTATCTGGAATGGGATACAATAATTGGAATTCACAAGAAGTTATGAGATAACGGAATGAATATTATAAACATAGCAGTTTAGTCTCACTTGATCGGTTGCCACGGAATTTTGATGTGATCAAAAGTCCGTCGCAATCACGTAGCGTACGCGGATACTCGCCGGGTAAACTTAATAGACAGCCTCACTCCATAGCCCCGACCAAGTGACTGTAGGAGAACCCCGTCGCCAAAAGCATCCGTTCGGGTGCTCGCGGTAGCGGTGTTCCGCCTTGGTGCACTTCGTCGACGGTATCGGGGGTGCAGCCGTCTATTGAAGTTTGCGACGAGCATTCGATCAGGATGTCGGGAATCTTGTTGAATTACCCGACTTAATATTGAAAAGTGTTTTCAATGATGAGACTAAAATGCGGGGTTTAGAATTGTTAGCCATGCGATGTCTAAGTAATTCATTTGGTCAGGCATGCGATGTCTGAGGAGGTTGCGGATTCCAACTGTTGTAGTTTTACACTTTCTTTTCTGTGACCGTAAGTGTAATATGTGATATCGCCGGTTTCGTTGCTATATGTCAACGACAATTGGGATGGACATATTTACTTACGTTGATGACATGTGATGTTATGTGTTGCTGGATATGTTATATTGGATCGTCGTGTTTGAATAGCCGGGGGTTTTTATGTGAGATGGGTGTTTTTCATTTTCATTCATGTAAAAACTTGTATGTAATATTCTTTTATAGGGGCACTTCCAGGTTGCGGAAGTTGTCACCCTTTGTATATTATTTACTTTTCCGCACTAGGATAGACCCAAGGAGGAGGGCACAAGTAACCGGGTTCTGGAGTCCAGTAGGAGACCAACTCGAGGAGTCAAGTCCGGGTCTCCTAACTCTAGAATTGGTAGGGTTGCTTGCCGCTCTCGTAGGGGTCTAGGGGTGTGGGTTTGGCTATTCATCGCGACCGTGGAATCCGTGTTTTATACTGGCTCGTATTGAAAACACGGACGTCCTAGTATATCCAATGTTTCATATGTTTCTTCTGCTGCGATATCTGTGATATGATCATGTGATGTTCTGTGATAGATACAGTATATAGTATATATGATATATTATATAGATGTTACTTATGTTTTACACCCGCGCTAGCCCTGCCCCGCTCTGCCGTTAGTTACCTAACCTAACGGTGCATGAGGGGACATCGAGGCGAATGCGGATGGCATAAGTGTACGTCGTATTTATCTGTGATGTTTAGGTACTTAAATGATGGGACTTCATTAATGTGATTAATGAAATAAAAGAAACCTAAGATGTTGTAGAATCGAATTTCAAAATAAAACAAGTAGCTACAGTTCTTGCTTTGCACAGAGGTATATGTGATATATCCTGCACCTTATTCGATGAGGAAAGGACCGAGATCCCTTCACCGGGAGTGACTCCTTTATCAATAACTGGCAGATGCTACACACTCGGTTTGTCTTTTGATTGCTTTTAAGAGTTTTTTGCTTTGCACAGTGATATATGTGATATATCCCGCACCTCATTCGACGAGGAAAGGACCGACGATCCCTTCACCGGGAGTGACTCCTTTAGCAAAACTAGAAAAGCCTCAAAAGCACTCCATTTTAAAATCATTTGATTCTACAACGATATCAAGTTCATTACGCAATAGGTTTTCAGAAAAACCTGTCGTAGCCCTCCGTCATTTCAGATATGTACTGGTTAGTATTCGTGCTACGTTTGTTGACCTCTGTCAAGGCGTAGTGTGCGGTAGCTGATTAGTGCTTATCTGTATAAGCATATGATGTGATTGATTTAGGGTAGTCGTGCGACCTTGTTGACCTCTGTCAAGGGTCGTGCGGGTGGGTTTACTTCAATCAGGAAATGACGGGTTGAACTTGACTAGCAGCCTATGGTTTGTTGACCTCTGTCAAGGTCATAGGACGCTAGGGGCAAAATATTATCGGGAATTTCAAGTGTTGAAATTTTCAATGAGATTGCATACCTTCTATGAGATAGTTGGATCCCGATACCCGCTGCGATTAAGAGTTACTCCTGGGAGAGTTTTATACATTACAATTAGCCGATCAAGTAGGTGTCTAGAAAGGTGTTAACGAGGTTACGCCTCTGGGAAAAACGAGGTTTACATTAATTAGGTTCGTGCGAAAGCACGGGGGACCTCCCTCAAAGTACCGACACTGGCCTGGCTGAAAGATTGGCGAACTTGTAGTGTGTAATTAATCCCGGCTAGTCTTTCCTTTTAGGGTTTGAAGGAAGATTTGATAAAAAGCAGCAGGAGCCATCCTGATTAGATAAAATAATAACCAATCTATTCTTGCAAGAGCGCACGCTGAGTGTTTTATTCTCTCTCTCTCCTGGTAGCGACCATATCACGCCTTAATCAAGATAATAATACGGAATATTGACCGAACCCGCTTGTTATACTGAGCTGGGGAACGTTGGTCCCGCTCCAACTTATAATTGTTATAAGACAGAGCAGGAAATTGGGGATTACCAGAATTCCCGTGCCGCCCAAACGAAGAGAGTGCATGTTGATGCATCATCTTCGGGTGTGTTCATTACAGAGAACTGTTTCTCAGTATCCTCTACGTCCTGGGTATGTGATACCAGATCAGGATCCCAGATATGTAATCTGTTACATAGGGCTACAGATAGGTAGAGAACTGAGAACGGGTGATAAGTTTCATGAGGAAGAAAACGGGGCAAGTGTTGCAGCCAAGTCTGTTGGTCACTGTCACCCTGTATTACGAATACATTGATTCTGAACGAATGTTATTAGATACCGAACCTGATATACAAAATCATATCAGTCTCTTTATCAGTAAAGAAATGATAAAATTTTGTATTATTGGATAATGTTTTGAACATTTCCTATATCAAAAGTTGATCAGTTCAGGCACGTTATCTAAAAGCATTAATGTTCTAAATCAAACTACAGTTCTTAGTATACGGAACACACAGAAGAGGAAGAGTTCAGAAATGAACGGATCCTTCTTCAGGCATTGTAGACTAGGTCATATCAATGCGATCCGACTGGCTGAAGTTACATTTAGATGCATATTTAAATCTGTTTGAATTTACATCTTGTGAAACTTGCCAGTCATGTCACAAAGATATAATGACACCAGCTCTGTTTATTGGAAACAGAGAAAGAGTTAGTGAACTCTTGGGATGATACATGTTGATGTATGTAGGTCCCCTGTCTACACTTGCCAAAACCGGTTCTTTATACTTCATTACATTCTCTGATGATCTCTCAAGATTCAGACATATGTTCCTGTTGAAACACAAGTCTGAACCTTTTGAGATATTCACAGAATATAAGTTAGAAGTAGAGAACCAATGAGGGTATAAGTATTATGTCCTTTGATGAGATCAAGGAGGAGAATACTTGAGCACGGAATTCCTGGATTATTCTAAAGGAGAATGAAATTCTCTCTCAGCATTACTCCTCCGTATACACCATTGCACGATGGTATGTCGGGGCGGAGCAGATACACCCTATCTGATATGGTGTGCTCTATGATGAGTACTACTGAGTTACCTATTTCCTTTTTGGGAGTTATGCACTTAAGAAGCTGCATACCTATTGAATAGGGTTCCAATCAAATCAGATGCCTACCGCTTCATATGTGATATGGAATGGGAAGAACCCATGTCTTAAGTTAGTTAAGATTTGGGGTTGTCCGGCCTATGTCTACAAACAAAATCCGGACAAGCTCGAAGCAAGGTCTGTAATGTAGAACTGGAAAGGTTCCAGCTATACAAACTACAGCAGATGATTTGATAGAGCCAAAGGATTCAGTAGATTCCAATGAACCTCAGCCTCTCCGCCGATCTAGTAGGGTTCCTCACCCACCTGAGAGATACTTCTGTTTCTCTATGACAGTGGGAGCGAGGATTGCATCATGAGATGATGACCCAACTAGTTTCGAGAAGGCCATCGAGAGTGATGACTCTGTAAGAATGGCTGGATGCTTAGCGATCTGAGATGGAATCCATGTACACCAACAAAGTATGGACTTTGGTTGCAATATCTGAAGGGTTAAATCCCCATCAGGAGCAAGTATATCTTGAGAAGATTACTTGGTGTAGATGGAAAAGTTGAGACTTTCAAAGCTAGACTTGTTAAAAGTTTGCATCATTGACCAGGTGTGGATAATGATGAAACCTTTTCAAGTAGCTATGCTTAAGTCCATCCAGATCCTACTTGTCACGGCTACATACCATGACTACGATATCTGGTGGTTGGTTGTCATGACTGCTTTTCTAAATGATGTTTTAGAAGAGTGCGTCTATAAGTACACAGCCAGAGGGCTTCGTAGACAGTGGGAGCAGCGGAAACGTGTACAAGATGCTTTATAGGATTAAAGCAGGCATCGCGGAGTTGGAACATCTGTTTTGATGGATTAGTCAAAGAGTTTGACATCATCAAAATGGTAGATGAACCTTGTAGAAACAAAAAGGTAGTAGGGAGTATGGTGGTGATCCTCGTAGAGTACGTGGATGACATACTCTTGATAAGAAAAGAGTTTCTTATGCTACGCTCGATCAATCTCCGTTTATCACAATGATTCTCCGTGTAGGATCAAAATGATACCTCCTAAATCCTGAGTTTTAGATCTACGAGATGGATTTAATTGGATGTTAGGATACTCACTAGTTGTTGTGAGATGGTATCAATCGATCCTGGGGAGAATCACTGGAAAGGTTCCAGAGTGATAAGGACGACTGAATGTCAGTCGCAGGCATTGTCTATACCCTCAGTAAAGGGACGGTATGTTGGAAGAGTTCCAAGCTAGATACCGTGACATACTAGATGATAAAGGCTGGATACATCGCTACTTAAGATGCTACCAAAGAGGATGTTTGGGTGTATATTAGTTCATGAGATGAACTACGTTCCTACCATTGTGAAACAATGGAGTTGTGGCTTATGCCAAGGAACGCCGGTCCCATCAGTGATCCAGATATATTCTAAGGCAGTGTCACCTGATCATGGAGATAGTTGATCTCCAAGGTGATCGAGGTTAGGAGAGTAGACTCAGAGGACAACACAGCGGATCCACTCACAAAGGCCTGTTCCCAGAGAGAGATTTTATGGGATGGTTGAGTATGAGATACTACAACCACTGCTTCAGATGGCCCTAGTGCAAGTGGGAGATTGTTAGTTATATGTATGCCCTAGAGGCCATTACTGTACATTGGATGTATATTGTAGTGGATGCTGGGACATATATAGGGAAGACTTTCTTGCTCGACATGATAGTATGCTATCTGGTTGCTCTTTACCTTAACGTGTACACTGTTTGTCTCTCTGTTACATGTTGGTAAAGCCCTTAGGATGTGTACTTGACTATCTGGACTATGATGCGGATCATACTAGTGGGGACATGGTAGTCTATAAATACATCCTTCAAAGTCCCTAGTCGTGGGTGTATTGAGACGGGGCATCGATATACCAGAGTAGACTAGCGTATACCTTCTCGACCCATACAGATGGGCGATGGATGATCCCATATCCATTGGTGTTTGACATCAGAGATGATATACGGGTGCTCAGTAGAGACTGGGTACACTGGACGGACTCGCCGAGAACTCCCAGATGGTATTATACCTCACGTCAGATGGCAGTTCTCTGGTGACACTGGTACAGAGTAGTCTGTTGACCCGAGATCGTCATAGAGTCTTGTGTGGTTCCCACTGTGCTTTGATTTCCATCTTACCACGTCCAAGAGGGTGTGCAAAACGGTGGTTTTTGGGTACAGTCCCGAGTCACATGGAGGCAATGAGCGATAGGAGGGGATTCGTCTCTCCCGGTATAGGGAGTTGATGTTGCGCTGTGTTCGATTGGCTATAACAGGAAATCCCTGGCCAGGGTTGCTGAGATTTACTGGTAAGTGTTACCAGTAGTTTCTTGAATTGTTATAGACCTCATATCGACACGACTTATCGAGCTATTGGGGTCTGACGTTTACCACCCCTAGGCGGGATATGCGACATATCAGACGATCAGACCGGACTGTACGGTAGTGTTACTGGTTGGATTCACTGGAGTGTGAGCGGGCTTGCTCGTCGATCTTCTGATCGCTCAATACCCGGGTGGCCGTTACGTTTAGCAGACCGCTTGCGGCTTGTGGGTGTTTGATATGATCATCATCTGCTGCCGGCGTATTGACGAGTCTTTAGAGTCCTACACAGAGGTTTCCTGGCTCAAGCGAAACGAAATAGGAGCGCATATGAGATATGTGCGGGACCGAGAATAATGCGTGTATGTGATACCGTATTCTATTCTCGCGATGAATGTGTCGAATGGTTGTATGCGATATAACCTAGTTATCGAATCGAGGATTGATTCGATAAGCCGATACATTGTATACTAGTCGGTTGTGTGCGACATGACCGGATCATTGAATCAAGTGTTGATTTAATTATTTAATGCATAATTATATATTTGATATATTACTTTGCATTAACTAGTATCGGTTCACTTTAAATGGATTTTCTCACTCGGTTGTGCGCATTGCATATGCGATATGATTTTGTGCACTTGCTTGTATCATGTTTGATGATACATGCCTTTTGGTTAAGTGTAAAGAATTAAACCTTGGTTAATGAAATGGTTAGGGTTTACTATTTCCTTATTCATTTTATTCATTTATTTATTCTTTTGGAAAAAGAAAAGCAAATGAGAAAATGGTGGCTTGTTTTGTTTTGTTCATGAAGTTTCATGAACACTTTAACTTTGTAACCATTTTGTCTCATGCTTAACCCTAACCATTCCACTTAACCCTAATCAATTCTCTACACTATACCATGGTTACATTATGATAAGTATTCTTTTTACTTTTCATTTTTATTATTCTTATCATAAGATTATTCTTCTTCTTCTTCATTTCTTCAAGTGAAGAAAGCTTGCCTCCATCAATGGCAAGTGATGAAAAAGAGTGAGAAATCCAATTCTAAAGTCTACCCACTTCCTATTTCTTCATCCTCTACCTCTTGCCAAGTAGTAGAGTGTGTTTTCTTCACAAGTTTCTTGACTTGGTGAAGTGAGAGCTTGATCTAGTGATGCCTCGACGTAGATCATCTTCGGCATCGTCGTCGATGACCTAGCCCGTCCATTCTCCGATGAAGCCGACGCTAGAGCCCGGGATCCGTTTTGGACAGCGAGGAGACATCATCACGGAGCTATGGAGGTGGAGCACCGGATCTACAAAAGTTGTATTTCCGTTATCTTATAGTTTAGTTGTAAACTAGCTCGCTTTATCGCCTAGTTTTCTAGCCAACGATCCGTACTAGGGTTTCTCGGCACCATAATTTTTGAAATTGGCATGGTTGATGCCTTGTGAGACCTCTTGGGAGTGCCTAGGAACCCTACATAGTGTACGGTAGCTAAGTGATGTCTTCCTATAAAGCATATGATGCGATTGATTAGGACATTCGTACGGCTTTATTGACCATAGTTAAGGGTCGTACGGGTGGGTTTAATTCAATCAGGAAATGAACGGGTAGAACTTCACTAGCACTTATGATTTGTTGACCATAGTTAAGGTCATAAGCTGCTAGGGGTAAAAACCATTATCGGGAATTTCAAGTGTTGGAATTTGCAATGAGGTTGCTTACCTTCTATATGATAGTTGGATCCCGATACCCACTGCGAGTAAGAGTTACTCCTGGGAGAGTTTTGCACTTTACAATTAGCTAATCCAGTAGGTGTCTAGAAAGGTGTCAACGGGGTTATGCCTCTAGGAAAACGAGATTTATTTTAATTAGGTCCGTGTGAAAGCACGGGGAACCTCCCTCGGAGTACCGATACCTGCCTGGCCGAACATTTGGCAAACTTGTAGGGTGTAATTAATCCCGGCTAATCTTACCTTTTATGGTTTGAAGGAAGATTTGATAAAAATAGTGGGAGCCATCCTGATTAGATAAGATAATAACCAATCTAATTTTGCAAAGAGCGCACGCTAATGTGTTTCCTTCTCTCTCTCTCCAGGCAGCAATCAATGTCACGCCTTAATCAAGATAATAATATGGATGTATTGACCGAACCCGCTTATTATACTGAGCTGGGGAACGTTGGTTCCTTAGGAATGGGGGAATATCAGGATTCCCGCACCACCCGTATGAAGAAACAGCATGTTGATGCATCTTCTTCGGGTGTGTTCGTTACAGAGAACTGTTTCTCAGTTTGTTCTACGTCCTGGGTATTGGATACCGGATCAGGATCCCACGTATGTAATTTGTTACATAGGCTAAAGAAACGTAGAGAACTGGGAAAGGGTGATAAATCAGTAACAGTAGGGAATGGTGCAATTGTTATAGCCAAGGCAGTTGGCGAATATCACAATGTATTACCAACTGGTAATACATTGATTCTGAACGACTGTTACTACGTACCAAAGATGATGTGCAAAATTATATCGGTTTTTTTTGCTAACTAAAGAAGGATATAATCTCACATTAGAGGATAATGTTATGAACATCTTCCAAAATCAAGTGTTGATTGGATTTGGTACGTTATGTAATGGTATATACGTTCTTAACCAAAGTACAGTTCTTAACATGCAGAACACAAACAAGAGAAAAAGTTCAGAAATGAACGAAGCCTTCTTGCGGCACTGTAGACTAGGTCATATCAATGCGACAAGACTGGCTAAGTTGCATAAAGATAGATATTTGAATCCGTTCGAATTTTCATCTTATGAAACTTGCCAGTCATGTCCCAAAAGCAAGATGACCAAAACTCCGTTTACTGGACACGGAGAAAGAGCTACTGAACTCTTAGGACTGATACATAGTGATGTATGCGGTCCTATGTCTACACACCGGGAATGGTTTTTCGTACTTTATTACATTCACCGATGATCTCTCAAGATTCGGACATGTATTCTTGATGAAACACAAATTTGAAGATTTTGAGAAATTTAAAGAATATAAGTGCGAAGTTGAAAACCAGACAGGCAAAAGTATTAAAGTCCTACGATCTGATCAGGAAGGAGAATACTTGAGCGGGGAATTCCGAGACTATCTAAAAGAGAATGAGATTCTCTCTCAGCTTACTCCTCCGTATCCACTGTAGCACAACGGTGTGTCGGAGCGGAGAAATCGCACACTATTAGATATGGTGCGCTGTATGATGAGTACTGCTGAATTACCTATTTCTTTTTGGGGATATGCACTTAAGACAGCTGCATACCTATTGAATAGAGTTCCGACCAAATCCGTGCCTACCACTCTATATGAGATATGGAATGGGAAGAGACCATCTCTTAAACGAGTTAAGATATGGGGTTGTCTGGCCTATATTAAAAAACAAAATCTGGACAAACTCGAGGCAAGGTCTGTTATGTGCAAGTTTGTGGGATATTCAAAAGACTCATATGGATATATCTTCTACCGCACTGAGGAAAAAAAGGTGTTTATCTCTCAATATGCCACTTTTTAGAAAAGTAATTTCTTGTGAAAGAAATTAGTGGCAATGAGGTAGAACTGGAAAAAGTTCCAGCAGCACAAACCACAACTGACGATTTAGTGGAACCGGAGGATCCAATGGTGCCCAACGAACCCCAGTCACTCCGCAGATCTAGTAGGGTTCCTCATCCAACTGAGAGATACTACGGTTTTCTCGTAGACGGTGGGAGCGATGATTGCATCATGGAAGATGATGACCCGACTATTTCCGAGCAGGCCATCACAAGTGGAGACTCTGTGAAATGTATGGATGCTATGCGGCCCGAGATGGAATCTATGTACACCAACAAAGTATGGATTTTGGAAGTTTCTCCTGAAGGGGTAAAACCCATTGGGAGCAAGTGGATCTTCAAAAAGAAGATTGGTGTAGATGGAAAAGTTAATGCTTTCAATGCAAGACTTGTAGCAAAAGGTTTTCGTCAACGACCTGGCGTCGATTATAATGAGAATTTTTTTCGTGTCGCTATGCTTAAGTCCATCACGATCCTACTTACCATTGCTGCATACCATGACTACGAAATATGGCAGATGGACGTCAAGACCGCTTTTCAAAATGGTGATTTAGAAGAGAGCGTGTACCTGACATAGCCAGAGGGCTTCGTAGACAGTGGAAGCAGCGGAAAAGTGTGCAAATTGTTTAAATCCATCTACGGATTGAAGCAGGCATCGCAGAGCTGGAACATCTGTTTTGATGAAGCTGTCAAAGAGTTTGACTTCATCAAAAATGTAGATGAACCTTGTATATATAAGAAGGCTGTAGAGAGTAAGGTAGTCTTCCTCGTATTATACGTAGATGACATACTCTTGATAGGAAATGATGTTTCTATGCTACACTCGGTAAAGCTCTTCTTATCACACAAGTTCTCCATAAAAGATCTTGGTGATGCCTCCTACATTCTGAGGATTAAGATCTATAGAGATAGATCTAAACGGATGTTGGGATTGTCCCAATCTAGGTACATAGACACCATACTAAAGAGGTTTAGTATGGAAAATTCTAAGCGAGGTAATTTACCCGCTTGCTCAGGAATCACTCTCTCTAAAGAGATGTCTCCCAAGACTGATTTGGAGAGGGCTCGCATGCAAGGGATACCCTATACCTCGGCAGTAGGCTCTATCATGTATGCGATGTTATATATCAGACCGGATGTAACTTACCCATTAGGTGTAGTGAGTAGGTATCAATCAGATCCTGGAGAAAACTACCGGGCAGCTGTGAAGAACATTTTTAAGTACTTGAGAAGGACTAAAGAAATATTCTTGGTGTATGGTAATTGTTCCCTTATAAAAAAAATAAGAAAAGAAAAGAAAAGAAAAGAGAGAAAAAGCGATAGGAAAAATTCACCTAATGGAGCATCACGTGCCCACATGTGATGCTCCTTGGAGCAAAGATTATAAGCATTACGGTTAATAATTCAGACTGAAATTAAGCCTCACGTGCAAACACATGAGCATCTATATACAAAGTATATAGGCGCCTTTTTAAAACAAATAACAGGCCAGAGAAGCTCACGTGTCAGCACGTGATGCCCTTTTTGGGCCGTTGCACATAAGCAAATGAGTTTAACTCTATGGTGTCACATGCTATACGTGAGTGGTCTTAAATGCCTTCTGAGCCGATAGAATTAAATTCTAAATAAAGGGATCAAAACCCTATTTGGAAAATATTTCCTTGAATCTTTCTAAACAAGAAAGATTACTTTCTGTAAAACAGAGCACCATTGGATTAAAAAATCCAATGGTGATTTAAAAATCACCTATCTACAGAAAAATTCTGTCTGGGGAAATATTTCGCTAATCTTGTTAAAAACAAGAAAAATATCTTCTGTAAAACAGAAGTCTTTGGATCAAAGATCCAACGGTGGATAAAATCCCCGAATCAATTAAGATCTCTCAATGAGAGATTTTTTTAACTAAATCAACAAACTTGCCTCTACTATTTAAAGGATCCAAGACTTCAAGTCTTGCATAGAATAGACCACCTATAAGATTTGAAAAAACAAAAAGAAGAAGAAGAGCTCTCTTTTAGAAAAAGAAACCCTAGGTAAGAAGAAAGACATATAGATCATTTTATCTCTTCTTCGCCATTTCAAGAGTTTAACTCTTCTAAAATGAACTTAGTTCTTCCTGTGGTTGAGGTCTGCAGAAGTATATCTTCCCACAAGTTGAGAATTTAATTCTCATCGGAAAGATTCTGTCATGCAGACTCAAAACATAGGAGCAAGAATTAAATTTTAAGAATTTAATTCTTACAAAAAGATATAGGAATTTAATTCCTCTGATAAAACTAGGGTTTAACCCTATAAAAGAATTTAATTCTTATAAAAACAAGGGACCTGAAATTCTCAAAACTCAGATCAAGATCTCCATGCACATAAAAGAAACGATTAGCGTTCAACGCTATCACGTGTTCCCACGTGAGCACCTTTGAGGAACGAAAGGAACGACCGAGATCGAGTCACGTGATCCCACGTGACCCCCTACGAAAGGAATGACTGAGATCGAGTTACGTGATCCACGTGACCCCCTAATAGTGCTTAGCACTTATAAAAGGAAAAAGGGAATAAACCAAAGACAGCTCCCATTTTGGGGCGCTTCACGTGATCCCTAATAGTGCTTAGCACTTATAAAAGAAAAAGGGAATAAACCCAAAGAAGCAGTGCGCAATTCTCAGGCGCCTCACATGCCATACGTGAGAGCTCCAAATTTCAGTTTTTAACACTGCTTTAGAGCCTCACGTGGGAACACATGAACGCCAAGCAAATGTTAGTGTTTAACACTATGAGAGGCCAACCTTAACCTAAATTAGCCAAGTCTCCCGAGGCCAAAAGCCTTTTGATCATCAATCAACCGAGTCCTCCTATACTTTGGTCTCCCCAAATCGATCTTTGTTCCAAAGATGACTAATGATCTCTTAACACATGGCATCTAAAATGATGTTCGTTCCACCATGATCTCTCCTTTCAATCTGGAGTTCGATTCAAGGGTACATCTCTCCACACCTCTGATACATGTTGTTGTAATTCTTCAACTTCTTCAGAGAGATGGAGGGTCCCGACAATCAACAGCTCTTTGGTGCACTCCCAAACCCATGAGCACGTCCCTGTGGACCGCAATGTCCTTAAACTAGCTCTGGACCGCAATGTCCTTAAACTAAGGTATGGATCGTAACGTCTTTAAAATAAACCCTCACCCCAAAAAATGGTGATCTACGGACCGTAACGTCTCTAAACTAAAATAATTGAGCCCAAATGCTCTTTTGTTGGATCAAAAATGATCCTAAACCCAGTTAAGTATATCTTAGTCCAAGATCGGAATAACATATCCTTAACAAACATTTAAGTTGATCTTAATCTCGAACGTGATTAACGATCCTTAAATCAAACCAAACCCAAATCTAAGATTATAAGGATTTAGACTAATCCACGCCCTACGGGCGACAACATAAATTAGTCTCCGTATACAATCCACGGGCAACCAAAAATTAAACAAACACACACGACACGAAGTGAACATCTGGAGCAGGAGAAAGTGGTTATCGCTACGCGGTAACGTAATTAACTGCGGGGGCTTGCGCCTGCAGGGAAGAGCGTCCCCGCAATAAAAAAAACCTCACAACGAGGGGAAATCTGACGAAGTCTGCTACAACGACCGCATCCGTCCAAACCTCCGATACACGGTGCCATAAATCAACTTGGCATCTTCGGAGAGGTGGACGGATAAACCTAAATAGCATCTGCCCCCAAATTCGGGCAAGACGTTTTTCTTTCCGGTTTTCGGCGGTAAACAGATTCTGGCATGCCCGGTAAGACCTTTTCCTCTTTCCACTCCGCACTTCGTGTGTCGTGTTCGCGAACAAATCGCGGTTTGATATGGTTGCCCCTGGATTCAAGGTACTAAGATTTGGTGTCTTGCTCCTATGCAGAAAAGGAGATATCGATGGCCTCCAGCTGCACTAACCGCAACAGCAACTCTCGCTCTACCCCGACTGGAGGAGTGACTTACGGGCCCCATGCGGCCTGCATCTTCTTAATGCCAGTGGAACAGGCGGCTCAGGCCACCACTAGGTTGTTTTTCGGGACCATGCTCCAGCCAGCAAGTTTCAATGCCCCAGTGCCATCGCAGGAGACTCCAAAGAAGTCGGTCTTCGATCAGCTTGCAACCACCACGGCCCCTCTCAATGGGTCGTCCAGTTCTAACGCCTCGGTCTTCAATAGGTTGAGCCACAGCTCCAGTAGGTCTGCAAAAAGGCTTGCAATACCTGAAGGGGTTATCCCGAAGCGGATAGCTATTTCGGTTCCGGCAGACAAAGTCGTTAAAAGGGATTCTCCTGCTAAAAGATCGGTCTTCACAAGACTGGCCATTCCAACTCCTGCTGCGGGCGAGGTCATTAAAAATACTTCCCCTTCCAGAAAGTCTGCCTTCGACAGATTGACCATTCCCTCTCAGCGGACGTCAATCTTTGACAGGCTGACATCGACAACAACCTCTCATCAAAGCAGGGGGCATAACGAGGTCGCTCCAACGACAGAGGTAGTCCCGTCTACATGACATGCTTGACGTCGCCACTGGCGCCAAGTGAGGAAAGCTGGAGGCAATTCCCCCTCTGGACTTACCCCACCAGCTCCAATAGTGAAATTGACGATGATGTTCCAACTGAGAACAGCTTCGAGTTGCTCAGGAGGGTGCGTAAGAACTCTCCAACCGCCGTATTGAATAAGTCTCCTCCGCCTGCTGAAAGCATGACACGGGTGAAGCCGGAACAGCCTCCTAAGTGGCTGTCCTCCAAGATCCACAGAGTCTGGCAGAAAGTCCAAGACTCTGTAATCGATAAAGATTACTCTCGCCGGGTGAAGAAGACGAATGCTCAGCAAGAGGGGGACCATCCCTCCATCGTACCATGGAAGGTATCATCTGCATGGGTGCCTACTGCAACGACCCCCTTAACTTTGACCTCCCATAAGAGGAGAAGGCTAGAGAAGATCCCCATGCCTGCAGTAAATTTCAAAGGCAATGGACCCAAACGCCCCAAGTCTGGGGGGGTGGTAATACACACGGTGTACATGGCTTTCGTGAAAGAGGAAAGCCGTACTTCTATGGGTCATCGACCACTCACACGATCGGTGACAAAAGCTCAGGACCAACAACTAAAGCTCCAGGAGATGTTGAAAAAGATGGCCGCACTCACTAGGCAGAAAGAAAGCCCAGAAGCATCATCCGAACAGCGCCAGGAGCAGGAGACCGACACCGAATTCCTATGAAGGGTGCTTGAAAAGAAAGATAAAGAGGCTACGGAACAAGCGGCTAATATAAAATAAATGGCGCTTTTGTTCCAAGACATGGTGGGGAAGATGATCCAGCCGAATCCTCCAGCCGAAGACCCTCCAATAATCATTGAAGACGACAGAGGGGAGATATCAAACCCTCTTCCGGCTCTATCAGCAGCCAGGGAGGAGACGATCTCCAAAGTTGCCCTTGATGACTACATAGCTCAGCAAATATGAGCTCATCGAGCAAACAAAGCGGCTGGCCAAGTCGTTAGAACTGGGCGACCTTATCCAGGCTGGTACGATCAAATCAAGTACCCACCAGGATATATTATCCCTAAATTCCACGTGTATAAATGGACAGGCAATCCCCATCAACACGTCGCTCAGTTCAGAGCTTTATGCGGAAATACTGGAGGAGATAACACACTGCTGCTTCGCAGTTCGTTGGCATCTTGGCGGAGACAGCTTTTGAATGGTACTCGGAGCTTCCGAACGACTCCATCAAAACATTTACAGAAATGGAGCTACTGTTCACGCAGCATTTCGCAAGCGCAAGCGAGCGCACCCCGATCACCGCATTAATCAATGCCAGGATGAAGCCGGGAGAAACCTGGGTTCAATACGCAATTCGATGGCGGAACCTATGGTCAAAATGCGAACAACGCATAGAAGAAGCTCCTGCCGTGGGTATGTTCGTAGGGACTTTTGATCCTCAGGCAACTATATCCCAATTTATGATGTTCTTCAAGCCGACCACCTTCCAGGCCTTGATCGACAAGCTGGCCCAAATGGACCAGATGGGTCATAGGCCGTCCTCTTCAAAAACGGATCTCCGGAATGAAAATGGCAAAGGGAAAGCGACCTTCATTGCCAACGCTCAACAACAACCGAGTGTGTCACGCCCCGCTTCCCGGTGTACGGCGAAGTGGACGCGACGAGGTTTTGTTGGTGGCCCATGCAGGTCATTATTGTAATTTATAAAACTTGAGGGGGTTTATGTAAAAATACTTTTGTGTAGTTTTCAAGATACACCACAAGTATTTATTATTCGCCTTTATTGTTATAATGAGTGTGACTTTATTTTATGATATTTCTAGTGAATATATCCTAATAAAGGTATTAATTTGTTATATTGATTTATTTGAAATTCATGGTATTTTAATGTAACTTTTAATCTTGTAATTTTTAGGAAAAGGTGGAAACTTTATTTTATAATAAAATAGGTGTTTAAATGATAAATATACATATGTTTATACAAGAATAATTTTTAATAAATATTTTATTTTCCAAAATCTCATTTTTCTTAAATGTCGTATTTTAAACCTTTCGAGACCGAATGCTCCTTGCGAAGGTCTGCATCTCGCACTACTAAGACCGAGGGTGCACGATAAACCGTACTATCCTTATCGAGTTCCCCAAAAGTGGGTTGTATTGGCGCTTTGCAAAGATTTAATAAATACTAGTCATTTAGAAAACGGTTTTATAAATATAAGGTATTTATTTGTAAAAGGGTGTAAATTTCCGTATTTTAGATTCTAGGGTTTCCTAAGCCAACTAGCCTATTTCTAAATGGTCTAAACGACATGTCATTAGAAGCCTCAAATCGCCTCTTCACCGCCAATTGTGGCCAGGTAAGTACAAGTGAGGAAGGAGGGATCCGCTCACGAATCGTGAGACGGGCCTTTTAAAGTTACCTAAGCTCACTTGCCTAGCCTAGACACCACAAAGTCAGGTTTAGATAAACGATCGATGTCCATGACATATCATATTTTCCTATTAAAAGATTTTGTTTTAAAATTGTATACAACTTAGAACTTTCAGAAAAGGTTTATAAAGAAAATGGTATTTTAATGTAAAGTCTTGTATTATCGTATTCTAAGTTTTGATGATATCAATTAGGGTTGTAATTGCGTGTGTGTGGAGGTAGGTCATTACCTCGTGATCTATTTTAAGGTATAGCAATGTTAAAGGGTTAAATGAGATAAACTAAACATGGTGGTATTTAAGTGCAAAAATACGGTATTTTGCAAAAGTTATCATTTCATGTGAGAAATTTTATCCAAATTGATTTTTAAGTGATTAGTAGTCAACATGAATATGTTTAAGCATTATGGAATTAGTGACAAGTGAGTTTTGATAGAAAACCGAATCGAAAATCGGTTTGTTCCGATTTCCGTCGGGTTTTAAAAAGTCGTATTTTATGAAAGAATAGAAAAGTAGAAAAGAGGGACTTACGGGTTTGGACAACGCTAGAGAGTGCTAGGAAGGTAGTGTGCTTGTCGGTGCATCGAAAATGTCGTGAAGAGTCCTAGTACGATCGCCGGGATTCGCCGTCGATTTCGGCAGCGCTTCGCCTTTCGCTCGTTTTCTAATGTACCGAGTTCTCTTGAAATTTTTAGAGAGTGGACTTAGGAATATATGGTGAGAGGGTAGAGGGTATGGGGGTTTATATAGGGTTAGGCTAGGATTAGGGTTTTAATTAAAAAATATAAAAATATATAAAAACATTAAAGAAAATCATTAAATTTTGGAATAAAAGTGATTTATTAAGGATTTGATAACCGATCAAAGAAAATAAAGTATTCAGGGGGAAAGACCAGGTCAACACGGAGAAATTCCGTGTTGACGACTCGGCCGTCCGGCCGAGTCCGGCCGGCCGCGCCGGCCCGAGTCGGCCGGTCCGCCGGCCGACTCAGCCGAGTCAGGCCGAGTCGGGGTACTGTCGGGTGGGTCATCACCTGGGGGGAATTTTGGTATATTTAACTTTTTGGGTTCAGTATAAATTTTGTGAGTTATGGCTGTTTGACTGTTGACTTTCCAAAAAATTTTAAAACAAAATAATATAAAAATAATGTGGGGCATGAGATTTGAACTCTGGTGGCTTGGTTCAGCAGTGCAAGGTATTACCAATGAGCTACAAGCTCTTTCTTGTAATTATGGTGTTATTTAATTACTTAAAATGATAGCAGCAAGAGTAAATACTCCAAGTATACATTAAATTTAAAGTAATTTCTTGTACACTAAAAATGGAGTTATTACATTCTTGTAGCTTGTAATTAAAAACAAAATAATTACCAATATCTTATGCTCAGGCTAAAATACCCCTTTGTGGATTTTTAAAAATTTTAACAAAAAATTTTGTATAGAAAAGTGTATAGGAAAATTAGGGTTGTTACAGAGTGACCCGAAACCGGTCGCTCGACAAAGCAACACAAGTCAATCCCTCGAAGAGAAGTTGAGACGTCCTTACTCATTTCTCAGGGATAAAACGAGGAGACTGTTCGAACTGGTGGTGCACAACAGGCTAGTCACTCTGCCGGATCCAAGACGCCCGCTGCAGCTTAGTGACGTCAACAGTCCTAATTACTGCCCCTACCACAGAATAATGGGCCACCCGATTGAAGATTGTTATGTCTTCAAGAACTGGGTTGAGGACCGGTACCAACTAGGCAAATTCGCGCTGTCCAAAAACTGAAAGATAAACCCGCTGCAGCAGCACACTCCTAAAAAGGTAGACACGTCGGGGGCATCATGCTCATTGGTAGAAGAAGCTCCCTGGGAGATCGTCCTTTCGGCTAAAACTAAAAGAATGCTGAAAGATCTTCAAACATGCCCAGCGATCAGGTGGAAAAGCCCGTTAGAGCCCGAGATCATTGAGGGGATGCTGAAACCGTGCCCAACAACGAAAGTTGGATTCGATGGACAAAACACCCAGGTCAGGCTTGCAAAGTCTTCGAAGAAAAAGAAGAAAACTAAGAAGCCCGTGCAGCCCGACGACACTAGTACAGGTTCACAAAAATACATCGACGCGCTGGAAGAGTACAACTAAAAGGCGCGGACCCCAGTCACATTTGAAGAGTTCTTCAAGCATACTCTCGAGAACGGAGACAGTGACAATGATGAAGGGAACGACTCATCAGAAGAACCTGAGGAGTATGTAGCGAGTTGCCACATGGTCTCCTACTTGTCGTTAAGAGACGAAGAAGCTCTCTCGGCGTCGGAAAGCAACGCAGAAGAATTGGGGACAGGACCGGCGTCAAAATCCCTGGAACTGCCAGACGACCTGATCGATAAACTGCTGAACGAAGACCATCAAAAGAGCAAAGCTGACCAAGAGCGTGAAACGTCCATATACGAAAAGGCCAAGCGTCGGCGTTAGGATGAAAGAGCCGCGGCAAGGAAGAGTCACAAAGTACTCCAACTGGATCGAAGCACACCCGCGACAGACAAAAGCAAGTTTAAGATGGGGAAACGGTTCTCCAGAGCCCTGTCAATAGGAATGAAGCTGCCACCTTTCGAAGGAAATACTCCCGGGAGTACGTGCCTTGAGGAAGCGGATGTACATCCAAAATACTGCTTATACCATCGGAGGGTCATACACCCTATCGAAGAGTGCAATTCCTTCAAGTAGTGGTGGCAGGGATACGTGGCCCACCGAAAGCACTTCAAGAGAATGAAGCACAAAGCCCGTTGGGAGCAGAGAAGCATGACGGATGAGCGTAAAGGAACAGCTGGTAACTGTCATATGGTTGATGTCATCCCAACAAAAGGGAAATCTCAAGTTCTTACCTTCGGGAGCAATTCGGATGAAGAAATGGCCATCGGCCCTCTCTTCAAGGAATCCACCTCTGGAAAAGAAGAAGAGGTGAAGAAATGCAAGAACATCCAGCTGCGTAACCGTACGTTACCTGAAAAGAATCTCGGACCCTCAAACAAAGGTTCGGGTAAGAGAGACAAGGGGAAGGAAAAGGTCCCCGAGGATATTGCCCTCGATGATAGAGTCATCGAAGAGCTCACAGCTAAGGACCCGCCTGAGAAAAACAGGGTGGATTACAATGTCCTGACACACCTGAGAAAGATACCTTCACAACTGAGCATACCGGATGCTCTCCTCCTGTCCAAAGAGGCACGAGATTCTCTGATCAAGGCATTACAAGAGTCCGATCAGTTTCAAGACTTCCTTGCAGAAGAAAAGATGATGGACGAGCTGGAAGAAGTTTACACAACTGACATCACATTCGGCAATGAAATCTCCTTCTCGGAACGTGCGAGCACAACCGTCCTCTGTATGTCACTGGGTACTGCCACAACATCAAGATAGGGAAGATCCTGGTTGACAATGGGTCCTCCATCAACCTTCTCGATGTGAGAGTGTTGAAGGAGATTTTCATGAACGTTCAACACCTAGCCCGGGACAAAATTACTATCTCCGAGTTCGACTCGCAGTCATCCCGAACCCTGGGATCCGTAATACTAACATTACGCTTCGGGATGCTCGTCACTGACATCAAATTTCATATCATCGACGCCAAGACTTGCTACAACGCTTTGCTCGGCCGGCCTTGGTTACACGAGTACACCATCATCCCTTCTACAAAACATCAGTGTATGAAGTACTTCAAAGACGGCCTCGAGTACACAGTTACAGGGGAGCTAAACCCATTCTCCGTAAATGAAGTCCGCAAGTATGAAGACACAAAGTACTTCCTACCAGACTTCGAAGACACGGAAAGATGTCATAAATCGGAGAATAAACAGAAAGCCGTCGCCACCATCCCGATCTTTGGAAGTGATACCGAAGATGATGAAGAGATGGTTTTCTCGGGGAAACCCCAAGGCAGCGGGTCGGGACCATCTACGCCTATTTTGGTCTTTGGCAGCGACTCTGAAGATGAAGTCAACACAGTATTCTCTGCTCGTCCCTCAATACAAACCTTCATTGGAGCTGATCAGAGCTTGGAAATCACTATGGTTCCGCAGTACCATTGCAGAGAACTTGACGCGCTCGACACATACGGCGTGCAAGAGCTGCAGACCTTCTACGTTCCTCCTAGGCGAAAAGGTGAAAAGACGATCCTCTTCTACCAATCCACGGAGGCTAAAGTAGAGAAAGAAGTCTGGCATGGTGCCGATTCTGCACTCAATAGGCTCTAACCAATCCGTCTGCCCAGATATTACGCATACGGATTAAAAAGGCCTATTTCCCTCAATTAGAGAGCAAAGCTCTATTCAAAATTTGAAATTTGAAATGAGGCAGCGCCTCATAAGAGCGCTCGCGCCAAGAGCGCCAGCGCTAAGAGTCAAAGACTCTGAGGCAGCGCTCATGGGCAAAGCACGAGAGCGCCAGCGCTAAAGACTCTGAGGCAGCGTTCACGTGCAAAGCACAAGAGCGCTAGCAGCGCCAGCGCTAAAGACTCTGAGGCAGCGCCTCACATGCAAAGCACGAGAGCGCCAGCGCTAGAACTAAATGTTCTCCACCCTTGGTTCAAAGATCCAACGAAGATGATAAATCATCAAATTACCAGAATAAAATTCTGTTGAGAAAATACTCCTCAAAATCTTTCCAATCAGGAAAGATTGTGCTCTGTAAATTAGAGCACCGTTGGATCAAAAATCCAATGGTGATTAAAAATCACTCAAATACAAAATAAATTCTGTATGGGAAAATATTTTCCCAATCTTGTTAATAACAAGAAAACTATCTTCTGTAAAACAGAAACCCTTGGGTCAAAGATCCAACGGTGGGAAATATTCCCCAAATCAATCAGAGATCTTTCAAAGAAAGATTTCCTCAGCTGATCAACAAATCAGCATCCCCTATATAAAGGACCCAAGACTTCAAGTCTTGTACAGAAGAACCCCCCCCCCATAAACTTCAAGTTCTCAGAAAAGAAAAGAGAAGAGCAAGCTCTAAGAAGAAGAACCTTCTTCAAGGTAAATAAAAAGAAGGGAGATCATGGCATCTTCTCCATATTTGAGAGTTTAACTCTCACATCAGAAGAAATTAGTTCTTTTTTAGATCATAGATCTATAAGACAAGGTCTTTCACAAAAGTAAAAGAGATCACAACATCTCATCAAGAAAGAGAAGAACTTAGTTCTCAGATCCATGAGACAAAGTCTCTTATAAACCGAGAATTTAATTCTCAGAGCACAGAACTGATCAGAGCTGACAAAGGAGCGCCTTATCACTCCAATTTAAAAGAAGCGCCTTAGCGTTCCAAGTCTGGCGCTCAGCGCCAAGCCCTCCACGTGCTTCTCACGAGGGCGCTATTTTATAATAAGCACTTTAGCGCTCCAAGTCTGGCGCTCAGCTCCACGTGCTCCTCACGTGGGCGCCCTTTTATAAGAAGCGCTTTAGCGCTCCAAGTATGGCGCTCAGCGCCAAGCGCTCCACGTGCTCCTCACGTGGGCGCCCTTTTATAAGAAGCGCCGTAGCACTCCCAGTCTGGCGCTCAGCGTCAGGCGCTCCGCGTGCTCCTCACGTGGGCGCTAAGGAATTACAAAGCACTCTGTAAATAAGGCCCCAATGCCATAAAAAGTGTTCAACACTCAATAAAAGACAAAAAGAAAAAGGGGTGTCAGAACCCAAATCAATGTTCAGCATTATTGAATAAAAAAGGGGTTGAGCCCAAACAAATGTTTAACATTTTATTCAAAATAAGTGGACTGAGTCCAAACAAGTGTTCAAACACTTTATTGAGAACTGAGTGGACTGAGCCCTAGTTGGCCATAAGTCCCTAATTCAAATTAACCGAGCCCATGTGCTCACAATCTTTTTAATTGGTCTTAGTCCCAAACCTGACTATAGATATCCCAACCAACATTGGTTCAAGGGTACATCTTTTCATATCTCTGATACATGTCGTTGTAATTCTTCAACGTCTTCAGAGAGATGGGGGTCCCAATAACCAATAACTTTTGGTGCATCCCCAAACGATTAAACCAAAACCATACAGACTATGATGTCTTTAAACCAGACTATGATGTCTCTAAATCTTCCGGACTATAATGTCTTTAAACTCATGGACTATGATGTCCTTAAACCCAATGGACCGCAACATCCTTAAACTAAAACGATAGAGTCCAAATACTCTTTCGTTGGATCTAAATGATCCCAAAATATTGTTAAGTAGATCTTAGCCTAAAATTAGACTAACGTATTCTTAACAAGCATTTAAGTTGATCTTAATCTCAAATGAGGTTAACGATCCTTAAAACAAATCCAAACCCAAATCTAAGAAAATACGAATTTGGACTAATCCATGCCCTACGGGCGACAACATAAATTAGTCTCCATATACAATCTACGGGCAACCAAAAAACAAAACAATCACACACGACACGAAGTGACCTTCTGGAGAAGGAGAAAGTTATTATCGCGATGCGGTAGCGTAATTAACTGCAGGGGCTTACGCCTGTAGGGAAGAGCGTCCCCACAATAAAAAAACCCTCACAACGAGGGAGAATCTGACGAAGTCTGTTACAACGGCCGCATCCGTCTAAACCTCCGATACATGGTTCCATAAATCAACTTGGTATCTTCGGAGAGGTGGACGGATAAAACCAAATAGCATCTGCCCCCAAATTCAGGTAAGACGTTTGTCTTCCCGATTTTCGGCGGTGAACAAGGCTGTTAAGATGCCAAGGCGTACCCTTCAAACAAACCGCCCAACGATCCCAGTTCTACAACAAGATTTGGGACATTATCGGGACTCAGCGAAAAATGCTCAACGGGAGGATGGAGATGACTGGGCTTGGATACGTTCGGTCCAAGAAACGGGAGCAATACCGTGGTTTCCATGTCATAAATAACTCCGGTGGAGAAGCGAATGCATTTCCAGATAGCGCTGACATCGAACCAGAGCGAGATCCCGCCGTGAGAATACCAAGCCCGTCATTCGAAAAAAAGATTAACATGCTAATAAGAGAAGCAGGTCAAAAGGTTCGGAATGACCACAGCCGCGAAATGGCCATTTACGAAAAAGCCAGGATGCAGTGTCTCGCTCAGCAGTCCACGGAAAGAGAAGACGATGATGCCCTTCATCCTCAACCTGCTGTGTGCTCTCGTGGCAAGGAAAAAGTCCGAAGGGGAAGCAACAACAAGATCAAGAATAAGAATGGCGTTCGAAAACAGCAAAGAGGATTCAAGAAGCCACGCGGTCGAGAAAAAGTCAGCTGGAATCCGTCTTTTATGGAAAAAGATTGGTCGAGAGTACTCTTTTCCTCAAGACAAGACAAGGAAAATATTCAACCTTGTCATGAAGCATCAAATGATGACGCTCTTGGAATCTCGGCACCTTGAGCAAATAAACGAGGTCCATCTCCCGGCTTATTGCTCCTACCATCGAGCAATAGGACATCCTCTTGAAAATTGCTTCACCTTCAAAAACTGGGTCGAAGACCAATATCAGCAAGGCGGGTTTGCTCTGTCCGACAGTTGGAGGGTAGCCCCACCATGAAAGTACGTGCCAAAAGCAACCTACATGGCAAGAGTAGAACTAGATCAACATCGGTCTTGGAAACGAACTCGTACATACCACATGATAACATTCTCAAAGACGGGAGAACATAAGAATGTAGACGACCTCTCCCAGTGCTTCGCAAATGAAGATGAGGATGAGGTGATCTCAGAATTTCCACCGGTGCCAAAAGAGCTGGAAGATGGGATACATACCACAGCGGACAACCTGGAAAAAAAATCGACTTGGGGATAGAAAACGAGCCAAGGCCAACCTTCGTCAGTGATCTGCTGACTAAAAAGCAGGTGGCTAAAGACTGCTTCACATGGAATTATTCCGAGATGCCGGGACTAGATCTAGAAATAGCGGTGCATAAACTGGATATATCACCGGATGTTAAGCCAGTCAAGCAGGCGCCACGAAGAATGCGGCTCGAACTCGAGATGAGCACCAATGCCGAAGTCAAGAAGCTAATCGACTCCGGCTTCATCCAAGAAGTTCAATATCCTGACTAGATCGCCAACATTGTCCCAGTGATGAAGAAAAATGGGACAGTACGCATCTGCGTGGACTTTCGAGACCTCAACAAAGCTTGCCCGAAAGATGACTTTCCCGTACCTGTTACCAAGCTGATGATCGATAACACGTCCACTCATGAAGTCTTCTCCTTCATGGATGGATCTTTAAGCTATAATCAAATAAAGATGCACCCTGATGACCGAAAGCATACTGCCTTCCGAACTCCGCTGGGCATATTCTGCTATAAAGTAATGCCCTTCGGTCTGAAGAACGCTGGCGCTACTTACCAGAGGGCCATGACGAAGATCTTCGATGACCTTATACACGAGATTGTTGAATGTTATATCGACGACCTCGTGGTGAAAAGCAAATCGTGCGAGGAACACTGGGAGCATTTGAAGATAGTGTTCCAACGTCTTCGGAAATATAACCTGAAGATGAACCCTCTGAAATGCACGTTTGGAGTCTCCTCAGGCAAATTCCTGGGATTCATCGTACGACATCGAGGTATCGAAATAGACCCATCAAAGATCAAGGCGATTATAAGGAGATTTGCATGAACATTCAGCACCTGGCCCGGGACAAAATTACTATCTCCGACTTCAACTCGCAGTCATCACGGACGCTTAGCTTCGTGATATTGACATTACGTTTTGGGCTTCTCATCACTGACATCAAATTTCATGTCATCGATGCCAAGACTTGCTATAACGCTCTGCTCGGCCGGTCTTGGTTACATGAGTACAACGTCATCCCTTCTACACAACATCAGTGTATGAAGTACTTCAAAGACAGCCTCGAGTACAGAGTTATAGGGGAGCTAAACCCGTTCTCCGTAAATGAAGTCTGCAAATATCAAGACGCCAAGTACTTCCTACCAGACTTCGAAGACACGAAAAGATGTCGTAAACCGGAGAATAAACAAAAAGCCGCCGCCACTATCCTGGTCTTTGGGAGCGATACTGAGGAAGATGAAGAGATAGTCTATTCGGAGCAACCCCAAGGAAACAGCCTAGGACCATCTACTCCTATTTTAGTCTTTGGCAGTGACTCTGAGGATGAGGTCAACGCTGTGTTCTCCACTTGCCTGTCAGCACAAACAATTACTGGAGCTGACCAAAGATTGCAAATCACCATAGTACCGCAGCGGCATTACAAAGAACTCGATGCGCTTGATACGTACAGCACACAAGAGCTGTAGACCTTCTATGTCCTTCCTAGGCGAAAAGGTGAAAAAGCGATCCTCTTCTATCAGTCTATGGAGACCAAAGTGGAAAAAGAAGTCTGGCATGGTGCCGAACTTGCGCTTGACAGGCTTCAACCAATCCGTCTGCACAGATATTATGCAGAAGGATTGAAAAGCCTATTAAGATGCCAAGACATACCCTTCAAACAAACCGCTCGACAAACCCATTTCTACAACAAGATTTGGGACGTTTCCGGGACTCGGCGAAAGATGCACAACGAGAGGATGGAGACGACTGGACTTGGATACGTTCGGTCCAAGAAACGGGCGCGATTCCATGGCTACCGTGTCATAAATAACTCCGATGGAGAAGGGAATGCTTTTCCAGATAGCGCTGATATTGAACCAAAGCGAGATACCACCGTAAGAATGTCAAGTCCGTCATTCGAAGAACAAATTGACAAGCTAATAAGGGAAGCAGGTCAAAAGGTCAGGGATGACCACAGTCGCGAAATGGCCATTTACGAGAAAGCCAGGAAACAGCGTCTCACTCAGTAGTCTGCGGAAAGAGAAGACTACGATGCCCTTCACCCTCAGCCCGCTATGTACTCTCGTGGCAAGGTAAAAACCCGACGCAAAGGCAACAACAAGGGGAAGTACAAGAAAGATGTTCGAAAACAGCGAAGCGGATTCAATAAGCCACGCGATAGAGAAAAAGTCAGCTGGAATCCATCGCTAATAAAGAAGATGGGTCGGGAATATTCTTTCCCCTGAGAAAAGACAAGAAAAATATTCGACCTTATCATTAAGCATCAAATGATGACGCTCCCAGAGTCTCGGCACCCCGAACAAATAAACGAGGTCCGTCACCCGGCTTATTGCTCCTACCACCGAGCAATAGGACATCCTCTTGAAGACTGCTTCACCTTCAAAGACTGGGTCAAAAACCAGTATCAGTAAGGCGGGTTTGCTCTATCCGACAGTTGGAGGGTAACCCTACCACGAAAACATGAGCCAAAAGCAACCCATGTCACGATGGTAGGTCCAGATCAACATCAAGCTTGGAAACGAACTTGTACCTGCCACATGATAACATTCTCAAAGAAGGAGGAGCACGAGAATATGGACGACCTCTCCCACTGCTTCGTAGATGAGATGAGGACGAGGTGATCTCAGAATTTCCACCGGCGCCAAAAGAGCTGGAAGATGGGATACACACCACGGTGGAAAATCTAAGGAAAATTAACTCGGGAACGGAAAATGATTCAAGGCCAACGTTCGTCAGTGAGCTATTGTCTAAAAAGCAGGTGGCCACACTAAAGGACATGCTTATACAATATAAAGATTTCTTCGCATGGAATTATTCTGAGATGCCAGGACTAGATCCAGAAATAGCGGTGCATAAACTGGCGATATCGCCGGACGTCAAGCCAATCAAACATGCGCCAAGAAGAATGCAGCTCGAACTTGAGATGAGTATCAACGCCTAAGTCAAGAAACCAATTGACTCCGGCTTCATCCAAGAAGTTCAATATCCTGACTGGATCACCAATATCATTCCGGTAATGAAGAAAAATGGGACAGTACGCATTTGCGTGGACTTCCGGGACCTTAACAAAGCTTATCTGAAGGATGACTTCCCAATACCTGTTACCGAGCTGATGATCGATAACACATCCACCCATAAAGTCTTCTCCTTCATGGATGGATCTTCAGGCTATAATCAAATAAAGATGCACCCCGAACACCAAAAGCACACTACCTTCCGGACTCCGCTGGGCATATGCTGTTATAAAGTGATGTCCTTCGGTCTGAAGAATGCCAGCGCTACCTACCAGAGGGCCATGACGAAGATCTTCGATGGCCTCATACACGAGATTGTCGAATGTTATATCAACGACCTTGTGGTGAAAAGCAAATCGTACGAGGAACACTGGGAGCATCTGAACATAGTGTTCCAGCGTCTTCGAAAGTATAATCTGAAGATGAACCCTCTGAAATGCTCGTTTGGAGTCTCCTCAGGAAAATTCCTAGGATTTATAGTACGACACCGAGGCATCGAAATAGACCCATCAAAGATCAAGGCGATTATGGAAATGCCCACGCCAAGAACTCTCAAGCAACTGCGGTCTCTCCTAGGAAAGCTCGCGTATATCTGACTATTCATAGCTAACCTCTCCGGCAAATGCCGCCCCTACAACCATCTAATGAAGAAGGGGACCCCATTCGTTTGGGATCGTAAATGCCAAAGTGCACTGGACGAAATCAAGCAATATCTGCAGAACCCACCAGTACTGACCGCTCCGGTCAAGGGAAAGCCCCTCACCCTGTATACAACAGCCTTTAAAGGTTATTTAGGCGCGTTATGGGTACAGGAGAACGATCAGGGAAAGGAGAGAGCTCTCTACTATTTGAGTTGAGTACTCCTGGGGGCAGAAAACAACTACTCCCCCATTGAAAAGCATTGCCTGGCACTGATCTTCGCGATAACGAAGCTTCAACATTATGCCCTGGCACATGAGGTCCATCTCATATCGAAGGTGGATCCTCTAAAATATTTGATGTCAAGAGCCATACTAATAGGAAGGCTTGCCAAATGTGCCTTCCTCTTGATGGAATTCTCGATAACGTATCGACCCCTCAAGACAGTGAAAGGCCAGGCCATCACCGACTTTCTCGCTGAGCATCCAATACCAGCCGATTCTCCCTTAAATTGCGAATTGCCAGACGAACACGTATTCGACACAATCGAAGGGAAGACGGAGGAAAATAATGTCCAATGGGAACTCTACTTCGACGGAGCATCGTCCTTGAAGAAGAGAAAGAAAAGCACCCTCATAATCAAAGCTGGGGTGTGCCTTATCTTCGTGACTCCGCAAGGAGGAATAATGCATTTCGCCCTTTCCTTAACAGAGCCGAGGACAAACAATGAGGCTGAGTACGAAGTTTTGATAGCGGGTTTTGATATTGTTGTTGACATGGGAATCGAAAACCTCCTGATATATGGAGACTCCCAGCTAATCGTTAGCCAAGTAAATGGCGACTATCAGATGTGTAAACCGGAGTTAGTAAAATATGGTGAAAAAGTGCAGCAACTGCTGACTCAAATTCCCTCCTGCATCCTGGAAAGCATACTGCAGGTGGAAAATAGCAAGGCGGATGCGTTAGCCAAGCTCGCTAAAGAACTGGCTGACGAAAACCTCGATGACGTAAGTATCATTATGCAAAGTCACCGGATTCTCGCGCCAGCGGAAATACCTCCAGAGTCGTCTGAAAGAAAGGAAGCAACCAAAAAAGCAGCCTTCCAATTAGAAGATGAAGAAAAGGCTAAGGATTGGAGAGAAGTCTTCATAGACTATTTCAAATCCCATCGAACGCCCGAAAACGCATCTTCAAGACATCAGCTCATGAAATGAGCTCTGTCTTTTGCCTTCATCAATGATACTCTATATAAGAGATCGTTCGACAGTTTGTGGATAAGGTGCCTGGGACCAGAAGAAGAAAGGAGAGTCGTCCAAGAAACCTACGACGGACTCTGCAGTTCCCATCAAGACGGGCCAAAGATGAAGCTGAAGATCAAGAGAATAGGTTACTACTGGCCCATGATGATTCAGGACTGCCTCGAATATGCGAAGCAGTGTCACTCGTGCCAAATTCATGGGGAATTCATCGACCAGCATCCAAATCCGCTACACCCAACACTGGCTAGTTGGCCGTTCGAAATGTGGGGAACCGATATAATCGGGCCCATCAAACCAGCATCATCAAAGGGACATCGGTTCATATTATCAACAACTGATTACTTCTCTAAGTGGGCAGCGGCAGTACTGCTAAAGGAAGTGAAGACGGAGAACATGCTCCATTTCTTCAGGACACATGTCATCCACCGGTTCGGCACTTCGCGACGGATCATCTCGGATAATGGGCTGGCCTACAGAAGCCATAAGATCAGCCGCTTCGCGCAGCAGCATAATATAGACTAGAGATACTCTTCAGTCTATAATCCCCGAGCTAACGGTCTAGCTGAGGTTTTCAACAAGGCCTTGACGAAGATCATAAAGAAAATGGTGTCCAGAAGCAAAAAGGATTGGCACGAGAGACTGCATGAAGCTCTCTAGGCGTATCGAACCACGTTCAAAACGGCCATGAATACAACTGTAACACCTGAGTTTAGGGTTAGTAGTAATTAAGTGTCAATGTGGGGTTTTTGGTAAAAAGTTTACCAAAACGGAATTCTAGTAATTTATCTGAGTTTATGGTTATTTTTGTGAAATTTTATCCCGACCACACACACTTGTGCACGTTAAATAGGACTAAGATTAGGGTTTGCCATATATTTGAGCTTGTGGGTTAACCATGTTTAATTTAACCATGGTAGGTTAGGTTCTTGGTTAAGTTAATTGAGTTGATAAAACTAATTAGTTTGAAAGTGTGGATGGTTGGCTTTGACCATGGGTAATTAGTGAGTTTAAGGTTGACTTAGGGAGAGAGTGAGGGATGTGATGTGTCATGATGGCTTTTGGTTGGGAAAGCGAGTTTAAGGTTAAGTCCCCTCACCTCACTTCAAACTCCTATCACCTCTCTCTCACTCATACTACATTTTCAGCCCAAAACCTTATCAATTCAGCCCCCAAGCCACCTCATAGTGCTGCTACAGCAGCTCATGATTTCCATCAGCTGATCCCAGCTCTTTGCTTCACACCAACTGCTACAACAGCAGCTGTTTCAGCCCCCAAAACAGCCCATCAGCTCAAACCATCATCATTACAAGCAGCCCCAACCTTACAACCCTCTCTCACACACTCACATCAGCCCATTTTCAGCTCATTTCAGCCTCCAAATCAGCATCAGCCACCCAAAACAGCAACATCAGCCATGTGCATCAGCCTGCACATAAGCTGTTACATCAGCTTCAACCTTCTTCAAGCATCAGCAACAGCAGCTGTTTTCAGCCCCAACTCCATACATAACACCCCCCTCACAACACTCAAACCTTCCCTCAAGATTTTCCAAACCCCTGCTGCTGCTACCACTTCAAAACAGCAAGCACCCCAAAACCTGTTTCAGTTCAGCATCAGCTGAAACAACATTATCACCTGAAAACAACAACAGCCTCAGCCCAGCACCACACCACCAGCCACACAACTTCAGCCCAACACCATACCAGTTCAGCAACACCACACCATATCATCCCCACCATCACACACATTCAGCATCAGCAAACCCCACAAACTGCATCAGCATCAGCAGATTGCAGCAACAGCTCTGGGGCTGCAGCCGCACCAACTCAGCAGCAGCACTGCAGCACTCTCCTTCCTATTCTTCTTCTTCTCCTTGTTTGCAGGGTCTCTAGGGAGGTATAAGTCCTAAACTCTCTCCACACTACTTAGATTATGTGATTGTTAAACTAGTTTAGTGTTAAATGAAATTTTAGTACTAGAATTGTGTAGTGATGCTAGATCTAGTTACATTGGAGTGCTTGCAGTTTAATGGAACCTTTTTGGTGTTAATTAGTCTGTTTTAGCCTAGTAGTGTCGTTAAATTTAGATGGATAGCCTTAAATTGCTAAAATTATGGTAATCTAGCTTAATTAGTGTTTATTTCATGCTTTAGTAGTGATTTAGGTAATTTAAAGGAATTTTGGCAAAGTGAAAGTTGTGTTAGTTAGAATAACCCTTTTAGGTGCTAGTGAGACCAGTCAACCAGAGGATTGCCCCAGATTTCAAAAACACCCGTTTTACCCGACTTGGCATAAATTAGCAGTTTTATCGACTTTTTGGCCTCTGTTGGATCTGCTATCGACCCGAGACCTTCAGAATAAAATTGTGAAGACTGTAGCATGGTGAGATGAGTAGGAACACACACACAGAGCACGGGGACCCACCTCCCCCTCTAGGCCGCCGATTTATTCTTTCTGGCCGCAAATTGCGGCCAGAATAGGGGGTGGGGTGTGAGGGTTTTGAGTGTAGGGTTATGCTGGGTAGGTTAGGCTTCTGGTACCTGCAACTTTTCAAGTTTGGGCCAGAGGCAAAATCTGGAGCTAATTGTTTGTTTTCGATGTTTTAAGTCTCGTGCGACACACGCGTGATACGCGTGGTTCTGTGGCGCGCTGCGCGACACAGCGTGTCGGTTTAGGCTCTGGTGGTTTGTGCGCGTTGCGTCGTGTCGTGTGCACACGCGTTTAGTTTCACGCACGCGTATCCTTTTTATCGATATATCGCGTTCTGCAGGATTTTTCCTTATATGGTGACTTTTGTGAATTCTAGGTTCGCCGGCGGGAACGTCAAGCACAGCGGAGAAAGGCAAGCAGGTGGTCGGACACACCTAGCACGGGATCACGGGTGAGTAGATTTAACATCTACGGGGGACGATCGTTTGGATGGCGCGAGTCGCCCGATAGATATAGTAGACTTGATATTACTTGTGTCATTATGATAAAAATACTTGCATGATAACTGCTGTAGTTTGTATCTATATGATGTTCCATATACACAGATTCATTATAGGACACATGCACCATTACCAGGTTTTATATGCAGCACGAGCACTATTCATGTGGACACACACACCCTGGTAATTGCCATGTCACGACACTAGATAACCTTTAATCTGAAACATGTTAATTGCCTAAAAATGTGATATTGCAATAAGTATTTAAAATGAAACCATAAGAATCACTACCCTCATGCATATGTATCATTATATCATTTGCTCATGCCTAGTATAAATCAAACATTGTAAATCGATACCGTAGGCACTCATAATCATTGACATGTGCATTCATGATGATTTCATGAGATTTATGATATTTCTGGATTTCGGGGGAAAACCGCAAGATTTCAAACTTATAACCTTTTAAATATAAAGTTGCGGTTTTCTAGTGATGTAAAGTGTCGTCCACCATGAGTTTTGTTATGGTTTTCGAGACCCGTTTCGAGGAGGTGGATGAACCGTCTCGGGTACATGGTGGGCCCGGTACGGTACCCTGGGGCAAGAAGATCGCAGGAGATGGCGTTGAGCCTGGCAGGGGACGGATTACCTACCGGTGACTTCATTTGGCGCGGCGGATATCCAGAGGATACCGACCGTGGCCGCTAGATTGAGATATGGATATTTGATATGGATCAGCCGGATGGCTGAGGCCAGAGATACTGGACATGGATATATGAGATTTGGACAGTTTTTGAGGTGTCGTTGCTGGACACGGATTTTATTGATTTCTTGAATATTATGCTGATGTTTAAAAAAAGAATTTTCAAAACAAAGGAAAGAATAATTCTCATACATACTTGATAGTACTTTCATGTGGTATACATACCTGTTATTGTATCCATGTGACATATATACTTGCTAGTACACTGTTGATGCATACATACCTGCTAGTACATGTAGCCATACCTGTTTTAGGGATGTCAGGACACTTGTGTGCATGCATACGATAGCCTTAGTAGATGTTATTTATTACTCACGAGCTGGCAACTCACCCCCGTTGTGCCACAGCTTTTCTGCAGGTCCGTTCCGTCAGCACTGTAGCGGCGGACACTTTTGCCTCTTTTGCTCTTTTTGCCTGGACTCGAGGCTTTTGCTCATAGGTGGGTTGTTATCATTTTGTACCACCTTATTTATGTTCATTGTATCTAGAGTACTCCATCTGCTACTACTTTTTCAGCTGTACCGGTCTTATTTGGATTACTGTATATTGACCTAGAGGTGAGGTTGTGAGACTTGTGGATTATATGTTATATTTGGGGTCGAGCTCACTTGAGCCGACATATTACATTGCCTGTGCTTTCATGCTTTTATTGCACATTGTAGTTTATATTGCGTGGGATTTGTGACCGCCTTGAGGCGAAGAGCTAGCTCCCGCTTGGGGATGCCATATTCATGTTATTCATTCATATTCCTGTTTTGTACCCGCTGGGGAACTATTTCACAAAGAAGATTTTGCCAGAAATTTGGGAACAGGAAGTTGTTTTTCATAAAAAGAGACTTGATATGACTTGATGAAACAAGTGCTTTAAGTAGAAATGGTTTTTCCTTCACTCTAATTCTTAATTGGGTTTTGTATTCTGGGCTTCGGCTTACTTATTTTACGGACGTCTTGAGACGTTTCGTAACTTAAGTGCCGGTCGCGTTCCGTACCTTGCGGGTCGTGACAACAACGCCGTTCGCGTTGGTATTCGGCACGGAAGCGGTACTTCCCTTGGAGATAGAGCTACCCTCTCTATGAGTGGCAGTTCGATATGAGCTGACGGGTGAAGGAAATGCTCATCTTCGGCTTGAGGAGATCGACGCCCTCGATGAAACCCATCTCATGGCGCAACAAAACCTGGAAACTTACAAAGCAAGGATGACGTGCTCATATGAAAACTAACCAAACCGAGAACATTCCGCCAAGGCAAACTCGTGTTAGTCGTAAAAAGACCTATGATCCTCAACCGTGCAAAGCGGGGGAAATTCAATCCAAACTATGAAAGTCCGTACATCATAGACAATGTCTACCAAGGTGGAGCCTACTTGCTTATGGATATGCATGGCGAAGACCTTTCCGGCCAATAAACGGCCGGTTCCTTAAGAAATACTACACTTGACAAGTCACGGCTCAGGTTAATGATAGATGAAGACGCTCGTGTCCGCTCGCTGTCTTCCTGAGTCAACACTCTATAAGTAGTATCCGGCAAAACTTCGCCTCGAAGCTGGTCCTGGACCGAGATGTCCCTAAACTAACAATGGACCATAATGTCCTTAAATTAATATGTCGCCTCAAACACGGCGATAATGGAACTCAAGTCCACAAGTCTCAACGGCGAGGACTGCAACTCAAGTCCCGCTGGCTATACAGCTACCCCGGTGGCGAAGTCCCCCAATTCATTCTCCCCAAAAATTAGGGTTTGTACCTCTTTCTCCTTTCTCAAGATTCTAAAACCTTCCTCCCTTTTTAAATTAAATCAAGAGTTTAACTCTTCCCTTTTCCAAAAAGAAATAATTTTTCACTACAAAACCCTTGAAGGGGAGCTCGGATCTTCAATCAGATCTCAAAAAGGGAAGACTTTTAAGCCTCGTCCCCTTTTCTCCAAGATCCAGTCGATCAAGAGGAGGAACAAGGAGACCCATTTCCAAAAATTCAACTTTGGACAGATCCAAGGCTCAAAAGAAGCTCCAGGGCTAAAGAGAGAAGAGAGGGGTCCCTTTTGATCACCTCTGAAAATCTTTGGGGAGTTCAACTCCAAAACCTAAATCCTCAAAGGAGTTTAACTCCTATTCCAGATCATTTAGGAGTTTAACTCCAAATCTAAATCTTTTGGAGTTTAACTCCACTAAAAATCCCTTGGGAGTTCAACTCCTAGCTCAGGGGCTAAGGCCCTTTTCGCTGGTGTTTCCAGCGGTCGCGTGCCGCGCACGTGACCCGCTGGCGCCCAGCGGTCACGTGCCGCGCACATGACCCGCGGGGGACCAGCACCCGCGCGTGCTTAGCACGTGACCCGCAGGCGCCCAGTGCCTACGCGCCTGGCACGTGACCCCCGGGTGCCAAGCGCCCATGCGCCAGGCACGTGACCCGTGGGCGTCCATTGCCCACGTTCCATGCACGCGTCTTTAAGACGCTCCTCACCCCTCATTTTTCATACACTCTACACTCAAAACACGTCCCCTGCTAAGAAAATTTTTCTAACGGGACGCTGCCCCGCACCCCGCAAGGGGGCTGCTATCCCTCTTAACCCCCAGCCCGCTATCCGGGTAGCGGGACCCCCGTAAACTCTGCGAGGCCCCCGATATATCCAAAACCCCTTCAAAACACAACACACTACACATTGAGTTCGCATGACTGGTTTGACCCGTCAATCGAAGGTACTCTCGCTCCAAAGGCGAGGGGTAATTAACGGCAGTTTAATCCGCGGCTTCCGGAGATTCGGATCCCCACAATCAACAAACCCTAGCCTACCCTAGGCAGGGGGAATCTGTAGTATGCCTGACAAGCGCGCGCGTATTCCCATCTCAATAGGGTGACGAAAAACACCCTACAGACTCTGGCACGCCCGGTGGGACTTATCTCTCCTCCTATATTTCGGGTTAAACGTTCATACGAACTCAATCAATATACATATCGATTTCATGTACTGAAATCCTGCTTCTTTGTACAGGTTAACGATTTCTAATTGCAATTTTCGGACGCAGCAAAAATGTCTCCAAGGACAAGCTCAGCTCTCGACACAGCCCCCATCTCCTATACGATGAATATGGACGTCAGGGCGGTCCTCCCGGCCAGTCTCGGGCAACAGTGGGAGGAGTCGCCGCTACCATTTGGCTCTATTCTGTTCATGCCAGCCAGCGCCATCCCAGCTTCTCAAGCTCCAGTAACAGACAGACCGACCTCGAAAGGCAGGAGGCCAAATGTGGTGATCTCGAAGGCACCACTACCCAAACGCAAGTCGGTGTTTGAACGACTTTCCTTTGCTCCAGCTGGGGGCAAGGCCATCAACACCAACAAAGCAATAAGGCGTCTCGAGCAAGAGCCAGCGGTGTCCCTGACAACTGTTCAATCGGGTATCTTCTCTAAGCTCCCCGTTAATCGACTCACGATGGCTTCCTGGATGACGGATGCCCGCCAAGCCCTTAAAATTGAGAAGTTAAGACAGAAAAGGCTCAGATACAGAGCCAACAAAAGGACTAGGGCTCATGCGAAGCTGAACTTCATGAGGTTCCAAGAACAGGGTTACCCCGCCAAAGATAAAGAGATGGACGGATATATGGTCCACACTGTCTAGATGGTGGGCACGCACAGCAAGAGCAAGGACAAGGCCACCACATCTCAAATATAATCTGGCATGAATGTGGCTGCCACTTTCCAAGACCGGCCTCCTCTGGAAGGTAATGAAAACCCTTCCAGTGAGGCTGATAAGTAGAGAGATCCTTCGTTTCATGAGGGGTCGGGCTCGGAAAGTGAAGATGAGCCAATCTTCCGTCCCAAGAACGTAGAGCAGCAAGTTCTCCAAGAGCTCCGAAAACAGCTCACAAGCAAAGGCAAAGAGATGGCCAAGTTCTACTCAAAAATTGACAACTTGACGAATGTCGTGATGCAGCTCACGGCCCAAGTTGCCTCTCAGCCGCCCAATCAAGTGCAGGGTTCTGCTCATGAACCGGGAAACGGTGTCCCGAGACAGCCGACGCCTATTCCCTCAAATCCAAAGGTGGGCAAACCGCATGAAAGTCAGTCGCATCCTATCTTAGGAAATGTCCTGGCTACCGATGATAGTATCCCACTAACTCAAGCTCAAATCATGGATTTGGTTGCCAAAAAAGTCAAAACATTGGTAGCCGAAGCGCAAAAAGATATCAGCAGTAGTGGGAGATCGTATTCTACTCGGTATGATCTGGAAGAGTTTCCTGGCGGCTATGTCATCACCAAATTCGGAAGATTTGATGGGACGGAAAATGCGAATCAGCACATCGCCCACTTTAAAGCCTCATATGAGAATACTGGGCGCAATGATGTGCTTCTCTTCCGCCAGTTCGTTAATAGCTTAACCGATATCGCTTTCAACTGGTACGCTAGCATACTGGATGACTCCATTACAACTTTCTTCCAAATGGAATCTTTGTTTCGACAGAAGTTCATGAGTGTCAGCGATAAGATCACCATCGACGACTTCGTAAGGACCAAGCCAAAGAACAACGAAAGCAGCACGGATTTTATAACCCGATGGCTCAATCTCTCCGTCAAATGTGAACCGCCGATAGAGCAAGACCAATCCGTCAGTCTTCTCATGGAAAATCTGAACGACTGGATGAAACCATTTCTGTGCACCGCAGGCCTCAAAACATTCCAAGAGATGACCAAGAAAGTTCAAATGTTGGAACGCTCAAAGCCTGAGTCCACTCAGAATCTCCAATTCACAAACAGACCGAGACATCGGAGAGACGACAACCGGAAAAGTGAAAGTTCCAACAGCAAGGATTCTCTAAATAAGCAGAAAGCGGGCGGAGCAAAGACTAACAAATCTCGAGAGCCAACTTTGGAGGAAAGAAGAAATAAGGGCTACTCTTTCAGAAAGGACAAGGTCCACAAAATTTTCAAAGATGCTCTGAAGAATGGCATGCGGCTACCAGAACCAAAAAAGCTAAGTGAAGCGAGCAGGACTGATCATCACAATTTTTGCCCATACCACCGAGTTCTTGGGAACACTATTGAAAACTGTTGCATCTTCAAGGATCGGGTCGAGAAACAATACAAGGCAGGAGAAATATCATTGTCTCCTAGCGTGTTAACAAACAGTCAAATAGCGACCGCCAATTTCATACAAATGGAGACCGAAGTCCTTCGTGAACCTGATTCTCTCAGACATCTGCCTTTCTTTGAAAAGAGAGGACCAAGGTAACAAACCAAAAGCCCAACGAGCAGCATTGCCGATGAAGAAGCAATAGACGGGTATACAACCCATGCGGTCTACATGATGGAGCTCGGAGGAACAAGTCCTCCTATGCCTTATAGCCATGACAATGATGCGGTTGTTTTCATCCAACACCGGCTTTATCCAAATTATGAAGAGCTCACTCATGTAACTAAGCCCAAGGAGCCCGTGGTTCCTGCAGAATCGAGCCCAACCTCCAACAACTAACCATCACGTCGTTAAACTGGGAACGACTGACCACCACGTTGTTAAACTGGGAACGTCGACCACCACGTCATTAAACTTGGAATAATCGACCTCTAAGTAGTTAAACTGGAAATGTAAAAAAGCATGTGTATAAATAAAAAAAAGTGTAAATAAAAGAAAGAAAAAAAGAAAAGCCGAAATGATGAGGCAACTCGCAATAAAAATTAGCGAGTAAAATAAAGATGAAAATAAAGCCGAAATGATAGGGCAACCGCGAATAAATAGCCGAAATGACAGGGCAATCGCGACCTTGGCGATAAGAAAAGCTGAAATGATAGAGCAATCGCGGTAAAAAAAATCCCCAAGTGGCGAATGATGAGTCGCTCCTGGCACCATATTCCAGTGCAGCGATGCATACGCCAACCAAAATCAAATTTTCAAATCCCTAGATGTCCCAACGGTGAATGATGAGTCGCTCCTGGTACCATATTCCAGTGCAGCGATGCAGATGCCAACCAAAATCCAATTTTCCAAAATTCTCCCAGCCCTACGGGTGGTCCCCAAATTAACTACCATATACAATCCACGGGCTCAAATAATTCTCATCATACCCATACCCCACTGCAATCACCCGTCCAGCGGCCGGCCTCCGCCCTTGGAATTATGCTCCATTTGGGAAGACCCACTCATGTGTCCTCATGATACATGAGGAGAACAAACTTACAAGATCCTCATGACTCGTAAGAAAACACCTTCATGGGATCCTTACGACTCACAAAAGAAAAACACACTTGGGAGTCCCCACGACTCCTAAGGAGAAAGTACACATACGAGATCCTTTCGACTCGTAGGGAGAATACTTTTATGGGACCCTTACGGCTCATAAAATTGAAAAGTCTTAGGTGATAGGAACCTAAACCTGTCTCCTAAGCCATCGCTTCTCAACAGGCAAAGACAAATGATGAATTGCTCCTGGCACCTGTGCTTCAGTGTTAGCAACGCTGATGCCGACCCCTACCCTAAAATTCCAAGCTTCCGATCCAATAGACCCCTAAGTCTTTAAACTGGGAACAGATGACCTCTAAGTCGTTAAACTGGGAACAAATGACCTCTAAGTCGTTAAACTAGGCACAATAGATCTCTAAGTCGTTAAACTGGGAACAGATGACACCTAAGTCGTTAAATTAGGAACAGATGACCCCTAAGTCGTTAAACTGGGAATGAGGGAAATCCCCTCACAGCAAATGATAATTCGCTCATGGTACCACATTCCAGTGTAGCGATGTTGATGCCAAACCAAAACCAAAATCCCAAGTCCTCCTAGAGCAAATGATGAGTTGCTCCTGGCATTACTCCAGTGCAGCAATACCGATGCTAAACAAATTCCAAATTCCTCTCAAATTCAAAAGTCATGCCGAACAAGGCAAAAATGAAACAAATCAAACCAACCAATTCCAACATCGATCTCTGCGTCAAACAGCCGACACTCCGTAACGGGGAAACGTCAATTAGACACTCCATCTCGGGGATACATCAAGCAGACACTCCGTGCCGGGGACACGTCAAACAGACACTCCGCCTCGGGGAAACGTCCAACAGTGACACTCCGTGCAGGGGACAAGTCAACTAGCAACACTCCGTGCCGGGGAAACGTCGACCAGTGATACTCCGTGCCGGGGGCATGTCAAATAGACACTCCGTCTCAGAGAAAAGTCCAACACAGACACTACATGTCGGGAACACGTCAACTAGCGACATTCCATGCCGGAGAAACGTCAACCAGTGACACTCCGTGCCGGGGACAAGTCGACCAGCGACACTTCGTGCCGGGGAAACGTCGACCATCGACACTCCATGCCGGGGAAAAGTCGACCAACGACACTCCATACCGGGGACAAGTCGAACAGCGACACTCCATGCCGGAGAAACGTTGAATAGCGACACTCCGTGCCAGGGACAAGTCGAACAGCGGCACTCCGTGCCGGGGAAACGTCGAACAGCGACACTCCGTGCCGGGGATACGTCATACACTGACACTCCATCTCGGAGACACGTCAAGTATCGACCGTCCATATCGTAAAAGGGCGGTGCTAGCTTCCCAAAAAGCAGGAACCAAATCAAGTCGCCACCACGTGAAAGAAGATCCATCAATTTCATGCACACGACCCATATATGCGGTGTGCATTTATTGATGGGGGGCACTTTGTTGGGATCAAAAATTACACCCCGGTTGACCAAGTCAAAGTCAAAGTCAACCCCAAGTAAGCGGGCCCAACCCCAGATCAAGTGGGCCCATGCCCAAGTCGAGCCCTACGGCCGGCCTCCCCCATGCCAAAATGAAATCATGTAATAAAAAATTTTAATGTAATTTTTTATGCATGATTGTAAGAAAAATGGGCATAAAACCAAATTTTTGTAAAGCCCATGGCTCATGTGCAAAACAAATGAGCACATGAGGTATGGGATGGACAAAATACCATTTTGTAAAGCCCAAGGGGCTATATGTAAATTTGTAAGCCTATATAAGGCAACATGATAATGAAATAAACAATAACAATTCATTCTCCCCAAAAATTAGGGTTTGTGCCTCCTTCTCCTTTCTCAAGATTCTAAAACCTTCCCCTCTTTTTAAATTAAATCAAGAGTTTAACTCTTCCCTTTTCCAAAAAGAAATAGTTTTCCACCACAAAACCCTTGAAGGGGGGCTCGGATCTTCAATCAGATCTCAAAAGGGGGAGAATTTTAAGCCTCGCCCCCTTTTCTCCAAGATCCAACCAATCAAGAAGAGGAAGAAGGAGACCCATCTCCAAAATCCAACTTTGGACAGATCCAAGGCTCAAAAGAAGCTCCAGGGCTAAAGAGAGAAGAAAGGGGTCCCCTTTGATCACCTCTGAAGATCTTTGGGGAGTTCAACTCCAAGACCTAAATCCTCAAAGGAGTTTAACTCCTATTCCAGATCATTTAGGAGTTTAACTCCAAATCTAAATGTTTTGGAGTTTAACACCCCTCAAAATCCCTTAGGAGTTCAACTCCTGGCCCAGGGGCTAAGCCCTTTTTTCGCTGGTGTTTCTAGAGGTCGCGTGCCGCGCACGTGACCCGCTGGCGCCCCGCGGTCGCGTGTCGCGCATGTGACCCGCGGGCGCCCAGCGGTCGCGTGCCTGGCACGTGACCCGCAGGCACCCATCGCCTGCAAGTGCCTGGCACGTGACCCGCGGGCGTCAGCGCCCGCGCGCCTGGCACGTAACCCGCGGGCGCCAAGCGCCCACACGCCAGGCACGTGACCCGTGGGCGTCCAGTGCCCACGTGCCATGCACGCGTCTTTACGACGCTCCTCACCCCTCATTTTTCATACACTCTACACTCAAAACACGCCTCTGTTTCCCCAATCAGAGCAAAGCTCTGTTCAAATTCCAAGATTTGAAATGAAGCGACGCTTCCTTTTCCCAATAAAGAGCAAAGCTCTGTATTAAAAATATAAATTCAAAAATTGAAGCAATACTTCAGATTCTGCGCGCTGCGCGCCACGTGTCAAAAGCAGACATGCCAGCGCCAAGAGCGCTGCACCCTAGGCAGAGCACCCAGCCAGAGCAAAGCTCTGCTCCAAAATTCAAAAGTAAAAAATTGAAGCAACGCTTCAGATGCTGCGCTCTGTGCTACGCACCACGTGTCAAACAAGGTGCGCTAGCACAGTTGCGCTGCACTCTGCGCTGCGCGCCACGTGGCGAACGAAGGTGCGCTCGCGCAAAGTGCGCCAGCTCTGGAATTAAAAGAATTCCCCACCGTTTGATCAAAATATCTAATAATAATAAATTATTAATTAATCAGAATTAAAATTCTGTTATGGAAAGATTTTTCAATCTTATTAAAACAAAAAGATTATCTTCTGTAAAACAGAAGCCTTAGGATCAAAGATCCAACGGTGGGAAATATTCCCAGATCAATCAGAGAAAGATCTCTTAAACTGATTTAACAAATCAATTGGCCCTATATATAGGCCCCAAGACTTCAAGTCTCGGAGAGAAAACCCTCTGCAAACTTTTAGAAAACTCAAAAAAAAAATGCAAGCCTTTAGCAAGAGAAGATCATTTCTTCAAGGTAAAAAAAAATGTTTTATGAACACAGAGATGAAATCATCTCATTAAAACAGAAGAATTATCTTCTTAAAAGATCATAGATCTATAAAGACCAAGGTCTCTCTCATAAAAAGATCAAAAGATCTAATCGTAAAAACAAAAGAAGTATTAACTTCATTCATAGATCATTGATCTGCAAAGGCAAAGCCTTTTTATGAAACAAGAACTGTTGTTCTTGGATCTTGAGGAAAGGCCTCCTTTGAAGAACGTAAATTTGTTCTTTGATCTTAAAATTGATCAAAATGCGCTTTGCGCTATTAGACAGTGCCTTGCACTCATGAACTGCGCCCTTGCGCTCCTTGGACCGGCGCTCAGCGCCAAAACATGCCACGTGTCAACCATAGACACTACTTGCGCTTTGCGCTCCTGAAACAGCGCACTGCGCTCATGGGCTGGCGCTCAGCGCCAAGCGCGCCACGTGTCACTCACTGGTGCGCCAACAGACTAGCGCAGCGCTCTCATAAATTAAAAGCGCAATGCGCCAAAAAACTAGCGCTTAGCACTAAGCGCGACACGTGTCCTCCTCGTGTGCGCTATCCAACAGAAGCGCAATGCGCTCTTTCCTGGCGCAAAGGGCCTGATGCGCCACGTGGCGCACTGTCAGAACATACTTTGTTCTGATAAATGCTATGCATTCAATACAAGAAAAAAATGTTAGAGTCTAATGCTCAGCATTATTAAAAGGGCCGAGCCCAAGTAAAGGCTCAATAGCCAGAACAATAAAATACTCAACTCATATCAACTGAGCCCATATGCTCATAAACCTTCAAACAGACTTTAGTCCCAAATTGGACTATAGATCCCCAAATCAATTTTGGTTCAAGGGTACATCTCTGAACTCCTCTGATATTTGTCGATGTAATCCTTCAACGTCTTCAGAGAGGTGACGGGTCCCGACAACCATACATTTCATAGACTATGACGTCTTTAAACTGGACTGTGGGGTCCGTAAACTCATGGACTATGATGTCCTTAATCTCGACCGTGATGTCTTAAAACTAACGTTGGACTGTGGGGTCCTTAAACTCATGGACTATGATGTCCTTAACCTCGACCGTGACGTCTTAAAACTAACAACGGACTGTGGGGTTCCTAAACCCATGGACTATGATGTCCTTAATCTCGACCGTGATGTCTTAAAACTAATATCGGACTGTGGGGTCCTTAAACCCATGGACTATGATGTCCTTAACCTCGACCGTGATGTCTTTAAACTAACATTGGACTGTGGAGTCCTTAAATCCATGGACTATGATGTCCTTAATCTCGACCGTGATGTCTTAAAACTAACAACGGACTGTGGGCTCCCTAAACCCATGGACTATGATGTCCTTAACCTCGACCGTGATGTCTTTAAACTAACGATGGACCACCATGTCCCTAAACTGGAAATCGACCGAAATGTCCCTGAACTAAACAATAGAGCCCAAATGCTCTCTTGTTAGATCTAAATGATCCTGTTAAGTTGATCTTAGTCTAGAAATTAGACTAACGTATCCTTAACACGCGTTTAAGTTGATCTTAGTCTCAAATGAGGCTAACGTATCCTTAAATCCAACCCCCAAACCTAAATCTAAAAAGATACGGATTTGGACTAATCCACGTCCTACGGGCGACAACGTAAATTAGTCTCCGTATACAATCCACGGGCAACCACGAACAAAACAAACACCCACGACACGAAGTGACCATCTGGAGAAGGAGAAAGTTGTTACCGCGATGCGGTAGCGTAATTAACTGTAGGGGCTTGTGCCTGCAGGGAAGAGCGTCCCCACAATCAAAAACCCCTCAAACGAGGGGGAATCTGACGAAGTCTGCTATATCGACCGCATCCGTTTAAACCTTCGATACATGGTGCAATAAATCAACTTGGCATCTTCGGAGAGGTGGACGGATAGCACCAAATACCATCTGCCCCCAGATTCAGGAAAGACAGACTGTCTTCCCGGTTTCCGGCTGTAAACAGATTCTGGCACGCCAGGTGGGACCTTTTCCTCTTTCCACTCCACACTTCGTGTGTCGTGTTCGCGAACCAATCGCGGTTTGTTAATGGTTGCCCTTGGGTTTCGAGGTACTAAGATTTGGCGTTTTGCTTGCTGCAGAAAGCAAAGATCAATGGTGTTCACCTGCTCGAAGTGTTCCACATGCAACTGCAACCCACGTTCTGCCTCAACTGGGGGCATAGCTTACGGGCCCCAGGCGGCTTCCCTGTTCACTATGCCGGTGGAACAGGTCACCCAGGCTACTACTGGATTGTTTTTCGGGACCATGCTCCCGCCAATGAGCTTCACTGCTCCTGTGCCAGCACCGGAAGCTCCTAAGTATTCGGTCTTCGATCGGCTTGCTACTACCACGGCCCTTCTCAACGGGTCGTCCAGCTCCAACTCCTCGGTCTTCGCCAGACTGAGCCTGAACTCCGATGGGCCTTCCATGAAGCCCATGACACCTGAAGTGGACATCCCAAAGAAGATAGCCACCCCTGCTCCTGAAGTCGCCAAGGCGGCTTCCCCTGCCAAAAGGTCGGTCTTTACAAGACTGACTATTCCAGCTCCCACTCCCGCTCAGAAGTCTGTTTTTGACCGGTTGGATACGGCTTCTCAACGAACATCAGTCTTTAAGAGGCTGACGCCAGCAACAGCCCCTCATCTGGATAGGGGGAAAGACAAAGTCATTCCCATCTCCGAACCAACACCAACAGCTCGACACGCTCGACGTCGCCACTGGCGCCGAGTAAGGAAGGCCGGGGGAGACTCCCCCTCTGGGCTAACTCCACCAGCCCCAACGGTGGAAGTCAATGCTACTGTTCCGACCGGGAACAGCTTTGAACTGCTGAACAAGGTGCGTAGGAACTCGCCTACCGCCATGCTGAAAAGATCTCCGCCGCCGGTGGAGACCGTCATAGAAATGAAGCCGGAACAACCCCCTCAACGACTGTCTTCTAAAGTTTACAAAATCTGACGACAAGTCCGAGAGTCGGTGGTTGATCAAGACTATCCCCGCCGGTAGAAGAAACTGAAGGTCCGACAGGAAGAAAACCGTCCTGTTAAGCCACAAAAGACGACGGCTACTTGGGTGCCCACTGCAGTGGCCCCCTCAACTTCGATTGCTCATAAGAGGAGAAGGCCGGAGAAAATCCCTATGCCTTCGATAAATGTCAAAGGCACTGAGCCGAAACGCCCTAAGTCTGGGGGCATGGTGGTGCATACCGTCTATATGGCATCCGGAAAAGAGGATAGTCGTATCTCCACAGGTCATCGACCGCTTACGCAATCCATGACAAAAGCTCAAGAGCAGCAGCAGAAGCTTCAGGAGATGATGACTGCGATGGCCGCACTCACCGGGCCAAAAGAAAGCCCATAGGCATCCTCGGAGCAACGCTATGAGTAAGAAACTGATGCCGGATTCCTTCGGAGAATACTTGAGAAGAAGGACAAAGAGGCTGCAGAACAAGCAGCCAATATAAAACGAATGGCCCTTCTATTCCAAGATATGGTGGGCATGATGATCCAGCCGGATCCCCCAGCCGAAGATCCTCCAGTGATAATTGAAGACGACAGAGGAGAGACATCGAAGCCCCCTCCGGCTCTTTCAACAGCCAGAGAGGAAACCATTTCCAAGGCCGCCCTGGATGACTACATCGCTCAGCAGACACGAGTTCACCAGGCAAATGAAGCGGCTGGGCAAATTGTTAAAACTAGGCGACCGTATCCAGACTGGTATGATCAGATAAAGTACCCGTCAGGCTACACGATCCCGAAATTCCATGTGTACATGGGGACAGGCAATCCCCATCAGCATGTCGCTCAATTTGGGGCTCTGTGTGGCAACACCGGAGGTGATGATAAATTGCTACTTTGCCAATTTGTCGGCAGCTTGTCAGAAACGGCATTCGAATGGTACTCTGAACTGCCCAATGACTCCGTCAAAACCTTTGCAGAGATGGAGCTGCTGTTTACACAGAGATTTGCAAGCGCCAGCGAACGCACCCCGATCACCGCATTGATCAACGCCAGGGTAAGGCCAGGTGAAACATGGATTCAATATGCAATACGGTGGCGGAACTTATGGTCGAAGTGCGAACAGCGCATCGAAGAAGCGCCGGTGGTGGGCATGTTCGTGGGCACTCTGGACCCTCATGTAACCATTTCCCAATTCATGATGTTTTTCAAGCCGACCACGTTCCAAGCCTTGATCGACAAGCTGGCCCAAATGGACCAGATGGGTCATAGACTGTCTCCTCCAAAGCCGGATCCTCGGGATGAAAAGGGGAGAGGAAAAGCAACTTTCGTCGCCAGTACTCAACAACAGCCGAGCAACTTAAAGCCGGTTGTTCGCCAAAACAATATGCGTCTACGCCCATCCCTCGAGGAGAGACTAGGATGCCCTTACTCGTTTCCCCAGGATAAAATGAGGAGACTGTTCGAGCTGGCAGTGCGCAACAGACTCATCAATCTGCCTGATCCAAAACGACCGTTGCAACCCGGCAAGGCTAATAGTCCTAATTATTGCCCTTATCATCAAACGGTAAGCCATCCAATTGAGGATTGCTTCGTCTTTAAAGGCTGGGTTGAAGATCAATACCAACATGGCAAATTTGCCCTGTCCGAGAATTGGAAAGTGAACCCACCACAGCCACACGCTCCCAAGAAGACAGACACGCCGGGGGCATCATGCTCTTTCATTGAAGAAGCTCCATGGGAGGTCGCTCTTTCAGTAAAAACTAAAAGAATGTTGAGGAATCTCCAAACATACCCGGCAATCAGGTGGAAGAATCCGCTGGAACCCGAGATTATCGAGAGAATGCTGAAGCCGCGCCCAATTCCAAAAACTGGTGGTGATAGTCAAAGCGCTCATACCCAGCCGTCAAAGTCTTCCAAGAAGAAAACCAAGAAGCCCGTGAAACCTGATGACAAACACACGGACCTGCAAAAACATATTGACGCGCTGGAAGAATATAATCAGAAGTCGCGGACCCCAGTTACACTCCAAGAATTCCTCAGCCACGTCCTTGAGGACGGAGGTGATGACAATGGAGAAGACTCGTCAGATGAACCCGAGGATTATATGGCAAGCTGCCATATGATCTCTCACTCGTTAATAAACGGTGAGGAAGCTCCTTGCACCAAGAAACTGGGGGCAAGTCCTAAGCCAAAACCCTTGGAACCGTCTGACGAGACGATCGACTTGCTACTGAACGAAGCCCGTCAGTAAAGCAAAGCCAATCGAGAACGTGAACTGGCTATATTCGAAAAGGCCAAACGCCGACGACTGGAGGAAAAGGTCGAGACACCCCACCTGGAGCAAAGCATCCCTATCGCCAGCAAAAGCAAGCTTAAAGTAAGGAAACGATTCGCTAGGGCCCTAGCAATAGGAATGAAGTTGCCTTATTTCAAAGGAAATTCCCCTGGCAATATACGTCTTGATGAAGTGGACATACATCCTAACTTCTGCCTATACCATCAGAAGATTGCACACCCTACCGAGGAGTGCATAGCCTTTAAAAACTGGTGGCAGGGATATGTTGCCCATCGACGACACGTTCAACGAGTGAAGCGCAAAGCTCGTCGGAAAAAGAAAAGCACGACAAATGAGCGCGAAAGAGCTACTGGCAACCGTCACATTGCTGACACCAAGGGATCGTAAGTTATCACCTTTGGAAGCGACTCTGACGAAGAAATCGCCCTCAGCCCTCTCTTCAAGGAGTCCACCTCCGACACAAAACATGCGGAGATTTGCGTCAAAATCTAGCTGCGTAATCGTACGCTAACTGATGACCAAAACGTCGTTAAACTACTATCAACCCGCGGCATCCTCATGCTGGCGTGGTAAAAAAAAACGGTATGTCCACAAGCAAAATGGGCACGGATGAAAACCCGAAAGGGCTCCGTGAGTAAAAACAGCAGGGCTACCGGCGAGTCTTGTGAAAACCCGAAAGGGCGCAACCTCGTAAAAAAAAAGAAAGAAAAAAAAGGTAAGTCCACAAGCAAAATGGGCACGGATGAAAACCCGAAAGGGCTCCGTGAGTAAAAACAGCAGGGCTACCGGCGAGTCTTGTGAAAACCCGAAAGGGCGCAATCTCGTTAAAATTAAAAAAAAAAGAAAAGAAAAAGGTAAGTCCACAAGCAAAATGGGCACGGATGAAAACCCGAAAGGGCTCCATGAGTAAAAACAGCAGGGCTACCGGCGAGTTTTGTGAAAACCCGAAAGGGCGCAATCTCTCTAAAAGACACTTGCAAGGTCCTCTCGACTTTGTAAGGAGAAACCACCTGCGTGAGATTCTTACGACTCACAAGGGAGCAACACACTTAGGGATCCCCACGATTCCTAAGGAGAAATTACACTTGCGAGATCCTCACGACTCGTAAGGAGAACCCTCTTATGAGACCCTCACGGCTCATAAGATTTGAAAGTCTTAAGCTACAGGGATCTGAACCTATTCTTAAGCAGCCCCCACAACCTCCGATAATGCCATACAAGCGGTTCAATATGGACCCTTGTATACAATCCACGGGCACGAATGAACATTTCCCTAACAGAGTCCTACCAGCGACTAGGGATATGCTCACACGGTGAACAAACCCTTGTAAGTCCTCTCGACTTGTAAGGAGAAAACACTCTTGTAAGATCATTACGACTTATAAGAGAACATGCACTTAGGAATCCTCACGATTCTTAAGGAGAAAACGCACCTACGAGATCCTCACGACTCGCAGGGAGAAATACCTTTATGAGACCCTTACGGCTCATGAAGTCAAAAGCCTTAGTCGACAGGATCTTAACCCTGTTCGCTAAGCCACTTTTGTTCGATATCGACAGAAGCAAATGATGATTCGCTTCTGGCAATATCCCAGTTGCAGCGGTGCTGATGCCGAAATCGGTGTCTAATCCCAAGCTTGCAATAAGAAACTAGCAAGCCACACATGCATACGAAATAGCCGAAATGATGGGGCAACATGCAACCAAGTCAACAAGTAAAAATGTATGCATGCAAAATAGCCGAAATGATTGGGCAACTCGCAATAAAAAGCAGCGAGTAAAAATAAAATAAATAGCCGAAATGATTGGGCACCGCGAAAAATAGCTGAAATGATTGGGCAATCGCGACTTTCGCGATATAAAAGCTGAAATGATAGAGCATCGCGGAAAAGAAATAAAGAAAAATGAAATTTATGCCCTACAGGTGAGATCACATCGATTCCTGTATACAATCCAGGGGCACAAACAAAAAAGGAACCATATCATCCCACCAGGCTCCATCAGATAGAGAGCCAAGTCTCAACAGCCACATCTACAGCCTGGAAACCCACAACAGCGTTCCTTCTCATTCCAGCAGGACTCAGACGCAATATCACCAAGCGGAGTGATGGCAAAATCCCAACTCCACCTCAGCATTCGTCTCGTTACAACAGACGCAATGTCAACAACGGTGTTCCTTCGCAATCCAGCAGGATGCAGACGCAACGTCAAAACAAAGTGGAGTGATGACAAAATCCCAACTCCACCTCAGCATTCGTCTCGTTACAACAGACGCAATGTCAACAACGGCGTTCCTTCGCAATCCAGCAGGATGCAGACGCAGCGTCAAAACAAAGCGGAATGATGACAAAATCCAACTCCACCTCAGCATTCGTCTCGTTACAACAGATGCAATGTCAACAATGGCGTTCCTTCGCAATCCAGCAGGATGCAGACGCAACGTCAAAACAAAGCGGACTGACGGCAAAATCCCAACTCCACCTCAGCATTCATCTCGTTACAACGGACGCAACGTCAACAAAAGACCTCACGGTCAGAGCAAAGCGGAGTGATGGCAAAATCCCAACTCCACCTCAGCATTCGTCTCGATACAGTAGACGCAACATGACCAAAAAGGAGCCACGGCAAAATCCCTAGTTCCAAACCTCAACGGTTCACCAGCAACCTAGAGACAACTGCAACATTCGTCTCGATACAGCAGACGATATGTCACTATAGCGTCCTTCCTCCAACAGGATTCGGACACGCCAAAGAAAACGAAGCGAAGGCCAAATTCCTAGCTTCAGGGTCTTGACGGCAACTTATATAAAATTGGAAAGACCATCGGAGATTATCTCACACCAGCGTGGAATGATCACCACCTCGACGTTCGTCTCGACACAGCAGACGAGATGTCACTACAGCGTTCTTCCTCCAGCAGGATTCAAACACGACAATCAAACAACGGAGCCACGGTAAAATCCCTAGTTCCAAACCTCGACGATTCACCAGCAACTTAGAGACAACCGCGACATTCGTCTCGATACAGCAGACGCAATGCCAGCAAAGCGAAGCAAAGGCCAAATTCCTAACTTCAGGGTCTTAACGGCAACTCATATAAAACCGCAAAGACCATCGGAGATCATCCCACACCAGCGCGGAATGATCACCACCTCGACGTTCGTCTCGACACAGCAGACGAGATGTCACTACAGCGTTCTTCCTCCAGCAGGATTCAAACGCGACAATCAAACAACGGAGCCACGGCAAAATCCCTAGTTCCAAACCTCGACGGTTCACCAGCAACTTAGAGACAACCGCGACATTCGTCTCGATACAGCAGACGCAATGCCAGCAAAGCGAAGTAAAGGCCAAATTCCTAGCTTCAGGGTCTTGACGGCAACTCATATAAAACCGGAAAGACCATCGGAGATCATCCCACACCAGCGCGGAATGATCACCACCTCGACGTTCGTCTCGACACAGCAGACGAGATGTCACTACAGCGTTCTTCCTCCAGCAGGATTCAGATGCGACAATCAAACAACAAGGCCACGGAAAAATCCCTAGTTCCAAACCTCGACGGTTCACCGGCAACCTAGAGACAGCCGCGACATTCGTCTCGATACAGCAGACGCGATACCAGCAAAGCAAAGCAAAGGCCAAATTCCTAGCTTCAGGGTCTTGACGGCAACTCATATAAAACCTGAAAGACTATCGGAGATCATCCCACACCAGCGTAGAGTGGTTATGACTCATCGGGGCTCTCCAAAATGAGCCTAACCTCAAGTAAAAAGGGGCATGGCAAAATTCCTAACGCTTGCTCTTCCGACAGTCAAACTGCCTAGGAGGATTGCTTGAAGACGTCTTGTCCAGCCCCCGAAGGGATCAGAGACATGACAGTCGCAAGGCTACTCGAACAGCAAGGTTGCCTATCGAGGGATACATCAGCCAACGCGACGGTACGACGGAAAAAACCCTAGTACCATAAACCCTAACAGACCTCTGTCGTAAAGAGCAGAAGTTAACTGTGACGTTAGAATATTCTTGCGAGAAATGCTCGATTCGTCTCGACTCGTGAGGAAAAGCCTTAGGCAGCGGGGATTAAAAAACCTGTTTCCTAAGCACTGGGGCCCTGCAAGTCGGTCCAAAACAGACTCTTGCATACTATTCACGGACCACACTCTCCAAAGTCGAATCTCGATAAGGAGGGAAACAACCACTTACGAGTCCTCTCGACTTGTAAGAGGGAAAATTCTCTAGTGAGATCCTTACGACTCTCAAGAGAAAACGCACTTAGGAGTCCCCACGACCCCTAAGGAGAAAATACACCTACGAGATCCTCTCGACTCGTAGGGAGAAAAGTCTTTATGAGACCCTCACGGCTCATAAATTTGAAAAGTCTTAGGTGGCAGATCCTAACCCTGTTTCCTAAGCCATCGCTGCCCTACAAGGAGGTCAAGATAGACTATCTGCAGGCCACACTCTCCGAAGTCGAACATCGACAAGGAAGGAAACAATCACTTATGAATCCTCTCGACTTGTAAGGAAGAAAATTCTTTTGTGAGATCCTTACGACTCTCAAGAGAAAACGCACTTAGGAGTCCTCACGACCCCTAAAGAGAAAATACACCTACGAGATCCTCTCAATTCGTAGGAAGAAAAGTCTTTATGAGACCCTCACGGCTCATAAAGTTAAAAAGCCTTAGGTAGCAGATCTGAACCTGCTTCCTAAGCCATCACTGCTCCTCGAAGTATTCAATACGGAATGTTCTATATCACCTACAGGCTATGCTTACTTAAGGAATATGCCAATAACAAGGCAGAAAATAAAAGGACGGAGGCAAAAGATTTGTCATTCATACTCGGAAAATTTTTACATCAATAAAAGATAAACAAAAGCAGCATTATCGAGATGGTTACAACGGCAAAACCTCAGACCCAGGGCATGGATTGAGGAATTCAAAAGTGACCTTGCCTAGAATCTTCCAGGCCTTTCGAACCATCCTGGTATGCTTTCTTTCGCGATCACAAGCATCGGGATCCTCACGGATGTCCTCCTCCCTCCGATAGGCAGCAAGTATTGCAGACTGTTGAAAAACTTGATGCAGAAGATCAATAAGGTTATCTCGCCTTCTCTTTGAGATTAGGCTCATCAGATACACCGAGTGCACCTTATCCTCGGCGGCATCCAATGCCCTAAGCGGCACGCCAATACAGAATAAAGGAAGCGCTTCCCAGATCGCTCCCACAATAAACTTCAAGAGAGAGGAACGTCGGGGAAGCAGCCGACCATTATATGCGTCAAAGCGACTCATGATTTCGGCACACTCGGCGTTTGTGAATTCTCGATTCTGAGAACGGCCAAGTGAGCGGATGTCCCCATAAGAGATAATCTCGTCAAGATCATACATATGAGCGTCCATTACTCCTGGAAAAGAAAATCAACAAAAATTAGCAGACTGACTGATTAAGCGGATTCTTATTAAAAACAGGCACAGGGAGTCAAACTCCTCGAGAACAATGCTTTGCAGACAGAAGTGACGCCTGTCAAAATCAATTATGAAGGGAATTTAAAGAAATTCCCCGAGAACACTGAGAGCCTTGCTCTAAGAAGATGATATGATCCATCAAAAATAAAATTCCATTTTTGATCTTCGTGATCTATGAACAAACTTTTTAAGAGTTCTTCTTTATGATTTGAAAAGAGCAAAGCTCCATTAATGAATTAAGAAATTATAAATAAAAACCTTTTAGAGGGCAAAGCTCTATTAATGGAACCCTAAAGGGGTTCTCTTTAGATCAAAGATCTATGAAGAGCAAAACTCTGTTAATGGGTAAAACCCTAGTTTATTGAAAGTTTTTAAACTTTACCTAAGTTTTGACAGAGTTTTACTCTTGAAAAGTCCTTAAATTGAAGAGCAATGCTCTGAATAAGAGAAGATTCTCAAGAAAGAAGATGGAAATCATCTAAGAGACCAAAGGTCCTATTTATAGGCATGCAGAGCCGTTTCAACTTCCAAAAGGTTGATCCAACCACCGCTGCACTCACGCTTGGGCCACGTAAGTGCAACGGTGGGGGGCATTTGTTTCCCCAATCAGAGCAAAACTCTGTTAAAATTCCAAGATTTGAAATGAAGCGACGCTTTCTTTTCCCAATAAAGAGCAAAGCTCTGTATTAAAAATATAAATTCAAAAATTGAAGCAACGCTTCAGATTCTGCGTGCTGCGCGCCACGTGTCAAAAGAAGACACGCCAGCGCCAAGAGCGCTGCTCCCTAGGCAGCGCACCCAGCCAGAGCAAAACTCTGCTCCAAAATTCAAAAGTAAAAAATTGAAGCAACGCTTCAGATGCTGCGCTCTGCGCTGCAGGCCATGTGTCAAACAAGGTGCGCTAGCGCAGTTCCGCTACGCTCTGCGCTGCGCGCCACGTGTCAAACACGTGTGCACTAGCACAGTTGCGCTGCGCGCCACGTGGCGAACGAAGGTGCGCTAGCGCAAAGTGCGCCAGCTCTGGAATTAAAAGAATTCCCCACCGTTAGATCAAAATATCTAATAATAATAAATTATTAATTAATCAGAATTAAAATTCTGTTATGGAAAGATTTTTCAATCTTATTAAAACAAAAGGATTATCTTCTGTAAAACAGAAGCCTTAGGATCAAAGATCCAACAGTGGGAAATATTCCCAGATCAATCAGAGAAAGATCTTTTAAACAGATTTAACAAATCAATTGGCCCTATATAAAGGCCCCAAGACTTCAAGTCTCGGAGAGAAAACCTTCTGCAAACTTTGAGAAAACTCAAAAAAAAAAAGGCAAGCCTTTAGCAAAAGAAGATCATTTCTTCAAGGTAAAAAAAAAATGTTTTATGAACACAGAGATGAAATCATCTCATTAAAACAGAAGAATTATCTTCTTAAAAGATCATAGATCTATAAAGACCAAGGTCTCTCTCATAAAAAGATCAAAAGATCTAATCGTAAAAACAAAAGAAGTATTAATTTCATTCATAGATCATTGATCTGCAAAGGCAAATCCTTTTTATGAAACAAGAACTGTTGTTCTTGGATCTTGAGGCAAGGCCTCCTTTGAAGAACGTAAATTTGTTCTTTGATCTTAAAATTGATCAAAATGCGTTTTGCGTTATTAGACCGTGTCTTGCACTCATGAACTGCGCCCTTGCGCTTCTTGGACTGACGCTCAGCGCCAAAACATGCCACGTGTCAACCATAGACACTACTTGCGCTTTGCGCTCCTGAAACAGCGCACTGCGCTCATGGGCTGGCGCTTAGCGCCAAGCGCGCCACGTGTCACTCACTGGTGCGCCAACAGACTAGCGCAGCGTGCTCATAAATTAAAAGCGCAATGCGCCAACAAACTAGCGCTAAGCGCGACACGTGTCCTCCTCGTGTGTGCTATCCAACAGAAGCGCAATGCGCTCTTTCCTTGGCGCAAAGCGCCTGACGCGCCACGTGGCGCACTGTCAGAACATACTTTGTTCTGATAAATACTATGCATTCAATACAAGACAAAAATGTTAGAGTCTAATGCTCAGTATTATTAAAAGGGCAGAGCCCAAGTAAAGGCTCAATAGCCAGAACAATAAAATGCTCAACTTATATCAACTGAGCCCATATGCTCATAAACCTTCAAACGGACTTTAGTCCCAAATTGAACTATAGATCCCCAAATCAATTTTGGTTCAAGGATACATCTCTGAACTCCTCTGATATTTGTCGTTGTAATCCTTCAACGTCTTCAGAGAGGTGACGGGTCCCGACAACCATACATTTCATAGACTATGACGTCTTTAAACTGGACTGTGGGGTCCTTAAACTCATGGACTATGATGTCCCTAATCTCGACCGTGATGTCTTAAAACTAACGTTGGATTGTGAGGTCCTTAAACTCATGGACTATGATGTCCTTAATCTCGACCGTGACGTCTTAAAACTAACAACGGACTGTGGGGTCCCTAAACCCATGGACTATGATATCCTTAACCTCGACCGTGATGTCTTAAAACTAATATCGGACTGTGGGGTCCTTAAACCCATGGACTATGATGTCCTTAACCTCGACCGTGATGTCTTTAAACTAACATCGGACTGTGGAGTCCTTAAATCCATGGACTATGATGTCCTTAACCTCGACCGTGATGTCTTAAAACTAACAACGGACTGTGGGGTCCCTAAACCCATGGACTATGATGTCCTTAACCTCGACCGTGATGTCTTTAAACTAACGATGGACCACCATGTCCCTAAACTGGAAACCGATCGAAATGTCCCTAAACTAAACAATAGAGCCCAAATGCTCTCTTGTTGGATCTAAATGATCATGTTAAGTTGATCTTAGTCTAGAAATTAGACTAACGTATCATTAACACACGTTTAAGTTGATCTTAGTCTCAAATGTGGCTAACGTATCCTTAAACCCAACTCCCAAACCCAAATCTAAAAAGATACGGATTTGGACTAATCCACGTCCTACGGGCGACAACGTAAATTAGTCTCTGTATACAATCCACGGGCAACCACGAACAAAACAAACACCCACGACACGAAGTGACCATCTGGAGAAGGAGAAAGTTGTTACCGCGATGCGGTAGCGTAATTAACTGCAGGGGCTTGCGCCTGCAGGGAAGAGCGTCCCCACAATCAAAAATCCCTCAAACGAGGAGGAATCTGTCGAAGTCTGCTATATCGGCCGCATCCGTTTAAACCTTCGATACATGATGCCATAAATCAACTTGGCATCTTCGGAGAGGTGTACGGATAGCACCAAATAGCATCTGCCCCCAGATTCAGGCAAGACATTCCGTCTTCCCGGTTTCCGGCGGTAAACAGCCTCCTGCTAGGAAATTTTTTCTAATGGGACGCTACTCCACATCCCGTAAGGGGGCTGCTAGCCCGCTTGACCCCCAGCCTACTCTAGACAGGAGGAATCTGTAGTACGCCTGACAAGCGCGTACGTATTCCCATCTCAATGGGATGACGAAAAACACCCTACACCTCCACATCTCAAGCAGAGGCCACCACCGCACCTGCGGGTATATTTATATATCCTATATTGCATGCATATTGATTGAGAATGTTATATTATAAATATACACATTCTTTTTGCAATTACTTATATAATCTATTTTTAATTGTCTAATTATAGGTGGTGCATCCACATCTGGCGCAGAGGCCACTCCCGCCACTTCCATACCCTCCGCTCAGTCTACAGGTTAGTATAAATAAATATAAAATATTTAGTCATTTTACATATCCTCTAAGAATAAACATGAACTTCATATAATTTTATCGTCAATGTTTATTTTCTAGTTGGAGGGGATGCGTCCACGTCCGGGTCACCGGCTGTTCCTCACCGGAGGAACTATCGTCCCGCTTGTGCTGCTGCCCGGGCCCAGGCTCGTGCTGCTGTCGCCGGAGGTATATATCGCAGCTCAATTTTCGTTAATCCTTAATTTCGTAATACCGTTTTGTCTTAATATTGCTTGTCTTGATATTTCTTATAGATGCAGGGCAGCCCCATCCCGAGAGGGGGACTCGAGGGCCGAATCAGTCCCACAGGCTGAGGCCCGATAGAGTTAGGGGGAGGCATCATTCCCCCTCTTCTTTATCCCCGATTATCGCTATACTGGCGATTATGCCGAGCGGTTCGGCCGGTATATGGGGTATGAGAACCGCATCCGAAAGAAGTATCCACTTCATATTGAGTGGGGCGATCAGCATCGGCGCTCATTTGCCCTCTTCTGGGATCAGGCTCGGATATTAATATATATTTTCATTTGACTTATCCAATAAATTTATTATTATTTAACACTTGTAATTTAAATACATTATTTTTTTGTATTTGCAATTGGATTACGATTTTCAGCTTGTACCCGACCCTGATCATCCTGACAGAGTGATCGATCTTCACGCTCTGTACCTGGGCCTCATGAAGAACATGCAATCTAAGATCCGATACAATAGGACTGAGCTGAAGATCGATTGCTATTTAGTATGGCTGGCGACCCCCGAGGCAGAGAGAACGGCTCTCCTACATACTCTGGCCTTTGCCAGAGTCGGCATAGATACATGGCCTCTCTTGTGCCAATATTACAACTCTCAGTGCAAACAGGTTTGTAATTTAAATATAATTCATTGTTTAGTATATAATTTATTTTTTTGTGTTGCTTAATTAGAAAACTAAATCTGATTGTGTTGTGCAGAAATATGCCGATCAAAATAAAGAGAATAGGAAGTCGGCGAAAAGGGGTCGCCCCACTTATACAGGTGGCTCGAAGAACGTTACTCGTGCCATGGAGGTATCGGTAAATTACAATAAATCTATTTTGATATAATGCAATATTAAGAGTTATTTTATAATATATGTAAATTTTTGGCGAATTGCAAAGAGCTCAAACCCTGACGCAGGATGGTACACCGAGCGTGTTGACCGCGTATCTTGTCGTCCACGGCATCTCGACAGATCCCGCCACGGGCGAGCTTCGATTCCCCGACACCGCTACCCAGAAGTATTGTGTAAGTATTAATACTTATTCTAATTCGAATGAAATTTTTGTTTTGATAAGTTTAAATTTAAATGATATACTTATATTTTAATGGTTAATGAGGGTGTGGGAGCGGGTGGTGGAGCAAGTGAAGGTATCGGGGATCGATTTTAGTGGACAGACTGATCCGATGCTACTGACCCCAGTCCTAAACGCCGCATACGGAGGGCACTACGGAGGTTGGGAGAGAGGCCGGAGACTGAGTCCTAGCAAGGCCCATATGAGGTTGGTCTCCACTCCGACGGTTACTTCCACTACCCCCCGTGAGTGACGTCTGGAGCATGATGTTGCCGTCTTGAAGACCACCGTCAAAAAGTTGAAGGAGATGTTGGTACGTATATTACTTAATAGTAAAATATTATATCACATTATAGATAGTAACATATGCAATATTAGTAGCCTGGGCTTATTTGGTTGTAGACTTAGCTTTGATTAATCATATTTATATAAAACTATCTAATTAAAATAAACTACGATTTTCCAAACTAGATACCCAAATTAAGCCTAAATCCCTAAGTATTCTTAGATTGCGGTTTCGCAATAACCTGATAATGATACGAATTCGACTAAAATCTAATACACCGTTCTTACTCGTTTATTACACACAAAATTTTCCAGATTCGGCAGGCTACTTCAGCTGCGGCTCTACATGCATCTCCTTCGGCTGCGGCTCCGCAAGCCACTACCTCGGCTGCGGTTACGCCGACCACTCCTATAGCTCCGCAAGCCACTATCTCGGCTGCGGTTACGCAGACCACTCCTACAGCTCCACAGCCCGCTCAGACTCCTGCACAGTCCACTCTTTCATTAGTCGAGTTTTTGACGACTCAAGGTTGCCCGAGGAGCAGATGCATCAGATTATGGCGATTATCAGAGGTGGAGGAGCTAGACCAAGCTAGGGTAGTTTTATTTATATTTTTGAGGATGTATGTACTTATCTGATACATATTGTATATATTTTGGACGATATTGATTGTTGTTTGCTTGTTCACGATGGTTTAGATTGATATCGTATTCTATTTGTTTATTTCTTTTATATATTATGCGTGAGATGTTGATTATGAATATTTCTGTATTTGGTTATATGATGTATATATTATTGTGCACAGGGCGGGAGGAAAACGGGAAGCCCCTTTCTAAGAAAAAACCCTGATATTTTGTCCCTACGGATTAGGGATTAATCCGTAGGGGCAACTGTTGCACCTACGGATTAATCCGTAGGTGCAAGTTTTGCCCCTACACATTTCGCCGTAGGGACAAAATATCAGATATTTTGTCCTTATGGACTCAGTAACAGAGGTAAAACTTACCCCTACGAATTAATCCGTAGGGGCATTTATCAGGACCTACGGATATATCTGTTGGGGTATTTATCAGGCCCTACAAATACATCCATATGTATAAGTATTTTATTTTATAAACCAATAAATTAAATAAAGATTATGTCCCTACGGAGTAATCCGTATGGATAAATGTCCCTACGGAGTAAGACGTAGGGGCAATTATTACTCCGTAGAGACATGTTCAGGGTAAAGACTTGCACCTGCGGCCTTTGGACTTACGGAGGAATTCTATGTCCCTACAGATATATCCGTAGGGGCAGTGGTTTACCCCTATGGCTAAATCCGTAGAGGCAAGCGATTACTGTAGTAGTGTCTGCTCTTCTTTGTTGTGCATCATCTCCACCAAGATCCCTCTCCCATGCCCATTCAGGTCAATCTCTTTTGCATTTTAGTCCTTGATTTTGTCATTAATTTTAGTAATCACCTTTTATAGATAGATGGTTGCCTGAGATAGTTGTTTTTCTAAATTTTATACCATTTTTATGACAATTGAATTTGTTATAAGTTAGAATTGTATCCCAAAAAGAAACAATTATATTTTCTTGCATTTATTGTCAAAAGCAAATTTTGATGCATTGGGTTGGAGATGGTGAAAGGAGAGTGGGTTCAGCAATGAGAGAGTTAGAGTTCGGATCCGGAGAATTCCCATTTAATATTTTTATATAGAAATTGATTATCTACCGTTCATGGTGTGATACACGAGAGACTAAAATTCCTTTCGATTTCGGACTGTACTATACCATGTACTGTGTGTAAAAAACTTCTACCTAAAAGGTCAAATAGGAATCCTACAAGATCCTTCCTGTAAGAATTTATGTTGTGTGCTAGAAGTTTATTGCAAATAACACCCTTCATCTATTCCTCATCCAACATTTATAACCTCTCCGTCCGGCTTATTTGCATCGGACACCTCAAAATCCAACTCTTAAGAAGTCTAACCTTCATGCATTTCTACTTAGTTGGAAATGAGGATGAAATGTTGGTTGGGCTAATGATGTAACCCTAGGTTGCATAGTACAAGGATAATAAATGATAGAACTCATAATCTAAAACGAAGGGGGAAATGAGTGAAGAAACAAAAATTGGTGAAGTTAAGAGAAGATAACTAGGGTTCTCCATATAAAGCAACTTTCTTACCAGGCATTTTTCAATACATTAATCATTTTAGAAGCTTATAAAACATTACTTACTCCGATAGAGCTAATTCAATTTTTTTTAAAAGACTTTTGATATCTATAGCTTATTCTTAATAAACTCAATTATAAATCAAAATGGTAGTTTGTGCTAGACCCTTGGTGTTTAACTAATCAATCAACTAAAATTAAAATTAAAATTACTGAACATTCAAAAAAAAATTGTTTAACTGCTTACCATTTTGCCTCATTCCTCATGGTCCAAATGCAGTGGTCATCTTTATGAAACTCAAATATCTCTTGCATTCGTTCTTCCTTTTTTAATGTCATGGGTGATCATCAACCATGGTCTCCAACATCAATGCACAATATATGCCCACCGCATGCAGCATCAACAAAGAGAATTGCACATTTAATTTTGATGATGAGCACGATTAATGAATCCACAAACAAATGTGATGGTGCTCCAACCTGGGTAGGGTTCAACATAGCAGCTTACATGCTTGATTCTGAAAAGGAATCAGTTCCTTCATCTTCAAATCTTGACCGTGTCTGTAATTAGTGTTGCATATACACTACGCGTATATACTACTTGCACAACCCATAAGTATAATGCAATCGTTCTTGGTCAGAAGCAGATTAAGACTCGCATGGTAGAAAAAATCGCATTCCGTGTGCTTGCTTGATCATGGCCGATGAGGAGAATCAACATTTGCACTAATATTACGTAGAAAATTTCCTTGAAAGTTTACGAGTGTTTGCTAGGTGACTTACCCCAATCTATGCCCAGATATTATCACATTATTATGTTTTTCAGCTCCCTATTGCACCTCTCTTTTGTTTACTTTCGGATAATCTCTTTTTATGTGGGAAATAAGGCCGAGGTTCAGTTGAAGCAGTAAGGAGCATTTCACTACTGAATGCAGTGCTTTGCTTGCACTGTTTACTTTTAGTTTATCAACTAAGATATATCTTAAATTGCGGATTACGGCGAACGTTGGAGTATGAGCGTGGAAAGGATTCTCTTTTTATTTTTCGCGAGAAGTTGGTTTTGTTGTATTCCTTTTAGTCTTGTTGTTTTTTTTCTTTCTGTACTTTTTTTTTAGACGGTTGATGTTCCGTTAAAATTTCCATTTAATGAAAAGCGGGGGTTTTGCCTTGGTTTTGATCAAAAGAAAAGGAAAGAAAGATATATCGTAACTGGTAAACACTCGGATAGTGTAGAAGAATTCCAAATTTTAATGTTTCTGAAGTTTTATGTCGGTTGCCTTGTGTGAACTGTATAACTTATGTTGACTCTCTATTTCATGACCTTCTTTTTACGATATTTACAGGAGATGGGTACCGATTTCGACAACCTTCTTTCCGAAAGTTTAAACTTCACCATAGAACTGCTGGGCACAGCTTCCATTGCACGGCAATTAATCGACCAGATCTCACTAGCCAAGGCTTACATCATCATAGCTAAAGAACACGGAAACCTCAATCTCACTTGGGAGTTTAGTTCCCTCGTTCGGAACTCCCAAGCACTGCTTTCTCAGGCTTCGGCAACAGCAAAATTTGTCACCTTGGAAGAAGCTCTCCCCATAGTTAACCACATGTCAAAGCTAATTCACAAAGCCCAAGACTTGCATTATGACACCAGAACCACAATCACAACATTGAAGAAACGCGTCGAGGCCCTCGAAGAGCGTGCAGTTTCTGCATCGGTCCAAAGTGCAGAGTTTGTCCGGTTGGCCATCGAAGCCATGTCTAAAGATCTCCATTGTTTTACTATTAGGCTTGTAGAAAATTGGTTTGAGGACCCGTCAATTGAAAATCTTGTAGAGGGGCAGAGAAATTCTCCTCGGCTTGTGGATAACAATTTGTGCCATTTTTGTGTTTTCTCAGATAATGTTATGTCGACTTCCGTCCTCATGAACTCCACCGTCTCGAATTCCGAACACCCTCAGCAACTCGTTTTCCATATCGCTACCGATGCAGCGGATTACAGGGCCATGACAGCTTGGTTTCGGAAGAATGACTTCGAAGGGTGCACTATAGATGTTAAGAACATCCAAGATATAACTTGGTTGAACGCCTCGCGCGACCAGTTGAGATTTTATTTATCTGAATTACACCCGCTTTTAGAGAAAGTTGTGTTTCTTGAAGATGATGTTGTGGTACAAAAGGATTTAACCGCGTTGTTTCTCTAGACATGCATGGGAATGTGATTGGAGCAGTGGAGACTTGCCTCGAGTCATTCCCCCGACTCTACAAGTATCTTGATTTCTCGAATCCTATGATAAGGACGAGATTCGATCCGCAGGCCTGTGCCTGGGCATTTGGGATCAATGTGTTGGATCTGATCGCATGGAAAAAAGTTAATGCTAGCATGAAGTATCATTATTGGCAAGAGCGCAACAAGGACCGAACTATTTGGAAAGCAGGGACTCTCTCGGCTGGGCTTCTTACATTTTATGGGATGGTCGAGCCGCTCAATAGGAGATGGCATGTGAAGGGGTTAGGGTTTGAGTCGGATATCGATGAGAGGTTGATGGAGAGTGCGGCGGCTTTGTACTTTAACGGGAACATGAAGCCATGGACAAGGGTCGGTATAAGTAGGTACAAGCATTTGTGGAGGCAGTAGTCGAATTCTGCAAACCCATTGATTCAAGATTGTATCATGAGAGACTGAAGATCAAAGATTTGGGTTGTGACTTATTCTTTCATTTTGTTTTTGGTAGAAAGATTTTTTTGTGAGAAGAGAACTGCCTCTGTTACACATTATTACAGAGTAAAAGGGTGTTATGGGTTATTCTTTCATTTAATTTATTTGTTTGATTTTTTTATTCATTTATTTGTTTGTTTATTTTTATTTATTTACATGTTGTAGGTCGTTTCTTTGTAATTGTACATGTAATTTTGGACAGAAACAATGACAGAGAGACCTAATGCATCGATTATCATAAAACCATATTAAGCATTTTAGTGATATAGGTTCAATTTTTTAGGTTGCATGCTTTTTTTCTCGTTTAACTGGATCTGGATCATCATCTAAGCATTATTCCATACAAATATGGTCCACTGGATAAGATCTGACAAAGTTTTATAACTGACTGTCGACCTAACATAAACCCACTCCAAATAAGTGTCAAATTTTCTAAAATTATGACAAAAGGACTTGTTATAGTCCTAGATAACCGGTTGGCAACTTCCTAGTTCTCATAAACAGTAAAGAAGTCTAAATTAAAATTAGAGGAAAAGATAATATCTTCGCCATTAAGATGCACTTAATAAATCTTCAGTCCATATATCCAAAGTCTATTATGGGAGTAGTTATTGGCATTGTATTTTCTGAACTCTGATATGGGATAATTATGACATTTCCTTGTTATTATGTATATTTCTGGTTGTTGAAGTATTTCTTCAGCAGTGCAACAAAATATATCATGGCACATACCAGAATCTCATATATCTTAAACAGGACACGCTAACACACAACCAAACTTGCAGGAGTCCCTCAAACCTGGGCATATTATTATATAAAAAAAAACCAATATAATTTATCCCTTTTTTTTATAAAAAAAAAGTCAAGGAAAAATAACTGGGTAAGTTATCAAAATTACACCCCACTTATATTCAGAATCTTTTATACCCAACATGTCACAACACTCATATGGAGGTTGTAGCATTGTAATAAAAATATACACTCCTTTGTTACCATAATCCACAGAAGGGTGAGTAGCTACAGCATATGAACAACTTCAGCTACAAAACTGCTGCAAGATTCAAGGGGCAAAAACAAGAAGAAGATCTTATACCTATACAGGAGCAAAACAATTATACTACAAAAGAATATTAAATTTGCAACACCTGGTAAAACAAAATGACGTGAAACCATGCGAGTAACATGTGATTTCACCCTCAAAATCAAAAGCCCGGTCGCAGTCAAAATAGCTACCAAGGCATCAACTTTTCTCTCAACCGTGAGATCAACTTGAATATCTCCTCTGCTCTTACCTGCTGATGGATATCAGACCTCGACGCTCTATCTGGATGGAACTTCAGCAAGGCTTGTTTATATGCGGCACTAACCTGTCAAATAATATAATTTTTTGTAAGAAACTTGTTCAGGTTTACAAAATGGACAGCACTCATGATCGATATATGCTTCATCTTAACTATCAATTGTATCACCCTGAATCACAGTGGTAAAACCTAATATACTCAGCCTCTAGACAAGTATATATCGAACCAAGAGATACCTTGAATGCAGACAGTAAAGAAAGCGTAGTTAGGAAAAACATGGTGGCTAATAAATTCATAGCAAGAAAATACCTTTTTTTATGAAAAAGGAAAATGCATTGCATAGTAAGGTTGTATCATGAAATGGTAAAACCTGAAGTCATCTTTGAATATTGATGACCAAGTCTTTTTGACATGCAGATTAATATAGTGATGATATCAATCTCATCAATTATCTTAGATTAAACAGCTTTAAAGATCAGAGAATCAGATCAAGCAAATTGCACATGAATACTTCTGTAAAAACAAAAGCTTTTCCAAGGCAATCGTTGATCAGAAACATGCATGCATATCAGAGTACTTTACCTTTTCAAATTATGATTCAAGAGAAAAGCGGCATGATATAGAACTAAGAACAACAACAAAGCCAATTGCCAAATCTTTGGTGTCTAATTTTTCTTTTATTGTTTCATTTCCCCCTTTTCATTTCAGTATTAAGATTTTTAAAGAGTCGGATCAGAAAGTCAAAGAAAAATATAATATGATTCCCCAAGAACAGATTCAATACTATTAACTTCACCTCACGTGGCATGGGGAAGGGACCTCCTTCAACTTGAACGCCCAGCCCGCGCAACAGTGAAGTCATGTCTCTGAATCTCGCTTCCATCAAGTCGAGCTCCTTCCTTACTTCAGCCCTAAGGCGTTCTTTTAAAGTTATAGTTTCCTTGTCCTAACATTGAGCAGCATAAAGTTGTCAAGCTTGGGCACAAGACATGATACACTAATAAATAAGCATGCCAGCTACAACAAACAAAATTGTTACAAAGTATCATATAGATAGATTGAAATATCTGTATCGGAAGTTTAAGCATATGTACCTTCTTTTGTAACTCTCGAATTTCCTCTAATCGTTGCTTCTGTCTTTTTTCCATGTCAAGTAAACGCAACATTTCAGCTTTTTTTTTCCTCTTCAGCCTTTGTGTTTCTTCTGCCTGAAAAGAGATTGTTAAATGGCCTGCGGAGGAAATTTTATCCATATTTGTACAAAAGGGAAATATGGGCATCTAAAATGAGAAATTAAGAAAATGGTGATACCAACAAGGCTTGCTGCCTTGTAGTGTACCTAAAAACTAGATCACTACTAATGCCATTATTTTTATAGAGTATATTGGCAGATTGCACTCAACAATAAACTAGAACTGATTTATGAGGTTTCCCCCAGCCGTTTTATGGACAAAGTTTACAGCGAGCAGGGTACTGCTATGTACCACTGACCCAGTTCTCAACTCCATATCCAAGAGATGATTACTAAAACTGTTTTTTTATAGTTGGAACAGCTCTAATATTTTAAATAAACTATTTTTCAAAATTGGAACGACTCTTCTGTTTTATGGGGTTTTTCTACCAAAAATAGGCCAAGACAGGATTTTTGGCCTGGACTGGCTGTTTCACAAGAAACCACTGAAATACATATATCTCAGTTTCAAAGTCATACGTTACGGATATATGTGTGTGCAGGCATTGATTTATGATGCACTATATGGTGCTAACCAGAAGGAAAGAGAACAAGAAAGTACTTGATGAGATAGCAAGCTACAAAAAAAAAAAAGACTTCCAAAAGTAGTGGGTATTTCTCAATGACACAAAAGTATATAAAATAACTCAGAAACCAATTTCTCAGTAAAAAAATTCAAAATATGGCAAACCTGGATCTGCAACTCACGCTGACGTGATGCCCATTCTTCTTCTACAGCACGTTTATACTCATCAGATTCCTTGTGCCTTTCACGCTCGCAGATCAAACTATCATGCACTCGAGGTGTATCCGCAAGTCCTGTTTCAGAAAATTTACTCCTTCCAGTTGTTCCACTTTCTTCATTACTTTTGCGTGCTGGTGGCTCCTCAATATTAGTTTCACTATTTAACGCAGGACTATCTGAATGTTTAAAATTGCTGAAAGGTATTTCATCACAAGATGACTTCTTTTTCTTCTGAAATACATTGGTTTTTGTACTATCAACTGGGAAACATTGAGGATGCATAAAGAGGGAAGAATCTGCATGGAGATGCTCCTTTTCACCTTGAATAGTACTTTCAGGTGAAAATTGTTCATCCCGAGTTTGAGGGTTGCATGGGGATAATTGTTCAGGAGACGATACCACTTTGCCCGGAAAGCTAAATTCTGCAGAAAGTCTATCAGTAGCCAATGCTGTCACCTCTGGAACTTGTTTTTCCTTGTCAAGGGAACCGCCGCCGCCGCCGTCAACATCATCCTCCTCTTCACCCTCATCATTGATTTCTGGGCTATGTTGCATATTCAGATGACATACAGAAGTATCCGGCACAATTTTCCGGCTCTGAAAACCATCTCTCATATTTTCTGAGAGATTTTCACATGTTGCATGCACTCTCTGCGAACATGTTTTGGAAGTACATTCAGGTTCTTTATGGCCGATGCTGGTAGCAACTTCTGTGTCCAAGTCAGTTGTATCTACATTAATTTTCCAAAAAGACCCGCCAATGACACCGGGGTTTTCCTTTTCATGGCTTGACTTGTTTGGACAGGATCCAGATGGTATTTTCTCAGACTTATTTGAGCAAACCTTGTTTATACAGTTTTCAATATCAATGTTGCTACGAGTAGTTTCCTCAAATGATAGTCCAGCATCGGCGCTTGAACTCGAGGCACTACTCTGCTCATCTGAACTAATTTGATCCTTGTTTGACGTCTTTTTCCTTAAGGCAGCTCTTTCCCACTGCTCTCGAATATTTCCCGAAGAATCATCAATAATTTCACAGTCAGAACTATGACTATCGGAGCGAGTGCTTCCAGAGGAGTTGAAGTCAGTACTGTCACTTTCAGAGCTAAAACTTTCAGAGGAAGATCCTAATCCAAAACGATTGCTGGAAGGACCAACATCATGCTGCTTCCTCATGCACCCGGTTGCATCAAAAAAGGAGTTTCTCTTTTTAAAGGTCATTGGGGATACATCGCTTTTTGATTCTTCTGACATTGGAGAATTGTTGGATGCAGGACGAAATTTAATGCTTCTAGAATCAGCATGCACATTTCTAAGACTGTCATCGATATGTCCATCTTCATCATCAATACTAATGACATCAGTTGGAGAACCGTTTCTTCTCATTGTTCTTGAACCTCTAGGTCCTTGTTGTGAAGCTTCATCAATATCAATAATCACAACATTATCATTCTTTCCTTTAACGCCATTATTTTCCTCAACATCAATAATTTCAATAGTGTTCCTACTTTTGCACCTTTCCAGGACTCTTCTAGTAGACTTACTTTTGAGTTGTGATTGATCCCTCGACATCATCAAAATTTCATATTACAGTGTGCAAAGTAGTAGAGTGATGCACTAATATAATTACTCTGTACTATCTCCAGCCAATGACGGAATCTGCTGTCATGAAGCATCAGCACATAAATAAGCTTCAAACAAATAAAACTGGTTATCCACAAATACAGATTCGCACTTGGCAACATTTATAAATAAGTACTGATTAAAAATGAATAATTACGAAATAACGAGTCAAGGATCCATCAAGAAGAAAGTAACAAGTAGCAGTGTTAATAGTTTAATACAAGCGCAACTGCTGATTTCCTGATAGTCGATATAAGAAACTATGACAGGTATGTTTGAATACATCCATATGCTTCACACACACACACACATGTAGGGTGTTTTTGGTCACCCCATTGAGATGGGAATACGCGTCGCTTGTCAGGCGTATACAGATTCCCCCTGCCTAAGCTAGGTTGGGGTTTATTAATTGTGGGGATCCGAATCTCCGGCAGCCACGGACTAAGCTGCCGTTAATTACCCCACTTTTGAAGCGAGAGAACCTCCGATTGATGGGTAAAACTGGTCATGCAGACTCAATGTGCAGAGTGCGCGTGTTGTGTTTTGGAAGGGACTTGGATGTATCGGGGCCCACGCAGAGTTTACGGGGGTCCCGCTACCCGGATAGCAGGCTGGGGGCCAAGGGGGCTAGCAGCCCCCTTGCAGGGTGCTGGGCAGTGCCCCGGTAGAAACTTTTTCTAACGGGGATGTGTTTTGAGTGTGGAGCATGGGAAAAAAAGGGGTGAGGAGCATCCTGAGGACGCGCCCGGCGTAGCGCCCGGTGGGCGGGGGCTGGACGCCAGCGGGACACACCCTACACGCTGGCGCTGGGCGCCAGCGGATCATGCGGCCACGTGCCGGGCGCTGGCGCCATAGGCTCACGTGCATGGCGCGTGGGCATTGGGCGCCAACGGATCACGGGCCCTGTACGTGGGCGCTGGACGCCCGCGGAAAAAGAGACTTGGCCCCTGAACTGGGAGTTGAACTCCCGAGTGACTTTTGGAGTTGAACTCCTAAAAAAAGAATCTTTTTGTGGAGTTAAACTCCTGAAAGATCTGGATTCTGAGGTTAAACTCTTTTGAGAATTTGGATTTTGGAATTGAACTTCTCAAAAATCGGTTTGGAGTTGAACTACTAAAGAAGAGATTCTTGTTCGGAGTTAAACTCCCGAGAGATTTTTCGGAGATGATGAAAGGAAACCCCTTCTTCTCCCTTGAGCCATGGATCTTCTCTTGAGCCTTGGTTCTTCCCAATGTGGGATTTTTGGAGATGGGTCGTCTTCCTCCTCTCGGTTGGCTTGATATTAGAGAAAAGGGGGTGAGACTTAAAAATCTACCATTTTAGAGATTTGATGAGAGATCTGAGCTTCCCTTTGTGGGTTTTACGGTGAAAAACTATTCCTTTTTAGGAAAAAAAAAGAGATCAACGTAGGGTGTTTTTGGTCACCCCATTGAGATGGGAATACGCGTCGCTTGTCAGGCGTATATAGATTCCCCCTGCCTAAGGTAGGTTGGGGTTTATTAATTGTGGGGATCCGAATCTCCGGCAGTCACGGACTAAGCTGCCGTTAATCACCCCACTTTTGAAGCGAGAGAACCTCCGATTGATGGGTAAAACTGGTCATGCAGTCAAGAAAAAGAAAGTTTAGAACCTTGAGGAAAGAGAATGAGGCACATAACACTAATTTTTTTGAGAATGGAAGTTTTTTCACCATAATGTTGCCTTATATAGGCTTACAAGTTTACATATAGCCCCTTGGGCTTTACAAAATGGCATTTTGTCCATCTCATGTCTCATGTGCTTATTTCTTTATGCACATGAGACACGAGCTTTACAAAAATTTGGCTTTTTGCCTATTTATTTAAATATTAAATTTATTTGTTGTACTTTCTTGGCATGGGATCAGTCTGAGCTTGAGCCCATCTGTTTGGGCTTGGGTTCAGGCTTTGGCCCGGGTTGATTCAACGGTAGGGTCTGTTTGCTTTGGTTTGGGTCTACTTGTCCACTGTTTGACCTTGATTTTGACCTTTAGCCAATGGGTTGTAAATTTTAACCCCAACAAAGTGCCACCATCAATAAATGCACGCTACATATGAGTCGTGTGCATGAAATTGATGGATTTTCTTCCGCGTGAAGGTTGACTTGATTTGATTCCCATTTTTGGAAGGCTGGCACTGGCCTTTTTACGGCATGGACTGTCGGTGGTTGACATATCCTCGAGACAGAGTGTCGCTATTTGACTTTTCCCCGGCACAGAGTGTCTGACGTTTCCTCGAGACGGAGTGTCGGTGTTCGACGTATCCTCGAGACGGAGTGTCTGCTGTTTGGCGTACCCCCGGCACGAAGTGTCGCTGGTTGACGTGTCCCCGGCACGGAATGTCTGTTTGACGCTTCCCCGAAACGGAATGCCTGTTTGACGCTTCCCTAAGACGGAGTGTCGCTGGTTGACGTACCCCCGGCACGGAGTGTCTGCTTGACGTTTTCCCGAGACGGAGTGTCGTTGGTTGAAGTGTCCCCGACGCGGAGTGACTGTTTGACGTTTTCCCGGCATGGAGTATCGTTGTTTGACGTATCTCCGGTACTGAGTGTCTGACGTTTCTCCGAGACGGAGTGTCGATGTATGACGTATCCCCGAGACGGAGTGTCGGTGTTTGACGTTTCCCCGGCACGGAGTGTCTGACGTTTCCCCAAGACGGGGTGTCAGTGTATGACGTATCCCCGAAGCGGAGTGTCTGCTGTTTGACGTATCCCCGAGGCGGAGTATTTGACGTTTCCCCGGCACGGAGTATCGCTGGTCAACGTATCCCTGAGACGGAGTGTCTGACGTTTTCCTGAGACGGAGTGTCGGTGTATGACGTTTCCCCGAGACGGAGTGTCTGTTGTTTGACGTAGAGGTCGCTGTAATTGGTTGGTTTGATTTGTTTTGAAAAGGTTTCAATCTGTCCGGCGGGACTTTTGACCTTGGAAGCACTTCTGGGTGGGACTTCAGTTTGATTTGTAAGGTTCCTATCTTGTTTGACGGGACTTTTGAATTTGAGGCATTGCAGCGTAGGATTTGGAATTTGAGATTTGGATTTTTGTTTAGTATCAGCATCGCTACACTGGAATATGGTACCAGGAGCGAATCATCATTTGCCGTGAGAAAATTTGGGGATTTTTGGTTTTGGTTTTGCATCAGCGCCGCTACACTAGAATGTGGTACCAAGAGCGAATCATCATTTTGCCTATTGGATAGCGACGGCTTAGGAGACAGGTTTAAGTCCCTGCCTTCTAAGGCTTTTCAATTTTATGAGCCGTAAGGGTCTTATAAAAGCATTTTCTTCGTATAGGTCGAAAAGATCTCGTAGGTGTATTTTCTCCTTAGGGATCGTGAGAACCCCTAAGTGTGTTCCCCTTGTAGGTCGTAAGGATCCCATGAAGGTGTTTTCTTACGAGTCGAAAGGATCTCGTAAGCTATGTTCTCCTCATGTATCGTGAGGACACATGAGTGGGTCTTCCAAAATGGAGCATAATTCTGATGGCGGAGACCGGCCATGGGGATGGTGATTGTTGGTGGTGTGGGTGTCATGAGGATCATTTGAGCCCATGAATTGTATACGGTAGTCAATTTGGGGACTGGCCGTAGGGCTGGAAGAATTTAGGGAATTTGGATTTTGGGTCGTCATCAGCACCGCTAACACTGAGTGCCAGGAGCGACTCATCATTTATCGTTGCCCGTTGGGGAGCGATGGCTTAGGAGACTGGTTTAGATCCCTAAGGCTTTTCAATTTCATGAGCCATAAGTCTTATAAAAGCATTTTCTCTCTACGAGTCGAGAAGATTTCGTAGGTGTATATTCTCCTTAACAATCGTGAGGATTCCTAAGTGTGTTACTCGTTTGTGAGTCGTACGGATCTCACACGGAGATATTCTCCTCACAAGATCGAGAGGACTTTGCAAGTACATTTCATCTCTTTTCACGAGTTTGCCCCCCTTTTGGGTTTTCACAAACACGCCGACAGTCCTACTATATTTACTCACGGAGCCTTTTCGGGTTTTCATCCGTACCCATTTTGCTTGTGGACATATTTTTTTTTGTTTTTTATTTATTTTTTTACATTATTTTTCTTTTATTTCCCAATTTAACGACTTAGAGGTCATAGTTGTGCGCTTATTCAAAATCCTTGGACTTTTGATCTCACGGTGCTTCAATACTCTGTCTTTTTTGGAGAGACGTGTATGTGTCCCGTAAAAACTGCGGTGGACTGGGTCATTTTCTGGAGCGGGCGATTGAGTCGTTTACCCCCAAAAGGTTTTGGTCTTCATTTGAATGGAGCGGACAATCGTAGCTTAGTTTTCTGCCAACGCGTCTTTGGCCAATGAGACCACTCCCTCATTGTATTGTTTTTCAACCCAATTCTTGAAAACAAAACAGTCTTCAATGGTATGACTCATCATTCTATGATACGGACAGTACAGGGGATCATCAGTCATGTTTGCTTTATGTGGTCTTTTTGATTTAGACATTTTTGAATATTTTACAGATTTTGTCCCTTCTGAAAGAATAGACCTTATTCAATTTCTCTTCCAGGAGCGATTCCCTCCATCCCAACACGGGTTTTTGAGGCTGGTCAGTATTAGGCCTGCCTGCTCCTCGCCTACTTTGGTCAACAGATGCATTAGAGGATTCGGTGTCCTTAGGAGGCCCACCTTTACGGTTGTTATTCTTCGGATATCTGGACTTGTCGTTATATTGGAAGTTTGGAAGAGATTAGGGACCCGCATGTTCCAACATCTGGACTCTTTTAAGTAAGTCCTGAAGAGTTTCGGGATCCGTTGATAACTTTCCCTTGATTTTGTCCCGTGTCAACTGATCGCAGTCATGCATCAGGACTTTCCTGGGGGCTAGCCGCCGTCAACTTTCATGAAAGTATTCCGCTCTTAGACCGGAATGAATAGCTGTTGGCTGCTTCAGGACATCAATCCCTAGTTCATTGACCAAATTTTGATTTTGTTGTGATTGCACTTGAAGGACTCGGGTTGCGAGATTTGCCACAGCATTCACCAGATCGTCAACTTTGGAACAGATCATGGCCAACTCCCCATCACGGTTCTGAAACTGCTCTTGAAACCATTGGAATAACGCTTGTTCCATAGTTTTGGGGACGATGACTGGGCTATCCTCATCGCCTGAGCTTGATTCTCCAAGAACCGTGGGTTCTTTTTGCTTAGCAGCTCGAGCAGGGTCCTCATCATTAGTTGAACCGAGCCAATATTGGACAGCGTCAACCATATCATCACCATGGCTGTGAAGCGTAGGAGGGTTCAATTCTCCAGGTCCAACCATATAGACCGTATGGATCACGCATCTGTCCGTTACCCCCTCATTGTCAACGTTACTCGCTGGACCTTTATATTGTCTCCGTGGTTTGCTCCTTTCGGGGATGGGTGAACAACTGAGAGTGGTCGGTTACCGAAATATCTCGGTCTCTGTTTATATAAAATTGACGGTCGCGGCTTGATCGTTTGTCAACACGACAGGAGACAATGAGATTTCTCCCATCTTGTATTGTTTCTCGACCCAATCCTTGAAGATGCAACAGTCTTCAATAGTGTGTCCCAACACTCGGTGGTATGGGTAAAAATTGAGATGATCGGTCATGTTTGCTTCACTTAGCCTTTTTGGTTCTGGTACCCGCAGTCCATTCTTCATAACATCTTTGAATATTTTGTGGACCTTGTCCTTTCTGAAAGAGTAGACCTTATTTCTTCTTTCCTCCAAAGTTGGCTCTCGAGATTTGTTTGTCTTCGCTCCCCCGCTCTCTGCTTATTGAGAGAATCGATGCTATTGGAACTTTCGTATTTCCGATTGTCGTCCTTCTGATGTCTCGGTCTGTTTGTGAATTGGAGATCCTAAGTGAACTCGGGCTTTGAGCGTTCCAACATTTGGACCTTCTTGGTCAGCTCTTGAAATGTTTTGAGGCCCGCGGTGCACAAGAAAGGTTTCATCCAGTTATTCAGATTTTCTGCAAAAAGACTGACGGATTGGTCTTGCTCCAATGGCGGTTCACATTTGACAGAGAGGTTGCGTCATCGGACTATAAAATCCATGTTGCTTTCGTTGTTCTTTGACTCGGTCCTTACAAAGTCGGCAATGGTGATTTTATCGCTGATACTCATGAACCTTTGTTTGAACATGGATTCTATTTGAGCGAACGTCATGATCGAGTCATCCGGTATGCTTGCATACCAATCGAAAGCAACATCGGTCAAGCTATTGACAAACTGACGGAGAAGGAGCGCATCATTGCTCCAGTATTCGCACATGATGCTTTAAATTGGGCAATGTGCTGATTCGCATTTCCCGTCCCATAGAACCTTTCAAATTTGGGGACGACATAGCCACTGAGAAACTCCACAAGATCGTATTGTGCAGGATATAGTCTCCCACTGCTGCCGACCTCTTTCTGCATCTCGGCCTCGGCCACCAATGTTTTACTTTTGTTGGTAATCAAATTCATGATCTGATCCTGCATTGGCGGGCGGCTGTCATCGGTAGTCAAGACGTCTCTTGAGGCAGAATGTGGTCGACTTTCATGCGACTCGCCCACCTTTGGATTTGAAAGAATAGACGTCGGCTGCTTCGGGACACCGTTCCCCGGTTCATGAGAGGAGCCCAGTGCTTGATTGGGCGGCTGAGAGGCAACTTAGACCATGAGCCGTAAGACGACATTTGTCAAGTCGTCGATCTTTGAGTAGAGCTTGGCCATCTCCTTGTCTTTGTTTCTTAGTTGTTTCTGGAGCTCTTGGAGAAGTTGCTGCTCTGCGGTTTGAGGACGGAAGATTGGCTACTCTTCGCTTTCCGAGCCCGACTCCTCATAAATCGAGGTATCTTTCTGCTTATCAGCCTCACTAGAAGGGTTTTCATTACCTTCAAGAGAAGGCTGATCTTGGAAAGTGGCAACCGCATTCACAACAAATTGGATTTGAGATATGGTGGCCTCATCTTTGCTCTTGCTGCGGCCTGCGTGTACCCGCCATGTAGACCGTGTGGACCACATATCCAGCCATCTCTTTATTTTTGATGGCTGATTTTTTAGACCGTCGCCATGGCCCTTCCTCTTCTGGAAAGAACAGACGACCGAAGACGGTTGGCCTAACTAAGTCCTTGGGTGGCGCTGTCTGGATCGCAGTTTTCTTGACTCTTGCGGTCATGACATTCTTCTGAACCAATTTCAGCGGTTCAAAAGAGTTAGCGAGCTTTACAGCCGATTCAGCTTTTCTTGAGGGGCAACCTTGTTCTTGGAAGCTCATGAAGTTCAGCCTACCAAGAGCCCTAGCCCTTTTGTTGGCTCGATATCTGAATCTTTTCTGTCTTAGCTTCTCGATTTTGAGGGCTTGACGGGCATCCGTTTTCCGGGAAGCCGCCTTGAGTTGATTGACGGGGAGCTTAGAGAAGATACCCGATGGAGTAGTTGTCAAGAGCACCGCCAAAGCTTGCCTGAGACGCCATATTGCTTCGTTGGTGTTGATGGTCTTGCCCCCAGCAGGAGCAATAGAGAGTCGTTCAGAAACGGATTTATGCTTGGGCTGAGGTGCCTTCGCGACCATGACATTTGGCGTTTTCCCTTTTGAGACCGGTTTATCTGTCATCGAGGCTTAAGGAGCAGAGATGGCGTTAGCTGGCATGAACAGAATAAAGTCAAATGGTAGCAGCGGCTCTTCCTACTATCGCTCGAGACTGGCCAGGAGGAACGTCCTGGCGTCCATCTTCATCGTGTAGGAAATGAAAGCTGTGTTGAGAGCTGAGCTTGTCCTTAGAGATATTTTGTTGCGTCCGAAGATTGCAATTTGAAACTGTTAACCTACACAAAAAAGTATGATTTCAGTACAGACAATCGGTGTATATGTTGACTGAGTTCGCATGAATATTTAACCCGGAAATAAGAGAAAATGTCTCACCGGACGTGCCAGAATCTGTAGGATGTTTTTTGTCACCCCCATTGAGATGCGAATACGCATCGTTTGTCAGGCGTATACAGATTCCCCTGATCTGGGATAGGCTGGGATTTATTGATTGTGGAGATCTGAATCTCCGACAGCCTCGGACTAAGCTGTCGTTAATTACCCATCACTTTTGAAGCGAGGGAACCTCCGATTGACGGGTAAAACTGGTCATGCGAACTCAATGTGCAGAGTGCGTGTGTTGTGTTTTGGAAGGGACTTGGATGTATCGGGGTCCATATAGAGTTTACGGAGGTCCCGCTACCCGGATATTGGGCTGGGAGTCAAGAGGACTAGAAGCGCCCCGTTAGAAATTTTTTCTAACGGGATGTGTTTTGAGTGTGGAGCATGTGGGAAAAAAGGGTGAGGAGCGTCCTGAGGACGTGTAAGAGCTGGCCACGCGCGGGCGCCAGCGGGCCACGTGCATGGCGCGTGGGCGCCAGCGGATCACGCGCCTTTTACGTTGACGCTGGGCGCCCGCGGAAAAAAGAGCTTAGCCCCTGGACTAGGAGTTGAACTCCCGAATGACTTTTGGAGTTAAACTACTAAAAAAGAGATCTTTTTTTGGAGTTAAACTCCTGAAAGGTCCGGATTCTGAGGTTAAACTCCTTTGAGAACTTGGATCTTGGAGTTGAACTCCTCAAAAATCGGTTTGGAGTTGAACTCCTAAAGAAGATATTTTTGTTCGGAGATAAACTCCCGAGAGATTTTCGGAGATGATGAAAAGGGACCCCTTTCTTCTCCCTTGAGCCCTGAATTTTCTCTTGAGCCTTGGATCTTCCCAAAGTGGGATTTTTGAATATGAATCTCTTTCCTCCTCTCGGTTGGCGGAATCTTGGAGAAAAGGGGATGAGACTTATAAATCTCCCTTTTTAGAGATTTGATGGGAGATCTGAGCTTCCCTTCATAGGTTTTATGGTGAAAAATTATTCCTTCTTAAGAAAAGAAAAGTTAAGCTCTTAACTTAATTCAAGAAAAAAAAAGAAGGTTTAAAACCTTGAGGAAGGAGGCACAGAACCCGAATTTTTGAGAGAATGAAAGCTTTTTTTCATCATAATGTTGTCTTATATAGGCTTACAAGTTTACATATAACCCTTTGGGCTTTACAAAATGGCATTTTGTCCATCTCATGCCTCATGTGCTTATTTCTTTTTGCACATGTGCCATGAGCTTTACAAAATTTTGGCTTTTTGCCTATTTATTTAAATTGTACTTTCTTGGCATGGGACCAGTCTGGGCTTGGGCCCACCTGTTTGGGCTTGGGTTCGGGCGTGGGCCCGGTTTGATTCAACAGTAGGGTCCGTTAGCTTTGGTTTGGGCTTACTTATCCGCGGTTTGACCTTGACTTTGATCTTTAGCCAATAGGGTGTAAATTTTAACCCCAACAAACACACATCACAAAAAAATATCTACTGGCTATGCTAAAATATTATAACGTTGGGAGTTAATGTGACCTATTGTTTAAAATTTATTGAAAGGAAAGAAAGATACTATACTATACAGCTTCACACAGCCTCTTGATTGATTATCACACAAAGCAATAAATTAAACATTGATATGGTGTTTCCATGCTTTGGAAAGAGATTCCATGCAGCCTTATGGTATTATCTGAAATGAAAAAAATAAATTTATTAAGCAAGCCAAAACTTAAGGATCTCGTAAGAATATTCTGCACCATGAAAGGGTACAGATATGGTAACTAAAGTGCTTCAGAAACGATCTCATGGTTGGTCAGTGTAGTGTATCATACATGATACAGCTATGGTAATGGAAATAGGACCAAGAAAAGTAGAGAGGAGCTATCAGCAAACAACAAAGATTTCTGGGGTTTAGTTAAATTAGCAGGATGCATTCTATGTGAGAAATTTCCAGGAATGAAAATTAAAAAAAAAAGTTTAAAACTAGAAACCGACAAAGTTTAATGTGAAAATAGTAATGCAAATGCAAATAACTGAAATTATATGATATTTATATAATATGATGTCTTCAATGTGTGACAAATGCTACTGTGGTCGTGCAGACCACCATAAAGAACTCAAAAGGTTGCATGCTAATTCATTTGAAATGACTCGAAAAAGGTTTTATTACCATCACAATTAACGAAGACGCACATGATCATAGAACATGTTCTAGTAAAATGGATTGAGAAACTCTGCAAGTTCTTTAAAGAGCCTTGTTTCAATATCAACCCCAGTTTAATGGGAAAAGCGTAAGATGCTGCAATATAGTACAAGTCTAAGTTGAGAAGGTTTATGAACGGAGAAATCAGAAAAGTTAACTAGTAACAACAAGGATGGAGCTAGACAAGGCCAAGGTATCCATATTTTGATAATTCTTTAAGAACATTAAATCTAAATAGAATGGATTTTAAACTGCTGCACCAACAAAATTGAAGAAAGAAAGGTAATTCCTATAAAAACATACTATCTGATATTGAACGGATCCTAGTTTTCTCACCCTTTTTAAATAAGAAGCAAAATAGTTGTTTTGTGTAAACTTGCTCTGTGTTAATTTATTTAGATGTGTTGCATGTTTCTAGCATTCACCATATGAGTGTAAAACTCAAAGAGTATTAGTTGTGATTTCTATGTACTGCCTTTCCCCTGAGCAGTATATGGTGGTTTTACATATCGTTTGTGGTGGTCACGGGGGCATGTATCAACCCTTGGATTCCAAGCAGCTCTTTCCCTAATAGTATATGAGCAAGAGATCAAACCATTATGAATATGTCCCATAGTTCCCACCATGGAAGAAGTTGGTTTGCTATGACAAGTTAGAAGCCAATCTTAGAAGATAAAAACTCTCCGCTGCGCAAACAGTGGTGTTTCTGGGAGAATGACATACTAATCTATCATTAATTAAATCATTTACTATATAAAGTTCATCCAAATTATTCTCCAATGCTTGTATACGATATTTTCAGTAATATAATGATGCCTGACATGTATCATTAATTATTCTTCACATTGAGCCTAACAGGTTATAATGTGTCACTTCAATGGAATTGATTATTGTTCTTTGCAATTCCTTCTACATGTAGGCATAGTTGTTCATATCCTACGATATACGATTCATATCCCATGATTCAATACAATATGGAAGGATTTTGATACATATCGGTATATAATATCATCGTATCCTCCAATTTACGATTCGAATCATACAATACTATATGGAAAATACGATTTGCGATACAGAATTGGGTTGGGTCTGCACTTCATCGAATCGGATTTTAAAGGCTAATAGCCTACAAAATATAAATATGTACAAGAATTCTTTTGTGAAATCCCTAGTTTCCCTTCTATCACTTGCATGGTTTCTACCTGGAACGCCTCCTTCACATGGGGATTTCCTCAAATGCCTCGCCACGAATGCTCCTCCACAAGAACTCCTCCAGAGCGATCTTCCACGTGTTTCACCGACCTTCATGAGAACTTCTCTATGAGAGCTTCCTAATTTCTTTTTGCTATACTTGGCATGTTTTAAAAACAATTATTGCGATAAAATTACAATCACTTTATGTTTACAAAATTACATAAATTCGTCTCAAAACCTTTCTAGTCATCGTCCTTGACTTGTTATGTTTCAATTCCTAACTGCTTCAATGCTCTGTAAGTGTTTATTATGATTGTCCACATAGCTTTTGAAGATTCAAGTATCTTGTGTTTGCATATTGGTGTCAATTATGTGACGGTTGTTTTAATAAACATTATATTTCTTTTTATGAATTGTTTTTTAATGAAATATATGCTTATATGCATAATTTCTTAGCTATTGCACAAGGGAACATCATATGTTACGATATACGATATGATATATAAGAAAAACAATATACAATACATATCACAGCGCTTCGATAACTTTGCATGTAGGAGTACATATTTCCTTACATTGCAAGTTGTAGTTTATTGATACTTATAATGAACAAACCGTTTAAACTTTGCATATCTAAACTTATCCAATCATTTATACATCTAGTCGCATGTATCCAATTTCTACCAAACACCGCCTTTCCCTAAGGTTTCAACAGTTTCAACTATGTTTGGATGCTTTAAGGCGCTTACTAGCAGGATGGTCCAGCATGTGCATCGTGAGTTGAAACAAACTAATTATCATATCACTTTAACTGCAAATAAAGTCTCATTAAGTTGAGTTTGTCTTCATTCCTCCAATAAAAAAGGGATCTTTATCCAAGAAACATGCAGCTATTTCCCAATATACACTGACGATGCTAACCCTAATAAGAGCTTTTCAGACGAAAGAAGGAAAATCGCAGAAAAACCCTAACACATAAGACCTGCCCAATTACTAAAAACTAGGGTTTCGATGCGTTTAAAAAATTAGGGTTTCCAAAGAAATAACCAGCAACAACGAAATCGAAGCAGCAATTAAGAGAGGGGAGATGAGAGCGTACCTTTAAGGATCTCTTGGATTTGGGGTTGAATCGCTCGAATCGATCGCTGGCCTCTCTCGATCTCCGTCAACATTTGATTGAAGAAAAAAAGAGCGATTTATTATTATTTTTTTGTTTTTTGGGGTCAAAGGTCACGAAACGCCGCTAGTCTCCAAGTACGGAATTTTAGTTGGTTCTCAATTAGGGCTTGTTTGCTTGTGAAGATTATGAAATAATTAGATTATGGAATCCAAAATAAATAATTTTGTGTTTGGGCTGTGAGATTTGGATTTATATTATTCCTTTTTCTATAGGGGTCCCATCATAAAAAAGTTTCTTAAATTCTAAAAAATTTAAAGAATTTGCAAGAATTTGTTACTATTCATTGTACTTTTAAATGAGCTTGGATACTTTTTTTTTTAATAATCTTCTCGTCTCTCTATCTATCTCTCTCTAAAATCCCCAAATCTAAATCTCACTTTCTTTCCACCAAACAAATAAGAATTACAAGAATCTACAAATCCAATACTCGGAATTCAATACCAACCAAACAGCAAATTACCAAATCCAGAAATTTTCAACCGTATTATTTTGGAATCCAAATTTCATAATCTTGCAACCAAACAGCCTTTTAATAACCTTCACTATTTTGGTTTTTTATTACATGAATATACTTTAATTAGGAGTCGGGTGTTTGTGTCACCTCAGTCTTCTCTGTAACAATAGTTTAAGATATTTTACTGCAATAAATTATATTTTATAAGATTTTAGTAAAATTCCAACAGTTAAGTGTATTTTAGTGTAACTTATCCGAAAAATAATGAAGGGTGTAAAATTTTCTTTCACAGCCCCACCTTTTGTTTATAAGATGTTAAGGCCCCTTCCTTTTCATGAAATATTATTTTAGGCTAACTTACTCTTTAGGGGAAAATAATGCAATTAGCATCTGCTCATAAAGTTTGAATGGTTATATTATAGGATAATGGAAGGAGTCGACTAAGATTAAAATAATCCAAGATTTAATTAATACGGGTTTCTTGGACGAGGTTAATGAAGGAAAGAGGCCAGAGGAGGAAATTCGCTCCTATGGCGTCGAAAAAATACACCCTTTCTCATTTTTTCCGACGATCGGCACCCACCATCTTCATCGTTGTCATCTAAGATGTGGATACACCAAATTTCATGTGATTCTACAACTTTTTCACCGTTGATTTGGTGGGTTCAAAATTAACGGTTTGCCGACAATAGAACTTTTTACATTGCTAAATCAACGGTGAAATGGTTGCAGAATCACATGAAATTTGGTGTATCCAAGATGATAACGATGAAGATGGTGGATGCCCATCGGCGGAAAAAATAAGGAAGGATGTATTTTTTCGACGGCATAGCAGTAAATTCCCTCATATGACATCTTTCCTCCGTTATTCTCTTCTTAGACATTGATATGCTAAATTTTTAGTATCTTGGTGTATGAATATTAAAATATTTGCTGTAAGCTTGTCTGAATACTTCATAAAGTTGTAAGCTTTCGGTGCCAACTTTTGAAACTTTCTTTTTGCAAATGCGGTGTAATCCGACCCAATTTAACCAATTAACTATGGGGTGACTTTTTCCTATGCTAAATTAATCCGTTTTCAATTGAGGATTTAATATATAAAGAATTTTTCTTCTGTTTGTCTCCATGGAAAAAAAAATTAGTGTGCTAAATTATTCGTATACCCGGTGCGACGCATCCGGGCATGAGAGAGAAAGAGATGCGCTTTTTCAGACATCTTAGAACAACTTTTAGTTACAACAAATTTGAAATAGACCGGCAACAAAATCGTTTAGTTTCATGAGGAATCCGGACCTAATCGAAATGTTGTTTTAGGTGCCCTATCAACGAAACTGACATGACATTTTGCCATTGGATATTGCCTTTTATATAATTGATGCGAGATAAACTGCCGACGTTTATTACCGGAGATGCCATATCACTGTGAAATTATAGGCGTCATTGAATAAAATATTGTCACTGCACAATAGATCTTAGAATTTTAGACCCTGCTTTCACAATTTTCATATTCATTGAAAAGGGCTTTGAAATTGTACACATTATTGACTTCCTTGGATGGGCTAAACCTTAGTAAATTTATTATAAGAGATATCTGGGCCAGGAAAACAATCTAATTAATATAAGGCCCAGAGTAGGGCTCCTGGGTCGGTGAGTGATCATGGCCCCTAGTTTATCCGAGAAGGGATGCAAACGGATCACATGTAGGTGTTTCCATATCTGTATCTATCTGTATCTGGAAGCCATAAGCAGATTCGAATATGGATATAGATAGCTAGAGGAAACGAAAAATGCTATTATATTTGATAAAAACTGGATACGGATACGGATACGGATATGAAATTAATACTAGAAAAATATATCTAATAAAGTAAAAAATGCTACTTATGTTATCTGATACAGATACATAATGATATAGATGTTACCATATTCATATATTGTTGCTTTTGAAGAATGCAGTTATGGCTATGAATAGTAATCGGAAATGAAAATTGATACCTGTATTTGATGAAATTCGGATACGGAGACGGAGACGGTTCGGATTGTCCGCACCAGTTTCCATCCCCTAGAGCTCGGCCCCGGCATTGAAGAATCAAAAATGAAGAACGAAACGGTTGGGGAGAAATTATGGATTTTCATGATTTTAAGTAAAATGGGTACAGGGTTTCGGGTTAAACTTGTAAGCGTAGCATCCAACTCATGAAGATAACTTGAAACCCAAGCTAGAACTTTTGATCCAAAACCCGATAACCTACACGATCCCTTCAATTAAGTCTTAGGTTTTGTTGGGTAAAGCTATGAAGGATTAAATATTTTCCTTTTTTTATTTTTTAACTGACCCGTAAGCCTCACACAGGCAGACACCATACCCACTCACATAGCATACATAGGGGACCCATGTATTTACCCTGAAAGTATTAATTTGTGGCCATTTTCTTTCCAGGAATTTCTGGGGTACGAACCGGCCCTGCGTCCTTCCCAAAAGAGAAGATGCCTATACCAACTGTTGTTAGGTTCTTAGGCACTAGAACAAGGTTCTACAAGGCATCAAACATGCCGCATTTAAAATTTTCAAGTGCCAAACAACCTAAACAAGGATCTTTACTAGAGAATTAGGGTTATAAACAACAAATAAACAACTTTACTTCTAAGTGAAAGGGATTACAACCTTTGTAGTCCGTTCCTTCGCTTCATAAGCTCCGAGTTGAGCTCCCTTCGCTGCAATCATCAAGTTCCCGGACTCTCGAGAGGCTCCATGAGGTGAATGATGCATCTTGCTTGAAGTTTTTGAAATCTAAGACGATCTACCTTGAGGAAACACAAACCCAAGCTCTCACGTCACTAATGAGATATTAGTGAAGCAAACACCCTAATCTAAGTGGCTAGAATAGATGAGGATGATGAAATAGGAATTTTGCTCTCTTTAGTTTTCTTTATCTCACTTTAATTCATCACAAAAGAAAAGGCTAGAAAGCTATGTGAGGAAGAAGAAGAAGATGGGTTGTGATGAAAAATGAATTATTGTTAAGGTTAGAAAAGCAACCATGGGTCAAGCATGGCATGCTTAACCTTTGTAGAGAATAAACTATGAGCTAGGATAAAGAGGTTAAGTTAACAAATATCTAGAAAATATCTAAAGGGTGGACTTTAGTCAACAAAAGAAAATATCTTAGCTAATTATCCACAATTTAGAATTAACTAAAATAAATCATAAACCCTAATCTTAACCCTAGCATGGTTTAATCTCATAAACCCTAGTTGCATTTATAACCTAGCATGTTATAATATTATATATCATATATATAATATTTAATGTAGCAAAAGAAAATAATATAATTAACATATATCACATATATATCAAAGTATCATCAAGTGAGAAAAAGAATCATTTAGGTGAGCTTATATTAGTTAATGTGATGTAATATATCACATATATAATTATACATTAAATTATCGAATCAACACTTGATCCGATAATCCGGCTATATTACATATAACCGACTAATATAATATGTATCATTTTATCGAATCAACACTTGATCCGATAACCCGGCTATATCACATATACCCGGCCGATATCACATATCGCGAGAATAGAATACGGTATCTCATATCGTATTAATCTCGGTCCCGCACATATCACATATGTGATCCTACTCCGTTTTGTCTAAGCCAGGAAACCTCTGTGTAGGACTCTAAAGAATCGTCAATACGCCGGCAGTAGGTGATGATCATATCAAACACATACAAGCTGCAAGCGGTCAGCTAAACGTAACAGCCACCCGGATATTGAGCGATCAGAAGATCAACAAGCAAGCATGCACACACTCCTGTGAATCCAATCAGTAACACTACCGTACAGTGCGGTCTCTTCGTTTGATATGTCGCATATCCAGTCTAGACGTGATAAACGTCAGACCCCAGTAACTGATAAGTCGTGTTGATGTGAGGCTTATAACGGGTCGAGAAACTACTGATAACACTTACCAATAGATCTCCTTATCAATCCTGGCCAGGGACTTCCAGTTATAGCCAATCGAACATAGCGCAACATCAACCCCCAATACCGGGAGAGACGAAACCCCTCCTATCGCTATTTGCCTCCATGTAATTCGGGACTGTACCCAAAAGCCACCATTTTGCACGTTCTCATGAACGCGGTAAGGTGGAAATCAAAGCACAGTGGGAATCATACAAGACTCTATGACGATCTCGGTCTACAGACTAACCTGTATCAGTGTCACCAGAGAACTGCTATCTGACGATAGGTATAATACCATCTAGGAGTTCTCGGCGAGTCCGTTCAGTGTACCCAGTCTCCACAGAGCACCCGTATACCATCTTTGATGTCAAACACCGATGGATATGGGATCATCCATCGCCTATCATATAGGTCAAGATGCGTATACACTAGTCTACTCTGGAGTATCGATGCCCTGTCTTAATACTCTCTCGACTAGGAACAGTTATAGGATGTACTCTTGGACTACCCTGGCCCTACTAGTATGATCTGCATCATAGTCATAGTAGTCGAGTACATATCCTAAGGGCTTTATCAACATGTGAGAACAAGACAGTAAATCAATACAAGTCAACATGTTAAGACAAAGTGAAACCAGATAGCATACTATCATATCGAGCAAGAAAGTCCTCTCTCTATATATATCCAAGCATCCACTATAATATACATCATATGTACAACAATGGCCTCTAAGGCATATATATAACTAACAATCTCCTACTTGCACTAAGGCCAGCTGTTGTAGTATCTCATACCCAACATCCCGAAGAGTCTCTCAAATTGTATTTGGGGTATAGACTTCGTGAGTGGATCCCCAGTGTTGTCCTTCGTGTCAACTCTCCTGACCTCGATCTCTCGGCGATCAACTATCTCCTGGATCAGGTGATACCGCCTCAGAATATGCCTGGATCTCTGATGGGACCTGGGTTCCTTGGCTAAAGCCACAGCTTCATTGTTATCACAATACAAAGGTATTGGATGCTCAATGGACGAAACCACTTCGGTTATGAACTTCTTCATCCAGACAGCATCTTTGGCAGCATCGTTGGCAGCGATGTATTCAGCCTCCATCGTCGAGTCTGCCACGGTTTCTTGCTTGGAACTCTTCCAACAAACTGCCCTTCCATTTAGGGTAAAGACAAATCCCGAGTGCGACAGTCGTCCTTATCACTTTGGAAGCTCGAATCGGTAAAGAACTCCACCTGGAGTTCACCGTTACCATACACCAAGAACATCTCCTTAGTCCTTCTCAAGTACTTGAGAATGTTCTTCACAGCTGTCCGGTGACTCTCTCCTGGATCTGCTTGATACCTACTCACTACACTTAGTGAGTATGCTACATCGGGTCTGGTACATAGCATCGTGTACATGATAGAGCCTACTGCCGAAGCATAGGGTATACCTTGCATGCGAGCTCTCTCTAAATCAGTCTTAGGAGACATCTCTTTAGAGAGAGTGAGTCCGGAGATCGTGGGTGTTAGGTCAAAATTTGCACCCCAGTTGACCGGGTCAAAATCGAGGTCAACCCCAAGCAAGCGGGCCCAAGCCCAAGCAAGTGGGCCCATGCCTAAGTCGAGCCCCGCGGGCGGCCTCCCCATGCCAAAATAAAATCATGTAACAAATAATTTTGATGTAATTTTTTGTGCATGAATGTAAGCAAAATGGGCATAAAGCCAAATTTTTGTAAAGCCCATGGCTTATGTGCAAAAAGAAATAGCATATGAGACATGTGATGGGCAAAATGCCATTTTGTAAAGCCCAAGGGGCTATATGTAAAGTTTATAGCCTATAAAGGCAAACATGATGATGAATAAAAAGATAGACATTTTCATTCCCTCAAAACTCTAGGGTTTTTGTGCCTCCTTCTCCTGCCTCAAGATTCTAAACCTTTTCATTTCTTTTGAATTAAATCAAGAGTTTTACTCTTCCTTTTCCAAAACTAAATAGTTTTTCACCATAAAACCCACAAAGGGGAACTCAGATCTTCCATTAGATCTAAAAAAAGGAGATATTTTTAAAATCTCATACTTCTTGTTCTTCAAGATCCGGCCAATAGAGGAGGATGAAGGAGACCCATCTCCAGAAATCCCATCTTGGGAACATCCAGGGCCAAAGGGGAGAAACAAAGCAGCCCCCTTTGATCATTTCTAAATATTTTTAGGAGTCTAACTCCATTCAAGATCCATTGGAGTTTAACTCCCTAAATTAATCTCTGTCAGGAGTTCAACTCCACAAGTCAAATCGGGAGCACAACTCCTAGTGCAGGGACCAGGTCCCTTTTTGCTGTTGACGCCTAGCGCCCGTGTGCCAGGCACGTGGGGCGCTGGCGCCCTGGCGCACAGCGCCCGCATGCCAGGCACGTGGTGCGCTGGCGCCCTGGCGCACAACGCCCGCGTGCCAGGCACGTGGTGCGCAGCGCCTTCTCACACGCATCCTTTGGATGCCCTTTCCCTTTTATATATATATATATATATATATATGTATGTATGTATATATACATATATGCGCGCGCGCGCACACACACACACTCCACCACACTGTTTCCGTTAGAAAAAATTTCTAACGAGGCGCTGTCCAGCACTCCGCAAGGGGGCTGCTAGCCCCCTTGACCCCCAGCCCGCTATCCAGGTAGCGGGACCCCCGTAAAAACTCTGCGGGGCCCTCGATATATCCAAAACCCCTTCAAAACACAACACTGCATATTGAGTTCGCATGACCAGTTTAACCCGTTAATCGGAGGTTCTCTCGCTCCAAAGGCGAGGGGTAATTAACGGCAGCTTAGTCCGCGGCTGACGAAGATTCGGATCCCCACAATCAATAAACCCCAGCCTACCATAGGCAAGGGGAATCTGTAATGCGCCTGACAAGCATGCGCGTATTCCCATCTCAATGGGGTGACGAAAAACACCCTACAGATTCTGGCACGCCTGGTGGGACTAATCTCTCATCCTATATTTCAGGTTAAACGTTCATGCGAACTCAATCAATATACATATATATATTTATACTAAAATAATGCTTTTTCATGCAGGTTTTCAAGCAAACACTTTTCAAGAATGTCTCCAAAGATGAACCCAGCACTCAGCACGGCTCCCATCTCCTACACGATGAAGATGGACGCCAAGACGGTCCTTCCGGCCAGTCTCGGGCGACAGTGGGAGGAGCCGCCGCTACCATTTGGCTCTATTCTGTTCGTGTCAGCTAACGCCATCCCAGCTCCTTAAGCCCCGGTGACAGACAAACCGGTCTCGAAAGGCAAGAGGCCAAATGTGGTGGTCTCGAAGGCGCCCTAACTCAAACGCAAGTCGGTGTTTGAATGGCTCTCCTTGGCCCCAGCTGGGGGCAAGGCCATCAACACCAACAAAGCAACAGGGCGTCTCGAGCAAGCTCCGGCGATGCCCCTGACAACTGCTCGATCTGGTGTCTTCTCTAAACTCCCCGCTAATCGACTCACGGTGGCTTCCCAGGAAACAGATGCCCGCCAAGCCCTTAAAATTGAGAAGCTAAGACAGAAAAGGCTCAGATATAGAGCCAACAAAAGGGCTAGGGCTCCTGTTAGGCTGAACCTCATGAGGTTCGAAGAACAGGGCTACCCCGCCAAAGATGAGGAAATGGCTGGACATGTTGTCCACACTGTCTATATTGTGGGCACGCGCAACAAGAGCAAGGACGGGGCCACCACATTTCAAATCCAATCTGGCTTGAATGTGTTTGCCTCTTCCCAAGAAGCGCCGCCTCCGCTGGATGATGAAAACCCTCTCGATGAAGATGATAGGCAGAAAGACCCCTCAGTCCATGTAGAGTCAAGCTCGGACAGTGAAGAAGAGCCGACTTTCCGTCCCAGGACCGCGGAGCAAGAGCTACTTCAAGAGCTCCGAAAGCAGCTCAGAAACAAAGACAAGGAGATGACCAAACTCTACTCCAAAATTGATGACTTGACGAATGTCGTCTTGCAGCTCACGGCCCGACTTGCTTCTCAGCCGCCCAATCAAGCGCAGGGCTCTGCTCATGAACTGGGAAACGGTGTCCCGAGATAGCCGACGCCTATTCCCTTAAATCCAAAGGCGGGCGGACCGCACGAAAGCCAGTTGCATCCTATCTCAGGAAATGCCTTGGCTACTGATGACAGTAGTCCGCTAACTCAAGATCAAATCATGGATTTGGTTGCCAACAAAGTCAAAACATTGGTAGCCGAAGCCGAAGCGCAAAAAGATATCAGCGGCAGTGGGAGACCATATCCTACTCAGTATGATCTGGTAGAATTTCCTAGCGGCTATGTCATCCCTAAATTCGGAAGATTCGATGGGACGGGAAATGCGAATCAGCACATCGCCCACTTTAAAGCCTCATGCGGGAATACTGGGGGCAATGATGCGCTCCTCCTCCGCCAGTTCGTTAATAACTTGACCGATGTTGCTTTCGACCGGTACGCGAGCATACCGGATGGCTCCGTCACAACTTTCGTCCAAATGGAGTCTCTGTTTCGGCAGAGGTTCATGAGCGTCAGCGATAAGATCACCATTGCCGATCTCGTAAGGACTAAGCCAAAGAACAACGAAAGCAGCACGGGTTTTATAACCCGATGGCGCAATCTCTCCGTCAAATGTGAACCGCCGATAGAGCATGACCAATCTGTCAGTCTCCTCGTCGGAAATCTCAACAATTGGATGGTCCCGTTTCTATGCACCGCGGGTCTCAAAACATTCCAAGAGCCGACCAGGAAAGTTCAGATGTTGGAACGCTCAAAGCAGGAGTCTTCCTCTGACTCCTAAAATAACAATAGGTCCTGGAGAAACCGAAAGGACGAAAATCGCAAAGGCGGAAATTCCGACGATACTGAATCTTTCAACACTTCAGCTAACCGAAATAAGCGAGGGACGAGTGGGCCTAATGCCAACCAGTCTCGGATGCCAGTGTTCGGAGAGGAAGGAGAATATCCACTGAAAGAGAAGCTAGATAAGGTCTATTCCTTCAGAAAGGAAAAAATCCGTAAAATATTCAAAGACGCCCTGAGGAACGGTCTATAATTGCCAGAATCAAAAAGACCGCAAGAAGCGAATATGACTGACGACCCCAAATACTGCCCCTATCACAGAGTAATAGGTCATGCCATTGAGGACTGCTTCGTCTTCAAAGATTAGGTTGAAAAGCAATACAAGGCAGAAGAGATAGAACTGTCCAATACAAACAGTCAAGCTGCGACCGCCAATTTCATACAAACGGAGACCGAAGTCCTTCGTGAAACTGATTCTCTCAGACATCTGCCTTTCTCTGAAAACAATTGACCACCATGTCATTAAACTGGGAATAGTCGACCTCTAAATCGTTAAACTGGGAATGTAAGAATATGTAAAAAAAATGTGTGTAAATAAAAGAAAAAGAAAAGAAATGCCGAAATGATGGGGCAACTCGCAATAAAAATCAGCGAGTAAAATAAAGATGAAAAATAAAGCCGAAATGATAGGGCAACCGTGAATAAAAAGCCGAAATGATAGGGCAATCGCGACCTTCGTGATAAGAAAAGCTGAAATGATAGAGCAATGGCGGTAAAAAAAACGGCGAATGATGAGTCGCTCATGTACCATATTCCAGTGCAGCGATGCAGACGCCAACCAATTTCCAAATCCCATACCCCAACGGTGAATGATATTGCTTCTGGTACTATATTCCAGTACAGCGATGCAAACGCCAACCAAAATCCAAATCCCCAAGTGGCGAATGATGAGTCGCTCCTGGTACCATATTCCAGTGCAGCGATGCAGACGCCAACCAAATTCCAGATCGCATACCCCAATGGCGAATGATGAGTCGCTCCTGGTACCATATTCCAGTGCAGCGATGCAGACGCCAAAAAGTCCCGAAATTTTTCCGGCCCTACGGTCTGGATCATACATCCTGCAAAACCGTATACAATCCACGTGCGTAAAACGATCCCAATCTCTCCCAAGTCCTACCGACGAGACCACATTCAAAATCCCATCGGCTGTGAAAATTAAAAAAAAAGGTATGTCCATAAGCAAAATGGGCACGGATGAAAACCCGAAAGGGCTCCGTGAGTAAAAACAGCAAGACTGCCGGCGAGTTTGTGAAAACCCGAAAGGGCGCAAACTCGCGAAAAGGAGATGAAATGCACTCGCAAAGTCTTCTCGACTTTGTGAGGAGAAAATTCCCACGTGAGATCCTTACGACTCACAAAGGAGCAACACACTTAGGAGTCCCTACGACTCCTAAGGAGAAAATGCACTTACGGGATCCTTACGACTCGTAGGGAGAAAATGCTTTTATGGGACCCTTACGGCCCATGATATTGAAAAGTCTTAGGTGATAGGGATCCAAACCTGTCTTCTAAGCCATCGCTTCCCAACAGGGAAAGGCAAATGATGATTCGCTCCTGGTACCATATTCCAGTGCAGCGGTGCTGATGCCGACCCAAAAACCAATTCCTAAATCCTCCCGGGGCAAATGATGAGTTGCTCCTGGCATTATTCCAGTGCAGCAATGCATATGCCGACAAAAACCAATTCCCAAATCCTCCCGGGGCAAATGATGAGTTGCTCCGGCATTATTCGAGTGCAGCAATGCAGATGCCGACCCAAAAACCAATTCCTAAATCCTCCCGGGGAAAATGATGAGTTGCTCCTGGCATTATTCCAGTGCAACAATGCAGATGCCGACACAAAAACCAATTCCCAAATCCTCCCAGGGCAAATGATGAGTTGCTCCTGGCAATATTCCAGTGCAGCAATGTAGATGCCGACCAAAACCAAAATCCCCAAATCCTCTTAAAGACAGATGATGATTCGCTTCTGGTACAATATTCCAGTGTAGCGATGCTGATGTCAACCCAAATCAAATCAAATCAACAATCTCTATGCCGGAATCATGCTTCGTCTCAGAATGTGCACCCCGCGTCGAAATCAAGCTTCGCCAAGGTGTATCTGCCTTCCCTGTCGGAATTATGCTTCGGCTCAGAATCGACCAACGACCTCCTCGTCGGAATTATGTTCCGCCTCGAAATCAAGTCAACCAGCAAGCTCTGCGTCAGAATCATGCTTCCTCTCAGAATGTGCACCCCGTGTTGAAATCATGCTTCGCCTCGGTGTACCTGCCTTCCCTGTCGAAATTATGCTTCGTCTCGGAATCAAGTCAGCCAACAAGCTCTGCGCTGGAATCATGCTCCGTCTCAGAATGTACCCCGTCTCGAAATCATGCTTCGCCTCGGTGTATCTGCCTTCCCTGTCGGAATTATGCTTCAGCTCGGAATCAACCAACGACCTCCTCGTCGGAATTATGTTCCGTCTCGGAATCAAGTCAACCAGCAAGCTCTGCATCGAAATCATGTTTCGTCTCAGAGTGTACCCCGCGTCGAAATCATGCTTCGCCTCGGAGTATCTGCCTTCCCTGTCGGAATTATGCTTCGCCTGGGAATCAACCTCTGCATCGAAATTATGCTTCGGTCAGAATGTTTGCCGCCCATCGGAATTATGCTCCGACCCCTTTGGAATCATGCTCCGCTCTTCGGAATGATGCTCCGATCCCTGAAATAATGCTCCGCTCTTCGGAATGATGCTCCGATCCCTGGAATCATGCTCCGCTCTTCAGGAATGATGCTCCGATCCCGGAATTATGCTCCAACCCTCGGAATTATGCTCCGATCCCCAGAATTATGCTCCCAGGAAGACGCTCCGCCCCTGGAATGATGTTCCACCTCGAAGTCCAACTTCAAGATCCATCAATTTCATGCACACAACTCATATACGTGGTGTGCATTCATTGATGTGGGGCACTTTGTTGGGGTCAAAATTTGCATCCTAGTTGACCGGGTCAAAGTCGAGGTCAACCCCAAGTAAGCGGGCCCAAGCCCAAGCAAGTGGGCCCATACCCAAGTCGAGCCCCGCGGGCGGCCTCCCCATGCCAAAATAAAAATCATGTAACAAATAATTTTGATGTAATTTTTTATGCATGAATGTAAGCAAAATGGGCATAAAGCCAAATTTTTGTAAAGCCCATGGCTTATGTGCAAAAAGAAATGACATATGAGACATGGGATGGGCAAAATGCCATTTTGTAAAGCCCAAGGGGATATATGTAAAGTTTGTAGCCTATAAAGGCAAACATGATGATGAATAAAAAGATAGACTTTTTCATTCTCTCAAAACTCTAAGGTTTTTGTGTCTCCTTCTCCTTCCTCAAGATTCTAAACCTTTTCATTTCTTTTGAATTAAATCAAGAGTTTTACTCTTCCTTTTCCAAAACTAAATAGTTTTTCACCATAAAACCCACAAAGGGGAACTCGGATTTTCCATTAGATCTCAAAAAGGAGATATTTTTAAAATCTCATACTTCTTGTTCTTCAAGATCCGGCCAACAGAGGAGGATGAAGAAGACCCATCTCCAGAAATCCCATCTTGGGAACATCCAGGGCCAAAGGGGAGAAACAAAGCAGCCCCCTTTGATAATTTCTAAATATTTTTAGGAGTCTAACTCCATTCAAGATCTATTGGAGTTTAACTCCCTAAATTAATCTCTGTCAGGAGTTCAACTCCACAAGTCAAATCGGGAGCACAGCTCCCAGTGCAGGGACCAAGTTCCTTTTTGCTGTTGACGCATAGCGCCCGCGTGCCAGGCACGTGGGGCGCTGGCGACCTGGCGCACAGCACCCGCGTGCCAGGCACGTGGTGCGCCAGCGCCTTCTCCTACGCATCCTTTGGATGCCCTTTCCCTTTATATATATATATATATATATATATATATATATATATATATGTATATATACATATATGCGCGCGCGCACACACACACATACTCCACCACACTGTTCCCGTTAGAAAAAATTTCTAACGGGGCGCTGTCCCGCACCCTACAAGGGGGATGCTAGCCCACTTGACCCCCAGCCCGCTATCCGGGTAGCGGGACCCCTGTAAAAAATCTGCGGGCCCCCCGATATATCCAAAACCCCTTCAAAACACAACACTGCACATTGAGTTCGCATGACCAGTTTAACCCGTTAATCGGAGGTTCTCTCACTCCAAAGGGGAGGGGTAATTAACGACAGCTTAGTCCGCGGCTGCCGGTGATTCGGATCCCCACAATCAATAAACCCCAGCCTACCATAGGCAGGGGGAATCTGTAATGCGCCTGACAAGCGCATGCGTATTCCTATCTCAATGGGGTGACGAAAAACACCCTACAGTGGGTAAATTCCCACGCTTGGATTCTTCCATACTAAACCTCTTTAGTATGGTGTCAATGTACCTGGATTGGGACAATCCGAGTATCCGTTTATATCTATCTCTATAGATCCTAATCCCCAAAATGCAGGAGGCATTACCTAGATCTTTCATTAAGAATCTATGTGATAAGAAGAGCTTGACCGAGTGCAGAAGAGGAACATCATTTTCTATCAAGAGTATGTCATCCACGTATAATACGAGGAAGACAATCTTACTCTCTGAAACCTTCTTGTAAATACAAGGTTCATCTACGTTCTTGATGAAGTCAAACTCTTTGGCTATCACATCAAAGCAGATGTTCCAACTCCGCGACGCCAGTTTTAATCCGTAGATGGATTTAAGCAGCTTGCATACCTTTCCGCTGCTCCCACTGTCTACGAAGCCCTCTGGCTGAGTCATGTACACGCACTCCTCTAAATCACCATTTAGAAAGGAAGTCTTAACATCCATTTGCCAGATTTCATAGTCATGGTATGCAGCAATGGAAAGTAAGATCCAGATGGACTTAAGCATAGCGACTGGAGAAAAGGTTTCGTCATAATCCACACCTGGTCGTTGACGAAAACCCTTTGCAACAAGTCTAACTTTGAAAGTCTCAACTTTTCCATCTACACCAAGTTTCTTCTTAAAGATCCATTTGCTCCTAATGGGTTTTACCCCTTCAGGAGCAACTTCCAAAGTCCATACTTTGTTGGTGTACATGGATTCCATCTCAGATCGCATTGCATCCAGCCATTTCACAGAGTCCCCACTCGTGATGGACCGCTCGAAGCTAGTCGGGTCATCATCTTCTATGATGCAATCCTCGCTCCCACCGTCTATGAGAAAACCGTAGTATCTCTCAGATGGATGAGGAATCCTACTAGATCGGCGGAGAGGCTGGGGTTCGTTGGGAGCTATTGAATCCTCTGGTTCCACTAAATCTTCAGTTGTAGTCTGTGCAGCTGGAGTTTCATCCAGTTCTACCTCGTTGCCACTAATTTCCTTTGTAAGAAATTCCTTTTCTAAAAAGGTGGCATGTCGAGAAACAAACACATTTTGTTCCTCGCCGTGGTAGAAAAGATATCCATGTGGATGTTTGGGATATCCCACAAACTTGCAAAGAACTGACCGTGCCTCAAGTTTGTCCGGATTTTGCCTTTTGACATAAGCCGGGCAACCCCATATCTTAACTCGTTTAAGACATTGTCTCTTCCCACTCCATATCTCATATGGTGTGGTAGGTACAGATTTAGTTGGAACTTGATTCAATAGGTATGCCGCTGTCTTAAGCGCATAACCCCAAAAGGAAATAGGCAACTCAGCAGTGCTCATCATAGAGCGCACCATATCTAATAGGGTGTGGTTCCTCCGTTCCGATACACTGTTGTGCTGTGGTGTATAGGGAGGAGTAAGCTGAGAGAGAATCCCATTTTCTTTTAGATAGTCTAGAAACTCATTGCTCAAGTATTCTCCTCATCGATCAGATCGAAGGATCTTAATATTTTTACATGTTTGGTTCTCGACTTCGTGTCTATATTCTCTGAATTTCTCAAAAGCTTCAGACTTGTGTTTCAACAGGAACACATGTCTGTATCTTGAGAGATCGTCAGTGAATGTAATGAAGTGCGAGGCACCTTTCCTAGCATGTGTAGACATGGGACCGCATACATCACTATGTATCAGTCCCATGAGTTTGTTCTCCGCCGAAAGACGCGACCGGGACGTTGGGACGTCTGGCCTGAATTTGGGGGGGCAGATGCTATTTGGATTTATCCATCCACCTCTCCGAAGATGCTAAGTTGATTTATGGCACCATGTATAGGAGGTTTAGACGGATGCGGCCGTTGTAGCAGACTTCGTCAGATTCCCCCTCATTTGAGGGTTTTTTGATTGTGAGGACACTCTTCTTTGCAGGCGCAAGCCCCGCAGTTAATTACGCTACTGCATCGCGGTAACCACTTTCTCCTTCTCCAGATGGTCACTTCGTGTCGTGCGTGTTTGTTTTATTTTTGGTTGCCCGTGGATTGTATACGGAGACTAATTTATGTTGTCGCCCGTAGGGCGTGGATTAGTCCAAATCCGTATTTTCTTAGATTTGGGTTTGGGTTGGGTTTAAAGATCGTTAATCTCATTTGAGACTAAGATCAACTTAAACGTTTGTTAAAGATACACTAGTCTAGTTTTTAGACTAAGATCAACTTAACGTTTGTTAAGGACACGTTAGTCTAATTTTAGACTAAGATCAACTTAACGGGATCATTTAGATCCAACAAAAGAGTATTTGGACTCTATTGTTTTAGTTTAGGGACATTGCGGCCCATTGGGTTTAAGCACATCGTAGTCCATGGGGTTTAAAGACATCATAGTTTATGAAGTTTTTGGTTGTCGGGACCCACCACCTCTCTGAAGACGTTGAAGAATTACAACGACACATAGCAGAGGTGTGAAGAGATGTACCCTTGAACCAATGTCAGTTGAGGGATCTGTATTTGGATTGATTTAAGAATCGTTAATCTCATTTGAGATTAAGATCAACTTAAATGGTTGTTAAGGATACGTTAGCCTAATTTTAGACTAAGATCTACTTAACAGGGTTTTTAAGATCATTTAGATCCAGCGAAAGAGCATTTGGGCTCTATCGTTTTAGTTTAAGGACGTTACGGTCCAGTGGGTTTAAGGACATCATAGTCCATGGAGTTTAGAGACATCATAGTCTATAAAGTTTAAAGACATCATAGTTTATGAGTTTAAGGACCCCACGGTCCATGGTAGTTTAGAGACATCATAGTCTATAAAGTTTAAGGACATCATAGTCCATGAGTTTAAGGACTCCACAGTCTGTAAAGTTTAAGGACATCGTAGTCCATGAGTTTAATGACCTCACAGTTCGTGGAATGTCCGGTTGACGGGGCCCATCACCTCTCTGAAGACGTTGAAGGATTACAACGACATATATCATAGGTATGAAGAGATGTACCCTTGAACCAATATTGGTTGAAAGGCTCTAGGAATTACTTTGAATGCCACATGAGATGATCAATTTTGGAAGACAAGAGTTGGGGTTCAGTTGAAGGGGGGTCTTGCCTCTGGGCGACTTAGCTAATTTAGGCTAAGATTGGTTTGAATATAGTGTTAAACACTAAAGCATACTCAGCGCTCACGTATTCCCACGCGAGGCGCTTAAAGTAGTGTTAAACACTAAGAATGAAGCGCTTGAAGTAGTGTTAAACACTAAGAACGAAGAGCTCACGTGGGGTCATGTGAGGCACCTGAAGATTGGGCCTTACTTCTTCTATTTTACTCCCAGAATATGCATATAAGCATTAAAAACTTGATCTTTATGATCATCACGTATGGACATGTGAGGGTACCCATGCGTTGGATATTAATCCTTCAGTTTTACCCCATTATCTCTTTAAAAAGGTGTTTGTCAAGGGTCACGTGGAGACACGTGAGGCATCCTTTAGGCGGACATTGCCTTTGGGTAGAATCCTCTTTTTTATGAGTGTTTGATAATTGCTAGGGGTTACGTGGGAACACGCGAGACGCCCAAAAAGTGAAACCGCCATGGCTTTACGCCCTTTTTATTTTGAGAAGCTTGTTCAAGGGTCACGTGGGAGCACGTGAGACGCCAGAAAGTGAAATGCCTTGACTTTACTCCCTTTTTATTTTGAGAAGCTTGTTCAAGGGTCACGTGGGAGCACGTGAGATGCCAGAAAGTGAAATGCCTCGGCTTTACTCCTTTTTATTTTGGGAAGCTTATTCAAGGGTCACGTGGGAGTACGTGACCTAAACTTATTCATTCTATTTTGATCATTGAGGGGGCTCACGTGGACACACGTGATCATGTTGGGTACTGATCTTTTTTACGTGCATGGAGAGTTAAATCCCTTGTTTAAGAATTAAATTCTTTTATAGGGTTAAACTCCAATTTCATTTAGAGGAATTAAATTCCTTTATGTTTGAAAAAATTAAATTCTTTAAACCCAATTCTCCCTCTAAGTTTTGGATCTGCATGGCAGAATCTCCCCGATGAGAATTAAATTCTCAACTTATGGGGAGATCTGCTTCTGCAGATTTTCAACCAGAGGAAGAACTGAGTTCTTATTTAGAAGAGTTAAACTCTTGGTTTGAGAATTAAATTCTCTTTTGTTTTGTGGGAGCTTATAGAATGATCTCCTTCATTCTCTTACCTAGAGTTTCTTTTTTCTCTGAAGAGATCTTCTTCTCTATTTCTTTATGTTGTATTCTCTCTTTCTCTCCGTTGTCTTCTCTTCTCTGTTGTATTTTTTGTTTCTTTTCTTCTTGGCTCCTATTTATAGAAGAAAGAAAAGAATCAGTTTGTTCAGCCAATCTCTCATTGAGAGATTTTGATTGATTTTATAACCAACATGATCCTTTAGATCATTCGGTGAATTTCATTCACCATTGGATTTTTAATCCATAAGATATTTTATTTGTTGTTCCCGGCAAATTTTAGGAAAATATTTCCTTGTACAGAATTTTTCTATAAATTGGTGATTTTTTAATCACCATTGGATTTTTAATCCAACGGTACTCCACTTTACAGAGTGCAATCTTTTTTGTTTGGAAAGATCTAGGAAAATATTTTTCCAATTAGGGCTTTTGATTTCTTTTAATTAGAATTTAATTCTATTGGTTGAGAGGGTTCGGGAACCCATCACGTGTTGGCACGTGACTGTTAGTTATATGTATGCCCTAGAGGCCATTACTGTACATTGGATGTATATTGTAGTGGATGCTGGGACATATATAGGGAGGACTTTCTTGCTCGAAATGATAGTATGCTATCTGGTTACTCTTTACCTTAACGTGTATACTGATTGTCTCTCTGTTACATGTTGGTAAAGCCCTTAGGATGTGTACTTGACTACCTGGACTATGATGCGGATCATACTAGTGGGGACATGGTAGTCCATAAGTACATCCTTCAAGGTCCCTAGTCGTGGGTGTATCGAGACGGGGCATCGATATACCAGAGTAGACTAGCGTATACCTTCTCGACCCATACAGATGGGCGATGGATGATCCCATATCCATTGGTGCTTGACATCAGAGATGATGTACGGGTGCTCAGTGGAGACTGGGTACACTGGACGGACTCGCCGAGAACTCTCAGATGGTATTATACCTTACGTCAGATGGCAGTTCTCTGGTGACACTGGTACAGAGTAGTCTGTTGACCCGAGATCGTCATAGAGTCTTGTGTGGTTCCCACTGTGCTTTGATTTCCATCTTACCACGTCCAAGAGGGCGTGCAAAACGGTGGTTTTTGGGTACAGTCCCGAATCACATGGAGGCAATGAGCGATAGGAGGGGATTCGTCTCTCCCGGTATAGGGGGTTGATGTTGCGCTGTGTTCGATTGGCTATAACAGGAAATCCTTGGCCAGGGTTGCTGAGATTTACTGGTAAGTGTTACCAGTAGTTTCTCGAATTGTTATAGACCTCATATCGACACGACTTATCGAGCTATTGGGGTCTGACGTTTACCACCCCTAAGCGAGATATGCGACATATCAGACGAACAGACCGAACTGTACGGTAAGTGTTACTGGTTGGATTCACAGGAGTGTGAGCGGGCTTGCTCGTCGTTCTTCTGATCGCTCAATATCCGGGTGGCCGTTACGTTTAGCAGACCGCTTGCAGCTTGTGGGTGTTTGATATGATCATCACCTGCTGCCGGCGTATTGACGAGTCTTTAGAGTCCTACACAGAGGTTTCCTGGCTCAAGCAAAACGAAATAGGAGCGCATATGAGATATGTGCGGGACCGAGAATAATGCGTGTATGTGATACCGTATTCTATTCTCGCGATGAATGTATCGATTGGTTGTATGCGATATAACCTAGTTATCGAATCAAGTATTGATTCGATAAGCCGATACATAGGATACTAGTCGGTTATATGCGATATGACCGGATCGTTAAATCAAGTGTTGATTTAATGATTTAATGTATAATTATATATTTGATATATTACTTTGCATTAACTAGTATTGGTTCACTTTAAAGGATTTTCTCACTTGGATGTACAAGTTGTATATGTGATATACTTTTTGTGCAAATGATTGTATCATGTTTGATGATACATGTTTACTTGGTTAAGTGTAAAGAATTAAACCATGGTTAAACTTATGATTAGGGTTTTGTTTTATTTTTCATTTATTTGTCTATTTATTCTTTTTTGAAAATTATAAGCATAGAGAAAAATGGTGGCTTTCTTTGTTTGCATCTTGAAGCTTCATGAAGCTTTGACTAAGTGACCATTTTGTCTCATGCTTAACCCTAACCACTCCATTTAACCCTAGTCTATTCTCTACACTTGACCATGGTTACATTATGATAAGTATTCATTTTATTTCCTTTTTGTAAAATACTCATCATATTATTCATCTTCTTTTTCTTCTTCTTCACTTGAAGAAAAGCTTGCCTCATCAATGGTGATTGATGAAAAAGAGTGAGAAATCCAAATCTAAAGTGAACCCACTTCCTATTTCTTCATCCTCTACCTCTTGCCAAGTAGTAGAGTGTGTTTTCTTTACAAGTTTAATGACTTGGTGAAGTGGGAGCTTGATCTTGTGATGCTTCGACGTAGATCATCTTCGGCACGAAGCCGACGACCTTGCCCGCCCATTTCTCCGATGAAGCCGATGCTAGAGTCATGGTTCGATTTGGACAGCGGAGAGGACTTCATCATGGAGCTATGGAGGTGGAGAAACGGATCTAAAAAGGTTGTATTTTCGTTAACTCATGTTAAGTTGTTAACTAGTTTGTTTTGTCGCCTAAAATTCTAGCCAACGATCCGTATCTAGGGTTTCTCGGCACCCCAAAATTTGAAATTGGCATAGTTGATGCCTTGTGAGACCTCACTAGTGTGCCTAGGAACCCTACAGTGGTATCAGAGCCTAGCTAGAGCCTTAGGCGATGCGTAGACGGAGTTAGAAATCCGATCGAACCGAAACCGTAACCCTAATATTGCTCTCTGTACATTTTTGAAAATCGTGGATTTTTGAGAATTAAAAATATGCAGAAAACTCAGTAGAAGATTCTAAGAATTACTGTATAAAACGGGGCCCCTGAATCCATAAAAGCGCGGCGGAACCGCGGCATTAGCATGCTAATGCGGCAGTTCCGCGGCCCTTTTGTCTCTTCTTGCAATCAATTTTGCATAGTAATTCCTATTTTGCAGTGCTGGTGTTCCTGGGAATTTTTAATCTGAAATCAAGAGTTGAGTATTTTGGGTTGTATTAGAAGTTCGTACATTCGATCGGATTGTCAAACTTTGTCTATGTGTCTTTCCGGATAATTTTTTGAATATGTTAAAAAGTTCGACCGGATATAAATACCCAATTTTTCCCCTGTCGGGAAATTTCCAAGTGTTGGATATTTCTGTAGTTTAATCACGTTCTAAGTAGTGCAAGTAACACGATGGTCCCTCTAGAAGACAACAAACCTTAACTCGATTATGTGACCATCTTGAACTGCCCTTTGAACCTTAGGGTTTGGGGCAGTACGGCGTGCCACATGTGAGGCGTTGGCTTGACCCTTCTACGGCTGGACCGTTGGTACTGAGGCACGAACTGAATGTCGTTAGACTTATTTCATGTGTTGAGCTGTATCGGGAAAACTTGGGTGTTTGACTGTTCGATCGAAAAGTTTAACATTTTCTATTTATCTGGAATGGGATACAATAATTGGAATTCACAAAAGTTATGAGATAACTGAATGAATGTTGTAAATCTAGCAATTTAGTCTCACTTGATCGGTTGCCACGGAATTTTGATGTGATCAAAAGTCCGTCGCAATCACGTAGCGTACGCGGATACTCGCCGGGTAAACTTAATAGACAGCTACACCCCATAGCCCCGACCAAGTGACTGTAGGAGAACCCCGTCGCCGAAAGCATCCGTTTGGGTGCTCGCGGCAGCGGTGTTCCGCCTTGGTGCACTTCGTCGACGGTATCGGGGGTGCGGCCGCCTACTGAAGTTTGCGACGAGCATTCGATCAGGATGTCGGGAATCTTGTTGAATTGCCCGACTTGATATTGAAAAGCGTTTTCAATAATGAGACTAAAATGCGGGGTTTATAATTGTTAGGCATGCGATGTCTAAGGAATTCATTTAGTCAGGCATGCGATGTCTGAGGATGTTGCGGATTCCAACTGTTGTAGTTTTACACTTTCTTTTCTGTGACCGTAAGTGTAATATGTGATATCACCGGTTTCGTTGCTATATGTCAACGACAATTGGGATGGACATATTTACTTACGTTGATGACATGTGATGTTATGTGTTGCTGGATATGTTATATTGGATCGTCGTGTTTGAATAGCCGGGGTTTTTTATGTGAGATGAGTGTTTTTCATTTTCATTCATGTAAAAACTTGTATGTAATATTTTTTTATTGGGGCACTTCCAGGTTGCGGATGATGTCACCCTTTGTATATTATTTTCTTTTCCGCACTAGGATAGACCTAAGGAGGGGAGCACAAGTAACCGGGTTCTGGAGTCCAGTGGGAGACCAACTCGAGGAGTCGAGTCCGGGTCTCCTAACTCTAGAATTGGTAGGGTTGCTTGCCGCTCTCATAGGGGTCTAGGGGTGTGGGTTTGTCTATTCATCGCGACCGTGGAATCCGTGTTTTATACTGGCTCGTATTGAAAACACGGACGTCCTAGTATATCCAATATTTCATATGTTTCTTCTGCTGCGATATCTGTGATGTGATCATGTGATGTTCTGTGATAGATACTGTATATAGTATATATGATATATTATATAGGCGTTACTTATGTTTTACACCCGCGCTAGCCCTGCCCCGCTCTGCCGTTAGTTACCTAACCTAACGGTGCACGAGGGGACATCGAGGCGAATGCGGATGGCATAAGTGTACGTCGTATTTATCTGTGATGTTTAGGTATTTAAATGATGGGACTTCATTAATGAGATTAATGAAATAAAAGAAACCTAAAGATGTTGTAGAATTGAATTTCAAAATAAAATAGGTAGCTACAGTTCTTGCTTTGCACAGCGGTATATATGATATATCCTGCACCTTATTCGATGAGGAAAGGACCGAGATCCCTTCACCGGGAGTGACTCCTTTAGCAATAACTGGCAGATGCTACACATTCGGTTTGTCTTTTGATTGCTTTTAAGTGTTTTTGCTTTGCACAGTGATATATATGATATATCCCGCACCTCATTCGACGAGGAAAGGACCGACGATCCCTTCACCGGGAGTGACTCCTTTAGCAAAACTAGAAAAGCCACAAAAACACTCCATTTTAAAATCATTTGATTCTACAACGATATCAAGCTCATTACGCAATAGGTTTTCAGAAAAACCTGTCATAGCCCTCCGTCATTTCAGATAAGTCCTATTTAGTATTCGTGCTACGTTTGTTGACCTCCGTCAAGGCGTAGTGTGCGGTAGCTAACTAGTATTTATCTGTTTATGCATATGATGCAGATTGGATTAGGGTAGTCGTGCGGCCTTGTTGACCTCCGTCAAGGGTCGTGCGGGTGGGTTTAATTCGATCAAGAAATGACGGGTTGAACTTGACTAGTAGCCTATGGTTTGTTGACCTCCGTCAAGGTCATAGGACGCTAGGGGCAAAATATTATCGGGAATTTCAAGTGTTGAAATTTGCAATGAGATTGCATACCTTCTATGAGATAGTTGGATCCCGATACCCGCTGCGAGTAAGTGTTACTCCTGGGAGAGTTTTATACATTACAATTAGCCGATCAAGTAGGTGTCTAGAAAGGTGTCAACGAGGTTACGCCTCTGGGAAAACGAGGTTTACATTAATTAGGTTCGTGCGAAAGCACGGGGGACCTCCCTCAAAGTACCGACACTGGACTGGCTGAAAGATTAGCGAACTTGTAGTGTGTAATTAATCCCGGCTAGTCTTTCTTTTTAGGGTTTGAAGGAAGATTTGATAAAAAGCAGTGGGAGCTATCCTGATTAGATAAAATAAAAACCAATCTATTCTTGCAAGAGCGCACGCTGAGTGTTTTCTTCTCTCTCTCTCCAGGTAGCGACCATATCACGCCTTAATCAAGATAATAATATGGATGTATTGACCGAACCCGCTTGTTATACTGAGCTGGGGAACGTTGGTCCTGCTCCAACTTATAATTGTTATAAGACAGAGCAGGAAATTGGGGATTACCAGAATTCCCGTGCCGCCCAAATGAAGAGAGTGCATGCTGATGCATCATCTTCGGGTGTGTTCGTTACAAAGAACTGTTTCTCAGTATCCTCCGCATCCTGGGTATATGATACCGGATCAGGATTCCAGATATGTAATCTGTTACATAGGGCTACAAAAAGGTAGAAAAACTGAGAACGGGTGATAAGTTTCATGAGGCAGAAAACGGTGCAAGTGTTGCAGCCAAGTCTGTTGGTCACTGTCACCCTGTATTCCAAATACATTGATTCTGAACGAATGTTATTAGATACCGAACCTGATATACAAAATCATATCTATCTCTTTATTAGTAAAGAAATGATAAAATTTTGTATAGATGGATAATGTTTTGAACATTTCCTATATCAAAAGTTGATCGGTTCAGGCACGTTATCTAAAAGCATTAATGTTCTAAATCAAACTACAGTTCTTTAGTATACGGAACACACACAAGAGGAGGAGTTCAGAAATGAATGAATCCTTCTTGAGGCATTGTAGACTAGGTCATATCAATGTGACCCGACTAGCTGAAGTTACATGTAGATGCATATTTAAATAAGTTTGAATTTACATCTTATGAAACTTGCGAGTCATGTCACAGAGATAAGATGACCATAGCTCTGTCTACTGCAAACAGAGAAAGAGTTAGTGAACTCTTGGGATGATACATGTTGATGTATAAAGGTCCCCTGTCTATACATGCCAGGACTGGTTTTTTATACTTCATTACGTTCTCTGATAATCTCTCAAGATTCAGACATATGTTCCTGTTGAAACACAAGTCAGAACCTTTTGAGATATTCACAGAATATAAGTTAGAAGTAGAGAACCAAAATACGGGTATAAGTATTATGTCCTTTGATGTGATCGAGGAGGAGAATACTTGAGCACGGAAATCCTGGTCTATTCTAAAGGAGAATGAGATTCTCTCTCAGCATTACTCCTCCGTATACACCATAGCACGATGGTATATCGGGGCGGAGCAATCACACCCTATATGATAAGGTGCGCTCTATGATGAGTACTACTGAGTTACCTGTTTCCTTTTCGGAGTTATGCACTTGAGAAGCTGTATACCTATTGAAAAGGGTTCAAATCAAATCCGTTGCCTACCACTCCATATGAGATATGGTATGGTAAGAGCTCATGTCTTAAGCTAGTTAAGATTTGGGGTTGTCCGGCCTATGTCTAAAAGCAAAATCCGGACAAGCTCGAGGCAAGGTCTGTGATGTACAACTGGAAAGGTTCCAGCTATGCAAACTACAGCAGATGATTTGGTACAACCAAAGGATTCAATAGTAACCAACGAACCTCAGCCTCTCCGCCGATCTAGTAGGGTTCCTCACCCACCTGAGAGATACTTTGGTTTCTCTATGACAGTGGGAGCGAGAATTGCATCATGAGATGATGACCCAACTAGTTTCGAGCTGGCCATCAGGAGTGGGACTCTGTAAGAATGGCTGGATGCTTAGCGATCTGAGATGGAAAAGTTAAGACTTTCAAAGCTAGACTTGTTAAAGGTTTGCATCATTGACCAGGTGTGGATCATGAGGAAACCTTTTTCGAAGGAGCTATGCTTAAGTCCATCCAGATCCTACTTACCACGGCTACATACCATGACTACGATATCTGGTGGTTGGGTGTCATGACAGCTTTTCTAAATGATGTTTTAGAATAGAGCGTCTATAAGTACACAGCCAGAGTGGCTTCGTAGACAGTGGGAGCAGCGGAAACGTGTACAAGATGTTTTATGTGATAAAGCAGGTATCGCGGAGTTGGAACATCTGTTTTGATGAGTTAGTCAAATAGTTTGACATCATCAAAATGGTAGATGAACCTTGTATATACAAGAAGGTAGTAGGGAGTATGGTAGTGATCCTCGTAGAGTACGTGGATGACATACTCTTGATAGGGAAGGAGTTTCCTATGCTACGCTCGGTCAATCTCCGCTTATCACAATGATTCTCCATAAAGGATCAAAGTGATACCTCCTAAATCCTGGGTTTGGATCTATGAGATAGATCTAATTGGATGTTAGGATTCTCACTAGTTGTAGTGAGATGGTATCAATCGATCCTGGGGAGAATCACTGGAAGGGTTCCAGGGTGATAAAGACGACTGAATGTCAGTCACAGGCATTGTCTTTACCCTCAGTAAAGGGACGGTATGTTGGAAAAGTTCCAAGCTAGATACCGTGACATACTAGACGATAAAGGCAGGATACATCGCTACTTAAGATGCTACCAAAGAGGCAGTCTGGATGTATATTTGTTCATGAGATGAACTTAGTTCCTCCCATTGTGTGACAATGGAGTTGTGGCTTATGCCAAGGAACGTCCGTCCCATCAGTGATCCAGACATATTCTAAGGCAGTGTCACCCGATCATGGAGATAGTTGATCTCCAGGGTGATCGAGGTTAGGAGAGTAGACTTAGAGGACAACACGGCGGATCCACTCACGAAGGCCTATTCCCAGAGAGAGACTTTTATGGGATGGTTGAGTATGAGATACTACAACCACTGCTATCAGATGGCCCTAGTGCAAGTGGGAGATTGTTAGTTATATGTATGCCCTAGAGGCCATTACTGTACATTGGATGTATATTGTAGTGGATGCTGGGACATATATAGGGAGGACTTTCTTACTCGACATGATAGTATGCTATCTGGTTACTCTTTACCTTAACGTGTATACTGATTGTCTCTCTGTTACATGTTGGTAAAGCCCTTAGGATGTGTACTTGACTACCTGGACTATGATGCGGATCATACTAGTGGGGACATGGTAGTCCATAAGTACATCCTTCAAGGTCCCTAGTCGTGGGTGTATCGAGACGGGGCATCGATATACCAGAGTAGACTAGCGTATACCTTCTCGACCCATACAGATGGGCGATGGATGATCCCATATCCATTGGTGTTTGACATCAGAGATGATATACGGGTGCTCAGTGGAGACTGGGTACACTGGACGGACTCGCCGAGAACTCCCAGATGGTATTATACCTTACGTCAGATGGCAGTTCTCTGGTGACACTGGTACAGAGTAGTCTGTTGACCCGAGATCGTCATAGAGTCTTGTGTGGTTCCCACTGTGCTTTGATTTCCATCTTACCACGTCCAAGAGGGCGTGCAAAACGGTGGTTTTTGGGTACAGTCCCGAATCACATGGAGGCAATGAGCGATAGGAGGGGATTCGTCTCTCCCGGTATAGGGGGTTGATGTTGCGCTGTGTTCGATTGGCTATAACAGGAAATCCCTGGCCAGAATTGCTGAGATTTACTGGTAAGTGTTACCAGTAGTTTCTCGAATTGTTATAGACCTCATATCGACACGACTTATCGAGCTATTGGGGTCTGACGTTTACCACCCCTAGGCGAGATATGCGACATATCAGACGAACAGACCGAACTGTACGGTAAGTGTTACTGGTTGGATTCACAGGAGTGTGAGCGGGCTTGCTCGTCGTTCTTCTGATCGCTCAATACCCGGGTGGCCGTTACGTTTAGCAGACCGCTTGCGGCTTGTGGGTGTTTGATATGATCATCACCTGCTGCCGGCGTATTGACGAGTCTTTAGAGTCCTACACAGAGGTTTCCTGGCTCAAGTAAAACGAAATAGGAGCGCATATGAGATATGTGCGGGACCGAGAATAATGCGTGTATGTGATACCGTATTCTATTCTCGTGATGAATGTATTGATTGGTTGTATGTGATATAACCTAGTTATCGAATCAAGTATTGATTCGATAAGCCGATACATAGGATACTAGTCGGTTATATGCGATATGACCGGATCGTTAAATCAAGTATTGATTTAATGATTTAATGTATAATTATATATTTGATATATTACTTTGCATTAACTAGTATTGGTTCACTTTAAAGGATTTTCTCACTTGGATGTACAAGTTGTATATGTGATATACTTTTTGTGCAAATGATTGTATCATGTTTGATGATACATGTTTACTTGGTTAAGTGTAAAGAATTAAACCATGGTTAAACTTATGATTAGGGTTTTGTTTTATTTTTCATTTATTTGTCTATTTATTCTTTTTTAAAAATTATAAGCATAGAGAAAAATGGTGGCTTTCTTTGTTTGCATCTTGAAGCTTCATGAAGCTTTGACTAAGTGACCATTTTGTCTCATGCTTAACCCTAACCACTCCATTTAACCCTAGTCTATTCTCTACACTTGACCATGGTTACATTATGATAAGTATTCATTTTATTTCCTTTTTGTAAAATACTCATCATATTATTCATCTTCTTTTTCTTCTTCTTCACTTGAAGAAAAGCTTGCCTCATCAATGGTGATTGATGAAAAAGAGTGAGAAATCCAAATCTAAAGTGAACCCACTTCCTATTTCTTCATCCTCTACCTCTTGCCAAGTAGTAGAGTGTGTTTTCTTCACAAGTTTAATGACTTGGTGAAGTGGTAGCTTGATCTTGTGATGCTTCGACGTAGATCATCTTCGGCATGAAGCCGACGACCTTGCCCGCCCATTTCTCCGATGAAGCCGATGCTAGAGTCATGGTTCGATTTGGACAGCGGAGAGGACTTCATCATGGAGCTATGGAGGTGGAGAAACGGATCTACAAAGGTTGTATTTTCGTTATCTCATAGTTAAGTTGTTAACTAGTTTGTTTTGTCGCCTAAAATTCTAGCCAACGATCCGTATCTAGGGTTTCTCGGCACCCCAAAATTTGAAATTGGCATGGTTGATGCTTTGTGAGACCTCACTAGTGTGCCTAGGAACCCTACAGTGACCCCACTGATTAAGTATCTAATTAGAATTTAATTCTATTAGTTCAGAGGGCTCGGGAACCCATCACATGTTGGCACGTGACCCCACTGATTAAGCGTCTCCAATTGTTTATTTCAGCGTCTATAGACTTTGCCCATAAAAAGTCACGTGTCCTCACGTGAGGCCCGATCACGTGTGGGCACGTGATACTCCACTTGGGGGTTTTCCTTGTTGCTTTATTCGTATTTTATTCAGTTTCCATGAGGAAACAAATGCCCCCACAGCGTTGTTCTCACGTGTTTGCACGTGAGTCAACGCTGTCACCTATGTGGCCGTTGGATTTGCCTAGGGAACGGGGAAGATGAACCGTTTCCTATCATGTCTTATAAATGCAAGGGTCTCTTCAGCAGCGCCTCTGTTCCTCCATCTTCTTCCTTCTTCGTTTTCCTTGAGAATTTAATTCTCTTCTTTAGAGCTCAGTTCTCTCTTCAAAAAAAAATTCCAGAGTTTAACTCTGTCAACAAAAAGAATCCTTTTTCAGGTAAGGATCTTGAACGGCCGAGGAACTTTTCTTCTCCTTTTATAAAATTCTTTTTGGATTTTAAATCCACACCGAGGGTTTTTCCTTTTAATGAAAACTCATCTTTCCGTGCTCTAAAAATGCACGATCTTTAGGTAGTAAGCCCCCAATGTTAGACGTTTTTTCTGATCTTAAGGGGTTGACGATAGCACATATTTTCTTCTGGAATTTAATTCCATTCCAATGAGCTCAGCTCTGAAAATTTTCTTGGAATTTAATTCCTCTATTCAAAAAGAATTTAATTCCCCCTATAGAACTTAGTTCTAACGATCAAGAAGATCTCTTGGGATTTTTACTCAGCTGTTCTTGACAAAAAATTTTAAGAGAGATTCTTCTTTGATTTGCACAGAGTTGGTGATGGGTTGTTTCTTGGGGGAATGTGCAGAGGTGTTAAAACTCCACTATTCATTTATTGAGAATCTTCCTTTTGTTCTGATAATGATTACCCTGCCTCATCATTAGTGAGCCGCCATATTGATTTTGTGGGGCCCATGTGTTTTGCAATCAATGGTCCCATGGAATAATCTGCTTGTCGTTTTCTTCCATTGTCCATATATATATGTATATATGTATATATATATGTATATACCTGTATATATGTAGATACATATATATGTATATACATATATATACATACATATACATGTATATACATACATATACATACATATACATATATATATATGTGGGTTTCATTAACAGTTTTCCCTTCCTTTATTTCAGGAACAATGGTTTCTCTTCCATACTTTCCTTTTACCCGCTCGGAGGTTGCTTTTCCTCAGTCACCGTCTGACGAAGAAGTGATGTCAATGATTAGGGCCTATGACCCGGATTGCACCAATCTGCTTTTGTGGGGAATCTAGTATGGTCATATCATCCGTGCTCGCCGAAGTTTTATTTGCGGGGAGCCGATGGAGCCTCTTCGTCCTATATTGCCGATGGAACGCCCACAAACTGCTTATGCAGTGGAAGTGACCAATTGGATTCTTTCGAGCCGGCTGGAGCCCTCTACTTCCGGGATACCTAATCAGCCCCTGCCAGCTATAGACATCTTGGGACGTCGGATTTGCCAAGGTGAAGCTCGACCTTGGGGGCAGGTTTATAAAGTGGGTATCACCCCCCGGTACCCAGTTGGCTACCTTATTTGGGCTCGCTATATTCTTTCTACCCACCGCACAAGACTGCAGAAGGTTGGACTATATTAGGCGGTATATGCATCTCTCTTTCATTACCATGCTCCTCATGTCTGTTGGATCAAAGCCTTCTTGAACCAGTGGAATCTGCCCACCAACACCTTCCTGCTAGGGGATCGAGAGGTGTCTATCTCATTAGATGAATTCCGTGAGATTTCAGGATTGCCCATTAGGGGGAGCATTATGAGGAACTGCTGCCTCCTGATGAATATGTTTTCTCCACCATGCCGGCTGTGCTCGATGGTCTGACAGCCGAAACTGCCGTCCGTCATAAGTATCCCAATCTGATCAAGGCCCTGGGTATTTTCGACAGATTGTTTGCGAAGTCAGAAGGGCAGGGTGTAACACCCTAGTTCATTTATACCAATTCCAGTTCACGTATTTCTTTAATTATGGTATTTTCCTGATTTACTGTGTTTTGGGTGCAAATATTATATCTGACATCTGTATTAGCATTCGACCCGACCCGTTTGCTTGAACCTGCTTGATTCATGTTTATCATTTATCCTGACTTGTTGCGTAGACTGTAAGTCGATGTACAACACCCCACGACTAGCGGGGAGGCGGAATAATGAAAAACGATCTTGTTCATTGCATAAACATCGACTAACCGAGAATCTTTGCTAAACTATAACTAACAAGAATCATAGAAGTTACTAACTACTATGAAAAGTGATTATACCTAATGAACCGTGTCCTTCGTCTTTTCGTTCTCCACCTCCTCTTCGGCCTTCTCTATGTAGTAGATGATCCACCCGAGAGCTTTACTTTAAGCTTCACCTCTAACTTGAGGTAACTAGGTTTCTTAAAGTGCTAATCTAAGTAACCTAGGTGATATAGAGAAGGGTTATGGATTAAGTAGTCTATTCTAATCCTTGGTCTCAACACATGAGAGGGGAGGGTTAGGGTTTGAAGAGAGAGAGCTTGAGGAGAGAGAAGGTGAGCAAGAGAATGAGAAGAGATAATAAACTCATTTGAATATATGAAGCATAATGTTTTATGAAATAAATAAATTAAATCATTTAACTGTTAGTTATATGTATGCCCTAGAGGCCATTACTGTACATTGGATGTATATTGTAGTGGATGCTGGGACATATATAGGGAGGACTTTCTTGCTCGACATGATAGTATGCTATCTGGTTGAACTTTACCTTAACGTGTATACTGGGTGTCTCTCTGTTACATGTTGGTAAAGCCCCTAGGATGTGTACTTGACTACCTGGACTATGATGCGGATTATACTAGTGGGGACAGGGTAGTCCATAAGTACATCCTTCAAGGTCCCTAGTCGTGGGTATATCGAGACGGGGCATCGATATACCAGAGTAGACTAGCGTATACCTTCTCGACCCATACAGATGGGCGATGGATGATCCCATATCCATTGGTGTTTGACATCAGAGATGATATACGGGTGCTCAGTGGAGACTGGGTACACTGGACGGACTCGCCGAGAACTCCCAGATGGTATTATACCTTACGTCAGATGGCAGTTCTCTGGTGACACTGGTACAGAGTAGTCTGTTGACCCGAGATCGTCATAGAGTCTTGTGTGGTTCCCACTGTGCTTTGATTTCCACCTTACCACGTCCAAGAGGGCGTGCAAAACGGTGGTTTTTGGGTACAGTCCCGAGTCACATGGAGGCAATGAGCTATAGGAGGGGATTCGTCTCTCCCGGTATAGGGAGTTGATGTTGCGCTGTGTTCGATTGGCTATAACCGGAAATCCCTGGCCAGGGTTGCTGAGATATACTGGTAAGTGTTACCAGTAGTTTCTCGAACTGTTATAGACCTCATATCGACGCGACTTATCGAGCTATTGGGGTCTGACGTTTACCACCCCTAGGCAAGATATGCGACATATCAGACGATCAGACCGGACTGTACGGTAAGTGTTACTGGTTGGATTCACAGGAGTGTGAGCGGGCTTGCTCGTCGATCTTCTGATCGCTCGATACCCGGGTGGCCGTTACGTTTAGCAGACCGCTTGCGGCTTGTGGGTGTTTGATATGATCATCACCTACTGCCGGCGTATTGACGAGTCTTTAGAGTCCTACACAGAGGTTTCCTGGCTCAAGCGAAACGAAATAGGAGCGCATATGAGATATGTGCGGGACCGAGAATAATGCGTGTATGTGATACCGTATTCTATTCTCGCGATCAATGTATCGATTGGTTGTATGTGATATAACCTAGTTATCGAATCAAGGATTGATTCGATGAGCCGATACATAGGATACTGGTCGGTTATATGCGATATGACCGGATCGTTAAATCAAGTGTTGATTTAATGATTTAATGGATAATTATATATTTGATATATTACTTTGCATTAACTAGTATTGGTTCACTTTATATGGATTTTCTCACTTGATGTGCAAGTTGTATATGTGATATACTTTTGTGCACATGTTTGTATCATGTTTGATGATACTTGCTCATTTGGTTAAGTGTGAAGAATTAAACCTAGGTTAAGTAAATGGTTAGGGTTTTTATTCTTTTATCTTTTTAATTTGGATTAAAATGAAATGACAAATGAAAACAAAATGGTTTCATTCTTTCTTTCTTTCATGAAGCTTGATGAAGCTTCATGAAGCTTTGACCATATGACCATTTTGTCTTCAAGCTTAACCCTAACCATTCTTTTAACCTTAGTCAATTCTCTACACCTAACTATAGTTAATGTTATGATAAGTATTCTTTTTCTTTTTCTATTCTAATTAACTTATCATAACATTTTCATCTTCTTCTTCTTCTTCTTCAAGGAGAAGCTTGCCTCCATCAATGGCAACTCTTGAAAATGAGTGAGAAATCCAATTCTAATGTGAACCCACTTCCTATTTCTTCATCCTCTACCTCTTGCCAAGTAGTATAGGGTGTTCTCTTCACAAGTTTCATGACTTGGTGAAGTGGGAGCTTGATCTTGTGATGCCTCGACGTAGATCATCTTCGGCATCGTAGTCGATGACCTAGCCCGCCCATTTCTCCGATGAAGCCGACGCTAGAGCCCGGGATTCGATTTGGACAGCGAGGAGACTTCATTGCAGAGCTATGGAGGTGGAGAACCGGATCTACAAAGGTTGTATTTCCGTTCTTGTAGTTAAGTTGTTAACTATTCGCTTGCATCGCCTATATATCTAATTGACGATCAGTATTAGGGTTTGTAGGCACCCGTAAAATTTTAATTGGCCATGTTTGATCACTTGTGAGACTTCATTAGTGTGCCTAAGAACCCTACAGTGGTATCAGAGCCTAGCTAGAGCCTTAGGCGAAGTCTAGACGAAATTTGAAATCCGAACGAACCGAAACCCTAACCCAAAAATTGCTCTCTGTACTTTTTTGAGAATTAAAAATATGCAGAAAAATCAGCAGGAATATCTAAGAGTTACTGTAAAATTCGATGCCCTAATTCCATCATGCCGCCGCGTTTCCGCGGCACGAGCATGGCTCGTGCGGCGGTTCCGCGGCCGATTTGTCTTTTCATGCATTGAATTCTGCACAATAACTCCTACTTTGCAGTTCTGGTTTTCCTGGGAATTTTTAATATTTATTCAAGAGTTGAAATTTCTGGGTTGTATTGGGGACTCGGTGTTTCGATCGGATTGTCAGATTTTGTCTATGTGTTTTCCGGATAATTTTTGAATATGTTAAAAAGTTCGACCGGATATAAACACCCACCTTTTCCCCTGTCGGGAAATTTCCAATTGTTGGATTTTTCTGTAGTTTAACGACGTTCTAAGTAGTGCAAGTAACGCGATGGACCCTCTAGAAGACAACAAACCTTAACTCGATTATGTGACCGTCTTGAACTGCCCTTTGAACCTTCGGGTTTGGGGCAATACGGCGTGCCACATGTGAGGCGTTGGCTTGACCCTTCTACGGCTGGACCGTTGGTACTGAGGCATGAACTGAATGTTTTTAGACTTATTTCATGTGTTGAGCTGTATCGGGAAAACTTGGGTGTTTGAATGTTCGATCGGAAAGTTTAACATTTTCTATTTATCTGGAATGGGATACAATACTTGGAATTCACAATAGCAGTTTAGTCTCACTTGATCGGTTTCCACGGAATTTTGATGTGATCAAAAGTCCGTCGCAATCACGTAGCGTACGCGGATACTTGCCGGGTAAACTTAATAGACAGCCTCACTCCATAGCCCCGACCAAGTGACTGTAGGAGAACCCCGTCGCCGAAAGCATCCGTTCGGGTGCTCGCGGTAGCGGTGTTCCGCCTTGGTACACTTCGTCGACGGTATCGGGGGTGCGGCCGTCTACTGAAGTTTACGACGAGCATTCGATCAGGATGTCGGGAATCTTGTTGAATTGCCCGACTTGATATTGAAAAGTGTTTTCGATAATGAGACTAAAATGCGGGGTTTATAATTGTTAGGCATGCGATGTCTAAGAAATTCATTCGGTCAGGCATGTGATGTCTGAGGTGGTTGCGGATTCCAACTGTTGTAGGTTTACACTTTCTTTTCTGTGACCGTAAGTGTAATATGTGATATCGCCGGTTTCGTTGCTATATGTCAACGACAATTGGGATGCGCATATTTACTTACGTTGATGACATGTGATGTTATGTGTTGCTGGATATGTTATATTGGATCGTCGTGTTTGAATAGTCGGGGGTTTTTATGTGAGATGAGTGTTTTTCATTTTCATTCATGTAAAAACTTGTATGTAATATTCTTTTATTGGGGCACTTCCAGGTTGCGGAAGATGTCACCTTTTGTATATTATTTACTTTTCCGCACTAGGATAGACCCAAGGAGGAGGGCACAAGTAACCGGGTTCTGGAGTCCAGTGGGAGACCAACTCGAGGAGTCGAGTCCGGGTCTCCTAACTCTAGAATTGGTAGGGTTGCTTGCCGCTCTCGTAGGGGTCTAGGGGTGTGGGTTTGGCTATTCATCGCGACCGTGGAATCCGTGTTTTATACTGGCTCGTATTGAAAACACGGACGTCCTAGTATATCCAATATTCATAGAAGAATATACATATGAAATATTGGATATACTAGGACGTCCGTATTTTAATACGAGCCAGTATAAAACACGGATTCCACGGTCGCGATGAATAGCCAAACCCACACCCCTAGACCTCTACGAGAGCGGCAAGCAACCCTACCAATTCTAGAGTTAGGAGACCCGGACTCGACTCCTCGAGTTGGTCTCCCACTGGACTCCAGAACCCGGTTACTTGTGCCCTCCTCCTTGGGTCTATCCTAGTGCAGAAAAGTAAATAATATACAATGGGTGACATCTTCCGCTACAAGGAAGTGCCCCAATAAAAGAATATTACATACATATTTTTACATGAATGAAAATGAAAAACACTCATCTCACATAAAAACTCCCGGCTATCCAAACACGACGATCCAATATAATATATCCAGCAACACATAACATCACATGTCATCAACGTAAGTAAATATGCCCATCCCAATTGTCGTTGATATATAGCAACGAAACCGGCGATATCACATATTACACTTACGGTCACAGAAAAGAAAGTGTAAAACTACAACAGTTGGAATCCGCAACCTCTTTAGACATCGCATGCCTAAACAAATGAATTCCTTAGACATCGCATGTCTAACGATTATAAACCCCGCATTTTAGTCTCTTTATCGAAAACTCTTTTCAATGTATCAAGTCGGGCAATTCAACAAGATTCTCGGCATTTTGATCGAATGATCATCGCAAACTTTAGTAGGCGGCCGCACCCCCGGACGCCGTCGACGAAGTGCACTAAGGCGGAACATCGCTACCGCGAGCACCCGAACGGATGCTTTTGGTTACGGGGTTCTCCTACAGTCACTTGGTCGGGGCTATGGAGCGTGGCTGTCTATTAAGTTTACCGGCGAGTATCCGCGTACGCTACGTGATTGCGACGGACTTTTGATCACATCAAAATTCCGTGGCAACCGATCAAGTGAGACCAAAGTGCTATGTTTATAACATTCAAATCAGTTATCTCATAACTACTCGTGGATTCCAAATATTGTATCACATTCCAGATAAATAGAAAATGTTAAACTTTCCGATCGAACAATCGAACACCCAAGTTTTCCCGAAATAACTCAACACATGAAATAAGTTTAAAACATTCACTTCATGCCTCAGTACCAACGGTCCAGCCGTAGAAGGGTCAAGCCAACGCCTCACATGTGGCATGCCGTACTCCCCAAAACCCTAAGGTTCAAAGGGCAGTTCAAGACGGTCATATAATCGAGTTAAGGTTTGCTGTCTTCTAGAGGGACCATCGCGTTACTTGCACTACTTAGAACGTCATTAAACTACGGAAAAATCCAACACTTGGAAATTTCCCGGCAGGGGAAAAGTTGGGTATTTATATTCGGTCGAACTTTTTAACATATTCAAAAATTATCCGGAAAACACATAGACAAAATTAGACAATCCGATCGAATCTGCGAACTCCCAATACAACCCAGAAAACTCAACTCTTGAGTAGAATTTAAAAATTCCCAGAAAATACAGCACCAACAGATAGGAATTACTGTGTAAAGAAAAAGACAAGATTCTCCTATATGGCCGCGGAACCGCCGCGCATGCCATGCTCGTGCCGCGGTTCCGCGGCCACGTGGTCGAGTTACACTCACGTGCTTCACAGTAATTCTTAAGAAAGCCTGCTGAATTTTCTGCATATTTTTAATTTGGAAAAATGCACAGTTTTGAAAAATGTACAGAGAAGGCTTAGAATTAGGGTTTCGGGGTTCGATCGGGTTTCTAACATCGTCTACGCATCGCCTAAGGCTCTAGCTTGGCTCTGATACCACTGTAGGTCAGGCAGCCACCCCATCCAATGGGGTCGCCGTGGCACCAATGGGTCCCTCAGTCGCTACTTTTTACGCATGCCCCTTCGCGAGGACTACAACCCGCCGGAACACCTTCCGGTCTCGGGACACCCTGGGGGTAAGAGCCTATGCTCCGCCACACTGTCACACAGTGAGAACCCCCCATAGGTCGACATCCAATGCCTAGTAGCTCTAATACCACTGTAGGGTTCCTAGGCACACTAAGGAGGTCTCACAAGGCATCGACCATGCCAAAATCAAAATTTTCTTGTGCCGAGAAACCCTAATGCTAGATCGTTAACTAGAGATTAGGCGAAATCGATATAAGTTAACAACTTAACTAAGAGTGAAAGAGACTACAACCTTTGTAGATCTGGTCCTCCACTTCCTTAGCTCCGTGATGATGTCCCTCCGCTGCGATCATCGGATCCCGGAATCTCGCGGTGGTTTCATCGAAGAAATGATCGGGCTAGGTCGATGACTTCGATGCTGAAGATGATCTACGTCGAGGCGACCCTAACTCGAGCTCCAACTTCACCAAGTCATGAAACTTGTGAAGAAAACACCCTATACTACTTGGCAAGTGGTAGAGGATGAAGAAATAGGAAGTGGGTTCACTTTGGATTTGGATTTCTCACTTGGAATCATCACTTAGACATTTTCAAGAAAAGGTTTTCTTTCTTCTTGAAGAAGAAGAAGAAGAAAGAATAAAGAATGAATTATTTTTAAAAAGAAAATGAAGTGATATCTATCATTTAGCAACCATGGGTGAGTTAACAAGTGTAGAGAATAAACTATGGTTCAAGTGAATGGTTAGGGTTAAGGAAAGAAACAAAATGGTCAAACTATTCAAAGCTTCATGAAGCTTCAAAGAAAATCCAAAGTTAGCCACCATTTTATTTCTTTCTCAAATGAATAAATAAATGAATAAGCAAATAAAGCAAATAAAACCCTAACCATTAACTAACCATGGTTTAATTCAAACATACACCCAAGTTTGCATGTATCATCAAACATGATACAAACTCGTGCACAAAAAATATATCACATATACAATGTGCACAAACAAGTGAGAAAAACATCTTAAGTGAACCAATATTAGTTAATGTAAAGTAATATATCAAATATATAATTATACATTAAATCATTAAATCAACACTTGATTTAACGATCCGGTCACATCGCATATGACCGACTAATATCCAATGTATCGACTTATCGAATCAATTCTCGATTCGATAACTAGGTTATATCGCATACAACCAATCGATACATTCATTGCGAGAATAGAATACGGTATCACATACACGCATTATTCTCGGTCACGCACATATCTCATATGCGCTCCTATTTCGTTTCGCTTGAGCCAGGAAACCTCTGTGTAGGACTCTAAAGACTCGTCAATACGCCGGCAGCAGGTGATGATCATATCAAACACCCACAAGCCGCAAGCGGTCTGCTAAACGTAACGGCCACCCGGGTATTGAGCGATCAGAAGATCAACGAGCAAGCCCGATCACACTCTTGTGAATCCAACCAGTAACACTTACCGTACAGTCCGGTATGATCGTCTGATATGTCGCATATCTCGCCTAGGGGTGGTAAACGTCAGACCCCAGTAGCTCGATAAGTCGTGTCGATATGAGGTCTATAACAGTTCGAGAAACTACTAGTAACACTTACCAGTAAATCTCAGCAACCCTGGCCAGGGATTTCCGGTTATAGCCAATCGAACACAGCACAACATCAACTCCCTATACCGGGAGAGACGAATCCCCTCCTATCGCTCATTGCCTCCATGTGATTCGGGACTGTACCCAAAAGCCACCATTTTGCACGTCCTCTTGGACGTGGTAAGGTGGAAATCAAAGCACAGTTGGAATCACACAAGACTCTATGACGATCTCGGGTCTACAGACTAACCTGTACCAGTGTCACCAGAGAACTGCCATCTGACGTAAGGTATAATACCATCTGGGAGTTCTCGGCGAGTCCGTCCAGTGTACCCAGTCTCTACTGAGCACCCGTATATCATCTCTGATGTCAAACACCAATGGATATGGGATCATCCATCGCCCATCTGTATGGGTCGAGAAGGCATACGCTAGTCTACTCTGGTATATCGATGCCCCGTCTCGATACACCCACGACTAGGGACCTTGAAGGATATACTTGTGGACTACCATGTCCCCACTAGTATGATCCGCATCATAGTCCAGGTAGTCAAGTACTCATCCTAAGGGCTTTACCAACATGTAACAAAGAGACAATCAGTGTACACGTTAAGGTAAAGAGTAACCAGATAGCATACTATCATGTCGAGCAAGAAAGTCCTCCCTATATATGTCCAAACATCCACTACAATATACATCCTATGTATAGTAATGGCCTCTAAGGCATACATATAACTAACAAGCATTACTCATCATGGAACGTACCATATCCAATAGGGTTCGATTCCATCTCTCCGATACACCGTTATGCTGTGGAGTGTATGAAGGAGTAAGCTGAGAGAGAATTCCTTTCTCTTTTAGGTAACCTAGGAACTCGGCACTTAAGTGTTCACCACCTCGATCAGATCTTAGTGTCCTTATATTTTTGCCGGTTTGGTTTTCTACTTCATTCTTGTACTCTTGGAATTTCTCAAAAGCCTCGGATTTATGTTTCATCAGATAAATGAATCCGTACCTTGAGTAATCATCCGTAAAAGTAATGAAATAGGAAAAACCACCTCTTACATGTGTAGACATTGGACCACATACATCGCTGTGTATGAGTCCTAAAAGCTCGCTCGCTCTTACTCCATGTCCAGTAAATGGAGCCTTTGTCATCTTTCCTTTGAGACAAGATTGACAAGTGGCATAAGTTTGATATTTGAACGAGTCCAAATATCGTTCTCTATGTAACTTAGTCAACCTTCTCTCATTGATGTGACCCAGTCTACAATGCCATAAGAAAACTTTATTTAAATCTGAAGACTTTCTTTTTAGTGTGTTCTGGACATTGAAAATTTGGAGTTGGTTTAAACATATATACCGTTATCCAGTGTACCGGACCCAATCAAACTATAATTAAGGTGGATGTTAACAACATCACTTACAAACGTGAAATCATAACATTTATTTGATAACAAGGAAACTGATATGATATTACACGTTAAGCTAGGTACACAAAAACAGTTATGTAAAATCAAAATGTGTCCACTCGTCAATCCCAGGTGATAATCCCCTACGGACACAGCTCCCACGCTAGCTCCGTTAGCAACCATCAGGGTCATATCACCATCCTTCAGCACTCTACGGTTTCTCAGTGCCTACAATGAATTGCATATATGAGATCCTGATCCGGTATCCAATACCCAGGAAGTAGAGTTGATTGACAGACAATTCTCAATTACAAACACACCTGAAGTCGAAGCCATAGCTTGCTTCGGTTCCTGGTTCTTGGCGTTCCATGCCTTGCAATCTTTCTTCCAGTGCCCTTTCCTATGACAATGGAAACACTCATCCTGGGCCACTACTGGTACCGCAAACTTTTTCTTTCTCTTCGCTCCTACCTTACTAACACCTCCTCTAGGTTTGGTGGCGGACTTCTTTTTCATTCCTTTAGCCCTAGCCTTGGACCCGGAAGAAGAAGCACCGCTAACAAACATAACGGGTGTTTCCCTTGCCTTCTGCAAGGTGCCCTCTGCACTCCTCAACATGTTAAGGAGTTCCGGAAGTTCAACTTCTTTTCTTTGAATGTTGAAGTTCAGAATAAACTGGGCGTAGGTGGAAGGAAGGGACTGGAGAATAAGGTCTGTATAGAGCTCATTATCCAAAGTCGTCCCAAGGTCTGCGAGCTCTTCTATATAGCCAATCATCTTTAGGACATGTTCTCCTACCGATGATCCGACGGCCAACCTCGCTCGAAACAAGTTTTTAGAGGTCTCGTATCTTGCTATACGGGATTGCTCTCCATAAAGTTCTTTTGTATGGAGAAATATGGCATCAAGATCCATATCCTCGTGCCTCCTCTGATGTTCATTGTTCATCGAGGCAAGCACGATGCACTTGGCCTTCGCGCAATCATACTCCCAGGTTTTGCGGATTTCCTTATCCGCATTACTGGATTTGGGACCTGGGACTGCAGGTGCCTAAGCGGTGAGGACGTACCCCAATTTGTCATAGGTCAAAGCCATTTTGACATTCCGCAGCCAATCTTTATAGTTCTGCCCTGTCAGTATATTTTTCTCTAAAAGTAACTTAAATCCAGTCATTTTCAGGGTCGCTGCAAGTAGGAGAGAGAGAAGAAACACTTTAGCTTGATGCTCTTGCAAGTTTAGAGTGGTTTTTAATTTATCTAAACTGGATGGCTCCCACTGTTTCTCGAATCCTTCCTCAAACCGTAAAAGAAGAATTAGCCAGGACTATTCTCACTGTACAATACTTGCTTAACCGTTTAGCCAGGCTGGTGTCGGTACTTCGAGGGAGGTTTTCCAACGCTTTCGCGAAGTTCCTTAATTAAATAACCACTTTTCTCTGGGGGCGTAACCCCGCTGACACCTTTCTTGACACCTACTTGGTTTATAGCATTGATCGTTAAGTGACGAATCTCCTGATGAGTAGCATATACTCACAGTAGGATCGGGATCCAAATATCATCGTATGATAATTTTGAAGGAATCTTACTAACATTCATCAAACTCCAAATGGTATGCATCTCTTTGCAAATTTCAGTTTCTTTAGAAATTCCCGATATAAGTTTTTGCCCCATGCTCTTATGACCTTGGCTTTGGTCAAAATGTCATAAGTCACATGTCAAGTTCTACCCATCATTATCTTGTCAATTTGAACCCATCCGTACATACCCCTGACTTTGGTCAAATGATAATACGACTGTCCCAAACTAACTCATCTATCTATGCAACAAATGAATACCCAGCAGCTACCAAACACTATGCCTTGACTTTGGCCAAAATACATAGCTTGAATACTACTGAATACCCAAATGAAATGACGGAGGGCTACGAATGGTTTTGGCGAAACCGTGAACGTAGTGAACTTGATATGACCGAAGGAATCTGATAGCTTTTAAAAGGAGTGGTTAAAGCTCCGCAATTAAAAATATCATCTGTTTTAAAATAACCGAGTGGTTTCTTTTAAATTGTTCCAACGATTCAACTTTTGGTTTATTTTCTTTGCATTAATAATAATGCGTCCCAACATTAACCTATCATTGCAGAAAACAACGAAAATACAACGTCCTCTTATGCCATCCGCATTCGCCACCGGGTCCCGTCATCACCCGTTAGGTTACTTAACTAACGGCAGAGCGGGGGCTGGGCGAGCGCGGGTGTAAAACATAAGTGACGTCTAAATAGCTATCATATATAGATATTGTACATTCGTCAGACGCAATAATAGGCATTCCAGATCTCATATGAACATTATTGGATTTGCAAGTAATCCGCGTTTGTTTAGAGCCTGCAACAAAAGACGGATTACACAGTTGTGATGAATAGCCATTAACCCACCCTAGACCCCTACGGGTACGGCAAACTACCCGCCAAATACCCGAAGTGAAGCGGTCTCCCTCAACAACGTGAGTAGGCCACTAAACACTTCAAAGTACCCGGTAGTTTGTGCACCCCACCTTGGGTCTATCCTAGGAGCAAAAACAGTAAAATGAAATAATACAACGGTGGCTACAACCGCAACCTGGATGTGCCCCGCAAAATAATATTACAACATATTACAATTACTTTGAATGAATGAATATAACAACCCATCACAAACCCCGGCTAATCATCACAACAGTCCAATACAGTTCACAACCACAAACAGTAAAAACCATTACAGAAATGTGCAACCCCCTGCCAACCGACATACTAGTAGTTAGGGGAGGTTTACGAACACATTATACAATCATAGATATAATCAAATTAGCAAACATCGTAAAATTTCGATCGAGCAAACACTTTAGATTCTATTCCAAAACTTCTCTGTGCACCTGAGACTTGAGCAGAAAAATAAACATCCCAGAAAACACAAAAATATCACAAAAGAGTTACTGGAGCAAACTGGGTTGAATCGGCTTCAACTCGGCCGCGGATCCGCGGCGGATCGGTGGGATCGGCCGCGGTTCCGCGGTTGTTTGGCCGATTCATGAACCCATTTTTCTCCAGTAACCTTATAATTCTCTGCTTGTTATTCTGAAGGTCCCTGAAAAATTTTTGGACCTCATTTTAAAATCGACAGAAACTATGTGATATCGATGTTTTTTCCGGTTCGTTTCGCGTTCGAAATTGCAACGACTTTGCTAATGAGTTAATTATTGTTTAGCGAGGCTCTGATACCACTGTAAGTCGATGTACAACACCCCACGACTAGCGGGGAGGCGGAATAATGAAAAACGATCTTGTTTATTGCATAAACATCGACTAACCGAGAATCTTTGCTAAACTATAACTAACAAGAATCATAGAAGTTATCAACTACTATGAAAAGTGATTATACCTAATGAACCGTGTCCTTCGTCTTTTTGTTCTCCACCTCCTCTCCGACCTTCTCTATGTAGTAGATGATCCACCCGAGAGCTTTACTTCAAGCTTCACCTCTAACTTGAGGTAACTAGGTTTCTTAAAGTGCTAATCTAAGTAACCTAGGTGATATAGAGAAGGGTTATGGATTAAGTAGTCTATTCTAATCCTTGGTCTCAACACATGAGAGGGGAGGATTAGGGTTTGAAGAGAAAGAGCTTGAGGAGAGAGAAGGTGAGCAAGAGAATGAGAAGAGATAATAAACTCATTTGAATATATGAAGCATAATGTTTTATGAAATAAATAAATTAAATCATTTAACAACCATGCTTCACTCATTCATATGAGTGATTCATCTTATGAGTCATTAGATCAATAAATGATGCATTAACTCCATGGATGAATCACACAAATGAGTCATTAACACAATAAATGCAAATGCCACCTTAACCCTCAAGTCATCATCCTTCTAGAAGCTTCTCGCGAAATTACGAGAACGCCCCTCCTATCCGTGAAAACACGGAAAAACTTTAGACTGCATAAATCCAATATCCTGATACTAGAAACTGGTTTACACCAAAGCCGGCTAGTAAAAACTGTCCGAATGTCGTACGTGCGTAAACACACGTATGCGTCCGAACCCTTGTTGTAAAACCATACGGCCTCTATATCGCTTCGCCTAGAGTAGGGAAACTCTCTGTGTGGGACTCTAAAGACTCGACTACTACGCTGGCAGTGGGTTTAACCACAGACCGCAAGCGGCACTAGCTGTATGTAACGGTCTCCAGGTAGATGTCGATAAGAAGGCCGATGAGAAAACCCATCTGAACTCCTACTGAGCCTGCTGTGACAATCTCCGTACAGTCCGGTCTGTTCGTCTAAGACTATCGCATATCGGGCCTGGGGGGGCGGCAAGTGTCAGTCCCCTAATAGCGGTATAAGTCGTGTCGGAGCGTAGCCCATTATACCCTGAGAAACAACTGGAACCTACCAGTAAATCTCGCTTGCCCTGGCCAGGGACTTTGCGTAATGGCTCTCTGACACAGCGCGATATCAACTCCCAATACCGGGAGAGACGAATCCTGTCTAACCGCCACTGCCTCCAAGTGCTCGGGACTACACCCAACTGCTACCTGTTTGCACGACTCCTTTGAGCCGTTGTAGGGTAGCAATCTAAGAACAGTGGGACACACTCGAGGCGAAGTAGCAGTGTCAAGTCTGCGGACTATGCTGTACTCATGTCACCTGGGAACTGTTAACTGACGACGGGTATAATACCAACCAACAGTTCCCCGTGAGTCCTGTCCGGTGTACTCGTAACCCAATGAGCACCTGCATACTATCTCCAGTACGACGTACTGATGGCTGTGGGATAGACCATCTCCCCAACTGGGATGAGAAGCGTACAAACTAGTCTACTCCGGAGTATCGATGCCCTGTCTCAATAATCCTACGACTAGGGACCTGAAAAAGGATGTGCTTGTAGACTACCCAGCCCCCCACTAGTGTGACTGCCATCACAACGCTGGTAGTCAAGCAAGATCCTAAGAGCTCTATCAATACGTATACTCACATATTAAGATAGAAAAACCAAGCAGCATACTACTATGTTTAGCAAGACTGTTATATAACTGTGAATATCCCAAGCTTCCATTAAGTAATATATAAGCTAGTATGATACAATAATGGCCCCTAGGGCATATACACTAACATAGACTAGTAACATATTCATGAATACTGCATACTGGCATTTTATCTGGCACTTGCATTTTACAATATAAAATTTTAAGTCACGTAAAATATTTTAAAAACACATTGCATGGCCTGCATGATACCTCTAACCCCGTGGTAGCATCCGCGCATCTTGTTCTCGTCCCGTTCAGTGAAACGGACTTGTTTGGATGGCTACGCGCACGTACGTGCATCCGTTCTTGGGGGTATGCATTTTCGTTACCCGAGCATTCATTTTTAATTTTGGTTGTCGCATATATTTTTCGTATTTTAAAACTGAATTTTTAGACCCGACCTGGGCGCATTTTAGACTAAATTTGTATTTACCAGAAAATCAAATTTTATTAATATAATATTTTAATAAACTGATACGAATTAAAATTTAAATAACTAAATATATTTTTATTTAAAATCTAAACTAACAACAACAGACTCTCTTTCTCTCCCCCATAACAAACAAAATTTTTTCTCCCCTCTCTCTCTCTTCTCTCGATCTCTTTCTCTCTCTGTCTCCCTCTCTCTCTCCCTATCTCTCTCTCTCCCTATATATAATAATAACCTTACATGTTCTCCTCTCTCTTTCATCATCTTCTTCTTTAAATCTTTCCTTCGCCCGCGAGAACCCCAGTGAAACCCTAACCCTAGCCTTCGCTCGCCTCATCGCCGCGCGACACCTCTACTCTCTACCTCCTCCTCCTCATCTCCCGACCTCATCTTCCTTCCCTGACGACCCATCTTCTCCAAACCCATCAACCCTTCCTCGCCGTCGCCACCACCGCCGACGACCTCCCTCAACCTGTCTCCACCTTCTCGTTTTCCTCCTCTCCTCTCTCTCACCCCGAGCCCCACAACCACTGCAAACCACCAACCCAAGAACCCCGGCTGCAACCCTCTTCCTTTCCCTGCACCTTGTCTGCGTCCACCTTGCCGGCGCCGCCTCCACCATTGACCCCGATCTCCTTACCCTTTTCCTCTCTTCCTCCGCCTTCTTCCAAATACCACAACCACCTCCACCTGCAGCCTACCTCACACCCGATGCCCTAACCTGCACCACCTCGCCGATGCCTCACCGCCGGCGACCCCCGTCGTCCTCGTCACCTCCCTTCTCCCCGTACACTCACCTTCTCCCTACCTCGACCTCCTCCCTCTTCTTCCCTTCACATATACCTGCACACCCAAACCCCATAACCAAGAACCCAAGAAACCCTACCCATCGCTGGCATCCCATTGCTGGAGACCCACGACTCGTCGTCACATCTCCCCTCGCCTCGCCTCTGCCACAGAACACTATAGCAGTAAGACTCTCCTTCTCCCTCCTTCTTTCTCTTCTTCTTTTCTTTCTTTTCTTTTCCCGTTCTTAACATCTTGATTTGTAGCCATCGCCGGAGCCGTGACCATCGCTGCCGATCCAGACGACCCAGAGGACGTACCTTACCTGCGTGATCACCCTCTTGTGTTGCTTGGACCCGTCCCGTGTGCTGTGAGTGCGTTACGACGTTTTGCCGACGTCGGGCGTGCCGTACATATCCGTTTCGTGATCCGTCGAGGCAAGTTTATCTTGCTACATGCTAGAATTATAACATTACATATTGTTTAAGTTATACATCCCATATTACCATTTTATCATTTTACTGTCTTCGGACATCCGTGTGCATCCATATCATTATTTACATATCTAGTCGCATGCTAATTCATCTTGCTACATGCTAGGTATATTATTATGCATCCATATAAGTAAAATATTACCCGTTTATTACATCATACATCCATGTTAAAGTTTTGCAGTTTTCGGATACCCGTTTGCATCCATATCATATAATATACATATAGCTGAATCTACAGATCACATTAACACATATTACTGTTATATTAACACCCCATGATTAATAAAATGCATCCTAATTAGTATTGGAACTTTAAATGTAACCCTAATCGATAATTGTGCATCCGTACCTGTTACAGTTTTATTGTGAGCTTCCGCTTGATACCTGTGCATTACTTGACATGACTTGATACTTGTACATCACTTGACATGACCTGATGCACCACTACTTGACATGACATGATACACCACTACTTGACATAACCTGATACACCATTATTTGACATGACTAGATACATGTAAACTGTTCCCCTCCGAAAGATGGCGCGACGCAGGAACGTCTTGCCTGAGATTCAGGACAGATGCTAATTGGTGCTATCCGTCCACCTTTCCGAAGATGCCAAGTTGATTTATGGCACCATGTATCGAAGGTCTAAACGGATGCGTCCGATGTAGCAGACTTCGTCAGATTCCCCCTCGCTTGAGGGGTTTTTGATTGTGGGGACGCTCTTCCCTGCAGGCGCAAGCCCCTGCATTTAATTACGCTACCGCATTGCGGTAACAACTTTCTCCTTCTCCAGATGATCACTTCATGTCGTGTGTGTTTGTTTTATGTTTGGTTGCCCATGGATTGTATACGGAGACTGAGTTATGTCGTCGCCCATAGGGCGTGGACTAGTCCAAATCCGTATTATCTTAGATTTGGGTTTGGGGGTTGTGTTTAAGTATACGTTAGCCTCGTTTGAGACTAAGATCGACTTAAACGTTTGTTAAGGATACGTTAGTCTAGTTTTAGACTAAGATCAACTTAACGGGATCGTTTAGATCTAACAAGAGAGCGATTGGGGGGGTGGCCCTGTTGTTTAGTTTAGTGACATTGCGGTCAATAGGTAGTTTAAGGACATTGCGGTCCAATGTTAGTTTTAAGACGTTGCGGTCAAGGTTAAGGACGTCATAGTCCGTGGATTTAAGGACTCCACAGTCCGATGTTAGTTTTAAGACATTACGGTCAAGGTTAAGGACGTCATAGTCCGTGGATTTAAGGACTCCACAGTCCAATGTTAGTTTTAAGACATCACGGTCAAGGTTAAGGACGTCGTAGTCCGTGGATTTAAGGATTCCACAGTCCGATGTTAGTTTTAAGACATTACGGTCAAGGTTAAGGACGTCGTAGTCCGTGAGTTTAAGGACCCCACAGTCCGTATCAGTGGGTGGTCGTCGGCGTCACCTCTTTGAAGACGTTGAGGAATTACAATGCCAAGTATCAAAGGAGTGAAGAGATATACCCTTAAACCGAGGTAGATTAAGTGATCTGTAGTCCAATTTGGAAACTAAGATCAATTATTATATTATAAGCCCATTGGCCCAATTAAGTTTGAATTAAGGACTTATGGCCAGCTTGGGCTAAGTCCAATTGTATCTGGGATATTGGCCCTCTGTTGATTCATTGATGGAGAGGCTTTCCCTCTGGAAACTTTAGCCAATTGGGCTAAGGCTAGTGTTAAACACTAAAGACCGACAGTGTTGAACACTGGGAAAAGATTGACAAGTTAGTGTTAAACACTAAAAGATAATCAGTGTCGAATACTGGGAACAAAGTTTTCAAATTAGTGTTAAACACTAAGCAAATCAGTATTAAACATTGAAAATATAGATTCCAAATCAGTGTTTAACACTAAGGCGAATCAGTGTTAAACACTGGATACATAATTTTTGATTTAGTGTTAAACACTAAGGCAAGAGGGGTCACGTGGTAACACGTGAGAGCGCCCTGCTTCTCTTTATTTTGTTCTACAGATAAGTGTTTAACACTTTTAGTTCTGAAAGCCATCACGTGTGGGCACGTGATGGAGGCTTGCGGTTTGATCTGTCAGAATGTTCATTAGGGGTCACGTGTCGTCACGTGAGGGTGCCCAGGTTATATTTTGTCTTTGCTTTTGTTCTGGCATAATGAGGGTCACGTGGGAGCACAAGAGGCGTTGCCTCAGGGCTACTTCCTTCTTATTTTGGGAGATTTGTTTAGGGGTCACGTGGCAACACGTGAGGTGCCTACTTCAGAGTTTTGTTCTTTGGGTCTCGGCATGCTTTAAAGTTCTATTCATAGGGTTAAACCCTAAACTTTAGAGGAATTATATTCTCAATAGGGTTAAACCCTAGTTTCTTTTCTTAAAGGAATTAAATTCCTGTGAGTTCGAGAGAATTATATTCTCAGTTAGGGTTAAACCCTAGTTCTGTTCATTTTGAAGGAATTAAATTCCTATAATATAGGGTTAAACCCTAACTTTATCTCAAAGGAATCGAATTCCTATCATTTTGTGAGAATTAAATTCTCTAAACTCAGTTCCTCCTCTGTGTTTTAGATCTGCATGGCAGGATCTCAACCCAATGAGAATTAAATTCTCAATTCGTGGGGAGATGTGCACTTTGCGGATCCTTAACCAGAGAAAGAACTAAGTTCTTTTTTTTTTTATATAAGAGTTAAACTCTTTCGAGAATTAAATTCTCCTTTGAAGCCTCTCTTTTCCCTTCTTACCTAAGGTTTTCCTTTTTGCAGAGAATCATAGGCTCTATCTCTCTCTTTCTGTGTATCAAAAGAAAAGATCAAAGGTCTCAAGGTTTCAGAAAAGAGTTTTAGAAAAAGGACTTCGAAAAAAGGTCCTTTTCTTCTTTTCTTGGCTCTTATTTATAGGAGAAGGAAGAGAATCAATTTGCTTAATAAATCTCTCATTGAGAGATTTGATTTGTATGTTGAGAGATTTGATTTATATTTATCATTAATCTGGGCCTTTAGATTGTTAAGTGAATTTTATTCACCATTGGATTTTAGATCCAGAGATATCCCTTTGTTATCTCGGTTAGATTTATGGGGGAAATCTTTCCAAGTCCAAGATTTTTCCATAAATAGGCGATATTTAATCACCTTTAGATTTTTAATCCAACGGTTCCAAATAATCATTCTTTATCTTGGAAAGATTTGAATGATCTCTTCTCAGAATTTAATTCTGTTAAATAACAAGGCTTTTAAAGCCGGTCACTTGTGGCTACGTGACCCCTGGTCACGTGTAGGCACGTGACCCCTGGAATGGGCTTCTCTCCTTTTGCGCTCTGTTCTCTGGCCGCTGCTCAGCCGTCACGTGCCAACACGTGACCTTTTCTGGAGCTTTTTCTTGAATGCGCTTTTTGCCGCTGCTTCGAACGTCACGTGCTAACACGTGACCGCTGGTCACGTGTGAGCATGCGATGCCTCTTCTGAGTCCTTTCCTGATTTTTAATCAGGGAACAAATGCCCCTACAGCGTTGTTCTCACGTGTCTGCACGTGAGTGCAACGCTGTCTCTTTTGTGACCGTTGGATCCATCTAGAGAATCGGGGAGATGAAGCGTCTCCATCACATCCTATAAATATAGTGGTCACTTCAGAAGCGCCTTCACTTTGCTCATCTTCCTCCTTGCAACTTTTCATTTTGAGAATTTAATTCTCGTTTCCAGAGCTTAGTTCTCTGCCTTAAAAATTTTCCGGAGTTTAACTCTGTTTCAAGAAAGACTTCTTTCTTTAGGTAATGATCTTTGAACGATCGGAGAACTTTCATTTAAAAACTCTATGGATCTTAAATCCACACCAAGTGTTTCACCCTTTTAACATGAACCTATTTTTCTTCCAGTTTTTCCACAAGAATAGAAAACCATCTAATCTTCAAACTGTAGATCCCCTAGGGTTTCATATGATCTTTAGGGAAATGATGGTGACAGTTCAAATCCATGGAGTTTAACTCCGTCCACAGAAAAAATGTTTCTGGGAATTTAATTCCTATGAAGAACCAAGTTTTTCCCATAGAGGCTTCTTAGGATTTCCTTGCCCTAGGTTGTCTTCATCTCAGTTCAGAAGAAAAGGGTTTGTAATCGATTCTCATGATTCTTATTTCAGGTATCATGGATGCCCATATGTACGATCTTGACGAAATCATTTCTTATGGGAATATTCGTGCGCTGGGCCGTAGCCAGAACCAGGAGTTCAGCAATGCCTAATGTGCTGAGATCATGAGCCGCTTCGACGAGTACAACCATCGGCTACTCCCCCGTCGCTCTCTCTTCTGAAACTCATCGTGTTGGCGATTTGGGAGGCGCTTCCTCTCTTCTGCACTGGTGTACCTCTCAGGGCATTGGACGCTGCCGAGGATAAGATACATTCGGTATATCTGATGAGTCTAATCTCGAAGAGAAGGCGAGACAACCTCACTGATCTCTTGCACCAGCCTTTTCAGCAGTCGGCCATACTTGCTGCCTATCGAAGGGTAGAAGACGTTCGTGAGGACCCCGACGCTTGCGACCGTGAGAGAAAACATACTCGAATGGTTCGAAATGCTTGGAGGATCTTGGACAAAGTCAAGTCTGAGTTTCTCAATCTGTGCCCCGCGTCTGAGGTCTTGCCGTTGTAATCGTTTTCTTTTCATTTTGTATGAACTTCTTAAAACATGAATGATAAGTTTTATCGTGCCTTTCTATGTTTGCATGCCTTTCTATGGGATTTTATCATTTTGCTATTGTTGCTGTTGCTGTTTTTAATGTGCAGGGTGCTATTCCATTTTTTAGTGCACGTCAAGTTTGGGGGTCACGTGCTCCGCTCGTGGGGTCCTTTTGATGGGGCCGTTCAATTTTTCTTATGCCATATTTTTAGTGCACAATATTAGATGTAGAAAAGGAACCTTGGAAATAGTTCCATCTCCTTGATTTCCAATGCCTTCCCCTTTTTGGGCCTTGGAAATAGCTTCAACATGCAAGATTTTCCGTGCACAGCACTTAATTCCCTTCTTTATATCCTGGGGCCATGGCCTTCTTTTCTCTTCATAGAGAAATTTATTCTCATTTTGGTGTGATTTGTCTTGAGAGACAACTGAGCGCCATGGCCTGCAATCGCCCTCATGCTCGTCGACAGCCATGGGAAGTTCCTATTGAGGAGATGATCCCTCTCTTTGCCGCCCGATTGGTGGATTCCCTCCTTACCGATGACGAATGCGACTCAGCGGCGTATGAACTCTCAATCCGCAGGGGATCTCCCCTCCCAGTGGGCTCCCTCTGGCTCCGGAGGATTCTTGCCGCCGTGCTCGCCGACGTCCCTCCTCACCCGGCGGAGATGACCCTGGCGATGCTTGACGCGGCCGAAGAAAAGCTCGAGGGCTTTCACGAAGCGTGCCTAATTACTCAAGCTTTAAAAGATCGCTCGGTTCACCTTTTGAGCGAAATAAGAGCCCGTCGGGCTGTTATGTCTGCTTTTGCGGATGAACATGGCGCCAATCGGTGGGGAGCGACTCCTCGGGAGAACCGGCGCTTTGACGTGTTGGAGAGGGCGGGGAGGGAGATGGAGAATTTTGTCTTTTGTTTTGTCAACCCTTGCGCTACCGATCCTATGTTTGGCGACCTTTTCCCGCTAGTGTAGTATATTCAAATTAGTTTTTGCATGCTTTATGTTGAACTTTCATGTATGCTGGGTGTCCGTATGTATGTTTTTGCTTGCATAAATGAACTTTGTGTTCTTCCTATGAGACCTTTCTTTAATTGCGAACACTATCACTATGTTGCACGCACATCAGAGCTTCGGGTATTATTTCTTTTCGGATATTCATATGGTTGCGGATGCATGCTTGATAGGAGGTATATCGAGAACTTTTCGTTGCTTCCCATACCAGGTGATGTGAGCGCGTTTCAGATCGACTATTGCTGTCGACTGGGGGCCTGTTTATACGGTCTTGAGCGTATATGTCATGTTTCCCAGGTTGTGGTCGCGAAAGCGAGCTTACGTGGTCTGATAGAGCGTCGCGTGGCGAACATATTGTTGTGCGAGAAAAGGCTAGGCCGTAAATTCTCGGAGAGGGAACCGGCTTCTAAAGCGCTGGGCGAGCTTCAAGCTAATCTTACCGCCAAGGCCAACAAAGCGTATGAACTCTGGCGGGTGCTTCAAGAGTCTATCAAATAGGTGGTGGCTCTTGATAAGGCTGCCACGTTCACTCGTGAGAGGGTCGAGGCTCATAAGGCCACCGAGAAAGAGCCTAAAGGCCGGCTCGCCTCGTATCAGGCCCAGCAGGCTCAGGCGGAGGCCCGTCTTCTGGAGATCCTGAATCATGAAGCCGTGGCCCAGCAAAAGCAGGATGAGCTAGCGAAATTGCTAAATCGCCCGCCGGCTTGAAAAACTTGTATCTATTTTTTTCTTTTTGTACATACTCTTGAGCGAGAGTATTTTCTTTTTGTTCTCTCATGAATTGTACTTTGTACCCATTTTGGTTTATGAATAAAGACATATTTTCTTCTCAATGGTGTGTCCCCTTTTTATTGAATGTGTTCTGCGGACAGTCTATCTTGATCTCTTTGCAGGGCAGCGATGGCTTAGGATTCAGGGTTAAGATCTGCCTCCTAAGACTTTTGAACTTTATGAGCCGTGAGGGTCTCATAAAGAGTTTTTCTCCCTACAGGTCGAGAGGATCCCGTAGGTGTGAGTTTTTCTGAAGAATCGTGAGGATTCTTAAGCGGGTTTTCCCTTGAGAGTCATAAGGATCTCGCAAGAGAGTTTTCTTCCTTGCAGGTCATGAGGACCCGCAAGTGCTGGATGCGGTCACCCTTATCCGTATTTCACAGGGTCAGGGATTGGTTTGGGATGGTTTCCAGGGTATCATAGTTTAAAGACATCGCGGTCAAGGTTAAGGACTTCATAGTCCGTGGGTTTTAAAGACTCCACAGTCCAATGTTAGTTTTAAGACGTCACGGTCAAGGTTACGGACCTCATAGTCCGTGGATTTAAGGACTCCACAGTCCGATGTTAGTTTTAAGACATCACGGTCAAGGTTAAGGACCTCATAGTCCGTGGATTTAAGGACTCCACAGTCCGATGTTAGTTTTAAGACATCACGGTCAAGGTTAAGGACCTCATAGTCCGTGGATTTAAGGACTCCACAGTCCGATGATAGTTTTAAGACATCACGGTCAAGGTTAAGGACCTCATAGTCCGTGGATTTAAGGACTCCACAGTCCGATGTTAGTTTTAAGACATCACGGTCAAGGTTAAGGACCTCATAGTCCGCAGGTTTAAGGACTCCACAGTCCAATGTTAGTTTTAAGACATCACGGTCAAGGTTAAGGACCTCATAGTCCGCGGGTTTAAGGACTCCACCGTCCGCGAAATGTGTGGTTACCGGGACCCGTCACCTCTTTGAAGACGTTGAAGAATTACAACGCCAAATATCAAAGGAGTGAAGAGATGTACCCTTTAACCAAGGTAAAATCAGTCTAGAATCATCATGGTTGATCGTTAGTTTTAAGACATTGCGGTCGAGGTTAAGGACATCATAGTCCATGGATTTTAAGAACTCCACAGTCCGATGTTTGCTCTGGATGCTTCACACGGGTTCACTGCCGTGCTTGGCGAGGACCAGGCTCCGCTCTGGGCGTTTTCCGCGGGGTCAAAGAGTGACGTTATCCGCGTTCCACGTGACCAGGAATTTTGCTCTAGATGCTTCACACGTGTTCACTGCCGTGTTCGGCGAGGACTAGGCTCCGCTCTGGATGCTTCACACGGGTTCACTGCCGTGCTCTGCGAGGACCAAGATCTGCTCTGGACGTTTTCCACGGGGTCAAAAAGTGACGTTATCCGCGTTCCACGTGACCAGGAATTTTGCACTAGATGCTTCACACGGGTTCACTGCCGTGCTCGGCGAGGACTAGGCTCCGCTCTGGATGCTTCACACGGGTTCACGGCCGTGCTTGGCGAGGACCAGGATCCGCTCTGGACGTTTTCCACGGGGTCAAAGAGTGACGTTATTCGCGTTCCACGTAACCAGGAATTTTGCACTAGATGCTTCACACGGGGTCACTGCCGTGCTCGGCGAGGACTAGGCTCCGCTCTGGATGCTTCACACGGGTTCACTGCCGTGCTCTGCGAGGACCAGGATCCGCTCTGGACGTTTTCCACAGGGTCAAAGAGTGACGTTATCCGCGTTCCATGTGACCAGGAATTTTGCACTAGATGCTTCACACGGGTTCACTGCCGTGCTCGGCGAGGACTAGGCTCCGCTCTGGATGCTTCACACGGGTTCACTGTCGTGCTCTGCGAGGACCAGGATCCGCTCTGGACGTTTTCCATGGGGTCAAAGAGTAACGTTATCCGCGTTCCACGTGACCAGGAATTTTGCACTAGATGCTTCACACGGGTTCACTGCCGTGCTCGGCGAGGACTAGGCTCCACTCTGGATACTTCACACGGGTTCACTGCCGTGCTCTGCGAGGACCAGGATCTGCTCTGGATGTTTTCCACGGGGTCAAAGAGTGACGTTATCCGCGTTCCACGTGACCAGGAATTTTGCACTAGATGCTTCACACGGGTTCACTGCCGTGCTCGGCGAGGACTAGGCTCCACTCTGGATGCTTCACACGGATTCACTGCCGTGCTTTGCGAGGACCAGGATCCGCTCTGGACGTTTTCCACGGGGTCAAAAAGTGGCGTTATCCGCGTTCCACGTGGCCAGGAATTTTGCTTTGTCTGTATTTCATGAAGTCGGAATTTGACTCTCGGTCAGCTGTATGCCGGCGAGCCATGGAACTGGGAGGTGTCGCTGTTCCGCTTTACTTGATGTTGTGTCTGCTGCAATGAGACGAACGTCGAGATGATCTCTAGGCTATCTGTGAACCGTCGAGATTTGGCTTCTTCTTATGATGAAACCTGGGGGAGGAGTATGATCCCTTCTTTGTTTGCGCCCCTGGATTGTATACAGGGATAGATGTAACATCACCTGTACGGCGTGGATTTTATTTTTATTTTATTTCTTTTTCCACGATGCTCTATCATTTCATCTTTTATATCGCGAAGGTCGCGATTGCCCCATCATTTCGGCTATTTTTTTGCGGTGCCCAATCATTTCGGCTATTTATTTTATTTTTTCTCGCTACTTTTTATTGCGAGTTGCCCCATCATTTCGGCTATTTTTTTATGCATACATTTTTACTTGCTGCTTTTTATTGCAAGCTGCCCCATCATTTCGGCTATTTCGTACGCATGTGTGGCTCGCTAGCCTTTTTGCTGCAAGCTTGGATTTTAGACACCGATTTCGGCATCAGCACCGCTACAACTGGGATGTTGCCAGGAGTGAATCATCATTTGCCTCTGTCGATGTTGAACAAAGGTGGCTTAGTAAACTGGGATAAGGGTCCCGTCGACTAAGGCTTTTGACTTCATGAGCCGTAAGGGTCTCACAAAGGTATTTCTCCCTACAAGTCGTAAGGATCTTGCAGGTGTGTTTTCTCCTTGGGAATCGTGAGGATTCCTAAGTGCATGTCCTCTTGCAAGTCGTAAGGATCTTACAAAAGGTTTTTCTCCTTATAAGTCGAGAGGACCTACAAGGGTTGTTCGCCATATGGACATATCCCTAGTCATGGATGGGACTTGGTTAGGGAAATATTTATTCGCGCCCGTGGATTGTATACAAGAGTCAGTATTGAGCCACTTGTAGGGCATAAATTGAAGGTTGTGGGGGTTGCTTAAGCACAGGTTTAGGTCTATGTGACTTAAGACTTTCAAATCTTATGAGCCGTGAGGGTCCCATAAGAGAGTTCTCCTTACGAGTCGTGAGGATCTCGCAAGTGTAATTTCTCCTTAGGAATCGTGAGGACTCCTAAGTATGTTTCTCCTTTGTGAGTCGTAAGGATCTCACGCGGGTGGTTTCTCCTTACAAGGTCGTGAGGACCCTGTAAGTGTCTTTTAACGAGGTTGCGCCCTTTCGGGTTTTCACAAACACTCGCCGGTAGCCCTGCTGTTTTTACTTACGGAACCCTTTCGGGTTTTCATCCGTGCTCATTTTTCTTATGGACATACCGTTTTTATTATTTTTTTATTATTTTTTTATCGGCTTTGAGATACTGCAATCCACCGTAGTTTATCAACATCTCGGTCAACAGCCAGTTTTAGGACATAGTGGTCCATTGTTAGTTTAAGGACGTTTCGGTCCGTTGCTAGTTTAAGGACATTTCGGTCCGTCGTTAGTTTAAGGAAGTTTCGGTCCGTTGCTAGTTTAAGGACATTTCGGTCCGTCGTTGAAGAAGGCCGGTTACTACTTAGAGTTCGGGGTTAGGAAGATAGCGAGCGGACATAGTCGTCGTCATCTATCATTGACCTAGGCCTTGACCCGTTAAGCATAGTATTTCTTCAGGAAGCGACCGTTTACTGGCCTGAAAGGTCTTTCACCGTGCATATCCATGAGTAGATACGCTCTACCCTGGTAGACCTTGTCTATGATGTACGGGCCTTCATAGTTTGGCTCGAATTTTCCCCGCTTGGCGCGATTGGGGATCATAGGTCTTTTGACCACTAGCACGAGTCCGCCTTGGCGGAATGTCCTCGGCCTGGTCAATCTTTCATATGAGCGCGTCATTTTTGCTTTGTAAGCCTCCAGATTTTGTTGCGCTATGAGCCGGGTCTCATCAAGGGCATCAAGCTCCTCAAGCCGAAGGTGAGCATTTTCTTCATCTGTCAGCTCGTAGTGGACCGCCACGCGTAGAGAGGGTAACTCTATCTCGAGGAGGAGTACTGCTTCTGTACCGAATACCAACGCGTATGGCGTTGTGTTCGTGGCCGTTTTGAACGTAGTTCGATATGCCCAGAGAGCTTCTTGCAGTCTCTCATGCCAGTCCTTCTTATTTCGGGACACCATCTTTTTCACGATCTTTATCAAGGTCTTGTTGAAAGCCTCAGCTAGACCGTTAGCTCGGGGATTATAAACTGAGGAATATCTCCAGTCTATGTTGTGTTGTTGCGCGAAGCGGCTAATCTTGTGGCTTTTGTAGGCTGGCCCGTTATCGGAAATGATCCGTCGCGGAGTTCCAAACCGATAAATGACGTGTGTCTTGAAGAAATGGAGAATATTCTCCGTCTTCACCTCCCTCAGCGGTATTGCTTCTGCCCATTTGGATAAGTAGTCAGTCATCGCCAGGATGTAACGATGTCCCCTGGACGATGCTGGTTCGATGGGGCCGATTACGTCAGTCCCCCACATTTCGAACGGCCAACTAGCCACCGTTGGATGTAGTGGATTTGGGTGCTGGTGGATAAAGTCCCCATGGATTTGGCACGAGTGGCATTGTTTCGCATACTCGAGGCAGTCCTGGATCATCGTGGGCCAGTAGTAGCCCATCCGTTTAATTTTCAACTTCATCTTCAGGCCTGCTTGGTGAGAACCACAGAGTCCATCGTGGACTTCCTGAACGACTCTTTTCGCTTCGTCAGGTCCCAGGCATCTCAACCACAGAGAATCGAATGACCTCTTGTACAAAGTATCGTTGACGAAGGCGAAAGACAGAGCTCGTTTCATGAGCTGATGTCTTGAGGACGCATCTTCAGGTGTTCGACGGGATTTGAAGTAGTCTATGAAGACTTCTCTCCAATCTTCAGCCTTTTCTCGGTCTTTTATTTGCATGGCCTTCTGCTCGGTCGCTTCCTTTTCCTCGGATGATTCCGGAGATATTTCTGCCGGAGCAAGAACCAGACGGCTTTGTACCATGATTCTTACATCATCGAGGTTCTCATCAGCTAGTTCTTTAGCTAGCTTGGCTAATGCATCCGCTTTGCTATTTTCGTCACGCGGTATGCTTTCCAAGGTGTAGGGGGGATTTGAGTCTGCAGTCGCTGTACTCTTTTGCCGTACTTTACCAGTTCTGGCTTACATGTCTGGTAGTCGCTGTTTACTTGACTAACGATCAGTTGGGAATCTCCGTATATGAGGAGGTTTTCAATTCCCATGTCGACGGCGATCTTGAGGCCTGTTATCAAAGCTTCGTATTCGGCTTCATTGTTCGTCCTCGGTTCTGTTAAGGAGAAAGCGAAGCGCATTATCCCTCCTTGTGGAGTTACGAAGATGAGACCCACCCCTGATTTGATTATAGGGGTGCTTTGTTTGCGCTTCTTCATGGAAGACGCTCCATCGAAATAAAGCTCCCATCGGGTATCACCACCGTCGATCGCGTCAAACGCATGTTCGTTTGGCAGATCGCAATTCAGAAGAGAATCGGCAGGTATCGGATGTTCAGCGAGGAAGTCGACAATGGCCTGGCCATTCACTGCTTTGAGAGGCTGATAGGTTATCGAGAACTCCATCAAGAGCAGGGCCCATTTAGCGAGTCGACCAGTCAATATGGCCTTTGACATTAAATATTTGAGGGGGTCCACCTTCGATATGAGACGGACTTCATGCGCCAACGCATAGTGCCTGAGCTATGCCTGTGCAACTGCGCAGACACGTGTCGCGCAGCGCAGTTCTTGCGCAACTGAAGCGTTGCTTCCCTTATTAAAGTTTAAATTTCCAAAGTAGAGCTTTACTCTTATTAGGGGAAGATGAAGCGTTGCTTCATCTTTCGCCTTGGAATTTGAACAAAGTTTTGCTCTGATTGGGGTAAACAAATGCCCCCCCCACCGTTGCGCTTACGTGGCCCCAAACGCAAGCGCAACGGTGGCAGAATTCCAACCGTTGCGGTAACTTTTGGAAGTTGAAAGGGCACTTGGTGCCTATAAATAGGACCTTTGGTCCTTCACAGATGATCATCATCTCCAAAAATTTTATTTTCAGAATCTCAGAGCCCTGCTCTTGTTTTTAAGAACTCTTAGATTTTCTTTAAAAGAGACTATTTAGGTAAGAATTAGTCTTGAATTAAATCAATTTTAATTAATAGAGCTTTGCTCTCATAGATCCTTGATCTAAAGAAAACCCTTCTGGGGTTTCACCAATAGAGCCTTGCTCTCAAGAATCTGTTTCAGGGTTTCTTGACCCATGAACAGAATTTTGCGTCTTTGGCAAAACATAGATCTCTTTGATCTAAAAAAAATGAACTCTTAAGAGTTCGAACATGGATAATGAGAATTAAAAAATGGAGTTTTGTATTTAATGGATCATATCATCTTTTAATAGTAATGATCTCAGAGTTCTCGGGGGGTTTCTTTAAATTCCCCTTGTTAGGGTTTTGGTAGTAACTCCTGTTTGCAGAGCATTGCTCTCGAGAAATTTAATTCTCTGTGTATTTTTTATCGCTAATCTTCTTGTGATGTTTCCTCCAGGCATAATGGCGGTGCGTTTATACAGTTTGCACGAGTTCATCACCTATGACGATATCCGCGCACAGGGTCGTCATCAAAACCAGGAGTTTACGGAGGCCCAGTGTGCGGAGGTCATGGGTCGCCTCAACGCAAGCGGTGGTTGGCTGCTTCCTCGTCGTTCAGCTCTCTTGAAGTTCGTGCCGGGTGCAATATGGAGAGCACTTCTGGGGTTTCACGAGGCCCTACCGCTCAATGCGCTGGATGATGCCGAAGACAAGGTGCATTCAGTGTATCTGACGGGGCTGATCTCAAAGAAACGCCGGGACAGCCTCATCGACATCCTACATCAAATTTTCCAGCAGACGACGATAGTCGCTGCTTATCGAAGGCTGGGAGGGCTTGCCGAGGATCTTGACACACAGGAGCGCGAGAGGCTGCGCACAAGAATAATCAGAAAGGCCAGAAGAACTCTGGATGGCCTTACTTTTGAATTCCTCAATCTGTGCCTTGGATCTGAGGTTATTCCATTGTAACTTTCGTTTATTGCTTTTATGATTGTAAGAACTTCTGGCAATATTAATGGAAATTTTTTATCCCAGCTTGTCTTTATTATATTTTTTTGTTCTGAGTCTTTTGCCTATGCATGAATGAATGTGTCTTGAACGCTTGATCAAATGTAAATCGGATGCTCTTTCTGTTGCTTTCTTCTTTCTCTTATTATCAGCATACTGTCCTGATAAACACATTTGACCGATAATAGAGTAAGCATCTAGATTTTTCCGAGAGATAGCGATGGCTTAGGCCGCAGGTTCAGATCTCCTGCCTAAGACTTTTCAACTCTATGAGCCGTGAGGGTCTCATAGAGACTTTTCTCCCTACGGATCGAGAGGATCTCGTAGGTGGGTTTTCTTCTTAGGAATCGTGAGGATTCCTAAGTGTGTTTTCTCTTGTAAGTCGTAAGAATCCTATAAGAGAATTTTTCCCTTTTACGAGTCGAGAGGACCCGTAAGCGGTTGTTTCCCTCCTTGTCGGAACTCGACTTCGGAGAGTGAGACCCGTGAATAGTATGCAAGAGACCGTTTTAGATCGACTTGCGGGGTCCCATTGTTCAGGAAGAAAGTTTTTTTAGTCCCTGCTGCCTGAGGCTTCATCTTGTAAGTTGAGACGAATCGGGAATTTTCCCGCGGAGACACTGGTTTCTCTGCGAGCCGACACGAATCAGGAGGCTCTCGTCAAGGATTGTTTGTTTCCTTGAGTTGAGGTATTTGCTAAGAATTATTTGTTTCCCTAGCGCCAAGGATTATTTGTTTCCTTGGTGTTGAAACGAATCTAGAATTTCCCACGGAGGCACTGGTTGCTTCTGCGAGTCGACGCGGATCAGAAGGCTCTCGTCAAGGATTGTTTGTTTCCTTGAGTTGAGGTATTTGCTAAGGATTATTTGTTTCCCTAGCGCCAAGGATTATTTGTTTCCCTGGTGTTGAAACGAATCGAGAATTTCCCACGGAGGCACTGGTTGCTTCTGCGAGTTGACGCGGATCAGAAGGCTCTCGTCAAGGATTGTTTGTTTCCTTGAGTTGAGGTATTTGCTAAGGATTATTTGTTTCCCTAGCGCCAAGGATTATTTGTTTCCCTGGTGTTGAAACGGGTCGAGAATTTCCCACGGAGGCACTGGTTGCTCTGCGAGTCGACGCGGATCAGGAGGCTCTTGTCAAGGATTGTTTATTTCCCTGAGCCGAGATATTTGCTAAGGATTATTTGTTTCCCTAGCGCCAAGGATTATTTGTTTCCCTGGTGTTGAAACGAGTCGAGAATTTCCCACGGAGGCATTGGTTGCTCTGCGAGTCGACGCGAATCAGGAGGCTTTCGTCAAGGATTGTCTGTTTCCCTGAGTTGAGGTATTTGCCGAAGACACTGGTTTCTTCGGAGTTGGGACGAATCGTCGAGATCTGGCTTCGTTTTCTGGCGGAGCCTGTTGGGAAAGTATGGTTCCCTCTTCGTTTGCGCCCTTGGATTGTATACAGGGATCGATGTGATCTTAACTGTAGGGCCAAAGTTTTATCATCATCATTTTTTTGTTTTATTTCTGCGATGCTCTATCATTTCAGCTTTCATAAAGCGAAGGTCGCAATTGCCCAATCATTTCGGTTATTTCTCACGGTGCCCAATCATTTTGGCTGTTTATTTTATTTTCACTCGCTGCTTTTTATTGCGAGTTGCCCAATCATTTCGGCTATTTTGCATGCATACATTTTTACTTGCTGCTTTTTATTGCAAGTTGCCCTATCATTTCGGCTATTTCTTATGCATGTGCGGCCTACTGGCTTTTCGCCGTAAACCTGGAATTAGACACCGGTTTCGGCATCAGCACCGCTACAACTGGGATATTGCCAGGAGCGAATCATCATTTGCCTCCGTCGATATCGAACAAAGGTGGCTTAGCGAACAGGGTTAAGGCGCTGTTGACTAAGGCTTTTAACTTCATGAGCCATAAGGGTCTCACAAAGGTATTTCTCCCTACAAGTCGTGAGGATCTTGTAGGTGTATTTTCTCCTTAGGAATCGTAAGGATTCCTAAGTGCATGTTCCTCTATAAGTCGTAAGGATCCTACAGGAGGGTTTTCTCCTTGTAAATCGAGAGGATTTACAAGGGTCGTTCACTATACGAACATATCCCCAATCACGGATGAAACTTGGTTCGGGAAATGTTTATTCGCGCCCATGGATTGTATACAAGAGTCAGTATTGAACCACTTGTAGGGCAATATCGGAAGTTGTGGAGGTTGCTTAAGCACAGGTTCAGGTCTCTGTAACTTAAGACTTTCAAATCTTATGAGCTGTGAGGGTCTCATAAGAAAGTTCCCCTTACGAGTCGTGAGGATCTCACAAGTGTATTTTCTCCTTAGGAATCGTGGGGATCCCTAAGTGTGTTGCTCCCATGTGAGTCGTAAGGATCTCACGCGGGTGGTTTCTCCTTACAAGGTCGAGGGGACCTTATAAGTGTCTTTTAACGAGGTTGCGCCCTTTCGGGTTTTCACAAACACTCGCCGGTAGTCCTGCTGTTTTTACTCACGGAGCCCTTTCAGGTTTTCATCCGTGCCCTTTTTGCTTATGGACATACCGTTTTTCTTTATTCTTTTTTATTTATTTATTTTCTTTTCCCTTCTTTTTTTTACGAGGTCGTGCCCTTTCGGGTTTTCACGAACACTCGCCGGTAGCCCTGCTGTTTTTTACTCACGGAGCCCTTTCGGGTTTTCATCCGTGCCCTTTTTTGCTTATGGACATACCGTTTTTATTTATATATATATATATATATATATATATATATATATATTGTCAGCCTACGGATGCTGCGGTGCTAGTTTAAGGACGTTTCGGTCCGCCATTGAGAAGGCTGGCTATCGCTTATAAAGTTTGAGCTGAGGAAGATAGCGAGCGGACATAGTCGTCGTCATCTATCATTGACCTAGGCTGTGGCTCATTAAGCGTAGTATTTCTTTAGGAAACGACCGTTTATTGGCCTGAAAGGCCTTTCACCGTGCATGTCCATGAGTAGATAGGCCCTACCCTGGTAGACCTTATCTATGATGTACGGGCCTTCATAGTTTGGCTCGAATTTTCCCCGCTTGGCACGATTAGGGATCATAGGCCTTTTGACCACTAGCACGAGTTCTCCTTGGCGGAATGTCATCGGCCGGGTCAATCTTTCATATGAGCGCGTCATCTTTGCTTTATAGGCCTCCAGATTTTGTTGCGCTATGAGCCGGGTCTCATCGAGGGCATCAAGCTCCTCAAGCCGAAGGTTAGTATTTTCTTCATCGGTTAGCTCGTAGTGGACCGCCACGCGTAGAGAGGGTAACTCTATCTCGAGGGGGAGTACTGCTTCTGTACCGAATACTAGCGCATATGGCGTTGTGCTTGTGGCTGTCTTGAACGTAGTTCGGTACGCCCAAAGAGCTTCTTGCAGCTTCTCGTGCCAGTCCTTCTTATTTCGGGACACCGTTTTCTTCATGATCTTTGTCAAGGTTTTGTTGAAGGCTTCAGCTATACCATTAGCTCGCGGATTGTAAACCGAGGAATATCTCCAGTCTATATTGTGTTGTTGCGTGAAGCGACTGATCTTGTGACTTCTGTAAGCAGGCCCGTTATCGGAGATGATCCATCGTGGAGTTCCAAACTGATATATGACGTGCATCTTGAAGAAATGGAGGATATTCTCTGTTTTCACTTCCCTCAATGGTACTGCTTCTGCCCATTTGGAGAAGTAATCAGTCGTTGCCAGGATAAAACGATGTCCTCTAGACGATGCTGGTTCGATAGGGCCGACTATGTCAGTTCCCCACATTTCGAACGGCCAGCTAGCCACCGTTGGATGTAGTAGATTTGGATGCTGGTGGATGAAGTCCCCATGAATTTGGCATGAGTGGCATTGCTTCGCATATTCGAGGCAGTCCTGAATCATCATGGGCCAGTAGTAGCCCATCCGTTTAATCTTCAACTTCATCTTTGGGCCCGCTTGATGAGAACCACAGAGTCCGTCATGAACTTCCTGAACGACTTTTTTTGCTTCTTTATGCCCTAGGCATCTCAGCCATAGAGAATCAAACGACCTCTTGTATAGAGTATCGTTGACGAAGGCGAAAGACAGAGCTCGTTTCATGAGCTGATGTCTTGTGGACGCTTCTTCAGGCATTCGGTGGGACTTAAAGTAGTCTATGAAGACTTCCCTCCAATCCTCAGCCTTTTCCCGGTCTTCTATTTGCAAGGTCGTCCGTTCAGTCGCTCCCTTCTCTTCGGATGATTCCGGAGATATTCCTGCTGGGGCAAGCACCCGGCGGCTTTGTACTATGATTCTAACGTCATCGAGGTTCTCGTCAGCCAGTTCCTTAGCGAGCTTGGCTAAAGCGTCCGCTTTACTGTTTTCCGCACGCGGTTTGTTTTCCAACGTATAGGAGGGAATTTGGGTCAACGGTTGTTGCACCTTTTCACCGTATTTCACCAACTCCGGTTTGCACGTTTGGTAGTCGCCGTTTACTTGACTAACGACCAGTTAAGAATCTCCGTATATGAGAAGGTTTTCAATTCCCATGTCGATGGCGATCTCGAGACCTGCTATCAAGGCTTCATATTCGGCTTCATTATTCGTTCTCGGCTCTGTTAAGGAGAAAGCGAAGCGCATTATCCCTCCTTGTGGAGTCACGAGGATAAGTCCTACCCCCGATTTGATTATAGGGGTACTTTGTTTGCGCTTCTTCACGGAAGATGCTCCATCGAAATAAAGCTCCCATCGGGTATCATTACCGTCGATCGCATCAAACGCATGTTCGTCTGGAAGATCGCAATTCAGAGGAGAATCAGCGGGTATCAGATGCTCAGCGAGGAAGTCGGCGATGGCCTGGCCTTTCACTGCCTTGAGAGGTTGATACGTTATCGAGAACTCCATCAAGAGCAGAGACCATTTAGCGAGTCGACCTGTCAATATGGCCTTTGACATTAAATACTTAAGAGGGTCCGCCTTCGAAATAAGACGGACTTCATGCGCCAACGCATAGTGTCTAAGCTTTGTTATCGCAAAGATCAACGCCAGGCAGTGTTTTTCCATAGGGGAGTAGTTGCTTTCTGCCCCCAGCAGAACTCGACTTAAGTAGTAGAGTGCTCTTTCCTTCCCTTGATCGTTCTCTTATGCCCATAATGCGCCTAAGGAACCTTCAAGGGCGGTTGTATAAAGAATGAGGGGCTTTCCCTTGACCGGAGCAGCCAAGACTGGCGGGTTCTGCAGGTATTGCTTGATCTCGTCTAGCGCGCTTTGGCATTTTTGATTCCAGACGAATGGAGTTCCCTTCTTCATCAGGTGGCTGTAAGGACGGCACTTTCCTGAAAGGTTGGTTATAAATCGCCGTATATACGCGAGCTTCCCTTGGAGAGACCGCAACTGTTTGAGAGTTCTCAGCGGAGGCATTTCCATGATCGCTTTGATCTTTGATGGATCTATCTCAATACCTCGATGTCGGACGATGAATCCCAGGAATTTGCCCGAGGAAACTCCGAATGCACACTTGAAAGGGTTCATCTTCAAGTTGTATTTTCGAAGGCGTTGAAATACGATCTTCAAATACTCGAGATGTTCCTCGTATGATTTGCTTTTAACCACGAGATCGTCGATATAGCATTCTACGATTTCATGTATAAGGTCATCGAAGTTTTTCGTCATGGCCCTTTGGTAGGTGGCACCGGCATTCTTTAAACCGAAGGGCATCACTTTGTAGCAGAATATACCCAAAGGAGTCCTGAAGGCGGTGTGCTTCTGGTCTTCGGGATGCATCTTTATCTGATTATACCCTGACAAGCCGTCCATGAAGGAGAAAACCTCGTGAGTGGACGTATTGTCTATCATCAGTTCGGTGACTGGCACTGGGAAATCGTCCTTCGGGCAGGCTTTATTGAGATCCCGAAAGTCTACGCATATACGCACTGTCCCATTTTTCTTCATCACCGGGACGATGTTGGCGATCCATTCCGGATATTGAACTTCCTGGATGAAGCCAGAGTCGATCAGCTTCTTGACCTCGGCATTGATACTCATCTCAAGCTCGAGCCGCATTCTTCTCGGCGCCTGTTTGACTGGCTTGATGTCCGGGGATATCGCCAATCTGTGCACAGCAATTTCTGGATCTAGTCCCGGCATTTCGGAATAGTTCCATGAGAAGCAATCTCTATGCTGTAGAAACACGTCCTTTAACGCAGCCACCCTTTCTTCAGATAGCAGCTCGCTGATGAATGTCGGTCGCGGGTCATTTTCCATTCCCAATTCAATTTTCTTAAGGTTATCTGCAGTGATATGGATTCCATCTTCCAGCTCTTTTGGCGCTGGCGGAAATTCTGAGATTACTTCGTCGTTGCTGTTTTCGAAGCACCAGGGGAGGTCATCCATGTTCTCGGGCTCTTCTTTTGATATCGTTATCACGTGACAAGTACGAATTCGCTTCCAATCCCAATGTGGAACTGGTTCTTCTTTCGTGGCCTTGGGCTCGTGCTTTTGTGGCGGCGCTACCCTCCAGTTGTCGGACAGAGCGAACTTGCCAAGCTGATACTGATCTTCGACCCAATTCTTAAAGGTGAAGCAGTCCTCGAGAGGGTGCCCTATCACTCGGTGATAAAAGCAATAGTCCGGGTGTGAGACCTTGCCCGCTTGTTCAAGGTGTTTAGACTCCGGCAGTGTAAGCATTTGATGTTTTAGAGCGAGGTCAAGTATCTTCTTCGTCTTGTCCCGAGGAAACGAGTACGCTCGACCCATTTTCTTCATAAGGGATAGATCAATAACGTTCGACTCCCGTTTGCGTGGCTTCTTAGCCCTGCTTTGTTGCTGTTGAGCGTCTTTTTGGCCTTTCGACTTATTTCTACTTTTGCGTCGAGCCTTCTTTATAACAGGTTGACAAGGAGCCGCATTTTCATCTTTCACGGCCTGTTGGAGAAGGCGTTGCGTTTTGGCTTTCTCGTAGATGACCATTTCGCGGTTATGATCGTCCCGAAATTTTTTACCCGCTTCCTTTATAAGCTTGTCCATTTGTTCTTCGAACGACGGACTGGGCACTTTTGCATCTGGAACTTTCACTGTCTCAGGATTAGCGTCCTCCCATTGAGCATCCGCTTCTTCATCGAAGTCATACATGACATAGCAGCTGTTTAGTAGCTCTCGTTTCTTTGACCGGTTGTATCCAAGTCCTTTTGTCTCCATTCTCCCATTAGGCAGTTTGCGTTGAGCCCCGGGAACGTTCCAGACTTTGTCATAGAACTTGGCTTTTCGAACGGTCTGCTTGAAGGATTTTCAGCAACTTTTTCAAACCTTCCGTATAATATCTGGGAAGACGGATAGGCTGAAGCCTGTCGAGCGTAAGGTCCGCGCCATGCCAGATTTCTTTCTCCACTTTGGTTTCTTCAGAGCGGTAGAATAGAATTGCTTTTTCGCTTTCTCGTCCGGGAGGGATATAGAATGTCCACAGCTCCTCTACACTGTAGATATCGAGCGCATCCAGTTCTTTATAATGTTTAAGCGGCACCATGGCGACTTGCAGACTTTGCTCTTCGTCAGCGGACGTTTGTATTGAAGGTCGAGTAGAGAATATAGCATGGATCTCATCTTCTGAGTCGCTACCAAAGATCAACGTAGGAGCGGACGGTCCTGGCTTGTTGTGTTGAGGCGGACCCGAATAAACTATCTCCTCTTCCTCCTCGGTATCACTGCCGAAAACAGGGATGGTGGCGTTAGCTTTGTTCTCCGGCTTGTGACACCTTTCCGTGTCTTCGAAATCCGGTAAGAAGTATTTGGCATCTTCATATTTACGGACTTCGTTCACGGAAAACGGATTCAGTTCTCCCGCCACGGTATACTCGAGACCATCCTTAGCGTATTTCATACACTGATGTTGTGTAGAAGGGATGACGTTGTACTCGTGTAACCATGGTCGGCCGAGCAGAGCATTGTAGCATATCTTGGCGTCTATGACTTGGAACTTAATGTCCGTGACGAGTAGCCCAAAGCGTAGCGTCAGTATCACAGACCCAAGAGTTCTTGATGACTGGGAGTCGAACCCGGAGATGGTGATCTTGTCCCGAGCAAGGTGCTGGACGCTCATGCAGATTTCTTTTAACACCCGCACATTGAGGAGGTTAACGGAGGATCCATTGTCGATCAGGATTTTGCCTATCTTTATATCATGGCAGTATCCTGAGGCATAAAGGGGGCGATTGTGTTCGCACGTCCTAAGGAGAAGATCTTCATCACCAAAAGCGACATCGGCCGTGTGCACTTCCTCCAATTCACCCTTCATCTTTTCTTCAGCCAGGAAAGCATGGAATTGTTCCGGATCTTGTAATGGCTTGATTAACGAATCTCTTGCCTCCTTTGATAGCAAAAGGGCGTCAAGAATGCTGAGTTGTGAGGGTAGCTTCCTGAGATGCGCTAAGACGTTGTAATCCAACTTATTCTTCTTCGGCGGGTCCTTGGCACTTAGCTCCTCCACCACTTGGTCATCTAAGACGATATCTTCAGAGACTTTTTCTTTCCCTTTATCTTTTCTATTTGAGGGTCCGAGATTCTTTTCAGGCAGCGTCCGATTACGCAGCCGGATATTTTCGCAAACCTTCGGCTCTTTTTTTTTCCCGAAGTGGACTCTTTAAAGAGAGGGGCAAGTTCCAGCTCTTCATCAAAATCGCTCCCGAATGTAGGCACTTGTGACCCACCGGTGTTAACCATGCAACAATCGCCAGTAGTTCTTTTAAGCCCTTCGGTTGTATTTCTTCGCTCCCGACGGGTTTTGCGATTTTCCCGCTTAAAGCGTTGTCTGTGAGCAACGTATCCTTGCTACCATCTATCGAAAGCTTTGCACTCTTGAGTGGGGTGCGAAACCTTCTGATGATATAAGCAATAGGAGGGGTGCATTTTTATTTCACCAGTAATTTTTCCTTCGGAGGATGGTAGCTTCATGCCCATTGATATGGCCTTAGCAAACCTTTTCCTCATCTTGAATTGGCTTTTGTCGATAGTGGAGGCATTTTGCTCCAGCGGGATCATCTCAGCTCTTTCATCAAGTCGCTGGCGCTTGGCCCTTTCAAATATGGCCGTCTCGCGTTCTCGATCAGCTTTACTTTTCCACCGAGCTTCATTAAGGAATGCGTCAATTACCTCATCTGATGGCCCCAGAATTTTTGATTCAGGATCTGCCCCCAGCGTTTCAGTACAAGAAGTCTCTTCATCGTTCATGAACGAATAGGAAATCACATGACAGCTCGCCACGCATTCTTCAGATTCATCAGATGAACTTTCTCCCTCATCTTCCTCTTGAAAGACGTGATTGAGGAACTCTTGGAATGTAATGGGAGTCCGTGCCTTTTGGTTGTATTCCTCCAGCGCGTCAATTTGTTTTTGCAAGTCTGTGCGCTTGTCGCCAGGCTTCACGGGCTTCTTTGATTTCTTTTTCTTCTTCTTCGAAGATTTTGACAGCTGGTTGCGAGTGCTTGAGCCACCACCATCAGTCTTTGAAGTTGGACATGGCTTCAGCATTCCTTCAATGACCTGCGGTTCCAACGGGTTCTTCCACCTAATCGCTGGGCATGTCTGAAGATCGTTTAGTATCCTCTTTGTCTTGGTTGATAATACAACCTCCCAATGAGCTTCTTCAATGACGGAGCATGTTGCCCCCGGCGTATTCATCCCCTTAGATGTGTGGGGCTGCGGGGGATTCACCTTCCATTTGTCGGATAACGCGAATTTTCCCTGTCGGTACTGGTTTTCAAGCCAATTTTTGAAAACGTAGCAATCTTCGATCGGATGGCCCAGTACTCGATGATAAGGACAGTAGTTGGGCTCATTGACATCACTTGGTTGCAACGGACGTTTTGGATCCGGCAGATTTATGAGTCGGTTGCGCAACGCCAGTTCGAATAACCTTCTCGTTTTATCACGGGGAAAAGAGTAAGAACGTCCTACCCTCTCCTCAAGGGCTACATACGGACGCATATTATTTTGACGAACAACCGGCTTCGAGTCGCTCGGTTATTGTTGAGCATTAGCGACAACAATCGCTTTTCCCTTCCCTTTGTCATTTCGGGAGTCCAGCTTTGGAAGAGGGGGTTTATGGCCCATCTGATCCATTTGTGCTAGCTTGTCAATCAAGGCCTGGAAGGTAGTTGGCTTGAAAAACATCATAAATTGTGAGATGGTTGCTTGCGGATCAAGAGTTCCCACAAACATACCCACCGCGGGAGCTTCTTCAATGCGCTGCTCGCACTTCGACCATAAGTTCCGCCATCGTATAGCATATTCAACCCATGTCTCGCCCGGCTTTACCCTGGCGTTAATCAGTGCCGTCATCGGGGTGCGTTCACCGGCGCTTGCAAAACGCTGAGTAAACAACAGCTCCATCTCCGCGAAGGTCTTGATAGAGTCGTTCGGGAGCTCAGAGTACCAATCGAACGCCGTATCTGATAAGCTTCCAACAAACTGGCGAAGCAACAGCTTGTCATCACCGCCGGTGTTGCCGCAGAGTGCCCTGAACTGGGCAACATGCTGGTGAGGATTGCCTATCCCCTTGTAGACATGGAACTTGGGAATTGTGTAACCCGGCGGGTACTTGATTTGGTCGTACCAACTTGGATATGGCCGCCCCGTTTTTACGACCTGGCCGGCTGCTTCAGTCGCATGATGAACCCGTATTTGCTGGGCTATGTACTCGTCCAAATCAGCTTTGGAGATTGTATCCTCTTTAGCCGTCGACAGAGCTGGCGGAGGATTTGATGTCTCTCCCCTATCGTCTCTAAGGACGATCGGGGGCTCTTCGGCCGGAGGATCTTGTTGTACCATCATCCCTACCATGTCTTGGAAGAGGAGGCCCATACGCTGTATGTTGGCTGCTTGTTCAGCAGCCTCTTTGTCCTTCTTCTCCAATATTCGACAAAGGAATTCGGCGTCGGTTTCTTCCTCTTGGCGTTCGTACGAGGACGTTTCAGGGTTTTCTTTTAGCCCTGTAAGTGCGGCCATAGCGTTCATCATCTCTTGGAGCTTCTGCTGCTGCTCCTGCGCCTTGGTCACTGATCGCGTAAGCGGTCGATGACCCGTAGATATGCGACTGTCCTCTTTACCAGACGCAATGTAGACGGTATGAACTACAATGCCCCCTGACTTAGGGCGTTTGGTTTCACCACCTTTGATATTTGTTGCCAGCGCGGGGGTTTTCTCCGGCCTTCTTCTTTTGTGGGCCGCTGAAGTTGAAGGGGCCGTTGCAGTGGGCACCCTAGCGATTGTTTTCCTCTGCTGTTTAACAGGATGGTCTTTTTCTTTTTGCACCTTCGTCTTCTTTTGTTGCCGGGAATGATCTGGGTCGATCACGGAGTCTTGAACCCTTCGCCAAACCTTGTATATTTTTTAGGACAGCCGTTGAGGGGGCTGTTCTTGCTTTGTTTCCGGAACTCTCTCCACGGGCGGAGGAAATCTTTTCAATGTAGCGGTTGGAGAATTCTTACGTACCCTCCTCAGCAGTTCAAACTTGTTCCCAGTTGGAACAGCAGCGTTGACTTCCACCACTGGAGCCGGTGGAGTTAGCCCTGAGGGGGAGTTGCCCCCTGCCTTCCTTACTCGTCGCCAATGGTGACGTCGAGCATGACGAGCCGTTGGGACTGGCTCGGAGATAGAGATAGCTTTTTTTTTCCCCCTGTCTGAATGAGGCGCCGCCGGTGTTAACCTCTTAAAGACTGAGGTTGTCTTTTGAGGGGTGATATTCAACCTGTTGAAGACGGATCCTCGAGCAAAGGCAGGAGCAGGGATCGTCAGTCTTGAAATGACTGACTCTTTGACAGGGGACGCCGCCTTGACGACCTCTGGAGCAGCAGTTATTGCCTTCCTTGGGACAGCCAATTTAGAGTTCTGATCCAGCCTGGCGAAAACAGAGGTTGTTGGCTTGGTAGTGGGCGACCCGTTGACAGGGGCCGTCGTAGTAGTGAGCCAGTCGAAGACCGACTTCTTGTTCACTTCCAGTGCAGGTATTGGCATAGAGAAGCTTGTATGTGGGATCATGGTCCCGAAAAACAGGCCGGTGGTGGCCTGGGTCACCTGTTCTAACGGCAGAGCGAGGAAAGAAGCCGCTTGGGGCCCATATGCTACACCTCCCGGGGAGGTGGAGCGTCTGTTGCAGTGGCACTTCGAGCAGTTGATGCAATTAGAGGCCATTGATGCTTGAGTTCTGCGCCAGGCAAAAGACCAAATCTTAGTAACTTGAAATCCAAAGGCAACCATTTAACAAACCACGATTGGTTCGCGAGGACGACACATGAAGTGTGGAGTGGAAAGAGGAAAAGGTCCCACCGGGCGTGCCAGAATCTGTTCCCCTCCGAATGGCGGCCGACGACGTTAGGACGTCTCGCCTGAGATTCGGGGCAGATGCTATTTGGTTTTATCCATCCATCTCTCCGAGGATACCAAGTTGATTTATGGCACCGTGTATCGGAGGTTTAGACGGATGCGGCCGATGTAGCAGACTTCGTCAGATTCCCCCTCGCTTGAGGAGTTTTTGATTGTGGGGACGCTCTTCCCTGCAGGCGCAAGCCCCTGCAGTTAATTACGCTACCGCATCGCGGTAACAACTTTCTCCTTCTCCAGAATTTCACTTCGTGTCGTGTGTGTTTGTTTTGTTTGTGGTTGCCCGTGGATTGTATACGGAGACTGAGTAATGCCGTCGCCCGTAGGACGTGGATTAGTCCAAATCCGTATTTACTTAGATTTGGGTTTGGTGTTTTTAGTTTAAGGATACATTAGCCGTGTTGAGGCTAAGATCAACTTAAATGTTCGTTAAGGATACGTTAGTCCTGTTTGAGACTAAGATCGACTTAACGTGGTAATCCGTTTAATATATGGCCATCGGGACTCATCACCTCTCTGACGTCGTTGAAGGATTACAACGACATATGTCAGAGGAGTTTAGAGATGTACCCTTGAACCAAAGTTTATTTGGAGTTTTATAGTCCATTTGAATGTTTAAGGATACGTTAGCCGTGTTTGGGGGCTAAGATCAACTTAAACGGGATCGTTTAAATCCGGCAAAAGAGCATTTGGAGGCTCTATTGTTCCAGTTTAGGGACATAGTGGTCCATGTTCCAGTTTAGGGACGTGGTGGTCCATCGCCAGTTTAGGGACGTGGTGGTCCATGTTCCAGTTTAGGGACATGGTGGTCCATCGCCAGTTTAGGGACGTGGTGGTCCATCGCCAGTTTAGGGACGTGGTGGTCCATCATTAGTTTAAAGACGTTTCGGTCCAACATTAGTTTAAGGACGTTTCGGTCCAATATTAGTTTAAAGACGTTTCGGTCCAATATTAGTTTAAGAACGTCTCGGTCCAATACTAGTTTAAAGACGTTTCGGTCCAATATTAGTTTAAGGACGTCTCGGTCCAATATTAGTTTAAGGACGTCGGGACCCGTCACCTCTCTGACGTCGTTGAAGGATTACAACGATGGGTGTCAGAGGAGTTCGGAGATGTACCCTCGCACCGGGGGTAAATTGATTTAGGAGAGCAATTTTGCTCGGTCATATTAGTTTGAGGACTTACGGCCATGACTGGGCTAAGTCCAGTTGAAAATGTTCACATAGCATTATTTCAGGCCTTTTATGCTTATTTTGACCGGGCTCTGCCCTTTTTATTATAATGCAGAGCATTTGTTTTGGTCCATTGGACCTCTCAATTGGGCTCTGCCCTTTAAATAATGCATAGCATTATTTTTGGTTTGTTTAGACTTTTTAACTGGGCTCTGCCTTTTTAAAATAATGTGCAGTACTTTTATTTGGTCCATTAGACCTTTGATTGGGCTCTGCCCTTTAATAATGCATTGCATTTAATACTCTGACAGTGCCCCATGTGGCTTGTCAGGCGTTTTGCGCCAATTAATGAGCGCAAGCGCTCGTGGAGGTGACACATGTCATGTTCTGGTGAGCGCAAGCGCAACAGCGCAGTGCGCTGCGTCAGTGCGCTGCGCTGTTGCACTGCTGACACGTGGTGCTTCCTGGCGGCTTGCGCAATAGTGCAGTTTTGGCAAGTGCTGGGCACTGTTCTTATTCTTTTGGATCAATTTTAGATCAAAGAAACAAGTTTTTTCTTGTTTTATAAAGAACCAGTGGTTTATAAAAGGTGCAAGGCACTGTTATCTTGAGAATCTTTTAGATTCAGAACCAATGGTTCATAAAAAGAAGTGCAAGGCACTGTTTATTATTTATTTTTCTTTTCATTAGAGGTCCTTGATCTTGTTCTCAGATCAATGATCTGTTCATAAAAGAATTTTCTCTTTTTCTAAAGGTTTTTACTTTTTTTGTTCTTGAGAAATTCTCTCCAATTCTTCAGAGTTCTCTCTGTTTAATTTCTCACAAAATATTCCTGCCTTTGAATTGAGGTCTAGGGGCCTTTATATAGTGCCCATAAATTAGTTAAATTTGTTAAAGAGATCTTTCTCTGAGTGATTTGGGGAATTTTTCCCACCGTTGGATCTTTGATCCAAGGGCTTCTATTTTACAGAAGAAAATCTTCTTGTTTTAACAAGAACAGAAAGATTTCTTTAGAATCTTAATTCTGTTAGGCGTAAACGCCCCGGCGTTTGACACGTGTCGCGCAGCGCTTGCGCAATTGTGCTTGCGCAACTGCGCAGACACGCGTCGCGCAGCGCAATGCTTGCGCGGCTGTGCCTGCGCAGCTGCGCAGACACGCGTCGCGCAGCGCAATGCTTGCGCGGCTGTGCCTGCGCAGCTGCGCAGACACGTGTCGCGCAGCGCAATGCTTGCGCAACTATGCCTGCGCAGCTGCGCAGACACGTGTCGCGCAGCGCAGTTCTTGCGCAACTGAAGCGTTGCTTCTTTTATTAAAATTTAAATTTCCAAAGTAGAGCTTTGTTCTCATTGGGGGAAGATGAAGCGTTGCTTCATCTTCCGCCTTGGAATTTGAACAGAGCTTTGCTCTGATTGGGGTAAACAGCCCCGTCCTGACAACTTGACCAGCTGCCTCAGTCGCCTGGTGAACCCGTATCTGCTGAGCTATATATTCGTCTAGGTTAGCTTTGGAGATTGTCTCCTCCTTGGCTGTTGACAGAGCGGGTGGAGGATTTGACGTTTCTCCCCCGTCGTCTTCAAGAACGATTGGAGGATCTTCAGTAGAAGGCTCTTGTTGGATCATCATACTCACCATGTCCTGGAACAGAAGGGCCATTCGTTGTATATTGGTTGCTTGTTCAGCAGCCTCTTTATCCTTCTTCTCCAGTATCCTACGAAGGAACTCAGCGTCAGTTTCTTGCTCCTGGCGTTGATCAGATGACGCTTCGGGGCTTTCTTTCGGCCCAGTAAGCGCGGCCATCGCGGTCATCATTTCTTGGAGCTTCTGCTGTTGCTCCTGAGCTTTGGTCACTGACCGTGTAAGCGGTCTATGACCCGTGGATGCACGGCTGTCCTCTTTTCCAAGCGCCATGTATACTGTATGCACCATCATGCCCCCAGACTTAGGGCGTTTAGGCTTATTGTCTTTGACCTTTGCTGCAGGGTTGGGGCCTTTCTCCGGCCTTCTTCACTTTTGAGTAGTCGACGTGGAGGGAGCCGTTGCAGCGGGAACCCAAGCGGTTGTCGTCCTTTGTTGTTTGACATGACGGTTCTTTTCTCCCTGCACTTTCTCCTTTTCCTGTCGGCGGGGATAAGCTTGATCAATTACCGAGTCTTGGACTTGACGCTAGACCTTGTAGATTTTGGAGGACAGCCGTTGAGGAGGCTGTTCCGGCTTCGTTTCTGTAACCTTCTCCGCAGGTGGAGGGGATCTTTTGAGAACCGCAGTCGGCGAATTTCTGCGTACCCTGTTCAGCAGCCCGAAGCTGTTCCCGGTTGGAACAGCGGCCTCAATTTCCACCGTTGGAGCTGGTGGAGTTAGTCCGGAAGGGGAGTTGCCCCCAGTCTTCCTTATCCGGCGCCAGTGGCGACGTCGGGCATGACGGGTTGTTGGGATTGATTCAGCGACGGCTGCGTCTTGCCCCCTGTTCTGGGGAAGGGCTACTGCCGGTGTCAGCCTCTTGAAGAATGACGTTCGTTGAGAACCGCAGTCGGCGAATTTCTGCGTACCCTGTTCAACAGCTCGAAGCTGTTCCCAGTTGGAACAGCGGCCTCAATTTCCACCGTTGGAGCTGGTGGAGTTAGTCCGGAGGGGGAGTTGCCCCCAGTCTTCCTTATCCGGCGCCAGTGGCGACGTCGGGCATGACGGGTTGTTGGGATTGATTCAGCGACGGCTGCGTCTTGCCCCCTGTTCTGGGGAAGGGCTGCTGCCGGTGTCAGCCTCTTGAAGAATGACGTTCGTTGAGAAGCTACAGTTTTCTGAGCGGGAGCGGGAATGGAGGTAGTCAGTCTCGCGAAGACCGACCTTCTGGGAGGAGAAGCCGCCTTGACGACTTCGGGAGCAGCTGTCCTCTTTGGGATGGCTTTCTCAGGTATTATGGGCTTCTTGGCGGGCCCATTGGAGTTCAGGCTTAGTCTAGTGAAGACCGAGGAGTTGGACGACCCGCTGAGAGGGGCTGTGGGAGTAGCAAGTCGATCAAAGACCGACTTCTTTGACGCTTCCGGTATGGGCACTGGGATGTTAATGTTCACAGGCGGGAGCATGGTCCCGAAGAAAAGACCGGTGGTAGCTTGAGTCACTTGTTCCACAGGCATAGTAAACAGAGAAGCAGCCTGCGGTCCATAGGCTACACCTCCAGATGAGGCGGAGCGTCGGTTGCATTTGCAGTTGGAGCAGTTCGAGCAGTTGCCAGCCATTGATCCTTTTGCTTTCTGCAGCAAACGAAACGCCAAATCTTAGTACTTCGAAACCCAAGGGCAACCATTAGCGAACCGCGATTGGTTCACGAATCACGACACACGAAGTGTGGAGTGGAAAGAGGAAAAGGTCCCACCGGGCGTGCCAGAATCTGTTCCCCTCCGAAAGACGGCGCGACGCAGGGACGTCTTGCCTGAGATTCGGGGTAGATGCTAATTGGTGCTATCCGTCCACCTCTCCGAAGATGCCAAGTTGATTTATGGCACCATGTATCGAAGGTCTAAACGGATGCGTCCGATGTAGCAGACTTTGTCATATTTCCCCTCGCTTGAGGGGTTTTTAATTGTGGGGACGCTTTTCCCTGCAGGCGCAAGCCCCTGCAGTAAATTACGCTACCGCATTGCAGTAACAACTTTCTCCTTCTCCAGATGATCACTTCATGTCGTGTGTGTTTGTTTTGTGTTTGGTTGCCCGTGGATTGTATACGGAGACTGGGTTATGTCGTCGCCCATAGGGCGTGGACTAGTCCAAATCCGTATTATCTTAGATTTGGGTTTGGGGATTGTGTTTAAGGATACGTTAGCCTCGTTTGAGACTAAGATCGACTTAAACGTTTGTTAAGGATACGTTAGTCTAGTTTTAGACTAAGATTAACTTAACGGGGTCGTTTAGATCCAACAAGAGAGCGATTGGGGGGGTGGCCCTGTTGTTTAGTTTAGTGACATTGCGGTCAATAGGTAGTTTAAGGACATTGCGGTCCAGTGTTAGTTTTAAGACGTTGCGGTCAAGGTTAAGGACGTCGTAGTCCGTGGATTTAAGGACTCCACAGTCCGATGTTAGTTTTAAGAAATTACGGTCAAGGTTAAGGATGTCGTAGTCCATGGATTTAAGGACTCCACAGTCCAATGTTAGTTTTAAGACATCACGGTCAAGGTTAAGGACGTCGTAGTCCGTGGATTTAAGGACTCCACAGTCCGATGTTAGTTTTAAGACATTACGATCAAGGTTAAGGACGTCGTAGTCCGTGAGTTTAAGGACCCCACAGTCCGTATCAGAGGGTGGTCGTCGGGACCCGTCACCTCTTTGAAGACGTTGAGGAATTACAACGCCAAGTATCAAAGGAGTGAAGAGATGTATCCTTAAACCGAGGTAGATTAAGTGATCTGTAGTCCAATTTGGAAACTAAGATCAATTATTATATTATGAGCCCATTGGCCCAATTAAGTTTGAATTAAGGACTTATGGCCAGCTTGGGCTAAGTCCAATTGTATCTGGGATATTGGCCCTCTGTTGATTCATTGATGGAGAGGCTTTGCCTCTGGAAACTTTAGCCAATTGGGCTAGGGCTAGTGTTAAACACTAAAGACCGACAGTGTTGAACACTGGGAAAAGATTGACAAGTTAGTGTTAAACACTAAAAGATAATCAGTGTTGAACACTGGGAACAGAGTTTTCAAATTAGTGTTAAACACTAAGCAAATCAGTATTAAACACTGGAAATAGAGATTCCAAATCAGTGTTTAACACTAAGGCGAATCAGTGTTAAACACTGGATACATAATTTTCGATTTAGTGTTAAACACTAAGGCAAGAGGGGTCACGTGGTAACACGTGAGAGCTCCCTGCTTCTCTTTATTTTGTTCTACAGATAAGTGTTTAACACTTTTAGTTCTGAAAGCCATCACGTGTGGGCACGTGATGGGGGCTTGCGCTTTGATCTATCAGAATGTTCATTAGGGGTCACGTGTCGACACGTGAGGGCGCCCAGGTTATATTTTGTCTTTGCTTTTGTTCTGGCATAATGAGGGTCATGTGGGAGCACGTGAGGCGTTGCCTCAAGGCTACTTCCTTCTTATTTTGGGAGATTTGTTTAGGGGTCACGTGGCAACACGTGAGGTGCCTACTTCAGAGTTTTGTTCTGTGGGTCTCTGCATGCTTTAAAGTTCTGTTCATAGGGTTAAACCCTAAACTTTAGAGGAATTATATTCTCAATAGGGTTAAACCCTAGTTTCTCTTTTTAAAGGAATTAAATTCCTGTGAGTTTGAGAGAATTATATTCTCAGTTAGGGTTAAATCCTAGTTCTGTTCATTTTGAAGGAATTAAATTCCTATAATATAGGGTTAAACCCTAACTTTATCTCAAAGGAATTTAATTCCTATCATTTTGTGAGAATTAAATTCTCTAAACTCAGTTCCTTCTCTGTGTTTTAGATCTGCATGGCAGGATCTCAACCCAATGAGAATTAAATTCTCAATTCGTGGGGAGATGTGCACTTTGCGGATCCTCAACCAGAGAAAGAACTAAGTTCTCTTTTTTTTATGTAAGAGTTAAACTCTTTCGAGAATTAAATTCTCCTTTGAAGCCTTTCTTTTCCCTTCTTACCTAAGGTTTTCCTTGTTGCAGAGAATCAAAAGCTCTATCTCTCTCTTTCTGTGTATCAAAAGAAAAGATCAACGGTCTCAAGGTTTCAGAAAAGAGTTTTAGAAAAAGGTCTTCGAAAAAAGGTCATTTTCTTCTTTTCTTGGCTCCTATTTATAAGAGAAGGAAGAGAATCAATTTGCTTAATAAATCTCTCATTGAGAGATTTGATTTGTAAGTTGAGAGATTTGATTTATATTTATCATTAATCTGGGCCTTTAGATTGTTAAGTGAATTTTATTCACCATTGGATTTTAGATCCAGAGATATCCCTTTGTTATCTCGGTTAGATTTAGGGGGGAAATCTTTCCAAGTCCAAGATTTTTCCATAAATAGGCGATATTTAATCCCCTTTAGATTTTTAATCCCACGGTTCCAAATAATCATTCTTTATCTTGGAAAGATTTGAATGATCTCTTCTCAGAATTTAATTCTGTTAAATAACAAGGCTTTTAAAGCCGGTCACGTGTGGCTACGTGACCCCTGGTCACGTGTAGGCACGTGATCCCTGGAATGGGCTTCTCTCCTTTTGCGCTCTGTTCTCTGGCCGCTGCTCAGTCGTCATGTGCCAACACGTGACCACTGGCCACGTGTGAGCACGCGACCTTTTCAGGAGCTTTTTCTTGAATACGCTTTGTGCCGCTGCTTCGAACGTCACGTGCCAACACGTGACCGCTTTTCACGTGTGAGCACGTGATGCCTCTTCTGAGTCCTTTCCTAATTTTTAATCAGGGAACATAAACTACTTGACATGACCTGATATATCACTACTTGACATGTTTCCTGATCCTGTTTCTCATGCAGAAAATCCTGACATGTTGTCCCGATGGACATATCATGTTGTCTGTATAGACAAACCTGTTACTGCTTGATCCTGTGTTGGCATTAGCTTCAGATTTATCAATACCTGACTTGAACGCATAACCTGGGGGTATGGGGAAATCAATGATGAAACCTGACTTGTAACTCGACAGTTCGATGCTTATACTGATCAGTTTTAGGGGCTAGGCCAGCCCTGGGATGCTGCTGCTGACATCATTCATCTATACGTGTTTCCTATTTAGTGCCTAGCGGCATGTCTCGGTTTCAGCCCGAGAATCTGGACCGTGGTCCCGGGCACGCACGGGATACTATTGAGTTACATCGATGATTCATTAAATTGATTTCAAAGACTTGAGAGTAATTAATCCCGTAGCTTAGTTTCGATTACCCACCGTACATCACATGTGCTTATACCCTTCACTGTTCCTTATTCGTGATACTGTTATACTCTTGTTACTGTTTATACTCATGCCTGCATGCCTTGTTACCTCCTGATTATATTATTGTTGATATTATAATGCACTGACGTCTGGGTTTTGCATGGCCCAGATCCTCTACCCTCGCCCCAGGCCGTTCAGGAGTATCTCAGTCAACAAGCCGAGCAGTGAAGACTTGTTAGTATTCTAGTTTAGCTTCTTTTCAGCACTTTTTATTTTCTGGTGTGAGCTCGTATTTGGGACGTACATTCCAGATTATTATTGTTTATTGGATCTATTGCTTCCGCATATTATTATTGACTCATTTATTCTGGCTTATGGACATGTACTAGATAGTTTATTTATTTCTACTGTTCTTGATATCTTCTAGACAGCCGTAATGTGACTGTGGAGGGATCTTTCCTAGCCATTGTAGGGTTTCTAGGCACACTTGTGAAGGTTCATAAAGCATCAAACATGCCCGAATAAAATTTTACACGTGCCGAACAACCCAAAGACAGGATCTTTGCTAGATTATTAGGGTTTAGCATGCAAGATAACATCTTTAAAGCTAAGTGTGAGGGATTACAACCTTTATAGTCCGCTCCTTCGCTTCACAAGCTCCGAGTAGAAGTCCCTTCGCCGCGATCCACGATCTCCCGGACTCAAGAGAGGCTCCACGACTCGAACGATCCATGCTAGCTTGAAGTGTTCCGATTCTCCGATGATCTACGTCGAAGTTGCTATAACCCAAGCTTTCTCACTCTAAAGAGATGAACACCCTAATCTAATGGGCTAGATTAGATGAGGATGATGGAGTAGTATTTATGCTATCTTTTTAATTCACTTTCTCACAAGAAATCATCACAAAAGGAATTTCTAGTGAGCTTTCTCTCAAAAACTAAAGAGAGAAGAAGATGAAGAATGAAGAGAATAATCCTTTTGTGATGAATAGTAGATAAATGTATATGATTGATTATGGAACCATGGTCAAGGATGAGAGGCTAAAAGTTTGTAGAGAATAAACTAGAGTTAGGGTTTGGTTAGGTTAAGAATAAGTATCAACCATAATATCTTAACCAAGACAAAATAGAATCCTTCTAGAATGAACAAGAAGGAGCTAACCCTAATCAAACCCTAATCCCTTTTTATCATCCTTAAACATGTTTCATAATAAATCATATCATGTCACAATAATATATATCACATATATATTATACATTAGCAACAAAAGAAAATAATACAATTAACATATATCGCATATATATCAATGTATTAATCCGGTGAGAAAATGAAATAATAAAGCGAGCCAATATTAGATAATGTAATACAATATATTATATATATCATTATATATTAAATTATCGAATCAACACTTGATCCAACGATCCGGCTATATCGAATATAACCGACTAATATATCAGGTACCGATTCATGGAATCAACACTTGATTTGATGTCCCGGTTCATATCTAAATATCGCGAGAATATAATACGGTATCTCATATAGCATTATCCTCGGTCTTGCACATATCACATATGTGCCTCTACTCCGTTTTGCCTGAGCCAAGAAACCTCTGTGTAGGACTCTAAAAAATCGTCAATACGCCGGTAGCAGGTGATGATCATATCAAACACCCACAAGCTGCAAGCGGTCAGCTAAACGTAACAGCCACCCAGGTATTGAGCGATCAGAAGATCAACAAGCTAGCCTGTCCGTTCTCCTGTGAATCCAATCAGTAACACTCCTGTACATTCCGGTCTGTTCGTCTGATATATCGCAGATCAAGTCTAGGGGTGGTATACGTCAGACCCCAGTAACCGATAAGTTGTGTCGATGTGAGGCTCATAACAGGTCGAGAAACTACTATTAACACTTACCAGTATATCTCTATATCAGCCCTGGCCAGGGACTTCCATTTATAGCCAATCGAACACAGCACAACATCAACTCCCTATACCGGGAGAGACGAATCCCCTGCTATCGCTCATTGCCTCCATGTGATTCGGGACTGTACCCAAAAGCCACCGTTTTGCACGCCCTCTTGGACGTGGTAAGGTGGAAATCAAAGCACAGTGGGAATCACACAAGACTCTATGACGATCTTGGGTCTACAGACTACCCTGTACCAGTGTCACCGGAGAACTGCCATCTGACGTGTGGTATATCACCATCTGGGAGTTCTCGGCGAGTCCGTCCAGTGTACCCAGTCTCCACTGAGCACCCGTACACCATCTCTGATGTCAAACACCGATGGATATGGGATCATCCATCGCCCATCATATGGGTCAAGATGCATATACGCTAGTCTACTCTGGTGTATCGATGCTCTGTCTCGATATACCCTCGACTAGGAACAGTTATAGGATGTACTCATCGACTACTATGGCCCCACTAGTATGATCTCATCATAGTCCCAGTAGTCGAGTACAGATCCTAAGGGCTTTATCAACATGTGAGAGTAAGATAGTAAACCAATACAAGTCAACATGTTAAGATAAAGTGAAACCAAATAGCATACTATCATGACGAGCAAAAAAGTCCTCTCTGTATATATCCAAGCATCCATTATAATATACATCATATGTACAACAATGGCCTCTAGGGCATATACATAACTAACAATCTCCCACTTGCACTAAGGCCAGCTGCTGTAGTATCTCATACTTAGCATCCCGAATAATCTCTCAAACTGTATCTGGGGAATGGCCTTCGTGAGTGGATCCGCAGTGTTCTCCTTCGTATCTACTCTCCTGACCTCGATCTCCCGGCGATCAACTATCTCCCTGATCAGGTGATACCGCCTCAGAATATGTCTGGACTTCTGATGGGACCTGGGTTCCTTGGTTAAAGCCACAGCTCCATTGTTATCGTAATACAAAGGTATTGGATGTTCAATGGATGGAACCACACCAAGTTCAGTGATGAACTTCTTCATCCAGACAGCTTCTTTGGCAGCATCGTTGGCAGCGATGTATTCAGCCTCCATCGTCGAGTCTGTAACGGTATCCTGTTTGGAACTCTTCCAACATACCGCCCCTCCATTGAGGGTAAAGACAAATCCCAAGTGCGACTTAGAGTCGTCCTTATCACTTTGGAAGCTAGAATCGGTAAAGGACTCCACCCGGAGTTCTCTGTTACCATACACCAAGAACATGTCTCTAGTCCTTCGCAAGTACTTGAGAATGTTCTTCACAGCTGTCCAGTGACTCTCTCCAGGATCTGCTTGATACCGACTCACTACACTTAGTGAGTATGCTACATCGGGTCTGGTACATAATATCGCATACATGATAGAGCCTACTGCCGAAGCATAGGGTATCCCTTGCATGCGAGCTCTCTCCAAATCAGTCTTGGGAGACATTTCTTTGGAGAGAGTGAGTCCAGAGATCATGGGTTGGTTCCCATGCTTGGATTCATCCATACTAAACCTCTTTAGTATGGTGTCAATGTACCTGAATTGGGACAATCCCAGTATCCTTTTGGATCTATCTCTATAGATCCTAATCCCCAATATGCAGGAGGCATCACCTAGATCTTTCATTGAGAATCTTTGTGATAAGAAAAGCTTGACTGATTGCAGCATAGGAATATCATTTCCTATCAAGAGTATGTCATCCACGTACAATACGAAAAAGACAACCTTACTCTCTGCTACCTTCTTATAGATACAAGGTTCATCTATGTTTTTGATGAAGTCAAACTCTTTGACTACTACATCAAAACAGATGTTCTAACTCCGCGATGCTTGCTTTAACCCATAAATAGATTTAAGCAGCTTGCACACCTTTCCGCTGCTCCCACTATCTACGAAGCCCTCTGGCTGAGTCATGTACACGCACTCTTCTAAATCACCATTTAGAAAGGCGGTCTTAACATCCATTTGCCAGATTTCGTAGTCATGGTATGCAGCAATGGCAAGTAAGATCCGGATGGACTTAAGCATAGCCACTGGAGAAAAGGTTTCGTCATAATCCACACCTGGTCGTTGACGAAAACCCTTTGCTACAAGTCTAGCTTTGAAAGTCTCAACTTTTCCATCTACACCAAATTTCTTTTTAAAAATCCACTTGCTCCCAATGGGTTTTACCCCTTCAGGAGCATTTTCCAAAATCCATACTTTATTGGTGTACATGAATTCCATCTCAGATCGCATTGCATCCAGCCATTTCACAGAGTCACTACTCATGATGGCCTGCTCGAAACTAGTCGGGTCATCATCTTCCATGATGCAATCCCCGCTTCCACCATCAATGAGAAAACCATAGTATCTCTCAGGCGGATGAGAAATCCTGCTAGATCGGCGGAGAGGCTGGGGTTCGTCGGGTACTACTGAATCCTCTGGTTCCACTAAATCTTCAGTTGTAGTTTGTGTTGCTGGAACCTCTTCCAGCTCTACCTCATCGCCACTAATTTCTTTTGTAAGAAATTCCTTTTCTAAAAAGGTGGCATGTTGAGCAACAAACACCTTTTGTTGTTCACTGTGGTAGAATAGATATCCATACGAATTGCTTGGATATCCTACAAACTTACAAAGAACTGATCGTGCCTCGAGTTTGTCCGGATTTTGCTTTTTAACATAAGCCGGACAACCCCATATCTTAACTCTTTTAAGAGATGGTCTCTTCCCATTCCATATCTCATATGGAGTGGTAAGCACAGATTTAGTTGGAACTCTATTCAATAGGTATATGGCTGTCTCCAGCGCATACCCCCAGAAGGAAATAGGTAACTCAGCTGTACTCATCATAGAGCGCACCATATCTAATAGGGTGCGATTCCTCCGCTCCGATACACCGTTGTGATGTGGTGTATAAGGAGGAGTAAGCTGAGAGAGAATCCCATTCTCTTTTAGATAATCTAGGAACTCATTGCTTAAGTATTCACCTCCTCGATCAGATCGAAGAATCTTAATACTTTTGCCCGTTTGATTCTCTACTTCGTGCTTATATTCTCTGAATTTCTCAAAAGCTTCAGACTTGTGTTTCATCAGGAACACATATCCGAATCTTGAGAGATCGTCAGTGAATGTAATGAAGTAGGAAGAACCGTTCCTGGCATGCGTAGACATGGGACCACATACATCACTATGTACCAGTCCTAAGAGTTCGGTAACTCTTTCTCCGTGTCCACTAAACGGAGCTTTGGTCATTTTTCCTTTGAGACATGAATGGCAAGTATCATAAGATGATAATTCGAATGGATTCAAATAACCATCCTTATGTAACTTAGCCAGTCGTGTCGCATTGATATGACCAAGTCTACAATGCCATAAGAAGGATTCGTTCATTTCTGAACTTTTCTTCTTGTGTGTGTTTTGTATATTGAGGACTGTATTCTGATTTAGAATGAATATGTCATTATGTAACGAGCCTGATGCAATCATCTTTTGATCTAGGAATATGTTCATAACATTATCCTTTACTAGAAAATTATATCCTTCTTTACTTAATAAAGAGACTGATATAATGTTGCACATCATGTTCGGTATATAATAGCACTCATTTAGAATCAGTGTATTACGACTTGGCAATACAAGGTGATATTCGCCAACTGCTTTGGCTGCAATACTTGCACCGTTTCCTACTTTAACGGAATGATCACCTTTTCCCAGTTCTCTACCTTTTCGTAGCCCATGTAATAATTTACATATGTAGGATCCTGATCCGGTATCTAATACCCAGGACGTAGGGTGAACTGAGAAACAGTTTTCAATAATTAACACACCTGAAGAAGATGCATCAGCATGCATGTTCTTTTGGGCGGCTTGAGAATCCAGATATTCTCCTATTTCCTGTTCAGTCTTATAACTTTTATAAGAAAGAACGGGTCCAACGTTCCCCTGCTCAGTATAATAAGCGGGTTCAGTCAATACATCCATATTATTATCTTGATTATGGCCTGACATAGTCGCTACTTGGAGAGAGAGAGAAGAAAACACTTTAGCGTATGCTCTTGTAAGATTAGATTGGTTATTATCTTATCTAATCAGGATGTCTCCCACTGTTTTTATCAAATCTACCTTCAAACCCTAAAAGGTAAGATTAGCCGGGATTAATTACACCCTACAATTTCGTCAATATTTCAGCCAGATCAGTGTCGGTACTTGAGGGAGGTTCCCCGTGCTTTCGCACGGACTTAATTAAAGTAAACCTCGTTTTCCCAGAGGCGTAACCCCGTTAACACTTTTCTAGACACCTACTTGATTGGCTAATTGTCCTGTGTAAAACTCTCCCAGGAGTAACTCTTACTCGCAGTGGGTATTGGGATCCAACTATCTTATAGGAGGTATGCAATCTCATTGCAAATTTCAACACTTGAAATTCCCGATAATGCTTTTACCTCTAGCAACTTATGACCTTGGCTAAGGTCAACAAATCATAAGCGCTAGTCAAGTTCAACCCGTCATTTCCTGATTGAATTAAACCCACCCGTACGACCCTTGGCTAAGGTCAACAAAGTCGCACGACTACCCTAACTCAATCACATCTCATGTTTTAGCAGATAAATACTAATTAGCTACCGTACACCACGCCTTGGCTAAGGTCAACAAACGCAGCACGAATACTAACTAGTCTCTATCTGAAATGACGGAGGGCTACACAGGTTTTTCAGAAAACCTTGAGCGTAATGAACTTGATATCGTCGTAGAATCATGTGAAATTTTGAAATGGAGTGTTTTTGAGGCTTTCATTAGTTTTGCTAAAGAGATCACTCCCGGTGAATGGATCTCGGCTCTTTCCTCATCGAATAAGGTGCAGGGTATATCATATATACCACTATGCAAAGCAAAACTCTAAAAGCTATCAAAAGACAAACCGAGTTTTGTAGCATCTGCCAGTTTCGCAAAAGAGGTCACTTCCGTTGAAGGGATCTCGGCTCTTTCCTCATCGAATAAGGTGCAGGGTATATCATATATACCACTATGCAAAGCAAAACTGTAGCTACCCTTTTTATAAAGTTTTGATTCTACAACATCTTTTAGGTTTCTTTTCTTTTTATTAATCTCATTAATAAAAAATCCAATCAGCTTATGCTTCCTAAGCATCACAGATAAATACGACGTACACTTATGCCATCCGCATTCGCCTCGATGTCCCCTCGTGCACCGTTAGGTTAGGTAACTAACGACAGAGCAGGGCAGGGCTAGTGCGGGTGTAAAACATAAGTAACGTCTATATAATATATCATATATACTGTATACTGTATCCATCACAACATATCAAATGACCACATCACAGATATCGCAGCAGAAACATAGATATAATGTGGGATATACCAGGACGTCCGTATTTAGTACTTAGCCAACAATAGAAAATACGGATTCCACAGTCGCGATGAATAGCTAAGCCCACACCCTGGACCCCTACGAGAGCGGCAAGCGACCCTACCAATTCTGGAGTTTAGGAGACCCGGTCTCGACTCCTCGAGATAGCCTCCCACTGAACCCCAGAACCCGGTCACCTGTGCTCCCCTCCTTGGGTCCTGATTGTTAGGATACGAGCGTGTTCAAGTTTTAGTTTAAATACCGCAATCAAGACGGTTTCGCACGTAGCTAGCCGGTTGAGTACGGGTCGTCCGCAGGGAGATGGGAATCTTTTTCTATGTGTTTTTCGACGAGTTAAGTCCGGTTGTTCAGATTTTGTTTGTAGTTATCTAAGTGTTTAGTTGATATTTAAAGAGAGCTTGTTAGGGTTAGGATTAGGTTAGTTTGAGTTAGGAGTCTCCACATCTTTCGTTGCCCCACTTAATATCGGTGTTACGGTAATCGGCAACAACGGGGATTAGCACGACTAGGAAGGAACTTGCGAGTATAAGCTAGGCTTTCCAACGCATAGTCCTTCCTTTTGGTGCTTGTCCGTCCGTTCTTGGCTCTTATCCATAACCTCCGGTTAATTCAACCACAACCGGTCTCACTACGGAATCACCGCTATCATGTAGGATAGGGTGCCGTAAGGAGCGGATTGTGGTTGGGTTAACGGGAGTTGATTTAAGTTGTTGGGCAAGGAAAGAGTGAGAGAGATTTCCTTCTCTCAAACTTCCCTTATCCTACCCTAACAAGTATAGAACTACTCACACTTCATAATACGGAAAAATAAAACAACACAAAAGAGGAAGATAGAAAGAAGGAGATTAGAAGAATACGACTAACTGTTTGCGACCTCACCTTGGCGAGGATCAAGCGTAAGTATCATTGTCGTATGTAAGGATAAAGAAAAAGAGAGAAGAAACAAACAACAAGGAAATAACAACAACTACTTAACAATTAAAATTACAACAATTATAACAAGTAAAGAAAGAGACAAGCATGATAATGAAAATGGTCTTCTTTATTCATCACTCTTCACTCAAAAGCTCACTTACAAGTTTAATGGAGAAGAGGTGAGAAGAGGAAGAAGAACATGTAACTAAAACTTAGCAAAAGAAATACAAAGTTATGGACCCCTTTCCTTCACAAACTTCTGGGCTATTTATAGGCCAAAACATGAAACCCTAGGGCAACCAACAGAACATACATGAAAAGACCAACCTACCCCCCAAAACCCTGCACACTTGGCGCCAGAACGGCCGCGCAAGCGCGGCCAAGACCCCCCTTTGGCCGCGCTTCCGCGGCCGTTTTGATGACTTGGGTCTGGGTCTTTTTGGTGGGACCCTGATCTGATAGGAGCTTTAATCTGGTATATGTATTTTCTCATAATTGCTTCCCGAATTTTCCAGAATTTCTGTTGAGGGAAAGGTGGACTTTTTGTCAAGATTTTTGTCATGATTGCCTCGAGCTCCGCGTAGATCTCTTGGATCTTGTGCTACCATTGAGCCTTGTGCCTGAAAACGACATTGATTTGACATTTTGTCTCCCTAAACTGGTATCTGGCAGCACACGGATGAAGAGCGGAGACCGTGTTTTATCTGTGGTTGGCAGGAACCAGATTTTTGTCGTGTTTTCCATGAATTTCTCCGTTTGAGCACCGGGAACCTGTATCCTGCAATTGACTAGCAAACACGGCTCAAGAGTATCTACCGACATGCAATGTGATAAAAATTGGGCGGTATGAAAATGCAAAAATCTGATATGAATAAATACCCCCAAACTTATCAATTGCTCGTCCCGAGCAAAGTCCATTTATTCACAAAAAATTTCCTAACCTCACTTTCGCAGGGAACGCGATTGCACTGAGCATGTGCAACAAGCCGTTAAACCTCTAGGTGTCCCTAGTAGGAGGAGTGTTGTCTCCTGAGGGTTTTCAGCGGATACTACCCACAAAATCCGGTCAAGTTGGTTTGTAAAAATGACTAAGTTTCAAACCCTAAAGTTTTGTTTTAGAAAATAACAATTCTATAATCCTTAGTCTAGACTATCGAACCTTTATTTTTCACACCTCACATCTTATTTAACTACAGATTTTATATGTCTTTACGTGCAGTGCGGATAGTGTCGTTAAGTTCCAGAAGGATCGATTAGAGTCATCATGTCGCACAATAAAGCCCAGATAACAATTTTAAAAGGATCACATAAGTTTTATAATGAGTTAAGCTTTTTTCAAGTTTCGTTTTGCAGTAAGGTTTCAACTTTAGAATTTCTATCTTCCTTAACAGGAAACTAAGTCGTATTTTTCACTCCACCTTTTTCTTGTTTTCATTTCATACACACCACTGTGAACGTGCAATAGTCTTTATCAAAGAGTAAAACCTTCATATCTCCGTTAAAATTTTTTTTAAAAGCCTGTCTTTTATCAAGATTATTCTCACACAAAGAACCGTTAGGAATTTTAACTCGGAGAGAACACTTGCTTGACTTTGTTTTAAACTGGACTTTCTAGGCTTCTTAGCGAGCTTTGGGCCAATGCACCCAAACCAGTTGGTTTTAGGGCATTAGGTGTAGAAACACCCCAGCGGACTTAATTACTCAAGTTACCTAGGTCCAAAAACAAAAGACAGTTTGGCGTGAAAATCAGATGATTTAATACGAACGGAGATATAACCGGCAGTTCAAATATTTTTTTTTTGGATAAAAGACGTGTCTAGTGGGTTTGGTGTGTAATCATTCCAATCAAGTTTTAGATGGGTTATTTTTCAGACTTAGCTCCTATTACGGCATCAATAACATTCCTTCATATTCGCTTTACTTCATAAACTATTCTTGTCATTACTTATTTCAGAACAAACCTATTTGATTCTCAGAAAATCATTTATCTGTTTAAAAGTTTGAACATGAAAAACTTGTCATCTAATTCCCAAAACTCACGACACGTGTAGTGTGATGTAAAGACGTATATCAGCTATAGTTAACTTCAAAGGAGAGTTATCTTTCAGGTTTTCAAAATCCAAACATAAGATCTAGTTATTCCTATTTTATCAAACAAAAACCGTCGAATGTTGAATCAGAGTTCTTCCACAAGCTAACTTGACAAAAAAGTTTTTATATTTTTGGAAAATTTTCAAATTTTTATGGATTTTATGGATTTTACTATGCAGATGCAAAATATACATATGAATGCGAAGGTAAGAAATGCGTACCGAGCGTACCCCCAAACTTAAACTGGACAGTGTCCTCACTGTCATTGCATGAAGAGAGTAGTTTGAAGGTTCAAAATTGTTGGTTAGCGATACACAAGTTTTATTTGTTTTTGTTTTGAAAGAAAAGAAAAAAGAATATACACAAATATAAACAAAATGGTTTGTACATACCCCCAAACTTATTTGGAACAGTGTCCACTGTTCTTGGCTGGATAACCGAAGTTTGGAGGTAGGCAGAGGAAGATCAAGCAAGGTAAACCGGCTCCTGTAAGAACAGGAGCTCCTCTGTTGGTTCGGCGCTAAGGTACGGTTTGCATCGGTGTCCGTTCACTTTGAAGGGTGAACCGTCCTTTGGATTTTCCAAATCCACAGCGCCCTGCGGATACACAGTCCGCACAAAATACGGCCCTTTCCAGCGAGATCGGAGCTTTCCAGGATGGAAGTGAAGTCGGGTGTCGTAAAGAAGTACCTGCTGACCAGGTACGAAGGTTTTGCGCAAAAGGTGTTTATCATGAAACACCTTCGTTCGATTCTTAACGACAACCGCGTTGTCGTAAGCCTCATCCCTAAGCTCGCTCAGTTCGTTCAGCTGCAGCTTCCGATGGCTGCCCACATCCTCCAGAGACAGATTCAGCTCCTTTATCGCCCAAAACGCGCGATGCTCGATTTCGACAGGAAGGTGGCAGGCTTTTCCGTACACAAGCCGATAGGGAGACATGCCAAGGTCGGTCTTATAAGCGGTTCTAAATGCCCAAAGGGCATCAGTGAGTTTCAAAGACCAATCCTTACGGTTCTTGGAAACCGTTTTCTCCAGTATCTGCTTGATCTGCCGATTTGAAACTTCGGCCTGCCCGCAGGTTTGGGGGTGGTAGGGCGTAGAAAGCTTATGATTAATGGAGTATTTCCGCATCAAGGCCTCGAAAGTCTTATTGCAGAAATGACTTCCATTGTCGCTAATGATCGCTCGGGGGTGCCCAAACCGTGAGAAAATGTTTTCTTTAAGGAACCTAACGACAACCTTGTTGTCGTTAGTCCGGCTGGGCACAGCCTCGACCCATTTAGAGACGTAATCAACAGCTAGAAGAATGTACAAGTTCCCAAAAGAGTTGGGAAACGGCCCCATGAAGTCTATCCCCCAAACATCGAAAATCTCCACAACCAAGATCGGTTGGAGCGGCATCTCGTTCCTCCGGGATATCCGGCCCATGTGTTGGCACCGGGAGCAAGTCTTGCAATAATCGTGAGCGTCTTTGAAAAGTTGTGGCCAGTAGAAACCACATTGCAAGATCTTCTCGGCTGTCTTTCTGGGCCCAAAATGCCCGCCACATGCTTGGTCGTGGCAAAATGACAGCACACTCTTGAATTCCTCATCAGGGACACACCGACGAATAATCTGGTCGGGACAGTACTTGAACAAGTAGGGTTCGTCCCAGTAAAAGTGTTTTACTTGGGATAAGAAGCGAAGTCTGTCCTGACGTGACCATTCGGTTGGTAGCAATCCCGTGGCCAAATAGTTCACAATATCTGCGAACCAGGGTTCGCAAGATACTGTCAAGAGTTGTTCATCCGGGAAAACGTCGTTTATCGGAATTGGAAGCGAAGGCGAAGAAGGAAGTCGCGAGAGATGGTCGGCAACCACGTTTTCACATCCCCGTTTGTCCTTAATGACAAGGTCAAACTCTTGAAGCAAGAGGATCCAACGGATTAACCGAGATTTGGCATCTTTCTTCGCAAAAAGATGGCGCAGAGCTGAGTGGTCAGTGTAGACAATGACTGGAGAGCCGATGAGGTAGGGCCTGAACTTTTCTAAGGCAAATACAACAGCTAAGAATTCCTTCTCAGTTGTTGTATAGTTAAGTTGGGCGTCGTTCAGGGTTCGGCTCGCGTAATAGATTACGTGCGGCATCTTGTTGATGTGCTGTCCAAGGACAGCACCGATGGCAAAGTCGGATGCATCGCACATGATCTCGAATGGGTGCGTCCAGTCAGGAGAAGAAAGAACGGGAGCAGAAGTGAGTGAGCGTTTTAGTGACTCGAATGCAGTCACACAGCTCGAGTTGAAGTCAAAAGGCGTGTCCTTGGCCAGCAAAAGCGTCAAGGGCCTAGCAATCTTGCTAAAGTCCTTGATAAACCGTCTATAGAAACCGGCATGGCCAAGGAAGGCTCGGATATCTCTGACGCATCGGGGAGGAGGTAGATTGGAAATGACCTCAATCTTTGCTTTGTCAACCTCTATGCCATTTTGCGAGATGATATGTCCTAAGACAATACCTTCGCGCACCATGAAGTGGCATTTCTCCCAGTTCAAAGTGAGATTCTTGTCCTTACATCTGGTAAGGACAGCGTCGAGATGCAGCAGACACTCGTCAAAGGAGTCGCCGAAGATGGAGAAGTCGTCCATGAAGATCTCCAGAAATTTCTCCACCATGTCTGAGAAAATTCCCATCATACACCGCTGGAAGGTCGCGGGCGCATTGCATAACCCAAAGGGCATGCGTCGATATGCAAACGTGCCGAAAGGACAAGTGAAAGTGGTCTTGTCCTGGTCTTTTTCGGCGATGGGAATTTGATTATAACCAGAGTAGCCATCAAGAAAACAATAGTACTCATGTCCGGCCAATCGTTCCAGCATCTGGTCAATGAAAGGTAGCGGAAAGTGGTCTTTCCGCGTTGCGGCGTTGAGTTTTCTGTAATCAATGCAAACTCGCCACCCAGTTTGGGTGCGAGTAGGGATTAACTCATTCGCCTCGTTGGTTATGACCGTGATGCCCGACTTCTTGGGGACAACGTGAATGGGGCTAACCCACTGGCTATCGGAGATAGGGTAAATGATACCACTATCTAGACATTTGACGATCTCCTTCTTCACAGCCTCCTTCATGACTGGATTAAGACGTCTTTGTGGATCCCGGGCCGGTTTGGCATCATCCATCAGATGAATGTGATGCTCAACGATGAGGGGACTAATCCCCTTGATGTCCGCCATGGACCAGCCAAAAGCTTGCCTGTTGCTGTGCAAGACCGCGAGAAGGGCTTTCTCTTGCTCTGGAGCTAGAGAAGCCGAAATGATGACAGGGAGAGTCTCGTTCTCACCTAAGTAAGCATACTTAAGGTGAGACGGCAACGGCTTGAGTTCGAGCGTTGGAGGTGAAATGATGGAAGGCAAGACCGGTGCAAGGGTCTCGAACTCAAAGGACTCCAGCAAAGGTTCAAAGCGAGTGTAGGCAACCGAGTTGGATGGTTCAGGTAACTCATCCGGAAAGTCAAAAGATTCAAACTCGGGTTGTGCGCGGCTAAGATCGTTCAAGAACGTGAAACACTCGTATTCGTTATCGGGCGCAGAAGCAGCAGCAGATTCGAGGAGAAACGCACTAGTGGCGTCAAGATTATCGTGTTCAAACAGAAACTCCTCGAATTCACACTCTTCGGGGGTGATCTCCTGGATCGAGCAGACATCCAGTATATGAGCATTAGGTTCGGCGGGCTGATTCCCCAACCTAAAAATGTTGAGTTCAATTGTCATATTTCCAAAAGAGAGGTTCATCGAACCATTGCGACAATTGATCACAGCATTTGAGGTTGCGAGAAATGGGCGACCGAGTATCACCGGAATTTGATTCCGGGGGTTAGCTACAGGCTGTGTATCTAAGACAATGAAGTCGACGGGGAATATGAAGTCCCCGACTTTGATTAACACATCCTCTAGCTCACCCCTAGGATGGGTGATCGATCGGTCGGCCATCTGGAGAGTGCAGTGTGTGGGTTTCAGCTCTCCGACGCCTAATTGCTCGTATACTGAATACGGAAGCAAGTTAACACTGGCACCAAGATCTAATAGTGCGCGGTTGATGTTCTTATCCCCAATAGTAATTGAAATCGTAGGACAGCCAGGGTCCTTCCGTTTTTGTGGTAAAGATTGGGTAAGGGCATCACTCACAGCACTAGCCAAGAAAACTTTCTTGGGTACCTGAGACTTCCTCTTTTTCGTGCACAAGTCCTTTAAGATTTTCGCGTAAGAAGGGACTTGTTGGACAGCATCTAAAAGAGGAATGTTAATGTTAACTTGCTTGAATAACTCCAAAATCTTCTCCATTTGTGGATTTTGTTTGTTAGACCTCAACCGGTTTGGAAATGGAACATTTTGAAAATTGGTTGAGTCTAATGCTGGAGGAGGAGATTTTGGAGTTGGAACGGATCCCAGAATAGGTGTTTTCGTGGAGTGAGAAGCGGGTCCGTTTAGAGAAGAAGAGGAAGGAGAGCCTTGTGAAGAACGGAGAATAGGCTCGGAAGACGAAGAAGAAGAAGCAGGAGAAGAAGAAGAAGAAGAAGCGGCCGGGGTGTCATTGTTGATTTGCTTGCCAATGTTGTTTTGCAGCACCCTCCCTGATCTCAGTGTGGTCACGGCACTCACATTATGGTTTTGTTGTTCAAGAGCAACATGTGCATTATGTGGGTGGCCGGGATTTGGAAGTGGCTGGGACGGGAGCTTCCCCTTCTCTCGCTCGCTCAATGCCGCGTTCAGCTGTGCAATCTGGGCCTCGATGGTCTTGATGCTCTGCCCGTGTGCGGCGGTGTGTTGCACTAAAGATTGGATCGAAGACTGGATGTTGGCGGTGGATTGAGTCGATTGTTTAACAAACGCATCCAGACTTCGCTCGAGCGAGGAAACCTTATCGTTGTTCGACGGAACAAAGTTGTTTGGTGGAAAGGAATTGTTCGGTGCAAAGTTGTTCGTCTGGTTTTGGTAAGGCTGGGGTTGGAAGGGCTGCTGATACTGAGTTTGTTGTTGCGCTTGTTGTTGCGGTGGAGGGGCCCTTTGGAAATTGTTGCCCTGGAATTGATTCTGATTCTGATTCCAGGCGAAATTGGGGTGGTTCCTCCAACCGGGATTGAAGGTGGAAGAGTATGGATCATTCCTCGGTCTTTGCTGGAATGCATTAACCTGATCCTGTCCTTGCGAGGGTGGATTATAAGGACACTCTTCAGTCAAGTGGGACGGATCGGAACAACAAGCGCAGATGGTACGAAGGGGGAGAACAGGGGCAGGAGTAGGAGAAGAAAATTTGCTCTCTATTGCTTCAAGCTTTTTTGTTATTGCAGCCATTTCAGCTCTCATCGCAATAGAGACATCAAGCTGGTGAATTCCTACCCTAGACTGACCGGTAGAAGTGGAGGTAGAAGAAGAAGAAGGAATCGGTCTGGTGCTCTCCCACTGTAGCGTTTGCTCCGCAAGATCGTCAAAGAACTGCCACGCTTCCTCGTCAGATTTGGATAGGAAGTGGCCCTGACAGATGGTTTCCAGCAACTGCTTCGTTGCTGGGTTCAGTCCCTCGTATAAGGTTTGGCAGAGTTGCCATTTCTCTATACCGTGGTGAGGACACTGAACAAGAAGGTCTTTGTATCGGTCAAAGCACTTCCAAAAGGGTTCAGAAGGAAGCTGGGAGAATTGGTTGATCTCATTTCGAATTCTTGCGGTCTTATGATTTGGGTAGAATTTTTTTAGAAACGCTTTAACAAACTCGTCCCAGCTGGTGATTGAGTGGGAAGCGGTGCTATACAGCCATTTTTCTGCGAGATCGCATAAAGTGAACGGAATGACCCGTAGACGTATAGCATCGTCCGACAGCTGGGTTGTTTTCATCATGGCACAGACGTTTTGAAATTTGTTAATGAAGATATAGGCATCTTCAGATTCAAGCCCATGAAAACGTGGAAGCATGTTGATGAAATAGGGCTTAATTTCAAAGTTGTCCCCATTGGCCGGAGGAAGAGAAAGGCAGGTTGGAAGTGCAGAACGGGTAGGGTAGAAACGATCCTGGAGCGCAATTCGCTGCGGCGCTACAACAGGCGGAGGTGGTGGGAGATTGGTCTCCATAGGAGGTGGAGCCAATCCCGGGGTGGTCAACGAGATGTTCGGATTAAATCCCGACATCGCGGAAGAAGAGGTTAGTGAAGGTGAAGGTGAAGGTGAAGATGTACGAACAGAATTTCGGTCAACGTCGGAGTTGGCCGGCAAAGGAAGGGGTGAAAGAGGAGTGGACGGAGTATCGACTTCGGAGTCGATCGCGTAGTCGGTCGCGACTAACGTAACGCGGACTAGACGGGCGCTAGTGTCCCGAGTCCAAGCGGACATACACTAAACGAGTTTAGTATAGTCAAAGCGGAGAAGGTGAGGGTAAGAAAACGTCAATGAAGAAAGGCGATGGGTGTTGGGTGAAAATGGATTTGGCGACAAAAGGGCAAGTTTTTATAAAAGTTTTTTGATTTTTTCTTTTTTTATTTTGTTTTTAGAAAGAGATTTACAGAAGTATGTACGGAAATACGGCTTAAGCAATCACAAACAAGATATGCACAATCACACCTAGATCTAGGGTAACCTAGGTCTACTAGACCTGCTCCTGAACTTGATTGTCGAAGTTAAACAGTGTCGAGAAACAAGCTTAAAAATACACTGATCACGAGGCCAGGTAAGTGCAGAGATAAGGGGAGGTTGTCCAACGCTTTCGCGAAGTTCCTTAATTAAATAACCCTTTCTCTTTCGGCGGTTGCGCCTTTAACACTTTCCTAGACACCCCGTAAACAATATACGGTTAAGCAAGGTTCTAAACAAGGTTTATCTTCTCCTAATGAGCGCGAAGTCCTTAAGGCTGAAGTCTAGTATTTTTTAATTTACAATGGACAATGCATATGCTTTAGTGATTTTTGGGGTCCTGGGAAGGGTGATGAAATCCCCACCCAATCTGGATTGGTTTCAAGCCCCTTAAGTCCGTATTAAAGAATGCAAAACAGTAACAATATCAACAGCAAACAATTTTTAATTGCGGCGCAAAGAATCCTGCACAAGAACAGTTTATTGGAAGGGGGAGAAGAATTTGCGCAAAGAAGGCTGCAGAAAACACAATTCAGTGGAGCTTAGAGGAGTGGAGAGAGGCAGAGGAGCTTACAGAGAGAATTTGGGACCCTTAAGCCACTAAATGGCCGCGGAAGGGCGGCCAAACAGGTACTAAGGCCGCGGTTCCGCGGCTATATGGTGGGCTTGGGCTTTGGAATTTTTTGGAGATGCTGTTCTTTGTCCCCTCTAGTTGTCTGGATGTTTGGAATTTTTACTTGCTCACTGTTTTTGCTCCAGATTTGTACAGTAGACCGGATGCTTCGTTTTTGTCCGTCGCGGTGTAGCCGCGAAATGTGGGTCTATCTTCCCACGTCTTTGGCACTGTACTTGAACTCCGTATTTCCAACGTCCTTGGCGTCGATCTTGAGCTTCGTATTTCCTGCACACTTGCACAAAAACTAATCAAGAATAACAAGATGATTTTTTTACAAAGTATATATTTTTTTTTTTTGGTTGTTGGTTGTTTTTATATTCACAAATTAACCCGAAATTTCACTTAGAAATAGACTACCGTCTCCCCGGCAGCGGCGCCATTTGATTGTTAGGATACGAGCGTGTTCAAGTTTTAGTTTAAATACCGCAATCAAGACGGTTTCGCACGTAGCTAGCCGGTTGAGTACGGGTCGTCCGCAGGGAGATGGGAATCTTTTTCTATGTGTTTTTCGACGAGTTAAGTCCGGTTGTTCAGATTTTGTTTGTAGTTATCTAAGTGTTTAGTTGATATTTAAAGAGAGCTTGTTAGGGTTAGGATTAGGTTAGTTTGAGTTAGGAGTCTCCACATCTTTCGTTGCCCCACTTAATATCGGTGTTACGGTAATCGGCAACAACGGGGATTAGCACGACTAGGAAGGAACTTGCGAGTATAAGCTAGGCTTTCCAACGCATAGTCCTTCCTTTTGGTGCTTGTCCGTCCGTTCTTGGCTCTTATCCATAACCTCCGGTTAATTCAACCACAACCGGTCTCACTACGGAATCACCGCTATCATGTAGGATAGGGTGCCGTAAGGAGCGGATTGTGGTTGGGTTAACGGGAGTTGATTTAAGTTGTTGGGCAAGGAAAGAGTGAGAGAGATTTCCTTCTCTCAAACTTCCCTTATCCTACCCTAACAAGTATAGAACTACTCACACTTCATAATACGGAAAAATAAAACAACACAAAAGAGGAAGATAGAAAGAAGGAGATTAGAAGAATACGACTAACTGTTTGCGACCTCACCTTGGCGAGGATCAAGCGTAAGTATCATTGTCGTATGTAAGGATAAAGAAAAAGAGAGAAGAAACAAACAACAAGGAAATAACAACAACTACTTAACAATTAAAATTACAACAATTATAACAAGTAAAGAAAGAGACAAGCATGATAATGAAAATGGTCTTCTTTATTCATCACTCTTCACTCAAAAGCTCACTTACAAGTTTAATGGAGAAGAGGTGAGAAGAGGAAGAAGAACATGTAACTAAAACTTAGCAAAAGAAATACAAAGTTATGGACCCCTTTCCTTCACAAACTTCTGGGCTATTTATAGGCCAAAACATGAAACCCTAGGGCAACCAACAGAACATACATGAAAAGACCAACCTACCCCCCAAAACCCTGCACACTTGGCGCCAGAACGGCCGCGCAAGCGCGGCCAAGACCCCCCTTTGGCCGCGCTTCCGCGGCCGTTTTGATGACTTGGGTCTGGGTCTTTTTGGTGGGACCCTGATCTGATAGGAGCTTTAATCTGGTATATGTATTTTCTCATAATTGCTTCCCGAATTTTCCAGAATTTCTGTTGAGGGAAAGGTGGACTTTTTGTCAAGATTTTTGTCATGATTGCCTCGAGCTCCGCGTAGATCTCTTGGATCTTGTGCTACCATTGAGCCTTGTGCCTGAAAACGACATTGATTTGACATTTTGTCTCCCTAAACTGGTATCTGGCAGCACACGGATGAAGAGCGGAGACCGTGTTTTATCTGTGGTTGGCAGGAACCGGATTTTTGTCGTGTTTTCCATGAATTTCTCCGTTTGAGCACCGGGAACCTGTATCCTGCAATTGACTAGCAAACACGGCTCAAGAGTATCTACCGACATGCAATGTGATAAAAATTGGGCGGTATGAAAATGCAAAAATCTGATATGAACAGGTCCATCCTAATGCGGAAAAGTAAATAATATACAACACTGGTGGCATCAACCTCAACCTGGAAGTGCCCCAAATAAAAGAATATTACATTACATTTGAATTTACATGAATGAAAATATAAAACTCTCATCTCACATAAAACCCCCGGCTATTCAATCGCGACAATCCTGCACATCATATCTCAGCAACACATAATATCTCATATCATCAACGTAAGTAACTATGCATACACCGATCGTCGTCGATGTATAGCAACGACAATCGGCAATACAACTACATACTACACTTACGGTCACAGAAAACAAATTGTAAAACTACAATATTTGGAATCCACATTCTCTTTAGACATCATAAATGCAAAATATCACATACTTCGTATTTCATGCCTAAACTATATGAATTCCACATATTGTATCACATTCCAGATAAATAGACAGTATTAAACTTTTCGAACAGATAATCAAATACCCAAAATTTCCTAAAGTGCTCAACACTTGAGCGGAATTCAAATAATCCCAGAATATGTCACAGTACCAGTGATTCAGCCGCAGAAGGGTCAAGCCAACGCCTCATATGTGGCACGCCGTACTGCCCCAAACCCGAAGGTTCAAAAGGCAGTTCAAGACGATCACATAATCGAGTTAAGGTTTGTTGTCTTCTAGAGGGTCCACCGTGTTACTTGCACATTTTTCCGAAAGATTTAAACCCGATAAAAATTCAACACATGAAAATTTTGCCGTGCCAGGAAAAATTGAGTTAATGATATCCGTTCGAACATTTTAACAGTTTCTAAATATCCGGAAAAACAATAACGAATTTAAAATTCCCGATCGAATCAACGATTACAAAATAAACCTCAGAATACTCAACACTTGAGTCAGATTAAAAATACCCATAAAATAGTAACCACAGAGACAAGAATTACTGTGCAAAATTCTGTACCTAATACCCTTACCTTGCCGCGGAACCGCCGCCAAAGGTGGGTAATTGCCGCGGTTCCGCGGCCATGTTGAGGAATTGGGGGCACGTGTTTCACCATAATTCTTATATTAGCCTGCTGAATTTTTTAGGTATTTTTAATTCTGGAAAAACCCAGATTTTAAAAAATGTACAGAGAGGGGTTTGAAATGTCGTATTCGGGTTCGATCGGGGTTTTAACTTCGTTAACACATCGCCTAATGCTCTAGTTAGGCTCTGATACAACTGTAGGGTTTCTAGGCACACTTGTGAAGGTTCATAAAGAATCAAACATGCCCGAATAAAATTTTACACGTGCCGAACAACCCAAAGACGGGATCTTTGCTAGATTATTAGGGTTTAGCATGCAAGATAACATCTTTAAAGCTAAGTGTGAGGGATTACAACCTTTGTAGTCCGCTCCTTCGCTTCACAAGCTCCGAGTAGAAGTCCCTTCGCCGCGATCTACGATCTCCCGGACTCAAGAGAGGCTCCACGACTCGAACGATCCATGCTAGCTTGAAGTGTTCCGATTCTCCGATGATCTGCGTCGAAGTTGCTATAACCCAAGCTTTCTCACTCTAAAGAGATGAACACCCTAATCTAATGGGCTAGATTAGATGAGGATGATAGAGTAGTATTTATGCTATCTTTTTAATTCACTTTCTCACAAGAAATCATCACAAAAGGAATTTCTAGTGAGCTCTCTCTCAAAAACTAAAGAGAGAAGAAGATGAAGAATGAAGAGAATAATCCTTTTGTGATGAATAGTAGATAAATGTATATGATTGATTATGGAACCATGGTCAAGGATGAGAGGCTAAAAGTTTATAGAGAATAAACTAGAGTTAGGGTTTGGTTAGGTTAAGGATAAGTATCAACCATAATATCTTAACCAAGATAAATAGAATCCTTCTAGAATGAACAAGAAGGAGCTAACCCTAATCAAACCCTAATCCCTTTTTATCATCCTTAAACATGTTTCATAATAAATCATATCATGTCACAATAATATATATCACATATATATTATATATTAGCAAAAAAGGAAAATAATACAATTAACATATATCGCATATATATCAATGTATTAATCCGGTGAGAAAATGAAATAATAAAGCGAGCCAATATTAGATAATGTAATACAATATATTATATATATAATTATACATTAAAACATCGAATCAACACTTTATCCAACGATCCGGCTATATCGAATATAACCGACAAATATATCATGTACCGATTCATCGAATCAACACTTGATTTGATGTCCCGGTTCATATCTAAATATCGCGAGAATATAATACGGTATCTCATATAGCATTATCCTCGGTCCTGCACATATCACATATGTGCCTCTACTCCGTTTTGCCTGAGCCAAGAAACCTCTGTGTAGGACTCTAAAGAATCGTCAATACGCCGGTAGCAGGTGATGATCATATCAAACACCCACAAGCTGCAAGCGGTCAGCTAAACGTAACAGCCACCCAGGTATTGAGCGATCAGAAGATCAACAAGCTAGCCTGTCCGTTCTCCTGTGAATCCAATCAGTAACACTCCTGTACATTCCGGTCTGTTCATCTGATATATCGCAGATCAAGTCTAGAGGTGGTATACGTCAGACCCCAGTAACCGATAAGTCGTGTCGATGTGAGGCTCATAACAGGTCGAGAAACTACTAGTAACACTTACCAGTATATCTCTATATCAGCCCTGGCCAGGGACTTCCATTTATAGCCAATCGAACACAGCACAACATCAACTCCCTATACCGGGAGAGACGAATCCCCTCCTATCGCTCATTGCCTCCATGTGATTCGGGACTGTACCTAAAAGCCACCGTTTTGCACGCCCTCTTGGACGTGGTAAGGTGGAAATCAAAGCACAGTGGGAATCACACAAGACACTATGACGATCTCGGGTCTACAGACTACTCTGTACCAGTGTCACCGGAGAACTGCCATCTGACGTGTGGTATATCACCATCTGGGAGTTCTCGGCGAGTCCGTCCAGTGTACCCAGTCTCCACTGAGCACCCGTACACCATCTCTGATGTCAAACACCGATGGATATGGGATCATCCATCGCCCATCATATAGGTCAAGATGCATATACGCTAGTCTACTCTGGCGTATCGATGCTCTGTCTCGATATACCCTCGACTAGGAACAGTTATAGGATGTACTCATCGACTACTATGGCCCCACTAGTATGATCTCATCATAGTCCCAGTAGTCGAGTACAGATCCTAAGGGCTTTATCAACATGTGAGAGTAAGATAGTAAACCAATACAAGTCAACATGTTAAGATAAAGTGAAACCAAATAGCATACTATCATGACGAGCAAGAAAGTCCTCTCTGTATATATCCAAGCATCTATTATAATATACATCATATGTACAACAATGGCCTTTAGGGCATATACATAACTAACAGCCATAGGTAGCATGGTTAGCTCTGTCACGTGCCGATCTTAGCGCACTCTGGGAAGCGGGGCATGACACAGGGTGTCACTTTTGAGAGCTTTATCGCCTGTTTCATTCGGGGGGATATTTTATCTAAGGATGCCCCGAAGTTTGCGAGCATTGATGACCCTTTTGGGTTTGGTCTGGATAGACTGCCGGTTAAAGCAGAAGATCTACCACAGTTTTACATCCCGATCTTGTCAGTCGTTCCTTTTGGTTCGATTGCGGTCCCCGGCATGGACGAAGAGACCTTCTTTGTTGGTTTTATCAGCCTTTGGCTCAACTGGTTTGTGATACCGTTACACCGACACTTCATGAGAGCTTCTGTCTTCTATCCCGCCCATCGTGTAGCTGAAGTAGCAAAGTTGGTAGTCGACATCGCTGGACTATCGCATCTTTATCACGGGTTAAGTGTTGCGGCCAACACTTCGACTCCAGGTGTAGATGTTGTGAATCTCTCCCTTCATTACTTCACATCTTGGATCGAAATGCATGTGCTGGGGGCATTCGCGGCACATCAACGACCGAACTTCTATGACTCCTTCACCTTCCCTCGAGTTATGAGATTAGTGGATACCTCCACTCCCGATCCGACTCAATTAGGGGCCCTCTGTGTTCTGCTCAATACATATACCCATGAGGGAGGAATGGTGTTTGTTGATCACGTTCTTTCTGCTCCAGCGGGGCCTGTCCAGCAGCTATTCGACTTGTCGAAAGGGGGAGCACCCTCTTTAAAGCCTAGAGAGATCATGCATCTATACTCAATCAGGCCGGGCTACTTGGTGTTCCGCCAGAAGGATACGGCTCTCCTTATGCGGTATAATCCGCACCGTTTTGCCCCACAAATGGGCTATAATCAAGGCGTCCCCTTCGAAGCGTTCTTTGTTGAGCCTACTTCATCGTTGGGAGTTATTCACGACGTTATTCATCATTTTATGCGGCTGAATACTGGCTTCGTGTTCATGATCCCAGAACCTGACTATCTCCCTAGGTTTATGGGCTCCTTTGTGGGCTGGTATCGCCACCGGGTTGGTCCTATCATTGCTGAGGAAAGGCGAGTACTCTTCGAATATAAGACTCCTGCCCCGACCCAAGCTGCTAGTGTTCCGTTGCGACCGCGGTCAGTCGTTCGCCCTCTTTTGAGGGATGGTGGCGTGGTCCTTATTTCGCAGGCCGCAGAAACCTAGCCGATTCCTCCCACTGCAGGGATGCCGATGCGTACTAGAGCTCGAGTAAAGGCTTCCGCCGAAGCACCAGCGGCCACTCCATTAGTGGCGACGTTATCAGCAGCGGTGTCGCCAAAAGGGGACAGTGGAGGTGAAGTGGGTCAACATCGCGCCAAAGCACCGAAGGGAAAGAAGCGATCATCTTCCAGCGTTAGTTCTGGGTCGAAGAGCAGAAAGAAGACGATCACCGGTCTGCTTGAACTTTTGGTGGAATCCGAGCCTATTGTTCAGGACGAACTGATATCTATGCAAGAGCCGGATGATAGTTTTCCCTTTTCGGGTTCATCTGTCGAGGAAGCCGCACAATTGGCTGAGGCTATAAGGCGTTCCCAGGATGAAACCGAGAACGTGCGCGTCTCGAAGAGTTCCTATCCTGCCGTCATATTCTACGAAGAGCCTCCATCAATACGGCGAGTATTTATATGTCCTCTGAAACAGGGAGGCGAGATAGCCCTCAAACAGCCTATCTCAGCCGCTTCTGAAGATGAGTTGTCATTGTGGACCGGCGGCCATGAATCTACACTTGAGCCCCGGCGAGCATACCTTCTCAGGAAGGAACGTCGGCTTGAAAAAGCCATATTAGAGGCATCTTGGCGTATCGGTATGCATGTTTTCTGTATTTTTCCTTTGGCAAGTAATTTGTTTCGCTTTTTATGTCTTCTTATCTTCGTAAAACTTTGCACGGACTTCGGCAATGGCAGAGAATCTGAGCTCAAGTCACGTCTTGACCGTGGACTTTGTAAATATCCCCGATGAGACACCAGTAGGTGTGGAGGAGGTCGTTACAGTTGCTATTCCTGCTGCAGAGCTTCCTTTGGCGGTCTCTGTTCCCCCTGTGCCCGTTCACCCTGAAGAGGTGTCCTTATCGGTCGTGGATTTAATGGACCTTTCTGGTGATGGCCTGGAGATGGTGGAACAGGTAACTGAGATCGCCGTCCCTGAAGTAGCGGGCATTACCCCTCGACTGATAGCCGTCACACCAGCAAATGTCTTCGATGATGTGCCTGAGGGTATGGAGGAGGCTACCGAAGCTGCTATCCTTCCTGTTCAAAGCGGGAGGAGTATCGAAGGTATTTTTCTATATTTTATTTTAATGATCTCTTCATTATCTGAATCTTTCTGTATTTTCAGAATTACGAGGATTGGCGGCGTCCATCGCGGATCTATCCCCCAGAAAGTCTTTCCAGCGTCTGCTCGAGATGGCCGCTCCGCAGGCAATATCCCCGCAACGCATCGTCCTCTCTTCTGGGCAAGGTTAGTGTTATTTAACCCCCTCGCATTATCATTATTTCGTATAACGATAGTAATGCCTTGTAGTTCTGGAAGCTGATGACGAAGTTGAGATCCTCGACGGGCCTGGGGATCTTTTAAACCCCCCTCGCATGACTGTGGGTAAGTAAAGTTTTGACGTTGTTCCATCTATTCTTTGTTTGCAAATCTTTCTGATTATTTATGAATCTTGACAGCTTTGCCCGTTCTTATCCCGCTGGAATCTCGCATCCTTATGCCCTACGCACATCTGAACGGATGGCGAAGCAAAGCCTTCTCTCTTTGTCGGCCCTCATCGAAGATCTTCGTGCTGGTAGCTCGATCATAGCCGAAGAATTTGCTACCGAAACCAAAATTTCTCTCCCATTTCTTGCTGCTTACCATGATGAAACATTGGTGCATGTCTGGGTCGAGTTTTGTCGTCGGGTGGAGGCTTGCTTACATAGTCTTGAGTGCACGCGCCTTCCTTCAGAGGTCGTGGCTGCAAAGGCGAGCTTGCGGGGGCTGGTTGAACGGTGTGCCGCAAATATGCAGTCATGTGAGAAGAGGCTCAACCGAAAATTTTCGGAGAGGGAGCTAGCTTCAAATGCGCTGGGGGAACTTCAAGCCAAACTCACGGCTAAGACCACTCGTGCATATGAACTTTGGCGGGTGCTTCAAGAAGCTATCAAGGAGGTGGTAGCTATTGATAAAGCCGTTATTTTTACTCGCGAGATGGTTGAAGTCCACAAAGCTGCTGAAAAGGAGCTTGAAAGTCGGCTCGCCTCTTATCAGGCCCAACAGTCTCAAGCGGAGACCCGTCTCATAGCAATAACGAATCATGAAGCTGAGACCCGGCGGAAGAAAGATGAACTGACAAATCTATTAAATCGTCCGCCGGCTTAAAAAAATGTATATGTTTCTTTTTATTCTCCTTTTGTATATACTCCTGAATGAGAGTATTTTTTGATTCTTTTATAAATTGTACTTTGTATTCATTTTGATTCATGAATAAAAGACATATTTTGTTTCATGGTGGTGTGTCCCTTTTCAGCAAATGCATTTTGTAGAAAACCTATTTTGATCTTCTTGTAGGACAGCGATGGCTTAGGAGTCAGGTTCAGATCTGCCTCCTAAGGCTTTCCAACTTTATGAGCCGTGGGGGTCTCATAAAGATTTTTCTCCCTACGAGTCGAGAGGATCTCGTAGGTGTATTTTCTCATTAGGAATCGTGAGGATTCCTAAGTGTGTTTTCTCTTAAGAGTCGTAAGGATCTCATAAAAGAATTTTCTTCCTTACAAGTTGAGAGGACTCGTAAGTGGTTGATGAGTTGACCTACTCCCAAGTCAAATCATTGCTTCAACGGGGAGGTCGAGGGTTGACTTTGGTCGTTTCCCACGGGGTCAGGATTGATTTTGGTCGTTTCCCACAGGGTCAGGATTGACTTTAGCCGTTTCCTACGGGGTCAGGGGTTGACTTTGGCTGTGTTCCTCAGGGTCAGGATTGACTTTGGCCGTGTTCCATGGGGTCAGGATTGACTTTGGCCGTGTTCCACTGGGTCAGGATTGACTTTGGCCGTTTTCCACGGGGTCAGGATTGACTTTGGCCGTGTTCCGCGGGGTCAGGATTGACTTTGGCCGTGTTCCGCGGGGTCAGGATTGACTTTGGTCGTGTTCCGCGGGGTCAGGGGTTGACTCTCGGTTGTCTGTGCACCGCCGAGTCCTGGAACTGGGAACTTTGCCGCGGCTCCGCTTTGCTGACGTTGCGTCTACTGTAACGAGACGAATGTCGAGGTGGTCTCTAGGTTATCTGTGAACTATCAAGATTTGGAAATAGGGACTTTGCTATGGCTCCGAGGTTGATTGTCGCATCTGAATCCTGCTGGAATGAGGAGGAACGCTGTTGCGGGTCTTTAGGCTATAGATGTGGCCGTCGAGACTTGGAACTATAGACTCTGCCATGGCTCCGAGATTGATTGTCATGTCCGAATCCTGCTGGAATGAGGAGGAACGCTGTTGTGGGTCTCCAGGCTGTAGATGTGGTCGTCGAGACTTGGAACTAGGGACTCTGCCGTGGCTTCGAGATTGATTGTCGCGTCCGAATCCTGCTGGAATGAGGAGGAACGCTATTGTGGGTCTCTAGGCTGTAGATGTGGCCGTCGAGACTTGGCTCTCTTTCTGATAGAGCCTGGTGGGATGATATGGTTCCCTTTTTGTTTGTGCCCCTGGATTGTATACAGGGATCGATGTGATCTCACCAGTAGGGCAAAAGTTTCATGTTATATGTATTTTTTTTTGTTTTCATTCCGCGATGCTCTATTATTTCAGCTTTTTGTATCGCGAAAGTCATGATTGCCCAATCATTTCGGCTATTTTTCGCTGTGCCCAATCAATTCGGCTATTTTTTCTTTTTACTCGTTTTTTATTGCGAGTTGCCCAACCATTTCGGCTATTTTGTATGCATATATTTTTACTCGCTGATTTTATTACGAGTTGCCCAAACAATTTGGCTATTTCATATGCATTTTTTTTCGAGTATGGAATTCAAGATCTGATACCAATCTTAGCATCAGCATCACTGCGACTGGAATATTGCCAGGAGCGAATCATCATTTGCCTTGAAAGGACTTGGAATTTGTTACCGATTTAGGCATCAGCATCGCTACAACTGGGATATTGCCAGGAGCGAATCATCATCTGCCTTCGTCGGTTTGAACAAATGTGGCTTAGCAAACAGGGTTAAGATCCTGTCAACTAAGGCTTTTGACTTCATGAGCCGTAAGGGTCTCATAAAGGTGTTTCTCCCTACGAGTCGTGAGGATCTCGTGGGTGTCTTTTCTCCTTAGGAATCGTGAGGATTCCTAAGTGTATGTTCTCTTGTAAGTCGTAAGGATCTTGCAAGAGTGTTTTCTCCTTGTAAATCGAGAGGACCTACAAATGTTTGTCCATCAAATGCGGGCATTCCTCGTCGTTGGTGGGACTCAGCAAGGAAATGATTATTTGTGCCCGTGGATTGTATACAAGGGTCAGTATTGAACCGCTTGTAGGGCAATCTGGGAAAGGTGATGACTTAAGAACGAGTTCAGATCCCTGTAGCTTAAGGCTTTTGAATCTTATGAGCCGTGAGGGTCTCATAAGAGGGTTCTCCTTACGAGTCGTGAGGATCTCGTAAGTGTATTTTCTCCTTAGGAATCGTGGGGATCCCTAAGTGTGTTACTCCTTTGTGAGTCGTAAGGATCTCACGCAGGTAGTTTTCTCCTTACAAGGTCGAGAAGACCTTGCAAGTGTCTTTTAACGAGATTGCGCCCTTTCGGGTTTTCACAAACTCGCCAGTAGCCCCGATGTTTTTACTCACGGAGCCCTTTCGAGTTTTCATCCATGCCCATTTTGCTTGTGGACGTACCTTTTTTTTGCGTCAGCTTTAGGATGCTGCGGTTCGTAGTAGTTTACAGACATTTCGGTCAGTCGTTAGTTTTAAGACGTTTCGGTCCATTGCTAGTTTAAGGACATTACGGTCCGTTGTTAGTTTAACGAAATTACGGTCCGTCGCACGATTTCGAGGCGAGGTTTCGTCGGATACTACTTATAGAGTTTGGGCTTGGAAAGATAGCGAGCGGACATAGGCGTCGTCATCTATCGTTGACCTAGGCCGTGACTCGTCAAGCGTAGTATTTTTTCAGGAACTGGCCGTTTATTGGCCTGAAGGGTCTTTCGCTATGCATATTCATGAGCAAGTAAGCCCCACCTTGGTAGACCTTGTCTATGATGTATGGGCCCTTATAATTCGGCTCGAATTTCCCCCGTTTGGTACGATTGGGGATCATAGGTCTCTTGACCACTAGCACGAGTTCGCCTTGGCGGAATGTTCTTGGCCTAGTTAATCTCTCGTATAAGCACGTCATTTTTGTAGGGTTCCTAGGCACTCTTGTGAAGGTTCTTAAGGCATCAAACATGCCCGGATAAAAATTTAGACGTGCCGAACAACCCAAAGCCGGGATCTTTGCTAGATTATTAGGGTTAAACATGCAAGATGATAACTTTTATCTAAGTGTGAGGGATTACAACCTTTGTAGTCCGCTCCTTCGCTTCACAAGCTCCGAGTAGAAGTCCCTTTGCCGCGATCCACGATCTCCCGGACTCATGAGAGGCTCCACGACTCGAACGATCCATGCTAGCTTGAAGTGTTCCAAATCTCCGATGATCTATGTCGAAGTTGCAAAGACTCGAGCTTTCTCACTCTAAAGAGATGAACACACTAATCTCATGGGCTAGATGAGATGAGGATGAGAGAGTAGTATTTTTGCTTTCTTTTTAAATCATTTTCTCATATTTATTCATCACATAAAGAATTTCTAGTGAGCTCAAAATCAAGAGAGAAGAAGATGATAATGGAAAAGATAATGATAAAAACCTTTTGTGATGAATAGAAAGAAATGTATATGATTGATATATAAACCATGGTCAAGGATGAGTGGCTAATAATGTGTAGAGAAACAACTAGAGTTAGGGTTTGGTTTGGTTAGCAATGTGTCATTAAAAAATATCCTAACCATGACAAAAGAAAATGCTTCTAGAAGGTGCATGAAGCATCTAACCCTAATCAAACCCTAACCTCATTTAATCATCCTTAAACATGTTTAACAATTAATCATATCATGTCACAATAATATATATCACATATATATTATATATTTGCAACAAAAGAAAATAATACAATTAACATATATCGCATATATATCAATGTATCATCCAGTGAGAAAATGAAATAATAAAGCGAGCCAATATTAGATAATGTAATACAATATATCATACATATTATTATACATTAAATCATCGAATCAACACTTGAGCCGACGATCCGGCTATATCGAATATTACCGACTAATATATCATGTACCGATTCATCGAATCAACACTTGATTCGATGACCCGGTTCATATCTAAATATCGCGAGAATATAATACGATATCTCATATCGCATTATTCTCGGTCCAGCACATATCACATATGTGCCTCTACTCCGTTTCGCCTGAGCCAAGAAACCTCTGTGTAGGACTCTAAAGAATAGTCAATACGCCGGTAGCAGGTGATGATCATATCAAACACCCACAAGCTGCAAGCGGTCAGCCAAAAGTAACAGCCACCCAGGTATTGAGCGATCAGAAGATCAACAAGCTAGCCTGTGCGTTCTCCTGTGAATCCAATCAGTAACACTCCCGTACAGTCCGGTCCGTTCGTCTGATATGTCGCATATCAAGTCTAGGGGTGGTATACGTCAGACCCCAGTAACCGATAAGTCGTGTCAATGTGTGGCTCATAACGGGTCGAGAAACTACTAGTAACACTTACCAGTAAATCTCTATATCAGCCCTGGCCAGGGACTTCCAGTTATAGCCAATCAAACACAGCACAACATCAACTCCCTATACCGGGAGAGACGAATCCCCTCCTATCGCTCATTGCCTCCATGTGATTCGGGACTGTACCCAAAAGCCACCGTTTTGCACGCCCTCTTGGACGTGGTAAGGTGGAAATCAAAGCACAGTGGGAATCACACAAGACACTATGACGATCTCGGGTCTACAGACTACCCTGTACCAGTGTCACCGGAGAATTGCCATCTGACGTGTGGTATATCACCATCTGGGAGTTCTCGGCGAGTCCGTCCAGTGTACCCAGTCTCTACTGAGTACCCGTACACCATCTCTGATGTCAAACACCGATGGATATGGGATCATCCATCGCCTATCATATGGGTCAAGATGCGTATACGCTAGTCTACTCTGGTGTATCGATGCCCTGTCTCGATATACCCTCGACTAGGAACAGTTATAGGATGTACTCATCGACTACCGTGGCCCCACTAGTATGATCTCATCATAGTCCCAGTAGTCGAGTACAGATCCTAAGGGCTTTATCAACATGTGAGAGAAAGACAATAAACCAATACAAGTCAACATGTTAAGATAAAGTGAAACCAAATAGCATACTATCATGACGAGCAAGAAAGTCCTCTCTGTATATATCCAAGCATCCATTATAATATACATCATATGTACAACAATGGCCTCTAGGGCATATACATAACTAACAATCTCCCACTTGCACTAAGGCCAGCTGCTGTAGTATCTCATACCTAGCATCCCGAATAATCTCTCAAACTGTATCTGGGGAATAGCCTTCGTGAATGGATCCGCAGTGTTATCCTTCGTATCTACTCTCCTGACCTCGATCTCCCGGCGATCAACTATCTCCCTGATCAGGTGATACCGCCTCAGAATATGTCTGGACTTTTGATGGGATCTGGGTTCCTTGGCCAATGCCACAGCTCCATTGTTATCGCAATACAGAGGTATTGGATGCTCAATGGATGGAACCACTCCAAGTTCAGTAATGAACTTCTTGATCCAGACAGCCTCTTTGGCAGCATCGTTGGCAGCGATGTATTCAGCCTCCATCGTCGAGTCTGCAACGGTATCCTGTTTGGAAATCTTCCAACATACCGCCCCTCCATTGAGGGTAAAGACAAATCCCGAGTGCGACTTAGAGTCGTCCTTATCACTTTGGAAGCTGGAATCAGTAAAGGACTCCACCTGGAGTTCTCCGTTACCATACACCAAGAACATCTCCTTGGTCCTTCGTAAGTACTTGAGAATGTTCTTCACAGCTGTCCAATGACTCTCCAGGATCTGCTTGATACCGACTCACTACACTAAGTGAGTATGCTACATCAGGTCTGGTACATAGCATCGCATACATGATAGAGCCTACTGCCGAAGCATAGAGTATCCCTTGCATGCGAGCTCTCTCCATATCAGTCTTGGGAGACATCTCTTTGGAGAGAGTGAGTCCAGAGATCGTGGGTTGGTTCCCACGCTTGGATTCTTCCATACTAAACCTCTTTAGTATGGTGTCAATGTACCTGGATTGGGACAATCCCAGTATCCGTTTAGATCTATCTCTATAGATCATGATTCCCAATATGCAGGAGGCATCACCTAGATCTTTCATCGAGAACCTCTGTGATAAGAAGAGCTTGACTGATTGCAGCATAGCAATATCATTTCCTATCAAGAGTATGTCATCCACGTACAATACGAGGAAGACAACCTTACCCTCTGCTACCTTCTTATAGATACAAGGTTCATCTATATTTTTGATGAAGTCAAACTCTTTGACTACAACATCAAAACAGATGTTCCAACTCCGCGATGCTTGCTTTAACCCATAAATGGATTTAAGCAGCTTGCACACCTTTCCGCTGCTCCCACTATCTACGAAGCCCTCTGGCTGAGTCATGTACACGCTCTCTTCTAAATCACCGTTTAGAAAGGCGGTCTTAACATCCATTTGCCAGATTTCGTAGTCATGGTATGCAGCAATGGCAAGTAAGATCCGGATGGACTTAAGCATAGCCACTGGAGAAAAGGTTTCGTCATAATCCATACCTGGTCGTTGACGAAATCCCTTTGCTACAAGTCTAGCTTTGAAAGTCTCAACTTTTCCATCTACACCAAATTTCCTTTTAAAAATCCACTTGCTCCCAATGGGTTTTACCCCTTCAGGAGCATTTTCCAAAATCCATACTTTATTGGTGTACATGGATTCCATCTCAGATCGCATTGCATCCATCCATTTCACAGAGTCACCACTCGTGATGGCCTGCTCGAAACTAGTCGGGTCATCATCATCCATGATGCAATCCTCGCTCCCACCATCAATGAGAAAACCGTAGTATCTCTCAGGTGGATGAGAAACCCTACTAGATCGGCGGAGAAGCTGGGGTTCATCGGGTACTACTGAATCCTTTGGTTTCACTAAATCATCTGTTGTAGTTTGTTCTGCTGGAACTTCTTCCAGTTCTACCTCAGAGCCACTAATCTCTTTTGCAAGAAATTCCTTTTCTAAAAAGGTGGCGTGTTGAGCAACAAACACCCTTTGTTCCTCACTGTGGTAGAAAATATACCCTCGCGAATGCTTGGGATATCCAATAAACTTACATAAAACAGATCTTGCCTCGAGTTTGTCCGGGTTTCGTCTTTTGACATAAGCCGGGCAACCCCATATCTTAACAAAATTAAGATATGGTCTCTTCCCTTCCCATATCTCATATGGGGTGGTAGGCACAGATTTGGTAGGAACTTTATTCAGTATGTATGCCGCTGTCTCAAGTGTATACCCCCAGAAGGAAATAGGTAACTCAGCTGTACTCATCATAGAGCGCACCATATCTAATAGGGTGCGATTCCTTCGTTCCGATACACCGTTGTGCTGTGGTGTATAAGGAGGAGTAAGCTGAGAGAGAATCCCATTCTCTTTTAGATAATCTAGGAACTCATTGCTTAAGTATTCACCTCCTCGATCAGATCGAAGAATCTTAATACTTTTGCCCGTTTGGTTCTCTACTTCGTGCTTATATTCTCTGAATTTCTTAAAAGCTTCAGACTTGTGTTTCATCAGAAACACATGTCCGTATCTAGAGAGATCGTCAGTGAATGTAATGAAGTAGGAAGAACCGTTCTTGGCATGCGTAGACATGGGACCACATACATCACTATGTATTAGTCCTAAGAGTTCAGTAACTCTTTCTCCGTGTCCGCTAAACGGAGCTTTGGTCATTTTTCCTTTGAGACATGAATGGCAAGTATCATAAGATGATAATTCGAACGGATTCAAATAACCATCCTTATGTAACTTAGCCAGTCGTGTCGCATTGATATGACCAAGTCTACAATGCCACAAGTAGGATTCGTTCATATCTGAACTTTTCCTCTTGTGTGTGTTTTGTATATTCAGGACTGTATTCTGATTCAGAATGAATATGCCATTATGTAACGAGCCTGATGCAATCAACTTTTGATCTAGAAATATGTTCATAACATTATTCTTTACTACAAAATTATATCCTTCTTTACTTAATAAAGAAACTGATATAATATTGCACATCATGTTCGGTATATAATAGCACTCATTTAGAATCAGTGTATTACGACTCGGCAATACAAGGTGATATTCGCCAACTGCTTTGGCTACAATATTTGCACCGTTCCCTACTTGAACGGAATGATCACCTTTTCCCAGTTCTCTACCTTTACGTAGCCCATGTAACAATTTACATATATGGGATCCTGATCCGGTATCTAATACCCAGGACGTAGGGTGAACTGAGAAACAGTTCTCAATAACTAACACACCCGAAGAAGATGCATCAACATGCATGTTCTTTTGGGCGGCTTGAGAATCCAGATATTCTCCTGTTTCCTGTTCAGTCTTATAACTCTTATAAGAAAGAACGGGTCCAACGTTCCCCTGCTCAGTATAATAATCGGGTTCAGTCAATACATCCATTTTATTATCTTGATTATGGCCTGACATGGTCGCTACCTGGAGAGAGAGAGAAGAAAACACTTTAGCGTATGCTCTTGCAAGATTAGATTGGTTATTATCTTGTCTAATCAGGATGTCTCCCACTGTTTTTATCAAATCTACCTTCAAACCCTAAAAGGTAAGATTAGCCGGGATTAATTACACCCTACAATTTCGTCAATCTTTCAGCCAGATCAGTGTCGGTACTTTGAGGGAGGTTCCCCGTGCTATCGCACGGACCTAATTATAGTAAACCTCGTTTTCCCAGAGGCGTAACCCCGTTAACACTTTTCTAGACACCTACTTGATCGGCTAATTGTCCTGTGTAAAACTCTCCCAGGAGTAACACTTACTCGCAGTGGGTATCGGGATCCAACTATCTCATAGAAGGTATGCAATCTCATTGCAAATTTCAACACTTGAAATTCTCGATAATATTTTGCCCCTAGTGTCCTATGACCTTGACGGAGGTCAACAAACCATAGGCTACTAGTCAAGTTCAACCCGTCATTTCTTGATTGAATTAAACCCACCCGCACGACCCTTGACGGAGTCAACAAGGCCGTACGACTATCCTAATCCAATCTGCATCAAATGCATAAGCAGATAAAAAACTAGTCAGCTACCGTACACTACGGCTTGACGGAGGTCAACAAACGTAGCACGAATACTAAATAGGACTTATCTGAAATAACGGAGGGCTACGTCAGGTTTTTTCAGAAAACCCTGAGCGTAGTGAACTTGATATCGTCGTAGAATCATGTAGTTTTTGAAAAGGAGTGTTTTTGAGGCTTTTTCTTAGTTTCGCTAAAGGGGTCACTCCCGGTGAAGGGATCGTCGGCCCTTTCCTCATCAAATAAGGTGCATGATATATCATATATACCGCTGTGCAAAGCAAAACACTAAAAGCATTCAAAAGACAAACCGCGTTTTGTAGCATCTGCCAGTTTCGCTAAAGAGGCCACTCCCGGTGAAGGGATCTCGGCTCTTTCCCCATCGAATAAGGTACAGGATATATCATATATATCACTGTGCAAAGCAAAACTGTAGCTACCCCTTTTATAAAGTTTTGATTCTACAACATCTTTAGGTTTCTTTTCTTTTTATTAATCTCATTAATAAAATCCCATCAGCTTATGCTTCCTAAGCATCACAGAATAAACGAAAGCAATAATATTTATATATCAGCATATATATATAGTATAAGCATTCGTCTCAGGCAGTAATATGATCTCATCACAGAACATTGCAGCAGAAGAACATATATGAAATATTGGATATACTAGGACGTCCGTGTTTTCAATACGAGCCTGTATAAAACACGGATTCCACGGTCGCGACGAATAGCCAAACCCACATCCCAAGACCCTTACGAGAGCGGCAAGTAACACTGCCAATTCTAGGGTTAGGAGACCCGGTCTCGACTCCTCGAGATGGCCTCCCACTGGACCCTAGAACCCGGTTACTTGTGCTCCCCTCCTTGGGTCTACCTAATGCGGAAAAGTAAATAATATACAACGGTGACATCAACCTCAACCTAGAAGTGCCCCAAATAAAAGAATATTACATTACAAATGAATTTTACATGAATGAAAATAAAAAACCCTCATCTCACATAAAACCCCCGGCTATTCAGAACACGACGATCCAATATAACATATCACAGCAACACATAATATCACATATCATCAACGTAAGTAAATATGCGCATCCCAATTGTCGTTGACATATAGCAACGAAACCGGCGATATCACATATTACACTTACGGTCACAGAAAAGAAAGTGTAAAACTACAACATTTGGAATCCACAATCACTTTAGACATCGTAAATCGAAATATCACATACTTCGCATTTCATGCCTAACTCTATGAATTCCACATATTGTATCACATTCCAGATAAATAGACAGTATTAAACTTTCCGAACAGATAATCAAATACCCAAGATTTCCCAAAGTGCTCAACTCTTGAGCGGAGTTCAAATAATCCCAGAATATGTCAAAGTAGCAGTGATCCAGCCGTAGAAGGGTCAAGCCAACGCCTCACATGTGGCACGCCGTACTGCCCCAAACCCGAAGGTTCAAAAGGCAGTTCAAGACGGTCACATAATCGAGTTAAGGTTTGTTGTCTTCTAGAGGGTCCACCGCTTAACTTGTACAATTTTTCCGAAAGATTTAAACCCGATAAAAATTCAACACTTGAAAGTTTTACGTGCCGGGAAAAAGTGGGTTAATGATATCCGTTCAACTAGTTTAACAGTTTCTAAATATCCGGAAAGAAATACGAATTTAAATATTCCGATCGAATCTACTAATACAAAACAAACCCCTGAATATTCAACACTTGAAACAGATTAAAAATACCCAGAAGCATCAACAAGCACCTACGGATATTACCATGAAAAACACGTGTCACCAATCCATAATTCCGCCGCGGAACCGCCGCGAAAAGCATGTTTTCGCCGCGGTTCCGCCGCCGTTTAGAGGAATTGTGGGCCCGTGTTTCATGGTAATTCTTAGAATTCCCTGCTGATTTTTTTACGTATTTTTAATTCAGAAAAATCCCAGTTTTTGAAAAATTTCCAGAGAAGGGTCTATTTACGTCGGTTCGGGTTCGATCGGAGTTTTAACTTCGTAAACACGTCGCCTAATGCTCTAGCTAGGCTCTGATACCACTGTAGGGTTCCTAGGCACTCTTGTGAAGGTTCTTAAGGCATCAAACATGCCCGGATAAAAATTTAGACGTGCCGAACAACCCAAAGCCGGGATCTTTGCTAGATTATTAGGGTTAAACATGCAAGATGATAACTTTTATCTAAGTGTGAGGGATTACAACCTTTGTAGTCCGCTCCTTCGCTTCACAAGCTCCGAGTAGAAGTCCCTTTGCCGTGATCCACGATCTCCCGGACTCATGAGAGGCTCCACGACTCGAACGATCCATGCTAGCTTGAAGTGTTCCAAATCTCCGATGATCTACGTCGAAGTTGCAAAGACTCGAGCTTTCTCACTCTAAAGAGATGAACACACTAATCTCATGGGCTAGATGAGATGAGGATGAGAGAGTAGTATTTTTGCTTTCTTTTTAAATCATTTTCTCATATTTATTCATCACATAAAGAATTTCTAGTGAGCTCAAAATCAAGAGAGAAGAAGATGATAATGGAAAAGATAATGATAAAAACCTTTTGTGATGAATAGAAAGAAATGTATATGATTGATATATAAACCATGGTCAAGGATGAGTGGCTAATAATGTGTAGAGAAACAACTAGAGTTAGGGTTTGGTTTGGTTAGCAATGTGTCATCAAAAAATATCTTAACCATGACAAAAGAAAATGCTTCTAGAAGGTGCATGAAGCATCTAACCCTAATCAAACCCTAACCTCATTTAATCATCCTTAAACATGTTTAACAATTAATCATATCATGTCACAATAATATATATCACATATATATTATATATTTGCAACAAAAGAAAATAATACAATTAACATATATCGCATATATATCAATGTATCATCCAGTGAGAAAATGAAATAATAAAGCGAGCCAATATTAGATAATGTAATACAATATATCATACATATTATTATATATTAAATCATCGAATCAACACTTGATCCGACGATCCGGCTATATCGAATATTACCGACTAATATATCATGTACCGATTCATCGAATCAACACTTGATTCGATGACCCGGTTCATATCTAAATATCGCGAGAATATAATACGATATCTCATATCGCATTATTCTCGGTCCTGCACATATCACATATGTGCCTCTAGTCCGTTTCGCCTGAGCCAAGAAACCTCTATGTAGGACTCTAAAGAATCGTCAATACGCCGGTAGCAGGTGATGATCATATCAAACACCCACAAGCTGCAAGCGGTCAGCTAAACGTAACAGCCACCCAGGTATTGAGCGATCAGAAGATCAACAAGCTAGCCTGTGCGTTCTCCTGTGAATCCAATCAGTAACACTCCCGTACAGTCCGGTCCGTTCGTCTGATATGTCGCATATCAAGTCTAGGGGTGGTATACGTCAGACCCCAGTAACCGATAAGTCATGTCAATGTGTGGCTCATAACGGGTCGAGAAACTACTAGTAACACTTACCAGTAAATCTCTATATCAGCCCTGGCCAGGGACTTCCAGTTATAGCCAATCGAACACAGCACAACATCAACTCCCTATACCGGGAGAGACGAATCCCCTCCTATCGCTCATTGCCTCCATGTGATTCGGGACTGTACCCAAAAGCCACCGTTTTGCACGCCCTCTTGGACGTGGTAAGGTGGAAATCAAAGCACAGTGGGAATCACACAAGACACTATGACGATCTCGGGTCTACAGACTACTCTGTACCAGTGTCACCGGAGAACTGCCATCTGACGTGTGGTATATCACCATCTGGGAGTTCTCGGCGAGTCCGTCCAGTGTACCCAGTCTCCACTGAGCACCCGTACACCATCTCTGATGTCAAACACTGATGGATATGGGATCATCCATCGCCCATCATATGGGTCAAGATGCGTATACGCTAGTCTACTCTGGTGTATCGATGCCCTGTCTCGATATACCCTCGACTAGGAACAGTTATAGGATGTACTCATCGACTACCGTGGCTCCACAAGTATGATCTCATCATAGTCCCAGTAGTCGAGTACAGATCCTAAGGGCTTTATCAACATGTGAGATAAAGACAATAAACCAATACAAGTCAACATGTTAAGATAAAGTGAAACCAAATAGCATACTATCATGACGAGCAAGAAAGTCCTCTCTGTATATATCCAAGCATCCATTATAATATACATCATATGTACAACAATGGCCTCTAGGGCATATACATAACTAACAATTTTTGCTTTGTAAGCCTCTAAGTTTTGTTGCGCTATGAGACGAGTTTCATTGAGGGCGCCGAGCTCCTCAAGTCGAAGATGAGCATTCTCTTCATCTGTTAGGTCGTAATGGACCGCCACTCGTAGAGAAGGTAGCTCTATCTCCAAAGGAAGTACTGCTTCAGTGCCGAATACCAATGTTTACGACGTTGTATTCGTGGCCATTTTGAACGTGGTCCGATACGCCCAGAGGGCTTCATGCAGTCTCTCATGCCAGTCCTTCTTATTTCGAGACATCGTCTTCTTTATGATCTTTGTCAAGGTCTTGTTGAAAGCCTCAGCTAGACCATTAGCTCGAGAATTATAGACTGAAGAGTATCTCCAGTCTATATTATGCTGTTGTGCGAAGCGGCTGATTTTGTGACTTTTGTAGGCCGGCCCGTTATCGGAGATAATCCGTCATGGAGTGACGAACTGATAGATGACGCGCGTCTTGAAGAAATGGAGGATGTTATCCGTCTTCACTTCTCTTAGCGGTACTGGTTCTTCCCATTTAGAGAAGTAATTAGTTGTCGCCAATATGAATCGGTGTCCTCTGGATGACGCTGGTTCGATGGGCTCGATTATATCGGTTCCCCACATTTCGAACGATCAGCTAGCCACTGTTGGGTGTAGCGGATTTGGATGCTGGTAGATGAAGTCCCCGTGAATCCGACATGAGTGGCATTGCTTCGCGTATTCGAGGCAGTCCTGAATCATCATGGGCCAATAGTAGCCCATCCTTTTGATCTTCAGCTTCATCTTTGGGCCGGCTTGATGAGATCCACAGAGTCCGTCGTGAGTTTCTTGGATGACTCTCCTTGCTTCTTCTAGTCCCAGACATCTCAGCCATAGAGAGTCGAATGATCTCTTATACAGCGTGTCACCGACGAAGGCAAAAGACAGAGCTCGTTTCATGAGCTGATGTCTTGAGGACGCATCTTTAGGTGTTCGACGGGATTTGAAGTAGTCTATAAAGACTTCTCTCCAATCCTTAGCCTTTTCCTGGTTTTTTATTTGTAGGGTCGTCTGCTTGATCGCTCCCTTTTCTTCGGACGACTCTGGAGATATTTCTGCCGGTGCAAGAACCCGACGGCTTTGTACCACGATCATCACGTCATCGAGGTCTTCGTTGGCCAGTTCTTTAGCGAGTTTGGCTAACGCATCCGCTTTGCTATTTTCCGCACGCGGTATACTTTTCAGGGTGTAGGCGGGAATTTGAGCTAGTAATTGGTGCACTTTCTCACCGTACTTTACCAACTCTAGCTTGCACGTTTGATAGTCGCCATTTACTTGACTAACGACCAACTAGGAGTCTCCGTATATGAGGAGGTTTTCGATTTCCATGTCGACAGCGATCTCAAGACCTGCTATCAAAACTTCATATTCGGCCTCATTATTCGTCCTCGGCTCTGTTAAGGAGAAGGCAAAGAGCATTATCCCTCCTTGTGGAGTCACGAAGATAAGGCCTACCCCAGATTTGATTATAGGGGTGTTGTGTTGTCGCTTCTTCATGGAAGATGCCCCATCGAAGTAAAGTTCCCATCGAGCGTCACTCTCTCCTTTCTCCCTGTCGATCGTGTCAAACGCGTGCTCGTCTAGAAATTCGCAATTTAAGGGTGAATCGGCAGGTATCGGATACTCAGCGAGGAAGTCGGCAATGACCTGGCCCTTCACTGCCTTGAGAGGTCGGTATGTTATCGAGAACTCCATTAAGAGGAGGGTCCATTTAGCGAGCCGTCCCGTTACTATGTCTCTCGACATCAAATATTTGAAAGGACCCACTTTTGATATGAGATGGACCTCATGCGCCAAAGCATAATGTCGAAGCTTCGTTATAGTGAAGATTAACGCCAGGCAATGTTTTTCGATAGGGAGTAATTGTTTTCTGCCCCCAGGAGAACTCGACTCAAATAGTAAAGGGCCCTCTCTTTCCCTTGGTCATTCTCCTGTGCCCATAGCGCGCCTAAAGAACCTTCGAGGGCTGTTGTATACAGGATGAGAGGCTTCCCCTTGACTGGAGCAGTCAGCACCGGAGGATTCTGCAGGTATTGCTTGATTTCGTCTAGTGCGCTCTGGCATTTACGATCTCAGATGAAAGGGGTCCCCTTCTTCATTAGATGACTGTAGGGGCGGCATTTGCCGGAGAGGTTAGTTATGAACCGTCGGATATATGCGAGCTTTCCTTGGAGAGACCGTAGTTACTTGAGAGTTCTTGGCGGAGGCATTTCCATGATCGCCTTGATCTTCGACGGGGATATCTCGATGCCTCGGTGTCGTACAATGAATCCTAGGAATTTACCTGAGGAGACTCCGAACGCGCATTTGAGAGGGTTCATCTTCAAGTTGCATTTCCGAAGGCGCTGAAACACGATCTTCAGATGCTCCCAATGCTCCTCGTATGATTTGCTTTTTACAACGAGGTCGTTAATATAGCATTCGACGATTTCATGTATCGAAAATCTTCGTCATAGCCCTCTGATAGGTAGCGCTGGCGTTCTTCAGACTGAAAGGCATTACTTTGTAGCAAAATATCCCCAGCGGAGTCTGGAAAGCGGTATGCTTTTGGTCTTCGGAATGCATCTTTATTTGATTGTACCCCGATGAGCCGTCTATGAAGGAGAAAACTTTGTGAGTGGATGTGTTATCTATCATCAGCTCAGTAACCGGTACAGGAAAATCATCCTTTGGGCAAGCTTTGTTGAGGTCTCGAAAGTCCACGTAGATGCGCACTATCCCATTTTTCTTCATCACTGGGATAATGTTGGCAATCCAGTCAGGGTACTGAAGCTCTTGGATAAAGCCGGAGTCAATTAACTTCATGACTTCGGCGTTGATGCTCATTTCAAGTTCGAACCGCATTCTTCTTGGTGCTTGCTTGACTGGCTTGACGTCCGTAGATATCGCCAATTTATGCACAGCTATCTCTGGATCTAGCCCCGGCATCTCGAAATAGTTCCATGCGAAACAGTCTTTATACTGCATGAGAACGTCTCTCGGTGTAGCTACCTGTTCTTCGGACAACATTTCACTGACGAACGTAGGCCTCGGGTCGTTTGCCATCCCCAAGTCGATTTTCCTTAGGTTGTCCGCAGTTGTATGTATTCCATCTTCCAACTCTTTTGGCGTAGGTGGAAATTCTGAGATCAACTCATCTTCATCCTCATTTTCGAAGCACCAGGAGAGGTCATCCATGTTCTCTGGCACTCCTTCTTTCGACAGCGTTATCACGTGACAGGTACGAGATCGTTTCCAAGACCGCTGTTGATCTGGTTCTATTCTCGCTATATACGTTGCTTTTGGTATATGCTTTTGCGGTGGGGCTACCATCCAACTGTTGGATAGAGCGAACCTGCCGAGTTGATATTGGTCTTCAACCCAGTTTTTGAAGGTGAAGCAGTCTTCAAGAGGATGCCCTATCGTTCGGTGATAGGAGCAATAATCCGGGTGAGAGACCTCGTCTGCTTGTTCGGGGTGCTTGGACTCCGGGAGTGTCATCATCTGATATTTCATGACAAGATCGAATATCTTTCTTGTCTTGTCTTGGGGAAAAGAATATGCCCGACCCATTTCTTTATAAGAGACGAATCCCGGCTGCTCAATTCTTGATCATGTGGCTTCTTGGACCCGCTTTGCCACTGTCGAACGTTTTTTCGTTCTTTAGTTTGTTTTTGCCTCCGCGTCGGGTCTTCTGTACGACGGGTTGGCGACGAAGAACATCGTTATTCTCCGCAGCCCGCTGAATGAGGTGTTGCGTCCTGGCTTTCTCGTAGATGGCCATTTGCGGCTATGGTCATCCCGGGCCTTTTGACTCGCATCCCTTATTAGCTTGTCCATCTGTTCTTCAAATGACGGACTTGACACTTTCATGGCGGGACCTCATTTTGGTTTAGGGTTAGCGTCTTCTAACAGAGCATCTCCTTCTTCATTAAAGTCATGTATAACGTAGCATCCATGGAATCGCTCCCGTTTCTTGGGTTGAACATGTCCAAGCCCGATCGTTTCCATTCTCCCGTTGGGAAATTTTTGCCGAGTTCCGGGGATATTCCAGATCCTGTTGTAGAACTGAGCTTGTCGAGCCGTCTGTTTGAAGGGTACGTCTTGGCGCGTCAACAACCTTTTTAATCCTTCCGTGTAGTATCTGGGCAAACGGATAGGCTGGAGCCTGTCAAGTGTAGAATCGGCACCATGGAAGATTTCTTTCTCCACTTTGGTTTACGTGGATCGATAAAAGAGGATCGCCTTTTCATCTCTTCGCCTGGGAGGGACGTAGAACGTCTGCAGTTCTTACACACTATAGGTATCAAGTGCGTCGAGGTCTTTGTAATGTTTTTGCGGAACCATGGCAATTTTCAAACTCCGTTCATCGCCAGTGAGGGCTTGTATTGATGGCCGAACAGAAAATACTGCATTGACCTCATCTTCAGAGTCGCTGCCGAAGACCAACATAGGGGTAGACGGTCCAGACTTATTGCATCGAGGCGGTCATGAATAGACTATCTCTTCTTCCTCCTCGGTATCGCTCCCGAAGACCGGAATGGTGGTGATAGCTTTTTGCTTATCCTTAGGTTTATGGTATCTTTCCGTATCTTCGAAGTCTGGTAAGAAGTACTTTGCGTCTTCGTACTTTCGGACTTCGTTTACGGAGAATGGGTTCAGCTCCCTTGTCACAGTGTATTCAAGCCCATCTTTGAAATACTTCATACACTGATGTTGTGTAGAAGGGATGATGTTGTACTCGTGTAACCAAGGCCGGCCGAGCAAAGCGTTGTAGCAAGTCTTGGCGTCAATGACGTGAAACTTGATGTCAGTGACGAGCAGTCCAAAGCGCAACGTCAGCATCACAGACCCGAGCGTCCGTAATGACTGGGAGTCGAATCCGGAGATGGTGATTTTATCCCGAGCGAGGTGCTGCACGCTCATGCAGATTTCCATAAGCACTCTCACATTGAGAAGGTTGACAGAGGACCCGTTATCAACTAAGATCTTCCCTATCTTGATGTCATGGCAGTATTTTGTGACATACAGGGGACAGTTGTGCTCGCACGTCCCGAGAAGAAGATCTTCATCGCCGAAAGTGACGTCAGCAGTGTACACTTCTTCTAGCCCATCCTTCATCTCTCCTTCGGCAAGGAAAGCTTGAAACTGGTCAGGCTCTTGTAGTGTCTTGATCAGAGAATCTATTGCCTCTTTGGATAGCAAAAGGGCGTCGAGAATGCTTAGCTGCGAGGGTATTTTCTTCAGGTGAGCTAAAACGTTGTAATCCACCTTGTTTTTCTTTGGCGGGTCTTTGGCTGTCAGCTCTTCGACGACTCGGTCATTAAGGGCGATATCTTCAGGGATTTTTTCTTTCCTCTTATCTTTTTTGTTCGATCCCTTGTTTGTGGGTCCGAGATTCTTTTCGGGTAGCGTACGATTGCGCAGCTGAATGTTCTCGCAGGACTTCGTATCTTCTGCTTCAAAGATGTATTCTTTGAAGAGAGGGCCGAGGGCTATTTCTTCATCGGAATCGCTCCCGAAGGTGAGAACTTACAATCCCTTGGTGTTAACCATGTGACAGTTGCCGGCAGTTCTCCTGCGTTCATCTGTCATATTCCTCTGCCGTTGGTAAGCTTCACGCTTCATTCTCTTGAAGTGTTGCCTGTGAGCGACATACCCTTGCCACCATTTTTTAAAGGCCATGCATTCTTCAATAGGGTGTGCAATCCTTTGATGGTATAAACAGTAGCTAGGATGTGCATCCGCTTCGTCAGGGTGTATCCTGCCGGGAGTGTTCCCTTTGGAGGGTGGCAGCTTCATTCCCATTGACAGAATTGTTTCCTTGTCTTAAGCTTACTTCTGTCTGCGGTGGATGTGCTTTGATCTGGTGGGAGTGTTTTAAACCTTTCGTCCAGTCGCCGGCTTTTGGCTTTTTCAAATATGGCCATTTCGCGCTCTCAATCAGCTTTGCTCTTTTGATAGGCCTCATTCAGCAGCATGTCAATCATCTCGTCTAACGGTTCTAGAAGTTCCGGTTCGGGATCTGCCCCCAGTTTTCCTGCATCAGGAGCTTCTTTGCCATTTATCGAGAGAGAGATCATGTGCCAGCTCGCCACATAGTCATCAAGCCCTTCTGAAGAATCGCCTCCTTCATTAACGTCATCGCCTTCATTCTCAAGAACATGCTTAAAGAATTCGTCCAACGTGATTAAGGTTCATGCCTTCTGGTTATATTCTTCCAGTGCATCGATGTATTTCTGTAGACCTGTATGGCTGTCTTCGGGTTGGACGGGCTTCTTGTCTTTCTTCTTTTTCTTTAAAGACTTTGGAGGCTTGACTTGAATGTTTTGTCCACTGTTCCCCTCCGAATGACGGCGATGACGTGAGGACATCTTGCCTGAGATTTGGGGCAGATGCTATTTGGTTTTATCCGTCCACCCCTCCGAAGATGCCAAGTTGATTTATGGCACTGTATATCGGAGGTTTGGACGGATGCGGCCGATGTAGCAGACTTCATCAGATTCCCCCTCGTTTGAGGGGTTTTTGATTGTGGGGACGCTCTTCCCTGCAGGCGCTAGCCCCTGCAGTTAATTACGCTACTGCATCGCGGTAACAACTTTCTCCTTCTCCAGAATTTCACTTCGTGTTGTCGGTGTTTGTTTTGTTTGTGGTTGCCCGTGGATTGTATACAGAGACTATTTATTTCGTCGCCCGTAGGACGTGGATTAGTCCAAATCCGTATTTTCTTAGATTTGGGTCTTGGGTTTTGGTTTAAGGGTACGTTAGCCATGTTTGAGGCTAAGATCAACTTAAACGCTTGTTAAGGATACGTTAGTCTGATTTGAGACTAAACTCGACTTAACGGGGAGAGCATTTAGGGGCTCTGTTGTTCCAGTTTAGGGACGTAGTGGTCCATTTAATATATGGCCGTCGGGACCCGTCACTTCTCTGACGACGTTGAAGGATTACAACGACAGGTGTCAGAGGAGTTCGGAGATGTACCCTTGAACCAAAGTTGATTGGGGGTCTTATAGTCCAATTTGGGACTAAAATCTGTTTGAATGTTTAAGGATACGTTAGCCATATTTGAGACTAAGATCAACTTAAACGGGACCGTTTAGATCCGACAAAAGAGCATTTGAGGGCTCTATTGTTCCAGTTTAAGGACGTAGTGGTCCAATGCCAGTTTAGGGACATGGTGGTCCATGGCATATATGGCCGTCGGGACCCGTCACCTCTCTGACGTCGTTGAGGAATTACAACGATAGGTGTCAGAGGAGTTCGGAGATGTGCCCTTGAACCGGATGTAAATTGATTTAAAAGAGCAGCCGTGCTCAATCAATTTAATTTGAGGACTTACGGCCATGATTGGGCTAAGTCCAGTTGATAATGTTCAACATTTTTATTTATATTTAGCCTAGTAGGCTTTTATTAGGGCTCTGTCCCTGTTAATAATGCACTGCACTTTATTCTGGCCTGTTAGGCCTTTTAAGTTGGGCTCTGTCCTCTTTTTATAATGCAGAGCATTTATTTTGGTCCATTGGGCCTCTTAATCGGGCTCTGCCCTTTAATAATGCGCTGCATTAGTCTGACAGAGCGCCACGTAGCTTGTCAGGCGCTTTGCGCCAATTAAGGAGCGCAAGGAGCAAGTCCATGTAGAGGTGACACGTGTCACGCTCCGGTGAGCGCAAGCGCAGTGCGCTGCGCTGTTGCGCTGCTGACACGTGGCGCGCTCTGGTGAGTTGCGCCAATTCATGAGAGCAATGCTCTGTCTTAAAAGCGCACAGCGCAAGTGATTCAGGTGCTGACACGTGGCGCTCTCTGGTGGCTTGCGCCAACCCAGGAGCACAACAGTGCAGTTTTGCAAGTGCAAGGCACTGTTTCAATAACTTGATCCAATTTTGGATTCAAGAAAAGAATCTTTAAGATTCCAGAACCAATGGTTCATAAAAAGTGCAAAGCACTATTGTTATTTGTTTTTTTTATTGAAGATCATTGATCTTGTTCTTAGATCAATGATCTATTCAGAAGAAATTCTTCTATTTTAAAGGTTTTTTACCTTTTTCTTGAGTTTCTTTTCAAGTTTCTTCAGAATTGAAGTTCTTGATGATTCTTGATGTTGATGATGTTTTGAGTTGGGGTGTAGGGGTCTTTATATAGTGCTCATAGATTTGTTAGGTTTGTTAAATAGATCATTCTTTGAGTGATTTGGGGAATTTTCCCCACTGTTGGATCTTTGATCCAAGGGCTTCTGTTTTACAGAAGGCAATTTTCTTGTTTTAACAAGAACAGAAGGACCTTACGAGAATTTTAATTCTGTTTGGCGCAAACGCCCCAGCGCGTGACACGTGTCACGCAGCGCAGAGCGCAGCGCAACTGCGCTTGCGCAACTGCGCTGACACGTATCGCGCAGCGCACAGCGCAGCGCAACTGCGTTTGCGCTGACACGTGTCGCGCAGCGCAGCGCTTGCGCAACTGCGCTGTTACGTGTCGCATGGAGCCTCTTTATCATACGCCAATGAGTGAGAGATCACATGACAAGTCGCTACATAGTCTTCGGATTCATCTGATGAGTCTTCTCCATCATTTTCATCCTCAACAAAAGAATAAGCTGCCCCCATCGTGTCCGTCTTCTTTGGAGTGTGCGGCCGTGATGGGTTTACCTTCCAGTTTTCAGACCGCGCAAACTTGCCTTGTAGGTACTGATCCTCGATCCATCCTTTAAAAACGAAACAATCCTCGATCGGGTGACTTACCGTTTGGTGGTAAGCGCAATAATCGGGATTATTGAGATCGCCTGGCTGCAACGGACGTTTTGGATTCGGCAGACTGATGAGTCTGTTACGTACTGCCAGCTCAAACAGTCTTCTTGTTTTATTCTGAAGAAACGAGTAAGGACGTCCCAGTCTCTCCTCGAGGGATGGGCGTGGATGCGCGTTATTTTGGCGAATGACCGGCTTTGAGTTGCTCGGCTATTGTTGAGCATTGGCAACAGTTGCTTTCCCTCTTCCTTTCTCATTTCGAGAGTCTGGTTTTGGAGGAGACGGTCCATGGCCCATCTGGTCCATTTCGGCTAATTTGTCGATCAAGGCCTGGAAGGTGGTTGGCCTGAAGAACATCATGAATTGCGAGATGGTCGCTTGCGGATCAAGAGTGCCATGAACATGCCTACCGCAGGTGCCTCTTCTATGCGTTGTTGGCATTTTGACCATAAGTTCCGCCATCGTGTTGCGTATTGGACCCATGTTTCGCCGGGCCTTATCCTGGCATTTATCAGTGCTGTTATCGGGGTGCGTTCACTAGCACTCGCGAATCTTTGTGTAAATAGTAGCTCCATCTCCGCAAATGTTTTGACAGAGTCGTTAGGTAGCTGCGAATACTATTCAAAGGATGTTTCTGCTAAGCTGCCGACGAATTGGCGAAGCAACAATTTGTCATCACCTCCAGTATTGCCGCATAAGGCCCTGAATTGAGCGACATGCTGATGCGGATTCCCTGTCCCTTTATATACGTGGAACTTAGGGATCGTATATCCCGGCGGGTAACTGATTTGGTCATACCAGCTTGGATAGGGTCGTCCGGTTCTAACAATTTGCCCAGCCGCTTCATTCGCCTGATGAACCCGTATTTGATGAGCAATATAGTCATCCAGCGCGGACTTGGAAATGGTTTCATCTTTGGCTGCTGAAAGAGCCGGCGGAGGATTAGATGTCTCCCTTCTATCGTCTTCAACAATGATTGGAGGGTCATCAGCTGGAGGGTCCGGCTGTAACATCATCCCTACCATATCTTGGAAGAGGAGCGCCATCTGTTTTATGTTAGCCTCTTTCTCTGCGGCTTCCTTGTCCTTCTTTTCAAGGACTCTACGTAGGAAGTCAGCGTCAGTTTCTTGTTCGTGACGCTGTTCTGATGACGACTCCGAGCTTTCTTTTGGCCTAGTAAATGCAGTCATTGCAGTCATCATTTCTTAAAGCTTTTGTTGTTGCTCATAGGCTTTCGTCACGGATCGGGTGAGCGGTCGGTGGCCCGTAGGGGCACGGCTTTCCTCCTTTCCGGTAACCATATAAACAGTGTGCACCACAATGCCCCCAGACTTGGGGCGTTTGTGCTCAGCGCTTTTACGGTTCGCCATGTTCACAGGGGCTTTTTGCGGCCTCCTTTTCTTTTGAGTGATTGAAGTTGAGGGAGCTGTTGTAGTGGGAACCCAAGTAGCTGTTGCTTTTTGTGGCTTGATAGTACGTCCCTCTTCCCGCTGAACTTTCATCTTTTTCTGTTGATGGAGATAGTTTTCATCAATCACCGACTCTTGGACTTGTCGCCAGACTTTGTAAATTTTAGAGGACAGCCGTTGAGGGGGCTACTCTAGCTTCTTCTCTGGAGTATTCTCTATAGGTGAAGGGGTTCGTTTCAACACCGCAGTAGGAGAGTTTCTGCGCACCGCGTTCAGCAATTCAAAGCTGTTCCCGGTTGGAACAGCAGCATCGATCCCCACCGTTGGAGCTGGCAGAGTTATCCCAGAGGAGGAGTTGCCCCCAGCCTTCTTCACTCGGCGTCAGTGGCGACGTCGAGCGTTTCGTGCGGATGGAGTTGTTCTAACCTTAGGGGCGACCTCCTCATGCCCCCTGTGTTGGTCATAATCTGCTGGCCCCAGCCTTTTAAAGACCGACGTCCGTTGAATGGGGACAGCCAACCAGTCAACAGCAGACTTCCGAGCAGGGGAAGCAACCTTGGTGATTTCACCTGAAACTAGATTAGGGATAGCTATCCGCTTCGGGACAACATCTTCTGGTATTGCTGGCTTTTTTATGGGCCAGTGGGAGCTCTGACCTAGCCTGTTAAAACCCGAGGCAGTAGAGTTGAGCGACCCGTTGAGAGGGGCCGCGGTAGTTGTAAGCCGATCAAAGACCGACTTCTTTAGAGCTTCTTGCAACGCTATTGGGGCATTGAAGCTCATCGGTTGGATCATGGTCCCGAAGAATAGTCCAGTGGTGGCCTGGGTTACCTGCTCCACTGGCATCTTGAAAAGAGAGGCCGCTTGGGGTCCGTAGGTCACTCCTCCAGCAGGGACGGAGCAAGAGTTGCAGTTGCAGGTAGTGCAGTTTGAAGACATTGATCTTCTGTTTTCTACACGGAGCAATACACCAAATCTAAGTACCTTGAATCCACAGGCAACTACAGTAAACCGCGATTTGTTCGCAAACACGACACACGAAGTGTGGAGTGGAAAGAGAAAAAGGTCCCACCGAGCGTGCCAGAATCCGTTCCCCTCCGAATGACGGCGACGATGTGAGGACGTCTTGCCTGAGATTCGGGGCAGATGCTATTTGGTTTTATCCGTCCAGCTCCCGAAGATGCCAAGTTGATTTATGGCACTGTATATCGGAGGTTTGGGCGGATGCGGCCGATGTAGCGGACTTCATCAGATTCCCCCTCATTTGAGGGGTTTTTGATTGTGGGAACGCTCTTCCCTGCAGGCGCAAGCCCCTGCAGTTAATTACGCTACTGCATCTCGGTAACAACTTTCTCCTTCTCCAGAATTTCACTTCGTGTCGTGGGTGTTTGTTTTGTTTGTGGTTGCCTGTGGATTGTATACGGAGACTATTTATTTCGTCACCCGTAGGACGTGGATTAGTCCAAATCCGTATTTTCTTAGATTTGGGTTTTGGGTTTTGGTTTAAGGGTACGTTAGCCATGTTTGAGGCTAAGATTAACTTAAACGCTTGTTAAGGATACGTTAGTCTGATTTGAGACTAAACTCGACTTAACGGGGAGAGCATTTAGGGGCTCTGTTGTTCCAGTTTAGGGACGTAGTTGTCCATTTAATATATGGCCGTCGGGACCCGTCACTTCTCTGACAACATTGAAGGATTACAACGATAGGTGTCAGAGGAGTTCGGAGATGTACCCTTGAACCAAAGTTGATTGGGGGTCTTATAGTTCAATTTGGGACTAAAGTCTGTTTGAATGTTTAAGGATACGTTAGCCATATTTGAGGCTAAGATCAACTTAAACGGGACCGTTTAGATCCGACAAAAGAGCATTTGAGGGCTCTATTGTTCCAGTTTAAAGACGTAGTGATCCATTGCCAGTTTAGGGACATGGTGGTCCATGACATATATGGCCGTCGGGACCCGTTACCTCTCTGACGTCGTTGAGGGATTACAACGATAGGTGTCAGAGGAGTTTGGAGATGTACCCTTGAACCGGATGTAAATTGATTTAAAAGAGCAGCCGTGCTCAGTCAATTTAATTTAAGGACTTAAGGACATGATTGGGCTAAGTCCAGTTGATAATGTTCAACATTTTTATTTATATTTAGCCTAGTAGGCTTTTATTAGGGCACTGTCCCTGTTAATAATGCACTGCATTTTATTCTGGCCTGTTAGGCCTTTTAAGTTGGGCTCTGTCCTCTTTTTATAATGCAGAGCATTTATTTTGGTCCATTGGGCCTCTTAATCGGGCTCTGCCCTTTAATAATGCGCTGCATTAGTCTGACAGAGCGCCATGTGGCTTGTCAGGCGCTTTGCGTCAATTGAGGAGCGCAAGGCGCAAGTCTATGTGGAGGTGACACATGTCACGCTCCGGTGAGCGCAAGCGCACTTTAATAATGCGCTGCATTAGTCTGACAGAGCGCCACGTGGCTTGTCAGGCGCTTTGCGCCAATTGAGGAGCGCAAGGCGCAAGTCCATGTGGAGGTGACACATGTCACGCTCCGGTGAGCGCAAGCACAGTACGCTGCGCCAGTGCGCTGCTGACACGTGGCGCGCTCTGGTGTGTTGCGCCAATTCATCAGAGCAATGCTCTGTCTTAAAAGCGCATAGCGCAAGTGATTCAGGTGCTGACATATGGCGCTCTCTGGTGGCTTGCGCCAACCCAGGAGCGCAACAGTGCAGTTTTGCAAGTGCAAGGCACTGTTTCAATAACTTGATCCAATTTTGGATTCAAGAAAAGAATCTTTAAGATTCCAGAACCAATGGTTCATAAAAAGTGCAAGGCACTATTGTTATTTGTTTTTTTATTGAAGATCATTGATCTTGTTCTTAGATCAATGATCTATTTAGAAGAAATTCTTCTATTTTAAAGGTTTTTTACCTTTTTCTTGAGTTTCTTTTCAAGTTTCTTCAGAATTGAAGTTCTTGATGATTCTTGATGTTGATGATGTTTTGAGTTGGGGTCTAGGGGTCTTTATATAGTGCACATAGATTTGTTAGGTTTGTTAAAGAGATCATTCTCTGAGTGATTTGGGGAATTTTCCCCACCGTTGGATCTTTGATCCAAGAGCTTCTGTTTTACAGAAGGCAATCTTCTTGTTTTAATAAGAACAGAAGGATCTTACTAGAATTTTAATTCTGTATGGCGCAAAAGCCCCTGCGCGTGACACGTGTCACGCAGCGCAGAGCGTAGCGCAACTACACTGACACGTGTCGCGCAGCGCAACTGCGTTTGCGCTGACACGTGTCGCGCAGCGCAGCGCTTGCGCAACTGCGCTGACACGTGTCGCGCAGCGCAGCGCTTGCGCAACTGAAGCGTTGCTTCCTTTAATTTTTATTTTAAATAGAGCCTTGCTCTGATTGGGCGGGCTGCGCTGACGTATCAGATTTTAACACGTGGCGCGTTGCGCGCATCGCAAGGAATTTGAAGCGTTACTTCAAATTTTGAATTTTTGAAATCTAAACAGAGCCTTGCTCTGATTGGGGGAAACAAATGCTCCTCCACCGTTGCGCTCACGTGGCGCGCACGTGAGTGCAGCGGTGGCAAGATCCTAGCCGTTGGATCAACCGGTGAGGTGAAAGGGCGCAGGCGCCTATAAATAGGACCCCTGACCCTTAGAAAATTTTTACCATTTTCCAAGATTTTCATTTTCAGAGCTTTTCTCTTGCTTAAGAACTCCAGAGCCTTGCTTTTGTTTCAGGAACTCCAGAGCTTTGCTCTCATTTCCAAACTTAGAAAAACTTTAGGTAAAATTAATCTTAGATTGAATTAATTTTAATTAATCTTAACCAACAGAGCCTTGCTCTCATAGATCTTCTGATCTAAAGAAAAACCCATTTGGGGTTTTCATAGATCTACAGAGATCTTGTTCATGGGTTTTAACCTATGAACAGAGTTTTTCTCATGGATCAAAATGTAGATCTTTTTGATCCAAAAATGAAGAACTCCTAAGAGTCTTCATGGATCTTTTCGGATCCCAGAAAATTTAATCTTTTAGGAGTTTAAAGAAAACCTTTTTTTAATAGATTTTCTCATCATTATCACAGAGCTAGGCTCTTTTAAGGAATCTTATTCCCTGAGACCAGAGTTTGACAAGTGTCACTCTGTGACAGAGCTTTGCTCTGTAAGAGGAGATTTTCTCCTTGTCTCTAGGGATTTTTTATTATTAATGAGAATATTCTCTTGGGGATTAACTGACAGTCTCATCCAATGATGGGGTTTGTCTTATTAACTGATGCACTGTCATCCAGATTTTGTGGGTCCCCCTTTGGTCCCCCCTACACTGCATTGCAGTGTAGTATCAAGTGTCAGGCTTTTAAAATTAAATTATGACACTGACGGCTGAATTTCGTTTTTCTTTGCAGGCAACCATGTCTGCTGATCTGTCTTTCCCATTTGTTCGCTCAGAGGGAGGATTTCCCCAGGCACCAGTGGACCGAGTAGTGCTCGCTCTCATCAAGGATCATGACCCCGAGCATAAGAGCCTTCACCTGTGGGGTAGGTGGTACAATGAGATAATCCAGGGTCGCCGAAGTTTCAGTTTCGCCACGCCGTCTGAGCCTATATCTTCGCTCCCTTAAGCGGATGAACCCCCGGTGAAGTATGCCGTGGAGGTTAAAAATTGGAATTCGGATGACCTCCTCCAACCCGCGATTGGTGCTATTCCCGTGCAGCCGCCGCCGGCAATAGATATTTTAGGGAGGCGAATCTGTCAGGGTGAAGCACGCCCTTGGGGACAGGCCTATAATATTGGATTGATGCTGCGACCGCCCGCCAGATATTTGCAGTGGGCCCGGTATATCTTGTCAGCGAAGAGGACTCATCTGATGAAGATTGGTTTGTATTCGGCTATCTATGTCTCGCTCTTCGAGTATCCTTCTCCTCCAACGTGGTGGGTTAAGGCTTTTATTGAACAATGGAGCATCCCTACCCACACCTTCCTGATGACGGACAGGGAAGTCTCTATCTCCTTGGAGGAGTTTGCTGAAGTCTCAGGTTTGCCGATGAGGGGGGAGCATTATGAGGAGCTGCTTCCTCCTGACGAATATGTCTTTTCCACCAAGCCGTTGGTGTTCAACTTAACGCCGGAGAACGCTATCCAGCACCAATTTCCGGGCCTGGTGAAGGTGCTGGAGATCTATGAAAGGCTCTATCTGGAATCGGGCACCCGGGGAGTCAGTTTCTCCGACTTCATTGCCCGCTTCATCCGACCGGAGTTTCTATCGGAACAGTGCGAGAAGTTCGCCAAGCTTGACGACCCTTTCGGCTTCAGCCTGGACCGTCGAACAACATCGGAGGGCGATCAAAAGGATTTTTATCTCCCCAGCGCCGCCATCACGCCGTTATCGGAGATCGCCGTCGCGGGTATGGATGAAGAAACCTTTTTTATAGGGTTTCTGGGATTGTGGTTGTGCAGCTTTGCACTTCCTATGCACCCGCGCCTCAAGCGGCCATCCGTTTTCTACCCAGCGCATCGGATGGTGGCTGGCCTGCAGTTAACAGTAGGAATTGCCGGGTTGGCTCACCTCTATAATGGACTTAGCGTGGCGGCGGACGCTAATGAACCCGTGGTGCAGCCTGCTAATTTCTCGATGCACTACTTCACCTCTTGGATGGAGATGCACGTGCATGGGGTGTTCGGCGTCCACATGATCCCTCCATTTTTTGAAAAGTGCAGACTCCCGAGAGTCATGCGGCTGGTCGGCGCCTCGATCGTGGTTGCGTCTCCGCGAGAGTCTAGGGGGCTACTCCTTCGTCCACACCTGGTCGGAGCTAAGGTTTCTTTTTTGGACAAGGTTATAACCATAGGCTCAGAAACCACTAAGTCGGTGGTGCCGCTGCGCGATGATTTTAAGGACGGGGCCTCCATATTGAAAGCCCGAGAGATCCTCCACCTCTATTCCATTCGGCCGGGCTACCTGGTGTTCAGGCAGAATGAGATGGCGCTTTTCATGAGGTATAACCCTCACCGGTTCACCCAACAATCCAGCTATCACCAGGGGATACCGCTGGAAGCCTTTTTGAAAGAGCACATGGCCATCCGGGAGGGGATAAGGAGTGCAATGCACCATTTTATGCGGCTTAACACGGGCTCTTATTTCTTCATCAGCGAGCCGAGCTGCGTCCCCAAAGTCCTCAACGCGTATGTGGCTTGGTACGCCCACGCAATAGGTCCGGTTATCCACATGGAGAAGTGCATGTTGGTTGACCGGAAGGGTGCGCCTCCCGGTGGCGATCGCAAGGCTCCTTTGAAGCCAAGGACCCCGGTCATTCCTCCGCTGAGAGATGCCGGAGCCGTGCCACCGCGCGTGTTGAGCTCTCTGTGTGGACTGCCACTCCGTGGTATTGCAGATGTACCACCAGTGCCCCGTGCTCTAGTGGAGACGGTAGATGTGGTTTCGCCGGAGTCCGGCGTGGGCGCGGACATCGGGACCCGCCACCCTAGGGTGCCTGCAAAGCGCAAGTCAATTTCGGGTGCACCCAGGGCTGGTGGGCAGAAGAGGAAGAAGAAGTCGCTCCTCTCTCTCGATGCTATCCTCGGTTTAGAGGAGCCTCAGGCCCCTCTTACCGAAGGTATAAGCGAGTACGGCAGCAATAAGGGCTTCTCGGTAGACCCGGCAGACACCGATCTGGCGGCCGCCATTGCGGCTTCTGAGCGATCAGATAAAATTGAAGCGTGGTTGGATAAACTCGCTCGAGCAGGTAATCATTAACTGTACTCCTCATCATTTTATAGCATTTTCATCATTATCCTCGACTAATGCGTTTCCCCCCTTTTTTTAACAGGTGTCACTACCGAAGAAGCCATCACCGCTTCTTTGAAAACCTTCCAGGAGGAGGAAAATAAGCGCGCTTTGACGGGCGTTGGTACATCTCGCCTTATTGAGTCTTTATCTTCCTTTTTGATGAACAATCTAACCTTCTTCCTTTGTTTCTTTATAGGGGCTGCGCCAGCTGATGCGGGGACTCTCCCCGGGCCTGAAACTAAAATCCCAGTTTCTTCAGAGCCGCCGCGAGAGCCTCGACTCGACAAGTCGATGAGGGATGCCTTGAAGGATTTGGAGGCATCCCTGTTTACCGACGAGGATGTCTCAATGAGGGAAGCCTTAGAGAGCTCCGTCTTGACGGCTCGAGAGGAGAGAAAGCGGCTAAGGCGCGAGGCAAAGGCACGCAGGGCCGCTCTGGCTGTGGGAGCAGGCCGGAGCACCATCCCTCGTGTTGATACCCCTTTAGAAGAGCCTCTGGTCGCCTTATCCACTGCTCGTAGACAGGTGGCGCGTGCAGTTCGGAGTGCTAACGATAAATCCACTTCAGGTAATGCATCTTTCGAAATTTGTTTGTAAGAATTGTAAACTTGTCAGTTCTTATATATCTTGTCCTGCAGGGCCGAGTCCAACCGAAGGGGAGGCGAAAACCGTCGAACCTGAGGGGCCAGAGGAAGAAGCACCGGTCGAACCCGAGCCGACGATAGGCAACGTCGCTGGGGTTGCCGAGCCTGAGCTGGGGGCTGAGGGAACTGTACCTGAGAAGGTCGTTGATGCCGAGCCTGAAATGGCGGCAAATGAGACGACCGCTATAATTGAGCCCGAGGCAGCGGTGGACGAGACGCCTGAGACCGGCGACCCCATGGTGACGGCGGATGAGACAATGGCGACCGCCGAGCCCGAAGAAGTAGCGGGTGAGACGGGTACGACTCTTGGGGAAAAGCCAGCAACTCTTTCTCAAGAGTCCGGCAATGCTCCAATCATCGCTCTTCCTGTCTGCGGTCTTCCGCCGTCTCCTGACCGGGCGAGTACGACGACAGCCCCTGTCGAGTCCGGTAATGAGGCCACGGGAGGTGGATTCGTATCGATGGAGGAGGGAGACGCCTCCGTTTCGGCCGGCGGCTCATCAGGTAGATTTCGGATTACTGTCCTTTTTTCTTTATCTTGCAATCTTTCCTGACAGGTTTATCCTTATTTTTAACGCAGGTGCAGCCAGTGCCGATGCTCCATTGCTCGATGGAGCGCCGTCAACTACTGTCTTGGCGGTGGTCACCTCTCAGCCCTCCCTTATACCATCAAAGATGTTGGAAGGTATTTTTGCAACTTATTAGTTTTATCTTTCAGACGTATAATTTATGTACTAAATTCATACTGTTGTGTCTTTTCAGGAGTGATTTTTGACCATCTGTATCAGGTGTTGCTCCCACACTTCTCCTTCCTATCTGAACTCGCTTCTTCCTCTAGTGGTGCTGGTGAGTATAGTTTCCGACTGATATCTTTCTTTTTTCAGTGATGGAATTATTTCTAACTATTTCTCGTCCTGATTACAGTGCTACAAATCAAAGGAGGGGATGAAAGATCGGCCGCACCACCGGCCCTTCCGGCCTTGCCACCTGCTGCAGCTGGTATAGCAAACTATCGCATTGATGACCCCTTTTTTTTGTACTTCTTGAACTGTCATCTAATCGTATCTTTTTTTTCATCTGTCATTCCGATCTCGGCGCCTTTCGAGTCTCGTGTCACAATGCCGGCAGGCCCTTTCTTGAGACGTCCGTCCTTGAAAGGCGCCGCGAATAGTCTGCGCATGTTGAGCGACTACATTGAGGAACTCGACGTCGAGACTTCTACGTCTGCCGTAGATTTTGCTACGGCGGTTAACCCAATGCTGGTGATACTCGTAAACTTCCATAACGAGGGCATCGTCGCGTCTTGGGTTAATCACTGCAGGGAGATCGAGGCTCGTCTGCATCAGCTGGAGTTCATGCACCCTGCTCCCGAAACCTTAGCCGCAAGCCATCAAAGAGCAGCGTGGATTGAGCAAAGCGCTTCTTACTTCTGCTATCTCGAACAAGAAATTACTTCAAGGCGTAAGGAGCGCGGCGAGACTTCGAGCAAATCTGCCCAACTGCATGCTCGGGTGGAGGCAAACGCTGCACGGCTGAAGGTTATCTTTGAAGGCCTTCTGCGATGCCTCTCTGAAGGGTTAACATTGAGGCAACAGCTTGACGTCGTCGAGCGGGATGCACCTAATCAGGAGGCAGCCCAGCAGGCAGCTGAGGAGAAACTTTCATCCTACCTGCAGCAGCGGGCCCAGGTGGAAGCGGAAGTGGCCGCGGCAGTCATTCAGGAGGAGGCGCTGAAGGAAGTGCGAGAGCAGCTCACGGATTTGTTAAAGACACTTCCTTCTCAGTAGCTACTTTTTGTATTATTTGTACTTGTAAATAAAAATGTATATTTTTTTTATTCTTTAACACAATGTATCTTGTACTCAATCAAGTTTATGAATAATAGATATACATTCTTTGTAATGTCTTGTGTCATTTCTTCGCCTTTTTCATTCTTTTATTATCAGCATGCTACCTTAGTAAACATGGTTGACAGATAATAGAGCAAGCATCTTGGTTTCTTCACGAAATAGCGATGGCTTAGGCCGCAGGTTCAGATCTGCTGCCTAAGACTTTTCAACTTTATGAGCCGTGAGGGTCTCATAAAGACTTTTCTCCCTACGGATCGAGAGGATCTCATAGGTGTATTTTCTCCTTAGGAATCGTGAGGATTCCTAAGTACATTTTCTCTTATAAGTCGTAAGGATCCTATAAGAGAATTTTCCCTCTTACGAGTCGAGAGGACCCGTGAGTGGTTGTTTCCCTCCTTGTCGAGATTCGAGTTTGGAGAGTGAGACCCGTGGATAGTATGCAAGAGACCGTTTTGGGCCAACTTGTAGGGTCCCAGTGCTTAGGGAATAAGTTTTTTTATCCTTACTACCTAAGGCTTTATCTTACGAGTCGAGCCGCATCGAGACGTTCTCGCAAAGACATCAATTTCTTCACAAGTCGAGACGAATCGAGAATTTCTCGCAAGAATATTCTAACGTCACAGTTAACCTCTGCTCTTTACGACAGAAGTCCGTTAGGGTCTGTGGTACTTAGGGTTTTGGCCGTCATACCGTCGCATCAGTTAATATATTCCTCGATAGGTAATCGTACTGTTCGAATAGCCCTACGACTGCCGTGTCTCTGATCCCTTCGGGAGCTGGACAAGACGTCTTCAAGCAATCCTCCTTGGCAGTTTGACCGTCGGAAGAGCAAGCGTTAGGAATTTGCTATGCTGCTTTTTACTTGAGGTTAGTCTCATTTTTGTGAGCCCCGATGAGTCATATCCACTCCGCACTGGTGTGGGATGATCTCCGACAGTCTTTCAGGTTTTATGTGAGTTGCCGTCAAGACCCTGAAGCTAGGAATTTGGACTTTGCTTCATTTGCTGGCATCGCGTCTGCTGTATCGAGACGAATGTTGCGGTGGGAACTAGGGATTTTGCCGTGGCTCCATTTGTTTGATTGTCGCGTCTGAACCCTGTTGGAGGAAGAACGCTGGGGTGACATCTCGTCTACTGTATCGAGACGGACGTCGCGGTTGTCTCTAGGTTGCTGGTGAACCGTCGAGGTTTGGAACTAGGGATTTTGCCGTGGCTCCATTTATTTGATTGTCGCGTCTGAACCCTGCTGGAGGAAGAACGCTGGGGTGACATCTCGTCTGCTGTATCGAGACGGACGTCGCTGTTGTCTCTAGGTTGCTGGTGAACCGTCGAGGTTTGGAACTAGGGATTTTGCCGTGGCTCCGTTTGTTTGATTGTCGCATCTGAACCCTGTTGGAGGAAGAACGCTGGGGTGACATCTCGTCTGCTGTATCGAGACGGACGTCGCGGTTGTCTTTAGGTTGCTGGTGAACCGTCGAGGTTTGGAACTAGGGATTTTGCTATGGCTCCGTTTGTTTGATTGTCGCGTCTGAACCCTACTGGAGGAAGAACGCTGGGGTGACATCTCGTCTGCTGTATCGAGACGAACGTCAAGGTGGTGACCATTCCGCATTGGTGCAAGATGATCTCCGATTATCTTTCAGGCTTTATATGACTTGCCGTTAAGACCCTGAAGGTAAGAATTTGGCCTTCGCTTCGTTTGCTAACATTGTGTCTGCAATATTGCGACAAATGTCGAGGTTGTCTCTAGGTTGTCTATGTACCGTCGAGATTTGGCTTCGCTTTCTGGTGGATCCTGTTGGGAAGGTATGGTTCCCTTTTTGTTTGCGCCCCTGGATTGTATACAGGGATCGATGTGATCTCAACTGTAGGGCAAAAGTTTCATCATCATTTTTTTTATTGCTTTATTTCCGCAATGCTCTATCATTTCAGCTTTTATATCGTGAAGGTCGCGATTGACCAATCATTTCGGCTGTTTATTTTATTTTTACTCGCTGCTTTTTATTGCGAGTGGCCCCATCATTTCGGCTATTTCGTATGCATGTGCTGCCTACTGGCTTTTCGCCGTAAACCTGAAATTAGACACCGATTTCGGCATCAGCATCGCTACAACTGGGATGTTGCCAGGAGCGAATCATCATTTGCCTCTGTCGATGTCGAACAAAGGTGGCTTAGCGAACATGGTTAAGATCCTGTCGACTAAGGCTTTTGACTTCATGAGCCGTAAGGGTCTCACAAAGGTATTTCTCCCTACAAGTCGTGAGGATCTTGTAAGTGTGTTTTCTCCTCAGGAATCATGAGGATTCCTAAGTGTATGTTCCCCTGTAAGTCGTAAGGATCTTACAAAAGGGTTTTCTCCTTATAAGTCGAGAGGGCTTACAAGGGTTGCTCACTGTACGAACATATCCTTAGTCACGGATGGGACTTGGTTAGGGAAATGTTTATTCGCGCCCGTGGATTGTATACAAGGGTCAGTGTTGAGCCACTTGTAAAGCAAAATCGAAGGTTGTGGAGGTTGCTTAAGCACAGGTTTAGGTCTCTGTAACTCAAGACTTTCAAATCTTATGAGCCGTGAGGGTCCCATAAGAGAGTTCTCCTTACGAGTCGTGAGGATCTCGCAAGTGTATTTTCTCCTTAGGAATCGTGGGGATCCCTAAGTGTGTTGCTCCCTTGTGAGTCGTAAGGATCTCACTCGGGTGGTTTCTCCTTACAAGGTCGAGAGGACCCTGTAAGTGTCCTTTAACGAGGTTGCGCCCTTTCGGGTTTTCACAAACACTCGCCGGTAGTCCTGCTGTTTTTACTCATGAAGCGCTTTCGGGTTTTCATCCGTGCCCATTTTGCTTATGGACATACCGTCTCCTTTTTTTTATTCTTTTTATTCTTTTTTCTAACGAGGTCGCGCCCATTCGGGTTTTCACGAACACTCGCCGGTAGCCCTGCCGTTTTTACTCACGGAGCCCTTTCGGGTTTTCATCCGTGCCCATTTTGCTTATGGACATACCGTTTTTATTAATTTTTCTTTTATTATATATTTTTTTTATTCTTTTTTTTTTATCTCGTCCGCCAGAGGATGCTGCGGTAGTAGTTTAAAGACGTTTCGGTCGTTTGCAAGTTTTAGGACATTGCGGTCCATCATTAGTTTGAAGACGTTTCGGTCCGTCATCGCCATATTTGAGGCGAATCTCTAATTTACTGACTTTTCGGTGTATGGGGCTTTCTCTATGACTGAGCATGATGCCCCCGGCGTATCCATCTTTCTTAGAGCATACGGTTGTGGCGGGCTCACCTTCCAGTTTTCGGAGATGACGAACCTGCCCTGTTGGTATTGTTCTTCGACCCAGTTTTTGAAGACGTAACAGTTTTCGATCGGATGGCCCAATACTTGATGATAAGGGCAATAATTAGAACTGTTGACATCATTCAGTTGTAGTTGGTGTTTCGGCTCCGATAGAGTGATAAGCCTGTTATGCACCGCCACTTTGAACATCCTCCTTGTTTCATCCTGATGAAATGAATAAGGATGTCTTAGCCTCTCCTCGAGGGATATGCGTGGACGCATATTGTTTTGACGAACAGCCGGTCTAAGGCCACTCGACTGTTGTTGAGTGTTGGCGACGAAGGTCATCTTCCCCTTTCCTTTATCCTTTTTGCCTGATCCTTTGTTTGCGGGGCCGAGATTTTTTCCGAGTAGCGGGCGATTGCACGGCTGAATGTTCTCGCAACTCCTTAATTCTTTCATTTTTGAAATGGATTCCTTGAGGAGAAGGTTGAGGACAACTCCTTCGTCAGAGTCGCTCCCAAAGGTGATAATTTGTGATCCCTTGGAGTCGGCTATATGACAGTCATCGGCCGCTCTTTTGCGCTCATTTATCGCATTTTCCGGTGTCTACGAGCTCCACGCTTTGTCCTGTTGAAGTGTTACTTTTGAGCGACATACCCTTACCACCAACACTTAAAGGAGTCGCAGTCTTCGGTAGGATGTATGATCTTCTGATGATATAAGCAGAAGTTAGGATGCATCTCTACTCCATCGAGAGTATTTTCTTCATGGGGCGGTAGCTTCATTCCCACTGATAGGGCTTTGGCGAACCTTTTCCTCGTCTTGAATTTGTTTTTATCCGCAGCGGATGACTTTTGATTTGACGGGAGTGCCTCGACTCTCTGGTCCAGTCGTCGGTGTTTGGCCCCTTCCAGTATGGCCATCTCACGCTCTTGATTGGCTTTAACTTTCAAACGAATCTCATTCAGGAAGGCATCGATCAACTCGTCTGATGGCCGCGGAATTTCTGGTTCAAGGTCCACCCTCGGTTCCTCAGCGCAAGGAGCCTCTTTATCATACGCCAATGAGTGAGAGATCACATGACAAGTCGCTACATAGTCTTCGGATTCATCTGATGAGTCTTCTCCATCGTTTTCATCCTCAACAAAAGAATAAGCTGCCCCCATCGTGTCCGTCTTCTTTGGAGTGTGCGACCATGATGGGTTTACCTTCCAGTTTTCAGACAGCGCAAACTTGCCTTGTAGGTACTGATCCTCGATCCATCCTTTAAAGACAAAACAATCCTCGATCGGGTCACTTACCGTTTGGTGGTAAGGGCCATAATCGGGATTATTGAGATCGCCTGGCTGCAACGGACATTTTGGATTCGGCAGACTGATGAGTCTGTTACGTACTGCCAGCTCAAACAGTCTTCTTGTTTTATTCTGAAGAAACGAGTAAGGACGTCATAGTCTCTCCTCGAGGGATGGGCGTGGATGCGCGTTATTTTGGCGAACGACCGGCTTTGAGTTGCTCGGCTATTGTTGAGCATTGGCAACGACAGTCGCTTTCCCTATTCCTTTCTCATTTCGAGAGTCTGGTTTTGGAGGAGACGGTTCATGGCCCATCTGGTCCATTTCGGCTAATTTGTCGATCAAGGCCTGGAAGGTGGTCGACCTGAAGAACATCATGAATTGCGAGATGGTCTCTTGCGGATCAAGAGTGCCCACGAACATGCCTACCGCAGGTGCCTCTTCTATGTGTTGTTCGCATTTTGACCATAGGTTCCGCCATCGTGTTGCGTATTGGACCCATGTTTCGCCGGGCCTTATCCTGGCATTTATCAGTGCTGTTATCGGGGTGCGTTCACTAGCACTCACGAATCTTGGTGTAAATAGTAGCTCCATCTCCGCAAATATTTTTGACAGAGTCGTTAGGTAGCTCCGAATACCATTCAAAGGCTATTTCTGCTAAGCTGCCGACGAATTGGCGAAGCAACAATTTGTCATCACCTCCAGTATTGCCGCATAAGGCCCTGAATTGAGCGACATGCTGATGCGGATTCCTTGTCCCTTTATATACGTGGAACTTAGGGATCGTATATCCCGGCGGGTAACTGATTTGGTCATACCAGCTTGGATAGGGTCGTCCGGTTCTAACAATTTGCCCAGCCGCTTCATTCGCCTGATGAACCCGTATTTGCTGAGCAATATAGTCATCCAGCGCGGACTTGGAAATGGTTTCATCTTTGGCTGCTGAAAGAGCCGGCGGAGGATTAGATGTCTCCCTTCTATCGTCTTCAACAATGATTGGAGGGTCATCAGCTGGAGGGTCCGGCTGTAACATCATCCCTACCATATCTTGGAAGAGGAGCGCCATCTGTTTTATGTTAGCCTCTTTCTCTGCGGCTTCCTTGTCCTTCTTTTCGAGGACTCTACGTAGGAAGTCAGCGTCAGTTTCTTGTTCGTGACGCTGTTCTGATGACGACTCCGAGCTTTCTTTTGGCCTAGTAAGTGCAGTCATTGCAGTCATCATTTCTTGAAGCTTTTGTTGTTGCTCCTGGGCTTTCGTCACGGATTGGGTGAGCGGTCGGTGGCCCGTAGGAGCACGGCTTTCCGCCTTTCCAGTAACCATATAAACAGTGTGCACCACCATGCTCCCAGACTTGGGGCGTTTGTGCTCAGCGCTTTTACAGTTCGCCATGTTCACAGGGGCTTTTTGCGGCCTCCTTTTCTTTTAAGTGATTGAAGTTGAGGGAGCTGTTGTAGTGGGCACCCAAGTAGCTGTTGCTTTTTGTGGCTTGATAGTACGGTCCTCTTCCCGCTGAACTTTCATCTTTTTCTGTTGACGGAGATAGTTTTCATCAATCACCGACTCTTGGACTTGTCGCCAGACTTTGTAAATTTTAGAGGACAGCCGTTGAGGGGGCTGCTCTAGCTTCTTCTCTGGAGTATTCTCTATAGGTGAAGGGGTTCGTTTCAACACCGCAGTAGGAGAGTTTCTGCGCACCGCGTTCAGCAATTCAAAGCTGTTCCCGGTTGGAACAGCAGCATCGATCCCCACCGTTGGAGCTAGCAGAGTTATCCCAGAGGAGGAGTTGCCCCTAGCCTTCCTCACTCGGCGTCAGTGGCGATGTCGAGCGTGTCGTGCGGATGGAGTTGTTCTAACCGTAGGGACGACCTCCTCATGCCCCCTGTGTTGGTCATAATCTGCTGGGACCAGCCTTTTAAAGACTGACGTCCGTTGAATGGGGACGGCCAACCTGTCAACAGCAGACTTCCGAGTAGGGGAAGCAACCTTGGTGATTTCGCCTGAAACTGGATTAGGGATAGCTATCCGCTTCGGGACAACATCTTCTGGTATTGCTGGCTTTTTCATGGGCCCGTTGGAGCTCTGACCTAGCCTGTTAAAACCCGAGGCAGTAGAGTTGAGCGACCCGTTGAGAGGGGCCGCGGTAGTTGTAAGCCGATCAAAGACCGACTTCTTTAGAGATTCTTGCGACGCTATTGGGGCATTGAAGCTCATCGGTTGGAGCATGGTCCTAAAGAATAGTCCAGTGGTGGCCTGAGTTACCTGCTCCACTGACATCTTGAAAAGAGAGGCCACTTGGGGTCCGTAGGTCACTCCTCCAGCAGGGACGGAGCAAGAGTTACAGTTGCAGGTAGTGCAGTTTGAAGCCATTGATCTTCTGTTTTCTGCATGGAGCAATACACCAAATCTAAGTACCTTGAATCCACAGGCAACTACAGCAAACCGCGATTTGTTCGCGAACACGACACACGAAGTATGGAGTGGAAAGAGGAAAAGGTCCCACCGGGCGTACCAGAATTTGTTCCCCTCCGAATGACGGCGATAATATGAGGACGTCTTGCCTGAGATTCGGGGCAGATGATATTTGGTTTTATCCGTCCAGCTCCCGAAGATGCCAAGTTGATTTATGGCACTGTATATCGGAGGTTTGGGCGGATGCGGCCGATGTAGCGGACTTCATCAGATTCCCCCTCGTTTGAGGGGTTTTTGATTGTGGGGACGCTCTTCCCTGCAGGCGCAAGCCCCTGCAGTTAATTACGCTACTGCATCGCGGTAACAACTTTCTCCTTCTCCAGAATTTCACTTCGTGTCGTGGGTGTTTGTTTTGTTTGTGGTTGCCCGTGGATTGTATACGGAGACTTTTTATTTCGTCGCCCGTTGGACGTGGATTAGTCCAAATCCGTATTTTCTTAGATTTGGGTTTTGGGTTTTGGGTTTTGGTTTAAGGGTACGTTAGCCATGTTTGAGGCTAAGATCAACTTAAACGCTTGTTAAGAATACGTTAGTCTGATTTGAGACTAAACTCGACTTAACGGGGAGAGCATTTAGGGGCTCTGTTGTTCCAGTTTAGGGATGTAGTGGTCCATTTAATATATGGCCATCGGGACCCGTCACTTCTCTGACGACGTTGAAGGATTACAACGACAGGTGTCAGAGGAGTTCGGAGATGTACCCTTGAACCAAAGTTGATTGGGGGTCTTATAGTCCAATTTGGGATTAAAGTCTGTTTGAATGTTTAAGGATACGTTAGCCATATTTGAGGCTAAGATCAACTTAAACGGGACCGTTTAGATCCGACAAAAGAGCATTTGAGGGCTCTATTGTTCCAGTTTAAGGACGTAGTGGTCCATTGCCAGTTTAGGGACATGGTGGTCCATGGCATATATGGCCGTCGGGACCCGTCACCTCTCTGACGTCGTTGAGGGATTACAACGATAGGTGTCAGAGGAGTTCGGAGATGTGCCCTTGAACCGGATGTAAATTGATTTAAAAGAGCAGCCGTGCTCAGTCAATTTAATTTGAGGACTTACGGCCATGATTGGGCTAAGTCCAGTTGATAATGTTCAACATTTTTATTTATATTTAGCCTAGTAGGCTTTTATTAGGGCTCTGCCCCTGTTAATAATGCACTGCATTTTATTCTGGCCTGTTAGGCCTTTTAAGTTGGGCTCTGTCCTCTTTTTATAATGCAGAGCATTTATTTTGGTCCATTGGGCCTCTTAATCGGGCTCTGCCCTTTAATAATGCGCTGCATTAGTCTGACAGAGCGCCACGTGGCTTGTCAGGCGCTTTGCGCCAATTGAGAAGCGCAAGGCGCAAGTCCATGTGGAGGTGACACGTGTCACGCTCTGGTGAGCGCAAGCGCAGTGCTCTGCGCTGTTGCGCTGCTGACACGTGGCGCGCTCTGGTGAGTTGCGCCAATTCATGAGAGCAATGCTCTGTCTTAAAAGCGCACAGCGCAAGTGATTCAGGTGCTGACACGTGGCGCTCTCTGGTGGCTTGCGCCAACCCAGGAGCGCAACAGTGCAGTTTTGCAAGTGCAAGGCACTGTTTCAATAACTTGATCCAATTTTGGATTCAAGAAAAGAATCTTTAAGATTGCAGAACCAATGGTTCATAAAAAGTGCAAGGCACTATTGTTATTTGTTTTTTTATTGAAGATCATTGATCTTGTTCTTAGATCAATGATCTATTCAGAAGAAATTCTTCTATTTTAAAGGTTTTTTACCTTTTTCTTGAGTTTCTTTTCAAGTTTCTTCAGAATTGAAGTTCTTGATGATTCTTGATGTTGATGATGTTTTGAGTTGGGGTCTAGGGGTCTTTATATAGTGCCCATTGATTTGTTAGATTTGTTAAATAGATCATTCTTTGAGTGATTTGGGGAATTTTCCCCACCGTTGGATCTTTGATCCAAGGGCTTCTGTTTTACAGAAGGCAATCTTCTTGTTTTAACAACAACAGAAGGATCTTACTAGAATTTTAATTCTGTTTGGCACAAACGCCCCAGCGCGTGACACGTGTCACGCAGCGCAACTGCGCTGACACGTGTCGCGCAGCGCACAGCGCAGCACACAGCGCAGCGCAACTGCGTTTGCGCTGACACGTGTCGCACAGCGCAGCGCTTGCGCAACTGCGCTATTACATGTCGCGCAGCGCTTGCGCAACTGAAGCGTTGCTTCCTTTAATTTTTGTTTTAAATAGAGCCTTGCTCTGATTGGGGGCGCTGCCTTGGGCGCTGCGCTGACGTATCAGCTTTTGACACGTGACGCGTTGCGCGCAGCGCAAGGAATTTGAAGCGTTGCTTCAAATTTTGAATTTTTGAAATTCAAACAGAGCCTTGCTCTGATTGAGGGAAACATCCACCTTCACCAACTTTCAGCGTTGGGCGCGGCTTCAGCATCCCCTCAATAATCTCGGGTTCCAGCGGGCTCTTCCACCTAATCGCCGGACATGCTTGGAGATCTTTCAGCATTCTTTTCATTTTGGCTGAAATAGCAACCTCCCGTGGAGCTTCTTCTACAAACGAGCACGATGCCCCCGGTGTGTCCGCCTTTTTAAGAGCGTGCGGCTGGGGCGGGCTTACTTTCCAATTTTCGGATAGCGCGAATTTGCCTTGCTGGTACTGGTCCTCAATCCAGCCTTTGAAGACGAAGCAATCTTCGATTGGATGGCTTACTGCTCGGTGTTAAGGGCAGTAATTAGAATTGTTGGCATCGCCGGGCTATAATGGACGTTTTGGATCCGGCAAGGCAATGAGCCTGTTGCGCACCGCCAGCTCGAACAGCCTCCTCGTATTATCCCGGGGAAACGAATAAGGTCGCTTCAGTTTCTCATTAAAGAACCGCCGCCTATCGTCTTGGCGATCAGTTGGTTTTGGACTACTGGGCTGCTGCTGAGCATTGGCGACGAAGGTCGCTTTCCCTTTCCCCTTTTCGTTTCGAGATTCCATTTTCGAAGAAGATGGTCTATGACCCATTTGATCCATTTGGGCCAGCTTGTCAATCAAGGCCTGGAAAGTAGTTGGCTTGAAGAACATCATGAACTGGGATATGGTCGCCTGCGGATCAAGAGTACCCACGATCATGCCCACTGAAGGAGCTTCCTTTATGCGTTGTTCGCACTTCGACCATAGATTTCGCCATCGTATCGCGTACTGGATCCATGTTTCGCCTGGCTTCACCCAGGCGTTAATTAATGCCGTGATTGGGATGCGCTTGCCAGCTCTTGCGAATCTCTGTGTAAACAGTAGCTCCATTTCTGCAATTGTCTTAACGGAGTCATTTGGGAGCTCATAATACCATTCAAACGCTGTCTTCGACAAGCTGCCAATAAACTGGCGAAGCAGTAGCTTATCGTCACCTCCGGTGTTGCCGCACAGAGCCCTAAATTGAGCCATATGTTGGTGTGGATTTCCCGTCCCCTTATATACATGGAATTTAGGGATCGTATATCCTGGCGGGTACTTTATTTGATCATACTAACCCGGATAGGGTCGTCCAGTTTTAAAGATTTGGTTAGCCGCTTCGCTCGTCTGATGAGCTCGTATCTGTTGAGCTATATAGTCATCTAGGGCGGCTTTGGAGATTATCTCCTCTTTGGCCGTTGATAGAGCCGGAAGAGGGTTCAATGTCTCCCCTCTGTCGTCTTCAAGGACAATCGGAGGGTCTTCAGCTAGAGGATCCGGCTGTATCATCATCCTGACCATATCTTGGAATAAAAGTGTCATTCGTTTTATGTTGGCCGCTTGTTCCGCGGCCTCTCTGTCTTTCTTTTCGAGGATTCTACGGAGGAACTCAGCATCGGTTTCTTGTTCATGACGCTGCTCTGACGATGTCTTCGGGCTTTCTTTTGGCCCAGTAAGTGCGGCCATCTGTATTAACATTTCCTGGAGCTTCTGTTGTTGCTCTTAGGCCTTTGTTACGGATTTGGTGAGTGGTCGATGACTTGTGGAGATACGGCTATCCTCTTTCCCGGATGCCATATAAATAGTGTGCACCACCATGCCCCCAGACTTGGGGCATTTGGATCCAGTGCATTTGAGATTCCTCGCAGACACAGAAATTTTCTCCGGCCTTCCCCTTTTGTGAGCGGTCGAAGTTGAGGGAGTCGTTGCAGTGGGCATCCAAGTAGACAACACCTTTTGTGGTACAACAGGTAGTCCTTCTCTTGCCGAACTTCATCTTCTTCGGTTGGTGGGAGTAGTCTTGGTTGATCACCGAATCTTGGACCCTTCGCCAGATCTTGTGAATTTTGGAGAACAGCCGCCGTGGGGGCTGCTCTGGCTTCACCTTTGTAACGTTCTCAGTAGATGAAGGAAATCTTTTCAGCACAGCAGTCAGAGAGTTCTTGCGGACCCTCCTTAGTGGTTCAAAGCTGTTCCCAGTTGGAACAGCAGCGTCGACTTCCACTGTTGGAGCTGGCGGAGTCAGTCCAGAAGGGGAACTGCCCCCAGCTTTCCTCACTCGGCGCCAGTGGTGACGTCGAGCATGTCTTGCAGATGGTACTGGCTCAGTTATGAGGGTGGCTTCCTCATGCCCACTGCTCTGATAAGGGGCTATTGTCGTCGTTAGCCTGTCGAAAACCGACGTCCGCTGAGAGGGGATGGCCAACCTGTCAAAGGCAGACTTTCGGACATGGGTAGCAACCTTGGTGACTTCGCCCAGAATGGGAGTTGGAGCGACCAGTCTTGCAAAGACTGATCTTTTAGCAGGAGAAGCCTCTCTGATGATTTCGTTCACTGCAGCGGGGATGGCTATCCGTTTCAGGATAACCCCTTCAAGTATTGCAGGCTTTTTCATGGGCCCACCTGAGCTTTTGCCCAGTCTGTTGAAAACCAAGGTGCTGGATTTGGGCGACCCGTTGAGAGGGGCCGCGGCAGTCGTAAGCCGATCAAAGACCGACTTCTTTGGACCTTCTTGCGATGGCACTGGGGCGTTGAAGCTCATTGGTTGGAGCATGGTCCCGAAGAACAATCCATGGTGGCCTGTGTCACCTGTTCAACCGGTATTGCATAGATGGAGGCTGCTTGGGGCCCATAGGTCACTCCTCCAGCAAGGACGGAGTGGGAGTTGCTGCAGTTGTTGCAGTTTGTGCAGTTGGAAGCCATTTTCTCTGCACGGAGCAAGACACCAAATCTTAGTACCTCGAATCCAAGGGCAACCATAGAAAACCGCGATTCGTTCGCGAAACACGATACATGAAGTGTGGAGTGGAAAGAGGAAAAGGTCCCGCTAGGCGTGCCGGAATCTGTTCTCCACCGAAAGACGCAACCGGGATGTTGGGACGTCTGGCCTGAATTTGGGGGGCATATGCTATTTGGATTTATCCGTCCACCTCTCCGAAGATGCCAAGTTGATTTATGGCACCATGTATCGGAGGTTTAGACGGATGCAGCCGTTGTAGCAGATTTCATCAGATTCCCTCTCATTTGAGGGGGTTTTGGTTGTGGGGACGCTCTTCCCTGCAGGCGCAAGCCCCTGCAGTTAATTACGCTACCGCGTCGCGGTAACCACTTTCTCCTTTTCCAGAATTTCACTTCATGTCGTGGGTGTTTGTTTTGTTTGTGGTTTCCCGTGGATTGTATACAGAGACTATTTATTTCGTCGCCCGTAGGACGTGGATTAGTCCAAATCCGTATTTTCTTAGATTTGGGTTTTGGGTTTTGGTTTAAGGATCGTTAATCTCATTTGAGATTAAGATCAACTTAAACGTTTGTTAAGGATACGTTAGTCTAGTTTTTAAACTAAGATCAACTTAATGTTTGTTAAGGACAAGTTAGTCTAATTTTAAACTAAGATCAACTTAACGGGATTATTTAGATCTAACAAAAGAGCATTTGGACTCTATTGTTTTAGTTTAGGGACATTGCGGTCTATTGGGTTTAAGCACATCATAGTCCATGGGGTTTAAAGACATCATAGTCTATGAAGTTTTTGGTTGTCGGGACCCACCACCTCTCTGATGACATTGAAGAATTACAACGACACATATCAGGGACGTGAAGAGATGTACCATTGAACTAATGTCAATTGAGGGATCTGTACTTGGATTAATTTAAGGATCGTTAATCACATTTGAGATTAAAATCAACTTAAATGGTTGTTAAGGATACGTTAGCCTAATTTTAGACTAAGATCTACTTAACAGGGTTTTTAAGATCATTTAGATCCAGCGAAAGAGCATTTTGGCTCTATCGTTTTAGTTTAAGGACGTTACGGTCCAGTGGGTTTAAGGACATCATAGTCCATGGAGTTTAGAGACATCATAGTCTATAAAGTTTAGAGACATCATAGTCTATAAAGTTTAAAGACATCATAGTCTATGAGTTTAAGGACTCCACAGTCCATGGTAGTTTAGAGACATCATGGTCTAAAAAGTTTAAGGACATCATAGTCCATGAGTTTAAGGACCCCACAGTCCGTAAAGTTTAAGGACATGTAGTCCATGAGTTTAAGGACCTCACAGTTCGTGGAATGTCTGGTTGTCGGGACCCGTCACCTCTCTGAAGACGTTGAAGGATTACAACGACATATATCAGAGGTATGAAGAGATGTACCCTTGAACCAATGTTGGTTGAAAGGCTCTAGGAATTACTTTGAATGCCATATGAGATGATCAATTTTGGAAGACAAGAGTATAGTTGGGGTTCAGTTGAAGGGGGGTCTTGCCTCTGGGCGACTTAGCTAATTTGGGCTAAGATTGGTTTGAATATAGTGTTAAACACTAGAGTATACTCGGCGCTCACGTGTTCCCACGCGAGGCGCTTAAAGTAATTTTAAACAGTAAGAATGAAGCGCTTAAAGTAGTGTTAAACACTAAGAACGAAGCGCTCACGTGGGGTCACGTGAGGCACCTGAAGATTGGGCCTTACTTCTTCTATTTTACTCCCAGAATATGCATATAAGCATTAAAAACTTGATCTTTATGACCATCACGTGTGGACACGTGAGGGTACCCATGCGTTGGATATTAATCCTTCAGTTTTACCCCATTTTCTCTTTAAAAGGTGTTTGTCAAGGGTCACGTGGAGACACGTGAAGCATCCTTTAGGCGGACATTGCCTTTGGGTAGCATCCTCTTTTTTTATGAGTGTTTGATAATTGCTAGGGGTCACGTGGGAACACGTGAGACGCCCAAAAAGTGAAATTGCCATGGCTTTACTCCCTTTTTATTTTGAGAAGCTTGTTCAAGGGTCACGTGGGAGCACGTGAGACGCCAGAAAGTGAAATGCCTCGACTTTACTCCCTTTTTATTTTGAGAAGCTTGTTCAAGGGTCAAGTGGGAGCACGTGAGATGCCAGAAAGTGAAATGCCTCGGCTTTACTCCTTATTATTTTGGGAAGCTTATTCAAGGGTCACGTAGGAGTACGTGACCAAAACTTATTCATTCTCTTTTGATCATTGAGGGGGCTCACGTGGACACACGTGATCATGTTGGGTACTGATCTTTTTTACGTGCATGGAGAGTTAAATCCCTTGTTTAAGAATTAAATTCTTTTATAGGGTTAAACTCCAATTTCATTTAGAGGAATTAAATTCCTCTATGTTTGAAAAAATTAAATTCTTTAAACCTAATTATCCCTCTATGTTTTGGATCTGCATGGCAGAATCTCCCCGATGAGAATTAAATTCTCAACTTATGCGGAGATCTACTTCTGCAGATCTTCAACCAGAGCAAGAACTGAGTTCTTATTTAGAAGAGTTAAACTCTTAGTTTGAGAATTAAATTCTCTTTTGTTTTGTGGGAGCTTATAAAATGATCTCCTTCATTCTCTTACCTAGTGTTTCTTTCTTCTCTGAAGAGATCTTCTTCTCTATTTCTCTCTGTTGTATTCTCTCTCTCTCTCTCTCTGTTGTCTTCTCTTCTCTGTTGTATTTTTTTTGTTTCTTTTCTTCTTGGCTCCTATTTATAGGAGAAAGAAAAGAATCAGTTTGTTCAGCCAATCTCTCATTGAGAGATTTTGATTGATTTTATAACCAACATGATCCTTTAGATCATTCGGTGAATTTCATTCACCATTGGATTTTTAATCCATAAGATATTTTATTTGTTGTTCCTGGCAAATTTTAGGAAAATATTTCCTTGTACAGAATCTTTCTATAAATTGGTGATTTTTTAATCACCATTGGATTTTTAATCCAACGGTGCTCCACTTTACAGAGTGCAATCTTTTTTGTTTAGAAAGATCTAGGGAAATATTTTTCCAATTAGAACTTTTGATTCCTTTTAATTAGAATTTAATTCTATTGGTTGAGAACCCATCACGTGTTAACACGTGACCCCACTGATTAAGCATCTAATTAGAATTTAATTCTATTAGTTCAGAGGGCTCGGGAACCCATCACGTGTTGGCACGTGACCCTATTGATTAAGTATCTCTAATTGTTTATTTCAGCGCCTATAGACTTTGCCCATAAAAGGTCACGTGTCCTCACGTGAGGCCCGATCACGTGTGGGCACGTGATACTCCACTTGGGGGTTTTCCTTGCTACTTTATTCATATTTTATTCAGTTCCCATGAAGGAACAGAGTTCCGTAACTCTTTCTCCGTGTTCACTAAACAGAGTTTTGGTCATCTTGTCTTTGAGACATGACTGACAAGTATCATAAGATGAGAATTCGAATGGATTCAAATATCCATCCTTATGTAACTTAGCTAGTCGTGTCGCAATGATATGACCTAGTCTACAATGCCACAAGAAGAATTCGTTCATTTCTGAACTCTTCCTCTTGTGTGTGTTTTGCACATTAAGAACTGTAGTTTGATTTAGAACGTATATGCCATTATTTAACGAGCTTGGTCCAATCAACTTTTGATTCAGGATGATATTCATAACATTATCCTGTGCTACAAAATTATATCCTTCTTTACTCAATAAAGAAACCGATATAAGATTGCATATCAGGGTCGGAATGTAATAGCATTCGTTCAGAATCAATATATTATCATTTAGTAATACAAGGTGATATTCGCCAACTGCTTTGGCTCCAACATTTGCACCATTCTTTACTCTTATGGAATGATCACCTTCTCCCAGTTCTCTACATTTCCGTAGCCCATATAACATATTACATATGCGGGATCCCGATCCAGTATCTAATACCCAGGACGTAGAGTGAACTGAGAAACAGTTCTCAATAACTAACACGCCCGAAGAAGATGCATCAACATGCTTATTCTTCGTTTGGGCGGCGTGGGAATCCGGACATTTTTCTATTCCCTGCTCAGTCTTATAACAATTATAAGAAAGAACGGAACCAACGTTCCCCTGCTTAGTATAACAAGCAGGTTCAGTCAATACATCTATATTATTATCTTGATTAAAGCCTGACATGGTCGCTACCTGGAGAGAGAGAGAAGAAAACACTTTAGCGTATGCTCTTGCAAGATTATATTGGTTATTATCTTATCTAATCAGGATGGCTCCCACTGTTTTTTATCAAATCTTCCTCCAAACCCTAAAAGGTAAGACTAGCCGGGATTAATTACACTTTTACAAGTTCGCCAATCTTTCAGTCAGGCCAGTGTTGGTATTTTGAGGGAGGTTCCCCGTGCTTTCACACGGACCTAATTAAAATAAACCCCGTTTTCCCAGAGGCATAACCCCGTTAACACATTTCTAGGCACCTACTTGATCGGCTAATTGTCATGTGTAAAACTCTTCCAGGAGTAACTCTTACTCGCAGTGGGTATCGGGATCCAACTATCTCATAGAAGGTATGCAATCTCATTGCAAATTTCAACACTTGAAATTCCCGATAATACTTTTGCCCCTAACCTCCTATGACCATGACAAAGGCCAACAAACCATAGGATGCTAGTCAAGTTCAACCCATCATTTCCCGATTGAATTAAACCCACTCGTACGACCCTTGACAAAGGCCAACAAGGTCATACGACTACCCTAATCCAATTGCATCACATGCTTAAGCATATAAGTACTAGTCAGCTACCGCACACTACGCCTTGACAAAGGCCAACAAACGCAGCACGAATACTAAATAGTCTTTATTTGAAATGACGGAGAGCTACGACAGGTTTTTATGAAAACATTTTGTGTAATGAACTTGATATCGTTGTAGAAACAAGTGATTTTGAAAATGAGTGTTTTTGAGGCTTTTACTAGTTTCGTTAAAGAGGTCACTCCCGGTGAAGGGATCTCGGCTCTTTCCTTATCGAATAAGGTGCATGATATTTCATAAACACCGCTATGCAAAGCAAAAACCAGAGCTACCCTTTTTATAAATTTGATTCTACAATATCTTTTAGGTTTCTTTTCTTTCATTAATCTCATTAATGAATCCCATCATTTAAGCTTCCTAAGCATCACAGAAGAAACGAAAATACAACGTACGCTTATGCCATCTGCATTCGCCACAGTGTCCCGTTAAGCACCGTTAGGTTACTTAACTAACGGCATACCGGGGCGGGACTAGCGCGGGTACAAAACATAAGTAACGTTTATTATATATCATATATACAATAATAAAGCATTCGTCTCACGCATATAATATGATCGCATCACATAATATCAGCAGCAGAAGACAACATATGAAATATTGGATATACTAGGAGGTCCGTGTTTTATTTTGAGGCTTTATAAAACACGAATTTCATGGTCGCGATGAATAGCCAAACCCACATCTCTAGACCCCTACGAAAGCGGCAAGCAACCCTACCAATTCTAGGGTTAGGAGACCCGGTCTCGACTCCTCGAGATGGCCTCCCACTGGACCCTAGAACCCGGTTACTTGTGCTCTCCTCCTTGGGTCTATCCTAATGCGGAAAAGTAAATAATATACAATGGTGACATCATCCTCAACCCGGAAGTGGCCCAATAAAAGAATATTACATACATCGAATTTTATATGAATGAAAATAAAAACTCTCATCTCACATAAAACCCCTGGCTATTCAAAACATGACGATCCAATATAACATATCACAGCAACATATAACATCGCATGTCATCAACGTAAGTAAATATGCGTATCCCAATTATCGTTGATATATAGCAACGAAAACTGGCGATACTCCGCATACAACACTTACGGTCGCAGAAAAGAAAAATGAAAAACTACAACAATTGGAATCGTAAATGCCCTTAGACAACATAAACCCAGGATATCACATATCCAAGATTTCATTCCTAACAATGTAAAGCTCGCATTTAGGTCTCACCCATAAAAACACTTTTTCAAAATAAGTCGGATAATTCAACAAGATTTCCGATTACACCTGAGACCGAAATGTTAGATTTACACGCAACAAACAAATTTGTAGATTCCAATCATTGTATCACATTACAGAAAGCTAGCCGACGTTAAACAATTCGATCGATACAACGAATTCCCAAAATTCCCAGAAAGCTCAACACTTGAGCACTGTTAAAATTAGCCAGAGACATACCACAGTACCTACGGACCTACAGCTGAAGGGCCCGACCTAAGGCTCTTAAGTGGCGCCGCGGATCCGCCGCCAAAACCTTGTTTTAGCCTCGGATCCGTGGTCACTTAGACGAGTTAGGGTTTCGTTCTTCAGGTGTGTCCATAGAATTCCCTGCATGTTTTTTTGAATATTTTTAACATGGAAAAATCCAACTTTTTGAAAAATTTCCAGAGAGGGGGTATAATTTAGGTTTTTGGGGTTCGATCGGGCGTTTAACTTCGCCTACGCAATGCCTAATGCTCTAGCTAGGCTTTGATACCAGTGTAAGGTTCTTAGGCACTAGAACAAGGTTCTACAAGGCATCAAACATGCCATATTTAAAATTTTCAAGTGCCAAACAACCTAAGTAAGGATTTTTATTAGAAAATTAGGGTTATAAACAACAAGTAAACTACTTTACTTCTAAGTGAGAGAGATTACAACCTTTGTAGTCCGTTCCTTCGCTTCATAAGCTCCGAGTTGAGGTCCCTTCGCTGCGATCATCAAGTTCCCGGACTCTCGAGAGGCTCCATAAGGTGAATGATGCATCTTGTTTGAAGTCTTCGAAATCCAAGACGATCTACCTTCAGGAAACACAAACCCAAGCTCTCACTTCACTAATGAGATATTAGTGAAGCAAATACCCTAATCTAAGTGGCTAGAATAGATGAGGATGATGAAGTAGGAATTTTGGTCTCTTTAGTTTTCTTTATCTCACTTTAATTCATCACAAAAGTAAAAGTTAGAAAGCTTTGTGAGGAAGAAGAAGAAGATGAGTTGTGATGAAAAATGAATTATTGTTAAAGTTAGAAAAGCAACCATGGGTCAAGCATGGCATGCTTAACCCTTATAGAGAATAAACCATGGGCTAGGATTACGAGGCTAGGTTAAAAAATATCTAGAAAATATCTAAAGGGTGGACTTTAGTCAACAAAAGAAAATATCTTAACTAATTATCCACAATTTAGAATTAACTAAAATAAATCATAAACCCTAATCTTAACCCTAGCATAACCCTAGTTGCATTTGTAACCTAGCATGTTACAATATTATATATCACATATATAATATTTAATGTAACAAAAAAAAATAATACAATTAACATATATCACATATATCTCAATGTATCATCAAGTGAGAAAAAGAATAATTTAAGTGAGCTTATATTAGTTAATGTAATATAATATATCACATATATAATTATAAATTAAATTATCGAATCAACACTTGATCCGATAATCCGGCTATATTACATATAACCGACTAATATAATATGGATCATTTTATCGAATCAACACTTGATCCGATAACCCGGCTATATCACATATACCCGGCCGATATCACATATCGCGAGAATAGAATACGGTATCTCATATCGTATTAATCTCGGTCCCGCATATATCACATATCTGCTCCTACTCCATTTTGCCTGAGCCAGGAAACCTCTATGTAGGACTCTAAAGAATCGTCAATATGCCGGCAATAGGTGATGATCATATCAAACACGTACAAGCTGCAAGCGGTCAGCTAAACATAACAGCCACCCGGGTATTGAGCGATCGGAAGATCAAAAATCAAGCCTGCACACACTCCTGTGAATCCAATTAGTAACACTACCGTACAGTCCGGTCTCTTCGTCTGATATGTCGCATATCCAGTCTAGGCGTGGTAAACGTCAGACCCCAGTAACCGATAAGTCGTGTCGATGTGAGGCTCATAACGGGTCGAGAAACTACTGATAACACTTACCAGTAGATCTCCTTATCAGCCCTGGCCAGGGACTTCCAGTTATAGCCAATCGAACACAGCGCAACATCAACCCCCAATACCGGGAGAGAAGAAACCCCTCCTATCGCTCATTGCCTCCATCTAATTCGGGATTGTACCCAAAAGCCACCGTTTTGCACGTTCTCATGAACGTGGTAAGGTGGAAATCAAAGCACAGTGGGAATCACACAAGACTCTATGACGATCTCGGGTCTACAGACTAACCTGTACCAGTGTCACCAGAGAACTGCTATCTGACAATAGGTATAATACCATCTAGGAGTTCTCGGCGAGTCCGTTCAGTGTACCCAGTCTCCACTGAGCATCCGTATACCATCTTTGATGTCAAACACCGATGGATATGGGATCATCCATCGCCCATCATATGGGTCAAGAGGCGTATACGCCAGTCTACTCTGGAGTATCGATGCCCTGTCTCGATACTCCCTCAACTAGGAACAGTTATAGGATGTACTCTTGGACTACCCTGTCCCCACTAGTATAATCTGCATCATAGTCCTAGTAGTCGAGTACATATCCTAAGGGCTTTATCAACATGCGAGAGCAAGACAGTAAATCAATACAAGTCAACATGTTAAGACAAAGTGAAACCAGATAGCTTACTATCATATCGAGCAAGAAATTCCTCTATATATATATATATCCAAGCATCCACTATAATATACATCATATGTACAACAATGACCTCTAGGGCATATATATAACTAACAACTGCGATATATGTAACGACCCTGAAATTCATGTACTATTGTAACGCATTCAATATATAGAAAGGTATATTTCAGCCTAACTATAAGTTATAAGTTAAATTTGTTCAATAAAAATAAGAAACAATTTGTAGCTCACTGGTTAATGCTCTCCACCTCTATTCTTTAGCCTGCATATTCGAAAACTTCGAGACAGGCGGTCATGTTTTGGCAGCCCAAAATCACCCAAAAACCGCTATGGGCGGCTGGGATTTGCCCAAATTGCCCCATTCTCTCCCAGTGCGGCCCTTAAACTCCCATCTACTCCTTTTCCCTATTTGATTTCCCTGCAATTAAACAGAAACCTACAGTTCTTTCATTTACTCTCTCTCTAATCCATTTTCAATTCTTTTTAATTCACCCTATACCTATATCCATCCCTATAAATACCACTCCATCTCCTAACTCTCCCATATTAAAAAATCTATAGCAAAACTTTCTCAAAATTCTCTCTCAAATCAAGTGGAGTTAGCTCCATTCAAGTTCGTTCTTTCGAAGACCGGAGCCGTTCTTCGATACTCGACATTCCCTTGACGGTACCACGGTTCCATAACGACCTTCTCTCCTCTTCCTCTCTTTGTAACTGTCACGCCCCGCTTCCCAGAGTACGCAAGATTGGGCACGTGACATAGCCAACCATGCTACCTGTGGGTAGGAAGTATCCATCCACAGTCACATTACGGCTGTAGAGATATCGAGAACAAGATAAAAACTATCTAACCCATGTCCAAATCCAGAATAACAAGAGTCAATGATAAATAAGTGCGGAAGCAAATGATCCAATACAATAATAGAAAAGTACGTCCCATAATGCGGGCTCACATCTGAAAATAAAATGCAAGAAATAAACTAATCACTATAGAACTCACAAATCAGCCTGCTGGCTGAAGTACTCCTGCTCGGTCAGCGACAGTGGTAAAGAATCTGGGCCATGCAAAACCCAGACGTCAGCGCGTCATGTCAACCAATAATATAATATGAACATGGTAATAAGCAATGCAAAAATAGACATGAGTAAAGCAATAGTATGAAACAAGCAGTGCAGGGTAGTGTGCAGTGGGTAACTAAATTGTTCTATCGGGTTTCCTATTCTAAAGTCTTTGAAATCAATTCGAGTAATCCTCCATGTAACTCAAAGGATATGTCCCGTTACCCCCCGGGACCACGGATCAGGAATATGTGAACCAATAGTGGTTCTGTCCCGTTACCCCCCGGGACCACGGATCAGGAAAATGTAAGAGTCACGAATGGCTCTGTCCCGTTACCCCCCGGGACCACGGATCAAGCAATACCCTTTTAAGTTACACTTTAGTTTACCCGTTTGATTTCCCCATACCCCCAGGTTATACGTGTCAGGTCGGGTATTCAGTAGTCAAGGACTAATGCCAACACAGGATCAGGTAACAGGTCAGGTTTGTCTGGATAGACAACAGGAATGGTCCATGAGGACTCCATGTCAGATTTGTTGGCATTAGGCATGAGATCAGGTAACAGGTCAGGTCATGGTACATCAGGTCAAGTCGATAGTAAAGGGTACCATGTCCGGTGCATCGGTATATATATATGTCATGTGTAGCAAGGTCAGGTCAATATGCAACACAATCGAGGGTGTGCTCACAACAGGTATAAAATCGAACAAGGAATAACAGCAGGAAATAAACAATGAATTAAACAACAATAAGCAATTTATTTAATCACATTAGTGCATTGTTATAGTACAGACGTTAAATCATATTAGCAAGTTTGAGCACCCTTGCGGTGCAATACCGTTATATCAATATCAGAATGTAATAGAACTACCAGTGTATAGGCTATCATCCTTTAAACAGTAAAATGTGGTTAACAGGTAACTTCGTTATTAGGGTTAAAGTAGCAAGCTGTAATTTTAGGTTAATTGTAAAATGATATAAGTCATATTGCAGCCAAAATGAGAAACTAGCTATATCGAGTTAAGTTTGCAGGTTTAACGAGTCAAAATATATATAACTGTTTAGTATAGCATGTAGCAAGTGATACTTGCCTCGACGGGTCGCGAGCGGGAATGCGGAACTGCTCACATCAGCGGAAACGTCGCGATGTGCGCCCGGTACACGGAACGGATCCAAATCACGCACAGCGTGATCACACGGGTCAGGTATGCTCGCTGGGTCGTCGGGATCGTCGACGATACGCCGGTTTCCGGTGAATGGGCGCTCAGGAGTCGGAAGACGAGAGCGGGATGACGACAGCGAACGACTCCGGCTGAAAGAGAAGTGCAGTCTCGGTTTTTAGGATCCAGGTGAGCTTGTGCGCGATACTCTTGGTGGCTGGAGTCTCAGGCAGAGGAGGCGAGGGATGACGACGGGGTGAAGGTCCCGACGATGGGGGGTCGGGGTTTCTACAGGAGGCGTCGGGTTAGGGTTCTCGGTGATAGGTTGCAGGTGCAGGGATGAAGGTAGTGGTGGTTGTAGTGTCGGGGGTTTGCAAAGAGGTGAGAAGACGGAGATGGTGACGACGAGGGGTTGCCGGCGATCGGCAGTGAGGGGCTAGGGCTCGGGCGTCGTGGGTTCTTGGGTTGGGTTGCGACGGGGTGTTTGCAGGGTCATGGTCGGGGAAAAGGAGGAGAGGAGGTAGAGGTTGTGAGGATGAAGGTGAGCAGGTTGAGGTTGGGAGGTCGGCGACGAGGCTGGGGCTTAGCTTGGGTAGGGTTTTCTGTAGGTTGTGAGCTCGGGAGATGGGTTTGATGCGGGGTGAGGTTGCAGGCGTCATCGGGGAGTGGAGAGAGGTGATGGAGGTGGAGATGATGATAATGAGGACATGGAGACGAGGGGATCGGCGGTGGCGGCGATTGAGAAGGTGGTGCTGGGGTTCTCGCGTGGGTTTTCTGGGAATAAAGAAGGAGACGAGGAGAATTATATGGGGGATAGAGAGAGAGGGTTAGAGAGAGAGAGAGACAGATAGGGATTAGAGAGAGATAGAGAGATAGACGGGGGCCCACGGGGGTTTAAACCCCTCGTGATTGGCCAGCGAGAAAAGGAAAGGAATTTTTTTAAAAGATTAAAAAGATTTTAGAAGTTAAAAATTAACCGTAAGAAATATATTATGGTTTTAGATTATATTATTAAATTGTGATTTTGGCGCTAAATGAAACATTTCCAAATCGCGCCCGGGTTGCGCCCGAAAATTCGAATTTTAAATAATAGGATTTTAAGCGGGTTCCAAATTTCAAAATGAAATGTTTTATGATTAAAAAGCATGCCCCCAAGTCGGACACTTGCACGCGCGCGTAGCCGTCCAAACTTGCCCGTTTCACCGAACGGGATGAAAACTCGACGCGCGGACGCTACCACGCGGCTAGGGGTGACGAGTAGGCCAATATAGATATTTTTAATTTCATTTTAGGTGCTAAAATTTGTTATATGTAAAAATGACTTAGCCGGTTAAAATTTTGCAATAAGAACCAAACAAGCAAGATAAATGAAATGAGCAATGTCGAACACTCAACCAGTAACAGAAATAGTAGTATTAGGCTCGGGTGTTACATCATACCCAACTACAAAAAGAATTTCGTCCTCGAAATTCCAAGAATACAAGATAAAAACTACGGGAAAAGGTGAGGAAACTTCTGCCGGATCTCGTCTTCTCGCTCCCAAGTGGATCCTCCATGCGATCGATTACCCCAAGAAACTAGCACAAGGGGGATAACCTTGTTCTTAAGAACCTTTTCCCTTCGATCCTTGATTTCAACCGGTCGCTCCTCAAAAGTTAGGTCCTCCCGTACAGTTAACTCCGAATGATCCAAGACGTGGGTTTCATCTCGAACATACCTCCGTAGTTGAGATACATGAAACACATCGTGCACACCTGCCAAGGACTGTGGTAACGCCAAACGGTACGCTACCTCTCCAACACGCTCTAATATCTCGAAGGGTCCAACGAATCGAGGACTAAGCTTTCCCCGACTCCCAAAACGAATCACTCCTCTAGTCGGTGATATCTTCAAGAATACCAAATCACCCACGGCAAACTCTAGAGGTCTTCTTGACGTGTCGTCCCAACTTTTCTGTCTGTCTTGAGCTGCCTTCATATGCTTTCTGATGGCGTTAACCTTCTCAACGGTCCGTACTACCAAATCTGGTCCCAACAATCCTCGTTCATCGACATCATCCCAACAAACAGGTGAACGGCACTTACGACCATACCAGCTTCAAACGGAGCCATCTGGATAGTTGCTTGAAAACTATTGTTGTAGGAAAACTCCACCAAGTGTAGGTGATCCTCCCAAGAACTCTTGAAGTCCAACATGCATGCTCTCAACATATCTTCAAGAGTTTGGATCGTTCTCTCCGACTGACCATCAGTTTGAGGATGATAAGCTGTGCTAAACTTCAATCGAGTCCCCAAACTTTCCTGTAAACTCCTCCAGAAGTGTGACAAGAACCGAGTGTCCCGATCGGACACGATGCTCACCGGTACGCCATGCAATCTTACAATCTCCTGCATGTACCGTTCTGCCAAAGTCTCTGTTGATTGACCAACCCGAAAAGGAATAAAGTGAGCTGCCTTGGTCAACCGATCGACAATCACCCATACTGCATTGTTGCCCTTTGGACTCCGCGGTAAAGCTGTCACGAAATCCATGGTTATATGTTCCCACTTCCACTGAGGAATCGGAAATGGTTGCAACAAACCAGCAACCCTTTGGTGTTCAGCCTTGACTTGCTGACATACCAAGCACTTAGCCACGAAGCGAGCGATCTCCCGTATCATACCTTCCCACCAGAAATGCTGTCGAATATCTCGGTACATCTTTGTACCTCCTGGATGTACAGAGTAAGCTGAATTGTGTGCCTCCTTCATAAGCTCTTCACGTACATCCCCCTTTGGCACACCCACACGGCTACCATACCTCAACGAACCATCTTCGTGGACCAGTAAATCTGTTCGTAGTCCAGCTTCAACCTGCTCTCGAAATCTTTGCAGTCTAGGATCCTGCGATTGTGCCGCTTTAATCTTCTCAACTAAGGACGACTGTACTTGCAACTGCATCAACTGTCCCGTAGAATGTGGTAGCACAACCTCCAAGTCAAATCTTCGAAAATCCGCAATGATTTCCCTCTGCGTAGTCAATACCTGAATAGCTGGTAACCGACTAAGCGCATCCGGCACGACGTTAACTTTTCCCGGGTGGTACTTAAGATCAAGGTCGTAGTCGGCCATCAGCTCCAACCCTCTGCGTTGCCTCATGTTCAACTCCTTCTGAGTGAACACATACTTCAAACTCTTGTGATCTGTAAAAACTTCGACTCTCTCACCCAAAGGTAGTGTCTCCAAATCTTCAAGGCGAAGATCACAGCCGCAAGCTCCAAGTCATGAGTTGGATAATTCTTCTCATGGGTCTTCAGTTGTCTTGATGCGTATGCTACGACCTTCCCATGCTGCATCAAAACACATCCCAATCCTTTCCCAGATGCGTCGCTATGAATCACCAGTCCTCCGGAATTGTCTGGTACGGTCAGGATAGGGGCGGTTATCAACTTCTGCTTAAACGTCTCAAAAGCCAACGCACACTTATCCGTCCATACAAAAGGTACCTCATTGCGCGTAAGCTTGGTCAACGGTTCTGCCAAACGAGCGAAGTTCTCCACAAATCTCCTGTAGTATCCGGCTAATCAAAGGAAACTTCTTATCTCAGCTACATTCCTTGGAATAGGCCAATCTCGAACTGCTGCAATCTTTTCGGGATCGACGGCGATTCCATCGCCCGACACAACATGCCCCAGAAATTTCACTTCTTCCAGCCAAAATTCGCACTTACTCATCTTCGCATACAATTTCTCCTGTCTCAGTGTCTGCAGTGCGATCTTCAAATGCTCAGCATGCTCCTCCAAACTCTTCGAGTAAACCAGAATATCGTCAATGAATACCACAATAAACTGGTCCAAGAATGGTGAAAGGATTCGGTTCATCAAATCCATGAATATTGCCGGCGCATTCGTTACTCCGAAGGGCATCACTAGATACTCGAAATGCCCATACCGAGTTCGAAATGCCGTCTTGCAAATGTCTTCTGCTTTTACTCGGACCTGATGATATCCGGATCGCAAATCCAGTTTCGAGAATACCCTCGCGCCACTAAGCTGCTCAAAAAGTTCTCCAATGCGAGGGATCGGGTACTTGTTCTTAATAGTCACCCGGTTTATTTCTCTATAGTCGATGCACATCCTTCTCGTGCCATCCTTCTTCTATACTAGAAGAACTGGAGCTCCCCAAGGCAAGTTGCTGCTTCGAATCCAACCCTTCTAAAGCAATTCACCAACTTGTTTCTTAATTCCTTCCAATTCCATTGGTGCCATTGGATAATAAGCTTTAGATACTGGCGCTGCACCAGGAATAAGGTCAATCGCGAACTCCACGTCTCGCTTCGGCGGCAAGCCCGATATATCTTCAACTACGTCCATGAAAACACGAACCACCACCGATTCTTCACAACCATCAACTTCCGTAGCTGCAGAACACTGTTTGTCAGCCTAGCCCTAAACTCGACTGGCCCGACAGAACTGCTTCCTTACTGCAACTGCTGTCTGCATCGTTGGCCGCGAAAGGTCCAGCGAAACTACTGAGTCTCGTCCATTCTGCTGCATGCACGTCCACGGGTGCTCCATTCTGCCTTAATCCGATGAACTTCTCTTCCATTTCCTCCTGTGCAGTCCGCGGGAAGAATTTCTCCAGGAAACTCTTAGATAAATCCGCCCAACTGATCGGCTTGGGCAAGCGGGTCTCCTCCACAAGCCACCCCTCTCGGGCGCAATCCACTAGCTGAGTGCGCACCACATCAACTCTTTTGTCATCTGGAATCTGTGCCGCAATCAGCAATTTCTCCGTGTCAACTAGCCACTGCTCGGCAGACAACGGCTCCTCCAAACCAGTGAATGTAGTCGGACCCAAACGTCTGAAATCTGCCACGGTCCCTACTCGGTCAACTGGTTTAGCTCCATCGTTGTTTACAGACTGCCGAACAATATGCAAACCTTCCTGAAACGAATCTGCTTGCTGCTGGATCAGCTCAGTATGCCTCTTCTGATTTTCCAGCATTCCTCTTATCACTCCAAACATGGCGGCTTCGTCCACACGCCTCTGGTACGTCTTCAAATTCTTACCTGCCATAATCCTGAACTCAAAACACCCAACATTAGTATGATGATAGATTCTGAATATGGATCAAGGCTAGAACTCCAAGATACTTAAATAGAGTACCGCATTGTAACTATGCCGCGGTATCATAGCCACAATTACTTAACTCCACCCAAGTCGCCTAAGTCCTAGAGATAACAAGAAATCAGGTTTTCGAGTCGACATGCAAAGTAAGTTTGCACGTCGTAAAAGATATAATCAGGAAGAATGTGATTCAAGAATGGTAAAACGGTCAAGGTGGCAGGACATGTTTCCTAAGCACGGGTATTCTGATTCGTGTATTGGGTACAATACCCAACTACAAAAGAATCAACCTAATTAACCTGGCTCTGATACCAAAAGAACCATGTCACGCCCCGCTTCCCATAGTACGCAAGATTGGGCACGTGACATAGCCAACCATGCTACCTGTGGGTAGGAAGTATCCATCCACAGTCACATTACGGCTGTAGAGATATCGAGAACAAGAAAAAAACTATCTAACCCATGTCCAAATCCAGAATAACAAGAGTCAATGATAAATAAGTGCGGAAGAAAATGATCCAATACAATAATAGAAAAGTACGTCCCATAATGCGGGCTCACATCTGGAAATAAAATGCAAGAAATAAACTAATCACTATAGAACTCACAAATCAGCCTGCTGGCTGAAGTACTCCTGCTCGGTCAGCGACAGTGGTAAAGAATCTGGGCCATGCAAAACCCAGACGTCAGCGCGTCATGTCAACCAATAATATAATATGAACATAGTAATAAGCAATGCAAAAATAGACATGAGTAAAGCAATAGTATGAAACAAGCAGTGCAGGGTAGTGTGCAGTGGGTAACTAAACTGTTCTATCGGGTTTCCTATTCTAAAGTCTTTGAAATCAATTCGAGTAATCCTCCATGTAACTCAAAGGATATGTCCCGTTACCCCCCGGGACCACGGATCAGGAATATGTGAACCAATAGTGGTTCTGTCCCGTTACCCCCTGGGACCACGGATCAGGAAAATGTAAGAGTCACGAATGGCTCTGTCCCGTTACCCCCCGGGACCACGGATCAAGCAATACCCTTTTAAGTTACACTTTAGTTTACCCGTTTGATTTCCCCATACCCCCAGGTTATACGTGTCAGATCAGGTATTCAGTAGTCAAGGACTAATGCCAACACAGGATCAGGTAACAGGTCAGGTTTGTCTGGATAGACAACAGGAATGGTCCATGAGGACTCCAAGTCAGGTTTGTTGGCATTAGGCATGAGATCAGGTAACAGGTCAGGTCATGGTACATCAGGTCAAGTCGATAGTAAAGGGTACCATGTCCGGTGCATCGGTATATATATATGTCATGTGTAGCAAGGTCAGGTCAATATGCAACACAATCGAGGGTGTGCTCACAACAGGTATAAAATCGAACAAGGAATAACAGCAGGAAATAAACAATGAATTAAACAACAATAAGCAATTTATTTAATCACATTAGTGCATTGGTATAGTACAGATGTTTCATCATATTAGCAAGTTTGAGCACCCTTGCGGTGCAATACCGTTATATCAATATCAGAATGTAATAGAACTACCAGTGTATAGGCTATCATCCTTTAAACAGTAAAATGTGGTTAACAGGTAACTTTGTTATTAGGGTTAAAGGAGCAAGCTGTAATTTTAGGTTAATTGTAAAATGATATAAGTCATATTGCAGCCAAAATGAGAAACTAGCTATATCGAGTTAAGTTTGCAGGTTTAACGAGTCAAAATATATATAACTGTTTAGTATAGCATGTAGCAAGTGATACTTGCCTCGACGGGTCGCGAGCGGGAATGCGGAACTGCTCACGTCAGCGGAAACGTCGCGATGTGCGCCCGGTACACGGAACGGATCCAAATCACGCACAGCGTGATCACACGGGTCAGGTATGCTCGCTGGGTCGTCGGGATCGTCGACGATACGCCGGTTTCCGGTGAATGGGCGCTCAGGAGTCGGAAGACGAGAGCGGGATCGACGACGGCGAACAACTCCGGCTGAAAGAGAAGTGCAGTCTCGGTTTTTAGGATCCAGGTGAGCTTGTGCGCGATACTCTTGGTGGCTGGAGTCTCAGGCAGAGGAGGCGAGGGATGACGACGGGGTGAAGGTCCCGACGATGGGGGGTCGGGGTTTCTACAGGAGGCGTCGGGTTAGGGTTCTCGGTGATAGGTTGCAGGTGCAGGGATGAAGGTAGTGGCGGTTGTAGTGTCGGGGGTTTGCAAAGAGGTGAGAAGATGGAGATGGTGACGACGAGGGGTTTCCGGCGATCGGCAGTGAGGGGCTAGGGCTCGGGCGTCGTGGGTTCTTGGGTTAGGTTGCGACGGGGTGTTTGCAGGGTCATGGTCGGGGAAAAGGAGGAGAGGAGGTAGAGGTTGTGAGGATGAGGATGAGCAGGTTGAGGTTGGGAGGTCGGCGACGAGGCTGGGGCTCAGCTTGGGTAGGGTTTTCTGTAGGTTGTGAGCTCGGGAGATGGGTTTGATGCGGGGTGAGGTTGCAGGCGTCATCGGGGAGTGGAGAGAGGTGATGGAGGTGGAGATGATGATAATGAGGACATGGAGATGAGGGGATCGGCGGTGGCGGCGATTGAGAAGGTGGTGCTGGGGTTCTCGCGTGGGTTTTCTGGGAATAAAGAAGGAGACGAGGAGAATTATATGGGGGATAGAGAGAGCGGGTTAGAGAGAGAGAGAGAGACAGATAAGGATTAGAGAGAGATAGAGAGATAGACGGGGGCCCACGGGGGTTTAAACCCCTCGTGATTGGCCAGCGAGAAAAGGAAAGGAATTTTTTTAAAAGATTAAAAAGATTTTAGAAGTTAAAAATTAACCGTAAGAAATATATTATGGTTTTAGATTATATTATTAAATTGTGATTTTGGCGCTAAATGAAACATTTTCAAATCGCGCCCGGGTTGCGCCCGAAAATTCGAATTTTAAATAATAGGATTTTAAGCGGGTTCCAAATTTCAAAATGAAATGTTTTATGATTAAAAAGTATGCCCCCAAGTCGGACACTTGCACGCGCGCGTAGCCGTCCAAACTTGCCCGTTTCACCGAACGGGATGAAAACTCGACGCGCGGACGCTACCACGCGGCTAGGGGTGACGAGTAGGCCAATATAGATATTTTTAATTTCATTTTAGGTGCTAAAATTTGTTATATGTAAAAATGACTTAGGCGGTTAAAATTTTGCAATAAGAACCAAACAAGCAAGATAAATGAAATGAGCAATGTCGAACACTCAACCAGTAACAGAAATAGTAGTATTGGGCTCGGGTGTTACAGTAACGCGTAAACCGTATGTCCCTTCTTTTTCTTCTCATCTCTCTATCGTTTCATCTTAAACGCCTTTTAAAAAGAATATCGACAAGTGGAGTTGGTATTTTTTATAATTTCCTTTAGATAATTTTATCACACTTGTCATGCTGATTAAATTACCCTAATCTTTTTAACAACCACCTTAAAACAATGTTCGCCTAAGTAACTTTGAACATGTTTCGAATTTCATGTTAAATAAAACATATATCGAACATTACACAAAAATATCATAAACTTTACATGTATCTTTTTATCGTTATCATGACATATGCCTTTATACAACTCACAGGGTAATGACCTACCACACTACTATACACCATGATTCCATAGCACGATACTTTAGTTACATATTTTATGCCAAGGAAACATTTTCATTAAAATACCCTCACTTTATAAAACACGGTTTTTGAATCGTTATTTTAAAACCTTTGAAATTATGCCTGTACAACTCTCGTTAGGGGACCCGTTTGTGGATGGTACGGGTTATTATACATCCTTAGGATAGTAGAGCGAGATGCAGAACTTTTCACGAAGAATTTGGTCTCGAAGGAATGAAATACGGTTTTTAAAGAAAATATGACCTTTAAAACAAGTTAAACAGTTGGAAAATTATTTAAATTATAAATCCATATTTTCAAGGAAAACTAGATTTCTAAAGTTTTTAAGAAAATATCCTTAGGTTTCCAAAAGTGGCATTTTTCATTAAAATACCATAAACTTTAAAGGTTAGGTTTTGACACTAAAATACCAAAAAAATATAAAATACATTTTTATGCAAAATCTTGACTTTTCAATTAACGTTTTTATTAAAATTATTTTCGAGGCTTTGGGACGAATTATAAACCCTCGAGAATTTTAAATAATATAATACCCTAGAAATTAAAAGACTGATCTATGTTACGTGTTTAGATTGCAGATTGGTTTGAATAGCATCTTCTTTTGTTAGTGTCTCAAGGTTGCCGAAAACAGTGATGCACCGCTTGTCTCTCCCTAAATGTAGATCGTAATCTTATGGTGGAATTTATCAACGGAAACCGTCTTTGAAAAAACATAAATCCTGCCGTTCATGTGTAGCAGTTGTCGATATTTCCCAAACTTAAGATCTTGAAAAGTTAAATTTATTAATAAAATATGCCTAGAATATAAATACAAACTCGAACCTAATCTTGAACTTAAACACTTGATCTTGAACTTGAACTTGAATATCCAAACATGAACTTGAACACCTGACTTGACTTGACCGAACCTTGAATATGACTTGACATGATTTTGATATGAATATTTGAATATGAACATGTACTCTTTATATTCACGTATTTGGCCAAGATCTATGAACTTGAACTATATAATAAAATACGCGAGGAAAAGGGGTAGGTTGGTAAGGAACGTTTGTCGTGGAACTAGAGGCCACTTTAAAAGATAGCTCTTGAATATGTTTTTGTCGTTATTCTGTGGGTTATGACAGAACTTTGAACTCTCTTTCACTTTTGGTCCTCGGGGTAAGCTGGACTACTCTCGTATACACGCTTACCTTTCTTATCAAATTACAAACAACCACGTTAGAATAACTATCCTTATACATATGAATGGCATGATTAAGACACTTTTACATATAACCTTACATGTTCGTTACTACCTAGGTTCTATTCATTTTCATACCTTCGGTCATCATTACTTATTTCTTTTGGGGACTTACCGAGCGCTAATTCGCTGACGACATTCCTATCTATTATTTTTTTTTGAAATGTTCGTCAGGAGAACTGGACATTGAGGAGATCGAGCCCAGCCAAGAGAACTTCGATCACCTTACTGTCCAGCCAGATTACCGGTTCCATTACTGCAGTTATTCTTTGTATGCTATTGTTTAGGCATCTTTTCAGCATTTGTAACTTTTATTTTCAGACATCTGTCTTTGAATTTAAATGTAAATAAAGTTTCTGTTTATTTTATTGTCCTTGTTAATTCTTGCATATTGTTATATTGTTTACATATGCTTAACATATTTATTAAGGGAAATAACATTTTCATAGTAAATATGTTGCGGGCCTCGTCGGCTGCCGTTACCGTCTTCTGGGAAGCTGGGCGTCACACTATAACTCATTGGCCATAAAGTTTTATTCAAACATTGTTATTGATAACTTTGTTTTGGTAATGAAATTGCATATATATATATATATATATATATATATATATATATATATATATATATAACTGTAGCTAGTTGAGTAGAACCACAGATGATCTTGAGCTAATTGAAAGGCCAACTGATGGAGGTTCTTTTCGGGTCTTCTTTAGATGTTGTCTTCCGTCGATCTCTCGGTGAGTTTGGATGGTAATCTCCTTTTCGTGTGCGGGTCTCAATGGGTTTTGGGGAGATTAATGATTTGAGGAGTTTAGCGCCGAGTACCTGCAAAGAAGTCCTGGGGTGGTTTGGTACCACCAAGGACCCTCCGACGATCAAGTTAGTACTAGATCCGAGCAGAGTAACGGCTAAGTGGGATAAAAAAAAATGGCTTACTTGACCCCTCTGTGATGGGGGTTTATATAGCGGCAGTAGCACGCAGCAGCAGGCGCGAGAATCTCGCCGGCAGTTACGCTCCCGACGTCACGCCCGCGTAAAGAGCGGATCTCCCATTAATGGGGATCGTGATGGCGTGGAACGTGGGGCATTGCTGGCGGAGAATCTGCGCGTGGCGAGATTTGCGGAGCGGCGGTTACGCCTGTGAGTGGTGGAGTTGGTCGGTCGAAGGGACCGAGGAAGACGGCCTTGGCTGGCGAGCTCGGAGGCGAGCAAGAGCGCCGAGGAGTCTTGGTCTTGTGGCAGCTCGGGGTGAGTTGAGAGGCCGAGAAGGCCAATTTGCAAGGGGCTCTGAGGAGAGCCAGCTTGTGCTTGTAGGTCGGGTACATGGGTAGCCTGGTCGGCCCCTGTGGGCCCATTCTTCCGAGTTTCGGGACACGTCATCTGCCATGTGTTCTAATCTTGGAGATTGCCAATATTGAGTATCATCATTAGCCCCCCACTCTTGTCCTGACCAGCTAACGGGTTGGGTCAGGAGTGGACTATCGGGCCGTCCAGGGTAAGCTCCCTCCTAAGGTTTCGTAGGGACATGTCCCCGGGCTGTCGGCTGTCTTTTCTGCCAGCGAATCAGGGCGAAATCTCTGCATTTAAGAAAGGTGCGCCGGTTCGTGCATCCTGCCACTGAAGTCACGATCCACGTGTCAAGCGTCGGTTAGCCGATGCGACGTGTGCAGACCTGTGGCGTCTGATGGGGTGCGGCCCAGTGTGGGCATGACATGTGGAGCGATCGGAACCGTTGGACGCGAGGAGGCGTTTTGGCGGGAGATGAAGAGCACCGTTGGATGAGGCCGCTCGCGGTGATAAATAGGGGTGGGGCCCATCCCAGGGCCCCTGCTCCTTCATATTTCTCTGTTCTAAGTTCTGGTTGCTCGGCGCTTATCTCCTTTCTTTTGTTTCCCGAGGATCCCTCTTCTTAAGGTTAGATGTCTTCCTTTGTAGAGTCAGTAGGTGTCGTAGGGGTAGGTTCTAGGGACCCTTTGGTTGAGCCTGAGTCCTCCCAGGGAGTAGGGGTCGGATCCTCTTCCCGGGATCATGCGGCGGGGGCAGCCCCCAAGGAGGAGGTGGTTGATGCCGCCCCCGGTGTCTCGTGTTGGGTGAGGCATGAGGACGAGCTCGCCAATGCTCGGGCTCGCTTCCACATCCCCTTACGTTACACGCTTCGTCTGGCCAAGGAGGGAGAGAGGGCAGACCAAGTACGGGGCAGGGAGATCGCCCTGTATTTGGAAGCTTTTTGGGATGGAATGCGCCTGCCCTTCTCTTCCGAGATCGTCGAAGCGCTGAACTTTTTTGGGTTAGCCCCTGGCCAGTTAGTGCCGAACTCGTGGAGGATTCTCCTCGGGTTCCTGATCCGCCTGAAGTTACATGCGGTTCCCTTCAGCCTCTCCCTCCTTGATTCTTCCATCGTCTTCAAAAATCACCCTGGTGGTCGAGCGGGTGACCCGAGGTGGGTCTACCTCTCTTTTAAAAAGCGACAAGGGGGCGCCGCCGGGACAGGGGTTGTGGCCCTGCCTTCTTCCATTCATGACTGGAAGAAGAAGTTCTTCTTCGTTTCCCCTCCCGAGGGCGAGGACTGGCTCGTGCCTACAAAGTGGTCGAGGGAGAAATGTTTGCCGGGGAACCAGTCCAGTGACCCCGTCGCAGTGAGAGTGCGTCGTGGGAGCCCGTCCCCCGTTACGACGTGCTGCTGTCTGAAAGGGTCCTGAGTTGGGCCGGGCTCAGCCCCGTTGAGCTCGTCGGTAAGTTTGGGTTTGCTTTTTGGCTTGCATATTGCTTGTATTGCTGACTTCTTTATATTTGGTTTTGTATAGGACCCATGGACATGGACTCGCTCCGATTTTCCATGCGCCAGCCGAAGAAGGTCGCGAAGGCTGGGGGCGCCAGCTCTTCCCACTCAAAGCCTGCCAGTGGTCGCGTCCTGTGTGCGCTCGGGGCGGATCCCGCCCCGAGGCCCAGCAGAGTGCCGGGACGGAAGCGGGCTCGGATTCTGGAGGATCCGATCTCGGAGGAGGAAATCGGCTCTCCCTCGGAGCCGCTCAAGAGGAGTTCTGGCCGGAGATCCTCCCGGGGCCCGTCCTCGCTGATCATGGTGGAGGAAGGGGGCCTCCAGTTCACAGTGCCTTCGGGGCTATCCGTCGCGGATAGCCTGCTGCATGAAATAGAGACATCGGCCGGTAGTAGAGTCCCTGGGGGGGCTTTCAGGGCTCAGCTGGTGTCCATCGCCCAGGAGTCCGTGCAGGTAAGTGTTTGGTATTTTGCGAGATTCGGTGCCTCCTTCGTTTTTCTGATCTCTTCCCTATCTTTCAGGTTCTCCAGCACGTTGCCCTCGCCTTACGTATGGAGACCGAGGTGGTAGCCCCAGCGTTGAAGGCTGCGGGCCAGCTCGCCTAGCTGGAAGAGAGCTCCAAGCGGGAGCTGGAGGCGGTGATGGCGAGGGTCGCCGCCCTGGAGGGCGAGGTGGAGGCCGGGAAGAGAGAGGTTACCCGATACCGCGAGGCCGCCGTGGCCGCCGAGGCCAAGCTTGGGGACGCTCAGGTTCTTGCCGGCAACCTGAAGAAGACAGTGAAAACCCTCCGGAAGGAGCTGGGGGCGGCGGCCGAGTCGGCGAATTCGGCCGACCTGAGAGCGGCGAAGTTGGCCAATCTCTCGGCAACGAAAGCGGTGGAGGGCTACAAGAAGTCGAAATAATTCTATGATGACCTGGCCATTGCCACGACCCTCATCTGGCACGAGGCCCTCGACGCCATTAAGGCCCGGATGCCGGGGTTCGCCGACGAAGAGATCCGTGCCGAATACCCCCTCGCGGATGCCGATGAGCAGGGGAAGGAGATTCCTGACGAGGAAGTCGCCGAGGGCCCAGCTCATCTCGTGGTAGACATCGAGGGCCCCAAGGCCACGCCTGGTCCCGAGGCTTAAAGCCCCCGTCTTCCTCCTCCTGTTGCTTCTGGAATTTTGTAAGCCTCTGGGCATTTTGTAAGGCTGGGGAGCCCAAAATACCCTTTGTAAAGACTTTGCCTTTTAGTAATAAAACTTTTTCTTTGGTTTCATCGGTTTGCACTTTGCCTTCTGTTTGTGAAGAATGCCTGTAAAATATCTCTGCTTCCACTATTGGGCTTCCATGTCAGGTCGGCCATCTGTCTAGCGATCGTTCGTCGAGTTGGTTTCGATCACTTGCCAAGCATGCCAAGCGCTGCCGAGAAGGAGGCGTCTCCATGGCCCCGAAGTCGAGGGGGGATAGCTCAGACTCGGATAGACTCGATGTCCCTGTGGGGGCTTCGGGTTCTTTGCATGTGACGGGCAGAAGGCTGTCTGCTGTATCCGTGCCGAGCATGAACGGGAAGCTGCTAGGTTGCCCTTGGCAAGGGCCTTTCACTTCTGGTGTTGCGAGCAACGACCACTAGCTGGGATGGTCGAGCGAGGGTCGGGCTCGACTGCTTCTGGGGGGACTCTGGGTCCTTAGCGTGGGGGGCTGTAAGAAGCCCACTAAGGATGACCAGGCAGTGAAGCTGCGCGGTTGCCTCTTGGCGAGGGCTTTGATCTCTGGCGTCGTGGGTAGGCAACTACCAGCCTGGGACGACCGGGCGGGGTAGCCGCTCGGATGCCTCTTGCGAAGGCTTCGATCCCTGGCGTTATAGGTAGGGAGCTACCAGTCGGAGATGATCGAGCAGGGTAGCTGCTCGGTTGCCTCTTGCGAGGGCTTTGATCCTTCAGGACGGGGACTGAGCAGGGTTACTGCCCAGTGCCTCTTGGCGATGACTTTGATCTCTGTCGGTTGTGGTAGGAAGATACCAGCCGGGGATAGCCGAGCAAGGACTCGACTGCCTCTGGGAGGACTTTGGTCCTTAGCGCGGGAGGGGCTGTAAGAAGCCTACCAAGGACCCTTGGCCGGGCAGGGTTACTGCCCGGTTCCTCTTGGCGAGGGCTTTTGTTCTGAAGAATAGCCGAGTGAGGGATCATCGGGCTCGACTGCCTCTGGGAGGGCTTTTGATCCCTGTCGGTCGTGGTAGGAAGCTACCAGCTGGGGATAGCCGAGCAGGATAGCTGCTGAGCTGCCTCTAAAGAAGACTTGGATCCTTAGCGTTGGAGGGGCCGTAGGAGGCCTGCTAAGGATAACCGGGCAGTGAAGCTGCGCGGCTGCCTCTTGGCGAGTGCTTTGATCTCAGGCGTCGTGGGTAGGCAACTACCAGCCTGGGACGACCGGGCGTGGTAGCCGCTCGGATGCCTCTTGCGAGGGATTCGATCCGTGGCGTCATGGGTAGGGAGCTACCGGCCGGAGATGACCGAGCAGGGTAGCTGCTCGGTTGCCTCTTGCGAGGGCTTTGATCCTTCAGGACGGGGACTGAGCAGGGTTACTACCCAGTGCCTCTTGGTGAGGACTTTGATCCCTGTCGGTTGTGGTAGGAAGCTACCAGCCGGGGATAGCCGAGCTAGGACTCGACTGCCTCTGGGAGGACTTTGGTCCTTAGCGCGGGATGGGCTGTAAGAAGCCTACCAAGGACCCTTGGCCGGGCAGAGTTACTGCCCGGTGCCTCTTGGCGAGGGCTTTTGTCCTGAAGGATAGCCGAGCGATGGATCCTCGGGCTCGACTGCCTCTGGGAGGGCTTTTGATCCCTGTCGGTCGTGGTAGGAAGCTACCAACAGGGGATAGCCGAGCAGGGTAGCTGCTGAGCTGCCTCTAAGGAGTACTTGGATCCTTAGCGTTGGAGGGGTAGTAGGAGGCCTGCTAAGGATAACCGGGCAGTGAAGCTGCGCGGCTGCCTCTTGGCGAGGGCTTTGATCCCTGGCGTTGCGAGTAGGGAAGCTACCGGCCAGGGATAGCCGAGCAGGGTAGCTGCTGGGCGGCCTCTAAGGAGGTCTTTGATCCTTAGCGTTGGAGGGGCCGAGGGAGGCCTGCTAAGGATAACCGGGCAGTGAAGCTGCACGGCTGCCTCTTGGCGAGGGCTTTGATCCCTGGCGTTGCGAGTAGGGAAGCTACCGGCCAGGGATAGCCGAGCAGGGTAGCTGCTCGGATGATTTTTCATGAGGTTTCGCCCGACCATCCAGTTGCAGGTATGGGGAACAGGAACGGTCGCGGCGACCGTGCGCGTAGCATGCGCATTGAATGTGGGGGGAGGCGAAGCACCAGGGTCGCGTCGCTTCGATTCCTCCAGAGAAGGCTCGACGATCGCCGCGTATCAGCGACCTCTTGGGCGAAAGTTGGCGACTGTTGAGCTCCGTTGGGGCGCAGTAGGCTATATAAGGCTGAAGGAGTACTGGTCCTTCTTTCCTTCATAAACAGAAGATCGAGAATGCAAGACTTCCTTTTTACCATCTCCGAGATCATCCACTTCGAAGACGCATACCTTTACGACCAGAACTGCACCGAGGACACGGTGCAGTTGGTCTATGGGAGCATCGAGGGCCACTTCGGCCGGATGCTCCCCCGATGCTCCTCCCTGCTGCAGCTGCTGATGTACTCCATCTGGAGGGCATCGCCGGGGCTTTACAACCCCCTGTCCGAGCAGCTCTATGACGAGGCCGTAGGCAAGCTGCGGTCTCTGAAGCACTTCGGCCTGATTTCCGCGAACCGGCTGGCTTGCTCAGAGGCGCTCATCTGCGAGTGCTACGAGCTGAGGCTCGGGGTCAACGCGCGTGGGGGGAACCGAGGGCAGAGGTTGGATCTCGTGAGGTCTCGGCTGGCGGCGATCTTTACCGAGTATCATGAGCAGTGCTCCCTGCACCCCCTTCCCCCACTGTTGTAATTTTTCTTTTTCTTTTCGTATGTATGGCTGAGGAGCCCATAATACCCTTTTTTTTGAATAAATGAGATTTTTCCTTCCTTTTTGCAATGTTCCATTGATCTTTATTAAATTAACAACAAACCCTAGGAAGAGTTTACATTGCCTCAAAAGAAAAGTACATGCTAATAGATAACCTTATTAGCGCAGCCCGAGCTCCCCGGAGGCTTGTTAGTCTCTGTGCTCGGCACCGGGTACGGGGCTCCCTGAGCGCCGGACTGGTCATCCGCCGAAACGAGCATGATCTGGCCGATGGTCAGCTCGGCGGGATGGGGACGCTACTCCTGCTCGCGGTCGGCCTACCGTTTATCCCTCAAGTAGGCGGCGATGTGCCCCGATCGGATGAACTCCTCGATGTAGTCCCGGAGCTACTTACAATCCTCCATGGCGTGGCCCAGCGTCCGGTGGAAGGTGCAGTAAGGGCCCCGGGTTCGCTTCGAGGCCTAACGCGGGATCGGAGGGAACTTGAAGAACCTCTCGCCCTGGGCCTCCTCTAGTAGCACTGCAAGGGAGACGTTGAGCGGGGTGTACTCCTGAAACTTCGGGTGATAGGGCTGCTGACGCTCCGGTTTCTCCTCCCGATCCCTCTTCTTCTGGTTGGACCGTTCTGCTCGGGGGAGGTTCGCGTTCACCTCGGATTCCAGCTGAATCTCGCGCTCGGTCCACGCCATGACCTCGGTCATGGTCTTAGGCTATGCCAACGCAAAGGAGCGCACCCACTCCTTGTGCCTCAGGCCAGATTTGAGCGTCGTGATGATGGTCTCGTCCCGGTGCTCGGGGACCTCGAGGAGGGCGTTGTAGAAGCGGGTGATGTAAGCCTTGAACGTCTCTTTGTCCCCGCTCTTAATCGTGAAGAGGTAGTCGACCGTGCGCTTCTGCCGACGGTTCCCAACGAAGTGGCCAAGGAACTGAGTAGCCAGCTCTTCGAAGGTCGAGATTGAGCGGGGCTCGAGCCCTCGGAATCAGTCCCGACCTGCGCGAATGAGGGTGGCCGGGAAGGCCCTGCACTGGGCGGCGTCGGAGTGGTCCTGGAAGCTCATCCCCGCGGTGAAAGCAGCCAAATGGTCCTTCGGGTCGGTTTTCCCGTCGAACAGAGAGACCTTCGGGGGCTTGTTGCGCGAGGAGGCGTGGACATCGAGCAGTTCCTCGGTGAACGGCTTGGTGAGTGAGTCGGCGGCGTACCCGTCACCCGAGAGGTGACCTTCCCGGCGTATGCCCTCAATCTTCTTCTCGAGGGCGTCGAGTCGGCCGTGGTATCCCGAGGATTCGGCGTCTTGTGATCCCTGGCCTCTGCTATGGGAGACCCGCGTCTGGGCGCGGCCCCGATTCCTCTCGATGAGGTTTCTCAGATCTCTGGGCGAGGTGGCTCTCGAGCCGTCATGGTGAGCCCCTTCTGCGCGACCCCGCCGAGGGAGGGGGTGTCGATCATGCCTGTGGACCGAGGTGACCGACATCTCCTTAGGGGGTAAGGGTCACGGGGAGGCTCGAGGCGAGGCGCTCTGGCGGCGGACCTCGGTGTGGAGCCGTGGGGCATCCAGCGGGCCTCAGGGAGTATCACCCGAGAGATCTGTGGCCAGAAGTCGTAGCCTGCCGGTGGTCAGCCGTGCCGACAGGGGCAGAGCTTTCTGGAGACGGTGGAGAGGCGATCTGGGGCCCAGGCCCGGCCTTTGGACGCGGACGAGTGCCTCCACGAGGGACTGTAGCCGATCTATTCGGCTGGCGAGGGCGTTGATGATGGTCGCCGGAGGAGGCTCATCCATGCCTCCGGTGAGGGGAAGGCGGGGGCTGGTACCTGGATCTTCAGGATGGTTGCTTGCCATGCAGACGGAGATCGGAATGCCAACTTTGTTTTTATGGAGTTTGCGTCTCCCACAGACGGCGCCAACTGATGGAGGTCCTTTTCAGGTCTCCCTCAGATGTTGTCTTCTGTCGATCTCCCGGTGAGTTTGGATGGTAATCTCCTTTTCACGTGCGGGTCTCAATGGGTCTTGGGGAGATTGATGATTTGAGGAGTTTAGCACCGAGTACCTGCAAAGAAGTCCTGGGGTGGTTTGGTACCACCAAGGACCCTCCGACGATCAAGTTAGCACTAGATCCGAGCAAAGTAACGGCTAAGTGGGATAACAAATGGCTTACTTGGCCCCTCTGTGATGGGGGTTTATATAGCGGCGGTAGCACGCAGCAATAGGCGCGAGAATCTCCCCGGCAGTTACGCTCCCGACGTCACGCCCGCGTAAAAAGCGGATCGCCCATTAATGGGGATTGTGATGGCGTGGAACGTGGGGCGTTGCTGGCGAAGAATCTGCGCGTGACGAGATTTGCGAAGCGGCGGTTACGTCTGTGAGTGGTGAAGTTGGTCGGTCGGAGGGACCGAGGAAGACGGCCTCAGCTGGCAAGCTCGGAGGCGAGCAAGAGAGCCGAGGAGTCTTGGTTTTGTGGCAGCTTGGGGTGAGTTGAGAGGCCGAGGAGGCCAATTTGCAAGGGGCTCTGAGAAGAGCCAGCTTGTGCTTGTGGGTCGGGTACAGGGGTGGCCTGGTCGGCTCCTGTGGATCCATTCTTCCGAGTTTCGGGACACGTCATCTGCTATGTGTCCTAATCTTGAAGATCGTCAATATTGAGTATCATCACCACTAAACTTGTCTTGATTCTACAATATTGTCAGCTGTACCCAAGAGTTACGTAAATAAAATTGCTTTTGAGTTGAATATATTTTCTTCCTTATGAGAGAAAGGGATCAGTGTTTTGTCCTTGCAAGATTAGTTAGTGGATTTCACAGCTGTAATTTGGTAGCCACCAAAATGCGCCTTTTCACTTTTATAATTTTCTTCAGCTTATTATATTATTTCCATACATGCATGGATAAAATAATTCTTCAACCTTACATGTATACCGGTACCCATAGTCACATAATTCGCGAATTATTCGTCGAATTCGCGAATAATTCGCGAATTTTTGATCAAACGAATTATTCGCCGAATTATTCGCCATTGCCGAACTGGCCGAATAATTCCCGAATTATTCGCGAATAATTCGCGAATTATTCCCGAATTATGTGAAAAAACAGCGAATAATTCAAAAAACTGTAAATAATTCACAAAATCAAAACCTAGTGTCTCATATATTAATTTATTGCTCGAAATCCTTCCCGAACATTTCCCGAACACTTACCGAATCTTTCCCGAATACCTGCCGATTTTTTCCGAATAGTTCTCCGAATCCGAATTTTCGACCTCGCCGAATTATTCCCGAACGGCGAATTTGTGACTATGCCGGTACCGGGGGCATGATCGAGACCGGAAAGAAACATAAGTAAAGATATGGTTCCCTAAAACCGTCTGAAAGTATCCGAATTTATTTTGGAGTTTAAGGGCCGGCTACCTTCATCATTCAAGTTGATCTTCCGATTGTAATTTAAGCAATGTTATTATTCTATTTAAGTTGACATTTGGCACCATATGAATCAAAACAAAATTTTTTACTATAATTTTAAACTCAAGTAATAATAATTTGATTAATCATTGATTAATTTAATTATTATCTCTGAGATGCATGTGAAAGGGGATACTAGGAGGACGACCTTTAAAAAATATGAGAATGAGACGTGTACATAACTTATTAAAAGCAAATTCGTGCACATGTACAATGCTTTATATACTCATTAATTAATATTCCTGGTTTATCAACTCGAGCTGACCGGAAAATTATCAGCTTTAGTTTAAATCGCAACCATTTAATTGATGATCCGCTAGTTCTATCTACCTATCTTATTGTACATATGAAGTGATCCATGAAGTTTGGCGATTTGAAGTTGTCTACATGCAGTATCAAGTAATTCCGTTATGAAATTCTTTTGGTGTTGAAAAACCATCCATTTTGCAAACATTTAATCCAGCACGTGAGGCATTTGGAATCAACTTAGTTTTTATAACATGATCATGTGTACAACAAGATAGACATAACATATCTTTGATTACATGAGCCGATGGTTTTTCGGATTGGAAGCTGATATACATGTATACCATTTTCTTACCCCCGGGGTGTGTGTGTGTAGAGAGAGAGAGTAATGGAGGAAATAGGCCATAGGAGGGAATTTCCTCCTATTGCCATATCTATATACACCCTCTCTCGTTTTTTCCGACGATCGTCACCCATCATCTAAGATGTGGGCACACCAAATTTCATGTGATTCTACAACTTTTTTTCACCGTTGATTTAGCAAAACAAAAAGTTATGTTGTCGGTAAACCGTTAATCTTGAACCACTAAATCAGCGGTGAAAAAGTTGTAGAATCACATGAAATTTGGTGTATCCACATCTTAGATAATAACGATGAATATGATGTGTGTCGGTCGTCGAAAAAAACGATGGAGGGTGTATTTTTTTGACGCCATAGGAAAAAATCCTCTTCCTCCACACACACATATAGAGAGAGAGAGGGGGTGTTGAGAGAGAGAGGAAAGAGGCCATGGGAGGGGCTTTCCTTCTATGGCGTCGAAAAAATACAACCTCCACTAAGATGTGTATACACCGAATTTCATATGATTCCATCACTTTTTCACCGTTGAATTGGCAATGTAAAAAGTATTATTGTCGGTAAACCATTAATTTTACACCAACTAAATCAACGGTGAAAAATGGTATAATCACATGAAATTTGGTTTATCCATATCTTAGATGATAAAGATGAAGATGATGTATGCCGATCGTCGAAAAATATCATAGATGGTGCATTTTTCTGACGTCATATGACAAAATTCCTTATGACACCTTTCCACCGTTAACCTAAAATTCCTTATGACACCTTTCCACCGTTAACCTTTTATATATATATATATATATAAAGAGAGAGAGAGAGGAAAGATGCTATAGGAGGGAATTTTCTCCTATGGCGTCAAAAAATACACCATCCATCATTTTTCTCGACGATTGGCACCCATCATCTTCATCATTATCATCTAAGATGTGAGCACACTAAATTTATGTGATTCTACAAGCTTTTCAATTTAGCAAAACAAAAGGTTATGTTGTCGGTAAACCGTTAATTTTGAACCCACTAAATCACCGGTGAAAAATTATAGGATCACATGAAATTTGGTGTACCAACATCTTAGATGATAACGATGAAGATGATGGATGCCGATCGTCGAAAAACACGATGGAGGATGTGTTTTTTCGACGCCACAGGGAATTACACTATCCCTCGTTTTTTTCCGACGATCGGCATCCATCATCTTCATCGTTATCATCTAAGATATTGGTACACCAAATTTCATGTGATTCTACAACTTTTTCACCGTTGAATTGGTGGGTTCAAAATTAACGGTTTACCGATAATAGAACTTTTTACATTGCTAAATCGACGGTGAAAAAGTTGTAGAATCACATGAAATTTGATGTACCCACATCTTAGATGATAACGATTAAGATGATGCATTCCGATCGTCGAAAAACACGATGGAGAGTGTGTTTTTTGGACGCCATAGGAGGAAATTCCGTCCTATAACCTCTTTCATTATCCTCACAAACAAACAAACACACACACATATACACACATATATATATATATATATATATGCACAAGTTGGTTACAAGGAATCTTATTGAAAATGGGAAAGGAAAATGAAGAATCTTAGGGTATCACGTTGCACCAATCCAAGCTAACCCATCCTTCTCCTTACAAAAAAACAGCCGAGAGAATCAAACTCGACCTCACACGGCACGCACGTGTCCCTTTCCCTGTATATAGCTCCCCTCTCCACAAAAATTAATCATAGAAGAATTTGAGTATCAAACACTCTCATTAATCAAATCTCTCCCTATATAAACTCATGCTTATAACATTCATCTTAGGCTAACAACATTTGTTAACTAATTAAACAAATTTATACGATTAGTTAACATGGCAGTTGCAACAGTACTAGCCAAGTTGTTTTGTGTAGCCTTGTTGATCAACATGGCTGCAGCCTCACTGACCATGAAGGACAGGCATGAGCAGTGGATGGCTCGATACGGGCGTGTGTACAAAGACGAAGCGGAGAAGGCAAGCCGGTTCGAGATATTCAAAGCCAACGTCGATCGCGTCGACGCGCACAACGCTCAGGCGGATCGTAAGTACAAGCTCAATGCGAACCAGTTCGCCGATATGACGAACGAGGAGTTCAGGACCCGCAACGGGTTTAAGTCGTCCAAGGGTTTGCGTGGCTTGAAGCCGGCTACAAGCTTCAAGTATGAGAATGTTGAGGTTGTGCCGCCTTCTATCGATTGGAGGACAAAGGGTGCCGTCACTCCTGTCAAGGATCAAGGCCAATGTGGTAATTAAATGAATCTATTCCGTATTTAATATATGCTTCCGGTAGTAATTAAACCTATGTTTATTCTAACATATAATATTAATTAAATGTATCTTCCGTCATAGCAGAACTACGAAGTTTTGTGAAGAGGGTTGAGGGTATAATATTATTTGGTTAATGGGGTCGTGAACATTCACAGCTAAACAGACACAGCTCTTAGGCCCTCTGTTAGCTGTTAACGACCACAACCTCATTTTCCACTGCTTTTATAATCTAATAACAATATACGGATGTGCACAAACTAATCTCATATGAAAATTGTAGGATGTTGTTGGGCATTCTCTGCGGTAGCCGCGACCGAAGGAATCACCAAACTCAGCACCGGCAAGCTCATCTCGCTCTCGGAACAAGAGCTCGTGGACTGCGACGTCAAAGGCGAGGACGAAGGCTGCAACGGAGGTCTCATGGACGACGCTTTCGATTTCGTGATCAAGAACAAAGGCCTCACGACCGAATCCAACTACCCTTACCAAGGAACCGACAACACCTGCAACAGAAAGAAGGCCGCAGCCCAAGCCGCTACCATCACCGGTTACGAGGATGTCCCGGCAAACAGCGAAGCCAGGCTCCTCAAGGCCGTTGCGAACCAGCCCATCTCCGTCGCCATTGAAGCCAGCGGGTTCGATTTCCAAATGTACTCGAGCGGGGTCTTCACCGGCGAGTGCGGTACCGAACTCGATCACGGTGTGACTGCGGTCGGCTATGGGACGGCGAGCGACGGAACCAAGTACTGGCTTGTGAAGAACTCCTGGGGGACGTCATGGGGTGAGAATGGTTACATAAGGATGGAGAGAGGCATCCGCGCCGCGGAAGGGCTCTGCGGTATCGCCATGGAAGCTTCATACCCAACTGCCTAAAATGAGAGAAATCAAGGGAAATTTGTTACAGACAGCAACATTTCCAATTATACCGTTTTATCTATCATGTGTCAAATATTGATGTCAACCTCTTGTTGTTACATACAAGGTGTACATTTGCTGTAGGCTAAATATTTGTATATCATCAAAAATGTATGTGTGTATGAACGTGTGATGAATGAAATTACACAAGTTGTGTTATGATAAATGTTTGGTTTAGAAAGTTTACTGTTGTTGCGAAAAGGAGAGGGCAGGGTATTTAAATTGAAATTGTAAATTCGATGCTCAGTACATTAACATACATGACAATAAAATTCTTAAAATTTTGAGGGGAGAAGGTCTATAAAAAATACCACAATTAACTTTTCTTTTTTAATTATATTCTTAAAAAATACAACGCCCTTCCTGTTGCTCTAAAAGGATCCATCTTTTTTCTAGAGAGAGAAAGCGGATCCAAAGGAGAGGGGGGAGAGAGGGGGGAGAGAGGATGCGCCATTGCACTACATGGAGGCGCCGGCGACATTCCTCGCACGCTTTCGCCTGAGCGCCGCCTGCCGCGAGAGGCGGCGCTCCGCCGCGTGCTCGACCTCGGCGTCGCCGCCATAAAAGGCAGCAAACCCCCGCTCGATGTCGTCGAGCTCGTGGTACCTTAACCTAATTTCATTTCCCCTTGTGATTTTCTTAATGTTCAATTTCTTACATGATTATCGATCATACTCACAATCTTATGGTTCATAGCTTTAGACCTGGCGATCTTCACATGTTTCCATTAGATTTTGAGCTTCTGATTCGTGTTCCTTTGGATCCATCTTTGATTGAATGAGATTTAGCTATATTGTCGATCTTCACGAGAAAACGAGGAGGAAGTGATTGTTGGGATTTTAGTTTGAATTTAAAGGTTGTTTTAGATAAATCTCAGACCACCCCCCAAACTTTACTATTTACTCCGCTCCTCCCCACTTCTGGTTATGCACCCCATGCCCCCCTCAAAAAAAATCTATTAAGTTATTCTTTTTGGAACCCCCAGCAAACTAAACTGGCATCTTGGTTAAATATTCCATTACTAAAGAGTAGTTTAGAGAAAATCAAGCAGAAATTATAGAATTTTAGGATTAGTCGAGAGAGACAAGTGGAAAAAATGGATAGGATTGGAATGTTTTGAAGTTAGAAGATGAGGGATTTAATAGAGATTTTAGAATTATTGGTGTTTAATATGGAAAGAGAAAGATGATTATAGGGTTTTGAAGGTTCAAGATGAGAGATTGAAGGTGAGATTGTGGGGTTTAGGATTTTGAGGATAGAAGATGAAACAATTTGAAGAGCGATAAATGAGTTTTATGGTGGATAATAAATTGAAGTTGAAAAGTTGGAGGTGCAAGACTAAAGAGAATGAATTTCTTTGTTGTGTTTTAAGGTTATAGATGTAGAAGATGAGAAATTGAAGATTAAATTAAAAAAAAATTCGGTTTTGAACATGGAAGATGAAGAATTGAAAATAGATATGCTCGTATTTAGGGTTTTATATGTGAAAGATGAAAAATTAAATATGAGATCGGTGTTTTAAATGTTGGCGGAAATCTGATATATATCTCAGAAATTTCGGTTTAGGTGAGTAATCGACACAAAATTATAAAATTATTTCTTTTTCCGAAATTGAGAACATATCGGTCGAAATTTCTGCGTATCGGCCAAAATTTCCGTGGGTCGGTGAAATTTTGAGATATCGGGCAAAATTTCAGTTTTCTTGCCAAAACCTTTTATTATGGGGTTTTTTGGACTTCAAGTTATAAACCATCACAACTTACCTGACCCGTTTTGTAATTAGCCTCATTTCTCAATCAGATCCACTTAGAGGCACAAATCGATTTCTCAAAAGGAGTCAACCCAAATTCTCAATGAAGGCGATCCTGGTCGACTCAAGTTCGACTTCGTACTCGTCCTCTTCCTCTCAACTTAAGGTGATTCTCATCGGTAAAGATTTCGAGTTCGACTTCATATCTTAAAAGGATTCGAGCTAGAAAATTCGTCTAATAAACGACCAACTTTATCATTGAGCTATTGAGAAATAAATTCATTTAATAGAACCAACAATTTATATTAAGTTATAATGATGACATTTTGTCAAAAACATAAATTATATTGCCAATACAAAATTATAGAATCGATATTTAGCAAATATCTCCAAAATTTCGCTGATATCCGATATCAAAATCTTTAGACTGACGCGACACCGATATGACATTTAAAACATTGTATGGGATTTAGGTATTGTGTTGGGTTATAGGATTTCGGATTAAAAATGTAAGAAATTAAAGGTGAACAAAACGTCAAGGGGTTTTTATATGAGCAACTTAAAGGAATTTAGGGCTTGGGGTAAATAATGAGAAGTGGGGATGAATGGAAAACAGTGAATTTTTGGAGGGGTCCAAAGTTAATTTATAGTAAGAATAAATAAAAGGGGTCCTACTTAAATAAGGATGATAATCTTTATAGTATAAAAAATCATTTTTTCACTTGGAGTGTATTTTATTTTATGCTACAAATAAAGGAGGTTGATATCTAAGGATTTTTGTAGAAGAATAAGGAGGAGAAGGTTTGAATAGAGAGTAGAAAGACCAGTTTTTAAGAGTTGATGGCCAAAGAAAAGGCTAAATTATTGTCACCATAAGGGCGTTGTGCTACTAATTATTATTATAATGTGTTCTCTGTGGCTCTCTCCGTGGATCGGGTATATTGTCGAGCTATCTTAAATATTGGTGTCTATTTTTTGTCATCCGTTTGCTTTTCTTACATTGCTTCGATGTTTTTGCGTCTGTGTGTTTTTTGATTGATCGTCATAGGGTGATCCGTAAGATTTTCCTTTACGCTACCCCAATGATTGATAATAGGGCACCTTCGATGGGGGATCTTTCTTAAGTGGAAAACGGATAGAGATATGTAATACATGCAACGGAGGCCGATACATGCCTTATTTAGGAGCGACAAAATTGTTGTCAATGAGAAACAAGGGCTGAAGATAACCCTAAAAGAACATGGACGGAGGTTGTTAAAAATATATGTCAGTTGTCAATCTTATCAAGGATACAAATTTTAAGATAGCTTAACGGAAGAAAGGACTCATGAAGTCGTCCCAAAAGTTTGAGATAAAGATCAATTGTTCTTTACTCTCGATGCCGCCACCTAACAACTCATATATTAACAAAACCACTTGTTACAAAATATTGAACGGGTTGATATAAATAAGGAGAAAATTGATGTTCTACTGTAATTAGAGGTGTCAAACGGGCGTGCTAGGTCATCCGCGGACGGGTCATTGCGGGTAGCGAGTCAAACAAGCACATGTAAAAATACCCGGATTAAAATGGGTGATAAATTTCGTGTCCATGACCCGACCCACTATGGACGGACGGGTGTGCAGATAACCTGTGGATAGATAAACGGATTATCCATGCACAAGTTAACGGGTAAGTTAAAGTATTATAGATATTTTTTACAATGTAAAAGGAAAACCATTGTGTATAGGTTTTTGGAGTTCACATTAACAATCTTAATTAAAGATAATATAAACATCGAAATACACATTCTCAAACAATAAATCCTAGTAGCATTCATAATAAAATTTTAAATATGGAATACTTATTCTCATGTTTAGGAAAACTAATGAAAAATCTTTGACTTTGTTTAATAGAGATGGGTAAAACCTACGAACCCGTGAGCCGGATCAATCCGGTGATACTTGTAAACAGCCGGGCCGGGTATGGGTAATATTTCAACGGATAGTAACACTTTGATCGTTTTACGGATCGACCCACGGGCTGAACGGGTGACGGGTAATTATTGACACCTCGAAATGTAATCACCTAGTGATCAAGAAAGTTGATTTAACAATAATACGTCAAGGTATATCTGTTTTTTAGCCCTTAAGTTTCCATGAAACAAACAATAGAAGAAATATTACTAACATACTATATAGTCTGAAACAGTATCTGATGTATTTGTGTGATTTAAAACATAAAGTTAAAAGATGGATTTACAGATATTTGTCGGCTATTAGTAATATAAGAGATATGATACTTATGTATATCCCTTGTTCCACTCATATACACTGATGTTTATTTATGATGTGTCTATAAAGATATAAACTAATACTCATATATGTGTTTGTAATCTTCTGGATAATGGATATACCTGTATTCTATGCCGAAACGGCGTTATTTGCATTGATATTTTTTTTTAACCCACTTAAAAGAAATTTCCAAAGTCAAACTTACATGTAAATTTGAAATCTGATTGACATGTCTTCTTGTCTATGCCCTTGTCTTTATCCATTTCCATTTTTAATTTTTTATGTCACAAAACCCAAAGATTTCCCCCACTCATTTCACATCATTAGATCCGACTCAAATATAATGTGTTTTTTGAAGGTTCGAGAGTTGGAGAACTGCCCACACTTCAATGCTGGTAGAGGTTCTGTCTTGACGAGTGCTGGTACTGTTGAGATGGAAGCATGCATCATGGATGGGAATACCAAAAGTATGGTGCTGTCTCTGGCCTTTCTACTGTTGTTAACGCCATATCTCTTGCACGATTTGTGATGGAGAAAACTCCACACATTTATCTAAGATTTGATGGAGCCGAGGCATTTGCACGGTAGCAGGTTAGTGTTAGCTGAGCATTCTAATTTTATTCCACAGTTCTTGGAAATTTGTATGGTGACTGGAGTACTTTCTAGCCTAATAGCATGACAAAAATTGAGGTTTCTTTGTGTAAGCTAATTTCTTGTGCATAAAATATCTGATTATAAGGTGAATCTTTTTGTTAGGCACACATGCATGCCCATAGTTTTAACTGCGAAAGTGGCAAATATGTGTATAGCACGTCATCTTTCATGTTTGGTAGCAGTGGTAACTCATATTTTTATGTCTGGCTTCTAATAAATATATAATTCTTAAATAAATATGCGTGTCTTTCATTTTTATTTTTATTTTTTTAAAAATAAAAAATGGCCTTAACCTATGCTTGTCTTTTATTGTTCCTCAAGAGTGATAAACCGTCAACTTAATGGACCTGGATGGTTTCGCATACCATCAACTTTAACAAATGTGCATCATTCAAAATAAGTGAATACAAACAAAAGTTGCCTTGATGTCACAAAGTATTACCTTTATCCATGTTTACCATGTATAAAGCACAGTAATCAAATGTACATATCTAGATTACAGCTTTGAATAGAACAGCAGCATCATTAGTTAAAAGAACAAGAGAGAGAGAGCTCTCCATATATATATACCCAGAAAGGTGAAAGTGATGGTCAAGGCCAGCTAGATATGCTACTTGTATGAGATGGTCAGCAAGAGAAGGTGAATGAAATTGCCTTGCATAATATAGAGTATTTTAGCGACAATGGTAAAAACTCCAAAAGGAGAAGGATGATAGATTTGCTATAGGGAAGGGCATATATATCTGAAGACCAAAATCAAAGTACTACGAGTTTCTGAGTGAGCTTGATGTATAGATATGTTGGACTGTCAGTTATTGAGCTCTGTCAATTTCCACCTTTCAACTAGATACTTCAATCATACTGCTCTGAAAGCTTCTATTTTCTGCCTTCGTTTCCTCTCTCTTTATACTGTCTGCAACTGCTATATCAGGGTTCAATTTCCATGTATACATTCTTTATTTTTATTTTTATTTTTAATAGAGACCAATCTACTTCCTATCTATAACCTAAATGATGTATGTTTTTCCATTAATTATGTAGGGTGTCGAAACTGTAGATGCAAGTCATTTTATAACTCCAGAAAATGTTGAAAGGCTGAAACAAGCAAAAGAAGCCAACCGAGTCCAGGTATACTTATCCCCTAATATTCAGTGCATCTTTTACAGAAATATAGTGGTGTCTCAACCACTTCAATATTATTTTGATATATTAATTACGATCCAACAGTATCTTATTATACATTCTCCTATGTACTGTCATTTTGTTTTTGTTCACCTATATATTCCGTATTGTTATTGTCATAAGATTAGGCTGATTATCAAGTAAGCATTACCCTCAACATCCTTTTTCTAAATACAAGAATGTATTCAGTCCCTATGAAATCTATAATGAAGGACAATTTAGCATGAAAGATCAAATGCTATTGTTCTAGTATTTTCTCATATCAATGTGTACCTTACCTATCCAAAGCCCGTCTCTTGTTTCTTTAATATGTATGCATGATGAACTTGTGAGAATGCTCAAGCAGTCCATTCTTCATTTTCAAGACTGCACTCGTTATCTAAGAGCTGATTGTTTCAATTCTCGCAACATTTATAAAAAAAATGTTATACAAGGACAGCTGTTATTAATTCGACAGAAAATAGAGTTTTTGAGTTTTGACACCCATACACTGATATTTAGTTGTATGAAATCATCAATTCATTATAGCACCATCTTAATTATAAATAAAAAAAGTCAATGTTGATGATTAGACACATTCGATTAGACTGGTCTTCTGTTTAATGTGCTAGGAACATGTGAGAGTTCAGCAATGGAGCCTTAGAAATTTATTTCTTGTAGATTTTCAAGGAAGGATAGTTAATACGATAATAACATACTGTGTAGCTGAATCTTCAATGGGATTAGTTTGTGTCACTGGAATGCTGCTGGCAACTAGAATTAAGTTTTAGACGGGCAAGAAAAGTTCAAACATAGTTGCTTTGTTCCTAAAGTTTCTTTAAGCGAATTTCAAAGGGCAAAACAATTAAGAAATTTCCTTTTACATAGAATCTCTTTTAAAAACTTTATGGAACAACATAATGCCTTCCAATAAAACTAAGTTTGTTCAGAGTTGAAATGTTAGAACTGAAAATTCAGTTTTGTATGAGCGAAAAGCATCGAGCTCTATTTCTTTATTTATGGAGCTTCTGTAAGTGAGACTACAAAATAATTTATCTTTCATGGAAACCTTTTTACCCTGGAAAAATTTACTCTGAAACTTAAGCCAAATATGGGCCAAAAAGTTTCAAAAACCATTTTTTTCTTGTTTATTAGGTGATCTTTCAAATAACAATTGGTATATAAAAGTTTCCTTTTTACATGCAAACTTCTTCTAGTGTAAAATTATTTGTTTAATGTCGTTAGCCATGCAAAAAATGTTAAATATCTGAATATTAAGTTGCATGAGTTTTTGGCTAGGGCTGTATCATATGAGCTGTTAGAAGTTTCGGACACAAGTTTCTCTGAATTGAAGGTTTTTTTTTGATAAATTTTTGAATTGGCCCATAAGCCTAACCCGCACACACAACACACGGAGGACCCGTGAATTTGTCCCGAAAGCATTAAATTGTGGCCAATTCCCCTCCCGGGGGTCGAACCCCACACTCTTTCTTAGGGGGGGAGCGCCATACCAACTAAGTTGTTGCTCATTGGTGAAGGTTGTGTTTTATGGAACTGATATTTTCCTAACACATAATTGTACAAGTAAAAGTGCCTGTGTGTGTATATTTAAAAAGTCAATCTAAACCAAATCCCTCAAATTTTGAACCACGCAGATCGATTTTACCCCACCAGTGATGCCTCAAAAACCACCAACCGACGACCAAGGCGACAGCCAAATCGGCACCGTCAGTTGTGTCGCGGTAGATTGCAACGGAAACTTAGCCGCAGCGACTTCAACTGGTGGGCTCGTAAACAAAATGGTCGGCAGAATTGGCGACACCCCAATTATCGGTGCAGGAACCTACGCCAATTCTCTTTGTGCGGTCTCTGCCACAGGACGCGGTGAAGCAATAATCCGAGCCACTGTTGCGCGAGATGCGGCTGCATTGATGGAGTACAAAGGGCTCTCTCTAAAAGAAGCGGCGGACTATGTCATTGAGAACGTTCCTAAAGGACATGTAGGGCTCATCGCTGTTTCGGCAGACGGGGAGGTGGTAACGCCTTTTAACACTACGGGCATGTTCCATGCTTGTGCTAGAGAAGACGGGTATGAAGAGATAGGGATCTGGCACTCTAAAAAGTAATTCTGGCCTCGTAGGAAATTTAGAAGGTATGAGATTGTGTTGTGTTGATGCCTGTTGCAGAATGGTGCTCTTGAAACATTCAAAGAGGCTCTGGATTAAGTCATTTAATTGTTGTTGTAGGACAAATCATCCATTTATAAAGGGTAGATGCATTGGTGCTTTACATTCGTGCATTGCTGAATGCATCAATTTAAGAGCTAACCCATAAGAGTATGCAAGTTCATTTAGATGTGAAATGAGTTCTATTTTTATCTTCTTTTTCTCTCTCTCTCCCCTTTTTTTGCTGCTATGTTTCATATGAGAATGTTTCAGTATTCAGATTGGTTATTGAAACTGAAAATAGTTTCACATAAGAGAATTTGTTTTAAAAAGAAAATTTCGAGAAATAGAGCCCCGCATGCATAACATTACAGCCAACTAATTTCTTGCATGCATTGAGTTTGAACACAAGAATGTATCCTTGATTGAGTTATTGTATTTTTGCTAAATCCCCTCTGCTTAAGAGAATATTGCCAAAGGAGTAATTTACCTAAGAATGAGATTACATATTCCCTAAAATCAAATATGATTTTGTTTTTTCTTCTCTTGAATAATATGCCGTAATCTAAATTAAACAGAATTCTAACCTAGACCTCTTATGTAGCTGCAATCGAGACTTTACCACCAAGTTGTACTGAAACTTATGTTGCAAGTATCTGTAGTGGATGAGAGGATGCTGTGGGTGTTGAGAATTGATTCCTTTTTGTCTCGAGTACCAATTCAAGAACCATCTTTAGTGGTGAAGTTGGTGATTCCACTTGACTCGTCTCTTTACAGAGCAGAGAAAGGGGCATGGTTAAGAAAAGGCTTTCAACTCAAGCAGTGAGTGCATGTTTTTGAGGAATCCTTTTCACTTTCCTTCTCTCTTTCTTAGCATTCTCAACCTAATACACACATTAGAAGCAACCAGCACTCAGAATATGAAAGGAAAGAATATAAATCTTTTTATTGTGGAGTTTACTGTGGGGAGTGGGAACAAGCATTTGCAGCTCTCTCCCCACCCTTCGCGTATTTGCCTCGGTGCCTCCATCATGGGAACGTATCAGTTCCAATTTGATCAAAACCGAAGAATTATAAATGTAAGAAAAGAGATTCATGTATGCAACCGCAGTCTTCATTGAAGGACGGAAAACACAACCCTGTAAGATAGCCATTACATCTCTATCTTGATGTCCATTTCTAATAATATGAGTTGATAGTTGAGAATGAAAAGGGCATCAAAAAGGTAAGATATATACTCATTTTATGGCAACTAGAGAATTATGAGAACCACACATCCTACACAACACAGAGACATGATAAGATGCTTCGGTGTTTTGAAGCACAGGATACATCAATCAAGCCATAAATTTTGTGAAAAGTGTCTTTTTGCATCATATTACATGCCCCTGAGATGAAAGAAAAACGAAATGCGATTCTCTTCCTGTGCTCTAGCTTCTTTCCTTTCACAGAGGAAAATTTTCAAGACATTGTTTATGAAAAGAGTAAGATTCAAGGAAGCAACTAGACAAGAATAAAGTAGTATGCTGCAACTGGTCACATGCCTTTCTCCTCACTGCCTTAAATTGCACACGTTTTGGTGCAACCCATCAACTAAACAAGTTCCACTTGCTCCACTAGACTCCATTTATGAGAGACATTTGACTGCAGCAGCAGTTCCATTTCCATTTCCATGTGCAGCACTTGTACTCCTAAACCCCTCTGCTCATCAATCGAAATCCTAAAAGATAATCGAATTCAACACTTACAACGAAAACAAGTTTTTAGAGCAAAATTAGACGATCTTAGGATTGAATTTGAGCATTTTTTAGGGTTTCGATCGATAAGCAGAGGGAGTTTGAGCCAATTAATCACTTGAAGGAGTATAAGTGCTATTAACCCTAACCAAAAATAGGAGATAATTGCATATAATTTCTTCATCTCATATGTATTTCGTCTAAACGCTCGGGAAACCGACTAATTAGCACTTACACTATTAGATTATTAAGCTAATTAAGAAGTTAACTATTGATGAGATAAACTAGGGATGCTTATGCAATTAACCCATAAGAAAGTAAGAAAGATTATATAGAAACATGGTACTTTACACAATAAGAGAAGTTTACAGTAAAATACCATATGCTATTATCACAGAATGAACATGGCAAAGAGAGGCATTGAATCATCTACCTTGCCTCCCAAACCCACCTGAAGTGTTGGAGCCCCCACCACTTCCAAAATTACCCTTGCCACCCATCAGATGATGATACGATGATGATGGAGCCGGCGGCGATGACCCATACATCTGCTGCCCCATCATCATCCCTCCCCCGTAACCACCCAAACTGCCCCCAATATTCACAACATCGCCGCTGCCATCGCCGCCGCCACTTGCACTCTCCTTGTTAGCAGAACTGCTCTCCTTCTCCCCTTCCATCTCTCTAAACTTTTGAAGGTAAACCTTCAAAGGGTCGACGTATTCCTCGAAGCCGAGCGTGGTCATGGCCCACAACAGGTCGTCGCCATTGATGGTCTTTCTCTTCTCACGCTGGCACTTGTCAGAAGCTTCGCCGGTGATGAAGCTGATGAACTCCGACACACACTCTTGAACCGTTTCTTTCGCGTCTTTGGATATCTTAGCGTTTGCAGGGAGCGCCTTTTTCATGATTCTGCTCACGTTTGCGATCGGCAGAAACCTGTCTTGTTCTCTCGGCGACGAGAATTCTCTGCCGTTGTTGCCCAAAGCTGCAGCATGCCCTCCTGACTCATTGTCTGAATCCGCCATCGTTACTATATGAAATGAAGAGGCAGCTTTAGAGATGGTGGTTGAATCAGTTGGAGCATGGTCCTAATATTGAATCCAGATGGCGATGTGGAGGGATAAGGTCCGTTTGTTTCTTGATAAGAATATGGACGCGTGACATGTCTATAGCCGTCGGATGAACCCTGATGGGTCGTATCGTGGCCATCGATAAAAACAGGGCCCACACAATTAGTTGGAAGGAACAAAGGGTGTACAGGTGTAGAGAATGGCTTTCACGAGTGCCAAGTGGGGGAGGTGAATCTAATACCCAAAAGTTAATTGTTGGCTCTAAACAGTTTTCGTGCTGAGGAATGCGCTAGACTTAATCATCGCTGAAGATGCTTAAGATTCAATTGAGGGTAAGGAACAATGATAGAATTTGAGAGATAGATCCAACTTTTTAACTACCAGAGCTTTTATTCATATAACTGAAGCAGTTGACAACATCAAGTACAATTCCAACTGCATATGTGATAGATGTTTGATAAGATTTTCAACCATATAGCTTGTTGTAGTATTAATGCAAGAGAAAGTATAGGATAAGGGCTAAAGCTAGATATGTAATAATTCCAGGCAAGTCACAACCATCTGTGTACCAAATAATACAGCTGAGATTGACAAGTGGACTGCCCATACTTTGCTAGTGGTGTAGGGAATCCAAATAAAAATAACGCGACGACGAAAACAAAAGGCGGAATAAGGATTAAGGAAAAGGCAAAGTAGAAGCCCACCAAAAAAGCCATACCGAAAGCTGTATCAACAAACAGATATGATGCCGAAAACTTGCAATCAACATTGTTTCGGGGAGTCAAAAGGTACAACTATTCGGTATAACTAACGGAAATCAGAGCTGCCTTGCTCTTTAGCAAGCATCAGCCACACCTATCCAACCGATAATATTTGTTCATCAAAGCTTATTATAAAGCTCAGGATTAACAACAACAAAGAAATTTAAAACCGGGCATATCACCAGTACATAAGTACCAAACCGTAATAATACATGTTCATAGTACAATCACAATCACAATGAAATGATGAAAGTCAGATATTAATCCAGTATATATTGGGAACTTGTACTAATTACGCAGGGGAATGTGCCTACCTATATTACTCTATGTTATGAAATAAACAGATACACATTCGCCTAGGGTGGAAACTGATTACACAGGCAATATGAAAGCCATAAGAAAGAAAACATTAAACGAGTTGCAGTACCATTTCATAATCAAACCTTCAGCTTCTTGCCTTTCGGCTCGGGGTGCTCTTCTTCCTCTTCCGAGCCTTCTTCTCCGTTCTCTTCAACCTCATCAGCTAACTTGGTTAACTCTTCTTGAATCATCAGCTTTATAGACGCCTTTCTTACTGTCAGGTCTACTTTGTAACGCTTACCTGATTTTTTTTTCCAAATTTTATAAGAAAAGAACATGATTTTATGACTAGAAAAATCAATAAATAAAGTCTGATTCAAAAGAATATTATACCTAGCTGCTTTAGAATGTCAGTGAAAGTGGCCTGAAATGCAAAGCACAAAACATGATATACATTCCGAAGATTATATATAAACATTTAACAATAACTTCTGCGGTTCGTAATTTAATGAACAAATGCTAGTATTGAATAGCTCACCGTATTAAAATCGACTTTCTTGAGAATTTCACATACGGTTTTCCTCAGTTCCTCTTTGCTTGGATTGGATTTCCCTGCTGGTTCTGATTTTGTCCTGCTTCCTGTGCCCCTTTTGACTTTGATCAGCAGAGAAAAACCAGATCAATGTGAGCGAGGCCAAGAATGATAACTATTCATGGAGTCTAACAAGAACATTTTTCCTTTGGGAAATCAATTGTTATAAAAGCTAATACATGTCTATTTCAAAAGCACAATACGAAGGATTCTATAGACAAACTATAAAAGTGAAACAATATGCAACACTACTTTCAAATTATCCTACTCATGATTTACATTATGAAATATTGCGTCTTAAGGATGATTGATTGAAATTCCATCAAATTAAAAGGTTTGAAAAATGTTAGATCCAGTCCATAGAGCAGCAGAGTTGCATCTGGTTTCGCATTCACATAGAGATATTATTGCCTACTTTTCCATTATCGTAAACCATGATATACGTGAAGTAATGACGTACCACTAGATTTCTCTTTTGAATCTGTCTTTGAGGTTGGTTTCTTCTTCGGAGGATCAACGTTTTTCTTCTTCCTAACAAAGACCTTTTCACCTTCATCGTTGACCTCATCGGGTTTTGAACGTGTCGAAGAAGGTGAAGCTGTGGGTTTCTTCCTAGCAGTAATAACCGGAGGGGTCTTCTTAGAGCTGCTTTCTGTCTTTGCTTTCTCTTTCTTCGAAGACCGCTGTTTTTTGGGATACTTTTTCTTGCTCTGTTTGTCCTCTTCGGAGACGTCCTCATATTCACTTTCGTCTTCATCTTTTTCGTCTGCTTCTTTAGGAGGGGTCTTCTTTGAGCTGCTTTCAATCATCTCCGTCTCTTTCTTTGAAGGCTTCTGCTTCTTGGGGGATTTTTTGCTAACTTTTTCTTCCTTTTCTGAGTCTTCCTCGTCTTCACTTTCATCTTCATCTTTTCCGTCCGCTTCTTTAGAGCCATTTTCCTTCTCGCCCTCAGAACGCGTGAGTTCATCATCCTCATCAGGAACAGTGTTCTCATTATCCTCCTCTTCCTCTTTTTCATCCTCATCTTCAGAATCTATTGCACTCTTCTCTTTAGAACCTAGAGTTCCCTCACTCTTCATTCGTTTCTGCAAATATGATATGGTCACAGATACAATATGAAAATGATTTGACAAGCATTGCAAACCAAAAATAATTCAATTAGAAACGTATGAAAGTTTTTATGATAAAATACAAGACTTCTCGTAAGATAGGAACAACAGAAATGGAAAAGGAGTAGGCTACAAAGGAACAAAATAAGCCATTAAGTTTTATGAAACCATATTGTTCAATACATACTTTCCTAGATGGTTTATCCTCTGGGCTTTTTGAAGCACTTCCTCTCGCCGTTCTCTTGCGTTTTCCAGATTTTGGGGTTTCCTACATAAGTATATATAGATATGATCATCTGAAATGCCAATGACACTGCAAATACGCTAATTTATGATCAAACAGTACCACCCATATGCATGCAGAACAGATTAAAGTGTCGATTGAACGTGAACAAAAGAAATAGCCGGCCAAGATTTCAACAAACACAGATTAGATTAGTTACATCTAAGACAAACCTCAAGCAGGACATCAGTTGTAGCATGAGGGGCCACCATAAAGTCTAGTAATTTCACAACAAGGTCTTCCTGCAAAGACATGTTCAACTCACAATGTCATGATAGACTGCGCGTATAGCTAGAAAACAGCTGAAATATCTATGCACTACAAAGCTTGAGCAACCATAATTCAACCAACCTTTCTGGTATTAGTTTTTGATACTGGTATATCCAACAAATCACAAAGATCAAGTAAAGCGTCTTTCACACATTTGTCGAGCTTCTCCTTTATTCTAGCCTTTTGCTTCTCCTGAAAGCAAAATAAATTCTAAGACTTAGATCAATAAATAAGCAGGCAAGATAAGAGCATGGTCAGATTGATGCTAGTTCAGAAAGAGAACTCATAGGCTAAATAATTCATGCAAGTATGAAAGCCATGCTTACATCACTCTCATGCCAGGCAAATCCAGAAAATTGGAGGATGTGATTTTTAAAGTCTACTGCCTGAAAATTTTGGACCAAGTAACATTAGATTAGAGAAGAGAAGGATAGGTTTACATTAATATCACTGCCTTCTAATCACAGCTTCACCACGATTAATAAAGACAGCACTCAAAATGTCATATGCAAAAACCTACATTTTCCGAATTAAAATAAATATTAGGAAGAAACTATTTAGACGGCAAATGCAAGCCGGCCTTAGATATTTTATAAAAGATCAGGCATCTGCATGCATCACGAAGGAGGTTATGATGAGAATCTTACACAAAAGAAGCTATTTCTGACTCAAACATGGGAAATGGGGTTTAGTCACAGAGAAATGTTGCAAAGAATTGTTGAGAAGAGATACATAGAGCCCCAACAGATAGCCAGCAAGAAACACAAATTACAATTCTAATTGCAGCAAGAAACACAAATTACAATTCTAATTGCAGCAAAACTAGAAAGTAACACTCCAGAAATATGTTAAATTACTGGTTCAATTTGACAAATTCTTTGCTCTCAAATACGACTCTTGATGATTAGCACAGTGTAATCCGCTTCTAATGCCTGTTAATCCTTATACAAAAAGTCAAATACAGACTTGAAAGAAGAAAAGAAGAAGAAGCAATGTATAACTGTTTGAACAAATTGCACAAGTAAAAATTTGGAAGCAGCAATCACAAAGCAGATAATCAAAGAATATAAATAATTAACTAAATAGCGAATACTTCATCACCTTTCCTTTCCTTCCAAAAAGAGTCTGATGTAGCAATTTGAGATCACCAGGCTTCTTTCTAGCTAATTTATAAGCCACTGAAACAAGTATCCAAAGATGCGTTATGAGTTTATAAGCGTGAAACAAAAGGGCAAGTGCAATTTAACAAATAAAAGGATATATACATAGAATGATAAAAGAATCGTATGCCATCATTATAATTTAGGACAGATATTTAAATTTTGGATGGATAGCCAGCAATAGATAGGGCATTGACGTATAAGTTTGTAAGAAGTCAGATTACAAACAGAAAGAATATAACAGAACGCACAAAAAAAGGTTTAAAATTTGATGTTTCTTTTTCCCCTTTCTTTCTCTTTTCTTTCCTTTCTCTTTTGCAAAAAAGTTTTCGGATGCTTTTTAATCTATGAAAGACTGGGTCTGGCATCGGGGTTACTTCAGAAAAACGTTATGCCTTGCTAACATGTTTTCCAGATTGTCAGGCCATCGTACCAATCAATAATGCAGAAGGATAGGCAAAGCGAGTTGTGCTTGAAAAGCTTTTCATTACAGTAGAAACTAACACAGCAAAAAAAAAACAGAAATTTAATATGCAACGGTCTCACATATTTGTGCTGAAAATTCAAAAACAAATGCATACTGATAAAAATAAATGCAATCGATGGTGAAACATATTTAATAGAACAAATCACAAGCTATATAAGAAATGAAGTGAAGATACTACTATCGTGTAATACAATGTTAAGGGCTGACAAAGAGGACTGATTGACACGGTTAAGAGTCATACCGTTGGGTATATTCTTCAAAGGGGTTCCACGGCCCTACAAACAAGAAACTAACATAAATTAATATTATAGAAGTAATGGTTAAATGCTGCAGTAATTAAAGATATAAGGTAACTGGAATGCAAAAGGCACCTTCTCAATCACAACAGCCCTGTTTGGCTCTTTTTCAATGACTTCTACCAATCTCTCCACTGTTTTCCTCTCACGCACAGGACGCTCGATAGAAGGTGGCGTGGGAGAAGTAAATAATTCCTTGGTTTTCTTATTACCCTCTTTCTTTGTCTTCTGTTCCCCGGACTTCTGTTCTCCCTCTTTTTTCTCCTTTGCTTCCGCTTTCTCACCAACCTTTCGCCCACTTCTAGACCTTTTCTTCTTTACCACTTCATCTTTCTTATTGTCATCGACATTCTCGGTTTTTCCAACATCTTCTTTTTCCTTTGCGTCATCCTTTTCCCCTTCATCTTCAACTCTTTCATCTCTGCCCGTTTTCTCTTTGTTTGCACCCTCAGCTTCTGCCATATCCACATCTTCAGTTCCCTTTTCCTTTTTTGCTGCTTCTTCACCTTCAACTTTTTTCTCCACATCCATCTCTGTGTCCTCATCCTTCTGTACTTCCAAACTACTTTTTCCACCCACATCCTTAACTTCTTCCCCATCCTTTATTGTTTCCACACTTCTCTTTTCTTCAACTTCCATTGTTGCTTCTGCCTTGTTTATATCTTTCTCATCCTCATCTTTTTTGCTGTCCTTCTCTTCCCCTTCCTTTGTTTCGACACCGTTTGTTTCTTTACCACCATCTTTGTCTTCCTTCTCTTTTTCTGTGCCATTCATTTCTTTTACATCCTTCTTCACTTCCCCTTCATTTATTTTCCCTGCACCATCCTTTGCCGCTCCAGCCTTCACTTCTTCAACACCATTCCTTTTTTCCTCATCCTTCGTTTCTTTCGCACATTGGTCTTCCACACTTTTCTCCGTCTCTTCCACACAATTATTCTCTTTACCAACCTTCACTTCTTCTGCACCTATCTTTTCTTTCCCGTGCTTATCTATTGGAGCAGCCTCGGCACCAGAATCCTTAGTTGTACCTGACCCATTTGCCGCTGTCTCAACTTCAGGCTTTGGGTCTGATTTCATTATTTCAAAAATGATGAGCAGACCCAAAGTGCTAGGAGCCAATACGAACTTTGGACCTCTGCAAAAATTAATTTTGATAATGCAGCACCTGGAACCACATAATATAGATGCTCATAATCACAATCCCAGGAAATACTTATTCCATAAGAGATTGAATTCAAGTTTTTTATTTTAAAAAACGGACAAAGTTAAGAACTTTATTGGGCAGGACAACCTAAAATCATAATTACACAGAGTTATGAAGGTAAACTAGATCAAAATTCAATCTTTAACAAAAAAATAATCTTGACTAGTTAAAACACTTGAAAAATAAAAGGAAAGAAAACCTAAATAGGAACAAACCTAGAGTAATTATCACCAATCAGTGACAAGAGTTCACTAATAACCTCAAGCTATATGATTCTTGGAAAATTGAAGCCCTAGCATAACAAAAGATTCAAAATTTCCCTGAAAAACCCAACTATTACACATAAGAGAGCTAAAAGTGCAAAAGTTTAGCGAAGATTTACAAACCCTAACCGGAGCAAAGCTTGCAGCTTGAAAGGGGGAAATAATTTCAAATGATAAAAATCAAAACCTGGAGTCAATTATAGTTTGCATTGAGAAGAAAAGGAGCTGCTTACAGAAATTTAGGACCAATTCAAGACATTTGCGGAGCGAAATTCTCTCTCTTTTGCTCGCAAACGAAGAAGCTCACTTCCCTCTTCGAAGCGGAGAATGAGAAAAAGTTTTTATTGGGCTTTTTAGATATAAGTCCCTCATGTGTTAAGAATTTCTATATTAGCCCTAGAACCTTCTTTGTTCGAAGGTAACCGATTATATTTTAGGTAAGAAAATTGGGCTCTCTCTTTCTATTTTCATAGGTCCTTTTACATTTTTCTAAATAATGGGCATAGACCCAATCTATTTGGAAAATAGTAGAGTTTTAGTGTTCAGCACATAAGTAAATAATGTATCAGCTATAACAGTAGGACAAAAAGAAACAAAGAAAATAAAAGGAAAAAGTATTATGAGAAAGTTGACTGTAATTTATATAGAGGTGCAATAAATTGGCTGTTGTCAGTGGACATTGAAGTAGAGGTTTTTTTTTGTTCCAGCACTTGATGAATGCAGCCGACTATTTGTCGCAAGATACAGCAAGGCTTTGTTACCATATGTGGGGCTGTTACGACAATTCCTTCAATTCAAATCAGATCCTAATGTTAAAATGAATAACTCGACTTTAGAATCCAAAATCCCAAAATTTGAGAATGGGATTTAGGGGTTGTTTTGCACATGGAGTCGGAAAAATGGGAATTAAGAGTGCAGTACAAATTCTCATTTTTGTTGTCAGCTTGGAATTTCAATTCCTTTGTTTGTTTGACATTTAATGCTTGTGGAATAAAAGACGCTGTATTTGCATTTTTTGATTGCTCAAAAGAAAATTTAGAATTGGTTTTGGAAATTGGGATAAAGATACATATGGTAAGTTTAAGTTTTGCTTATCCACTTACAAGACAAAAGTTAAAAAAACAAAGAGAAAGAAAAGGTAAGAAAAAGAGATAACCACAACTCCAAAAATGAAAAAATAAACATGATGCTGATATTTTTTGAAAAAATCTCGAAGAAGCTAAGATATACTGATAGCGATCCCATTTCCTGTCTTTTCAATTTCTTTTAACATGAAAAAAGAAATAGAAATTTCGGCTTTCCTAAAACCAATTCTATTCCTACTGAGCAAACGGGCCCTCAGTGTTTTGGGAGCAAGATAAGAAAAACATAAAGTACATTAAGAAGTGTTGTCGAGGGGATAACTTTGGATGATATACCCTAACTTAAAAAGGACATCAGGGCTTATACAAAGATTTCAGGGACTAATACCGAAATCTCCAAGATAGAAGAGACTTTTATGGAAAACAACCTCGGTTGTTCTGTAGCGCGGATTTGAGGCGTGGAATTAAATCGGATTTTATAGTTAACAGATTATATTTGAATGGGACCAGATCTGGTTAGCAATGAGGTTTTCTCCTCACAGGGGCCGCGTATTTTATACTGAGGAGCGGGCCCCACGTGACGCTGGAGGGGGGTGAGATAATAAAAGTATATTCCGCCACGTGGCACTGTGGACGGTTGAGATGGAGGATCTGGAAGCGGCCACGTGGATATAATTGTAAATTGCCCTTTTACCAAAGTTTATTTGCAAGAGTGCGCTGTCGTAATCTCAAAAAATCAAACGATCCATCAATTTACCTTTTTTTTTAAATGATCGACACACAGCTAATTTTAATCAACTTATTATTAGCTGTACACAAAAAAAAATTACATGGTCTTGATGCGTTTTGTCCTTGCATCAGAGATAGATTTAACGATTTACCTATCGGTGAAACATTTTCCATAATCAAATCAAAAGTCAGAGAATATCGTAAGTCAGCTAACAAGGAGATGTATGATCCTCACCAATTTTATTGCTCTCTTTTAATTTCTATTTTCTTAATTCTCTTTTAAGATTTTTCAAGAGGAGGAGGGAGGAGACAGCTCTCTTTTTAAATGAGTAGAGAACAATGCTATCTTAAAAACCTATGAGTTTCTAAATATTGATTAAACTTAAACATAATGAAAAAGAAATCTCAACCGTTAAAAGACCCATCTCATTTCCAGGTGTCCATCTCCTCCCCTCTCCACATGTCACCAAGATGAGAGAGTACAAGGATATGCTCTCCTCTTGGCACAACATAAGCTAAAGAGATCCAAAAGAAAAAAGAAATTAATAATTACAAAGTGTGTGTGTGTGACTGTATATATTTTATAACATATTATATATATACTTACACCTGCAATTATTTTCATATATATTAAAATACATCAAAGAGAGAAATATAAATATTGAAAAAATACCAGTAAATACATATATCCTATACGTATCAATATATTAAATCAATTGCTTGATTTAATATCTGTCTTTACAAAAGACTGCCTAGTATTTCAACAGTCCGATTACCGTCAGTGTATCCAGTACACTGGTTTTAATCGGATCTTGCACGTACCCAGTACGGCTACTACATCATATCGCCAAAGCCGGAAAACCCTCTGCATTGGACTCTAAAGACTCGACAATACATTGTCAGTGAGTTACTGGATCACATCCAAGACTCACAAGCACATCGGTGATACTAACTGTACGTAACGACTATCCAGGTATCTGTCGAAAGGAAGATTGATAAGCAAGCTCGTCCGAACCCCTACCGAGCTTATAAATGACATTCACTGTATAGTTCGGTCTGTTCGTCTGAGAGTATCGCATATCAAATCTGGAGGGTGGTTAAAGTCATACTCCTAATAACCCGATACATTGTGCCGATATCAAGCCTAATACCAATCGAGAAACTACTGATCTGCCTATCAGTAAATCTCATTTGCCATGGCCATGGATTTATGGTATTGGCCAACCGGTTACTACGCGATATCAACTTCTAATACCGGGAGAGACGAATCCTCTCAATCCGCTCACTGCTTCTATGTGGCTCGGGACTGCACTCAATTAAAACTTGTTTTCACGACTCAGTAGAGCCATGGTAAGGTAGTAATTAAAGTACAGTGAGAACTCACACAAGAAAAATGACGATCTTGGATCAACAGACAAACCTGTACTCATTCCACCAGAGAACTGCTATCTGATGGTATGTATAATACCAATTAGCATGTTCTCGGCGAGTCCGTCAAGTGTAACACATAACCTAATGAGCACATGTATACAATCTTTGGTGCCGGGCACCAATGGCCGTGAGCCATGCCATCTCCCTTTTCGGGAATAAGAAACATATACACTAGTTTATTCTGGAGTATCGATACCCAGTCTCGATACTTCTACGACTAGAGACATTTAAGGATGTTCTTATAGACTACCCAGCTCCCACAGGTATTGTCACGCCCCGTTTCCCAGTAGACGGAAATGGTGACGTGGTAAAGCCCGCAACGTATTTATTATGAGAATACGTTAAGCGTAATTAAGCAATATAACAATATGCAAGAAAGACAAGAGTAATAAATTGAAACAACAACTTTATTTACTTTCAGATTTGCATACAACTGTTTGTAAAAGGATACAATGATAAAGCAAATACCTAAATAATGGTATACTGGAAGTAAATACAAGTAAAGCTAATAGTCAGGCTGAGTAGCGAACTGGTCCAAGTCCTCCGAGCTCGGCTCTATTTCCTTCGAATCTGGTCCTCCCGACGAACATTCCAAAAAAAGTAACAGAGAGGAATGTCGTTAGCGAACTAGCGCTCGGTAGATCCCCGAAAGAAATAAGCCCGAAAGAAATAAGTAATGTTGAATGAAAGTGAATAGAAATCAAATGAATATGAACATGCAAGGTTATATATAAGAGTATCTAAGTATATTTATTTATAGGTATAAGCTTGTTATTCTAACGTGGCTGTTTGTACTTTGATAAGGAAGGTATTCATGTATACGAGAGGAGTCTATGTTCCCTCGTAGACTATGGTAACATGTAGTACAAGGCCCCGTCATAACCTACGAGATAACGGCACATGAATTCATGTATGTGTCTTTTAAGTGACCTCTCGTGCCACGGTATACGTTCCGTACCAATCTACCGCATTATCCCCGTGTATTGTATAGTTCAAGTTTACAGGTCTTGGTCGAATCCATGAATATAAAAATGTACATGTTCATGTTCAAGATGTAATCATGTATTCATATCAAATTCATGTCAAGTTAGATTCACGATTCGGTTAAGTCGAGTCAAGTATTCAAGTTCAAGTTTGATATTTGAATTCGAGTGTAACGACTCTTAAATCTCTGTACAAAATTATTTGTTTAATATATAGAAAAGAGTATTTCAGCATGTGTAGGAGTTATAAGTTATTTTTGTTCAATAAAAATAAGAAACAACTTGCAACTCACTGGTAAAACCTCTACACTGCTGTGACATAGCCTGTATGTTTGATTCCCATCAGTCCCAATTTTTTAAATATTTTTCTTTTTAATTTTTCGGAAGCTCAAGAGTTACACGTTCAATACACGGAGAAACGAAAAATTTCAGAAAAATCAAATAGGCGCAATGAGGAGTAAACACTGATTAAAGCACGTAGTACGAATCTCGAGGCAATTGACTCAAATCCGGTCGTCCGTTTCTCTATCTTGGTCACCACCGACGGTCCTCCTTGCCTCAATCACTTCCGTTCTTTGCACGCATGCCTCTTTATGTAGGGTTTCCTAGCACGACTACAAGGTTTCGGGAGGCATCAACCATGCCGTTTTCAAAAATTTAGTGTGCTAAGAAATTCTAGACTAAGAATCTTAACTAGAGAATTAGGGTTATCAAGCATGTAAACAATTTTACACTAAGTGAATGAGGAATACAACCTTTGTATACCGGTCTTTCACTTCTAAAGCTCCGTGTAGTAGTTCCTTCGCTCCAAGTAGTGATCTTCCGGACTCTAGTAAGGGTTTACAAGGCGAAAGGAACAAACTTGCTTGAAGTCTTCGAGGCCGAAAATGATCTACGTCGAGGAGACTCTAGCTCAAACTACCTCTTCACTAATTGGGAATTAGTGAAGCAAACAACCTACACTAAATGGCTAGTCCAGTATAGATTGATGAAGTGGGATTTTTTGCTCACTTTAGAATAATTTTTTTCACAATATTTCTTCACCTCAAGAAATGCTAGAGAGCTTTCTTGAGATGAAGAAGAAGATGAAGTGTAGGAAGAATAAGAGAGTCAATGTGAACCATGGGTGAGTAAATATCTCATATAACTCATGCAGAGACTAAACCATGACTAAAGATAATGGTTAGGTTAATAAATATCTATAGTAAGACAAAATTAGTGGACTAAGTCAATGGTTCCACAAGGTTCCAAAGAATCTTAGCCATGACTAATATCCACCCAATTTCGATTTACTTTAAATAAATAAAACCCTGATTATCTAATGGCATGGTATGAGTCTCATATACCCAACAACAATGTATCATCAAGCATGACACAAAGTAAACATATACAATTAACATATATCACATATATATTACATGTATGTTAGTGAGAAAAAGAAATTCTTAAGTGAACTAATATTAGTTAATGTAAATTAATATATCAAATATATAATTATACATTAAATTATTAAATCAACACTTGATTTAATAATCCGGCTATATCATATATAACCGACTAATATTATTTGTATCAACTTATCGAATCAACACTTGATTCGATAACCCGGCTATATCACATATAACCGACCAATATCATATATCGCGAGATTAGAATACGGTATCACATACACGTATTAATCTCGGTCCCACACATATCATATATGTGCTCCTAGTTTGTTTCGCCTGAGCCAGGAAACCTCTGTGTAGGACTCTAAAGACTCTTCAATACGCCGGCAGTAGGTGATGATCATATCATTCATCCACAAGCCGTCAGCGGTACTAGCTGCATGTAACGGCCATCCGGGTATTGAGCGATCAGAAGATCAACAAGCATGCATGCTCATACTCCTGTGAGTCCAATAAGTAACACCACCGTACAGTCTGGTCTCTTCGTCTGATATGTCGCATATCTAGCCTAGGGTGGTAAACGTCAGACCCCAATGGCTTGATAAGTCATGCCGATATGAGGCTTATAACGGGTCGAGAAACTACTGATAACACTTACCAGTAAATCTCATAATCAGCCCTGGCCAGGGACATCCTGTTATAGCCAATCGAGCACAGCGCAACATTAACCCTCAATACCGGGAGAGACGAAATCCCCTCCTATCGCTCATTGCCTCCATGCGACTCGGGACTGTACCCAAAAACCACCGTTTTGCACGTTCTCTTGAACGTGGTAAGGTGGAAATCAAAACACAGTGGGAATCACACAAGACTCTATGACGATCTCGGGTCCACAGACTAACCTGTACCAGTGTCACCAGAGAACTGCTATCTGACGTGAGGTATAATACCATCTAGGAGTTCTCGGCGAGTCCTGTTCAGTGTACCCAGTCTCCACTGAGCACCCGCATACAATCTTTGATGTCAAACACCAATGGATGTGGGATCATCCATCGCCCATCATATGGGTCAAGAAACGTATACGTTAGTCTACTCTGGAATATCGATACCCCGTCTCGATACTCCCACGACTAGGAACAATTAAAGGATGTACTTACGGACTACCCTGTCCCCACTAGTTTGATCTCCATCATAATCCTGGTAGTCAAGTACACATCCTAAGGGCTTTATCAACATAAGACAGAGAGACAATACACGTGTACATGTTAAGATAAAGAGTAACCAGATAGCATACTATCATGTCGAGCAAGAAAGTCCTCCCTATATATGTCCCAGCATCCACTGTAACGATCCCAATATTAATATACCTCCGTATTTTCTTTCTTTAGTAAAATATTGTATTTATTTATTCTTAGTATTTTTTGTATATTTTGTTTTTTATAAATATATTATTTTATTATTCCGTCTATTTTTCCCAAACACATTTCTTTAAAACTAAATGTTAACCTTTTTTTCAAACTAAACATAAGATCTAACCCAGCCCATAACTCAAATCCGATTTCATTTTCATTTTCTTTAATAAAACTATGAGCCCAAAAGACCACTTTTTTTAAGCAACATCATTTATTTAATTTTTATTAAATATATGTATGAAATACCTTGTAGCTCATTGGTTTAGATTTTGCATTGTTATTTCATAAGTCACATGTTCAAATCCCCATTCTTGCAATTAATTTTTTATTCTTCTCAAAACTTACAAATGAGACCTTTCATTTCCAAAATGAATGGTGACCTTTCATTTCTCTTTTAATTCCCATGTTGAATGCATATATTATTATAGATAATTCACCATTACACCATCTTTATTTGTTCTCCTCTTTCTTTTTCTTCCTTATATTTTTCTTTCTCTCTCTTCTCACTCTTCACTTAGAATCCTAGAAGAAGAACACAAAGAAGTTTTCAAGAAAATTTCGCTAGTAACGCGAGATTATTGGTGGATAGACAAGCCCGGTGATAATACCGGCTTGTGTTTGTAAGTCCCTTCTCTCTTTTCCTCCCTCCATCCCCTTCTCTCTATCTTTCTCTTGTTATATTGCCGTGAAAAACTTTTCTTATCATATCATAGTCCCTAAATAATTATTTAAATGAATACATATATAAATAATGAACACACACAAACATACACACATATATAGTTTGTAAAGTCTTTTTTATTACTCTTAATCCATATGTTAAGATTTCATAGTGACCAATTAGGATTGTATCGTTTGTTGTTGTATTTTTAAACTACTTTATTTAAAATTTGTATAAAAAAAATGAAGTTATGAATAAATACCATGTTTTTCTCATTTCTCACATATGGCATATTAATACCTTTAGTTTTAAAATAATTTTTAGAAATTAATTTTTATTTCTGTAAATTTCAGGAAATTTACATATGATAGATACTGTAAAAATTTCAGATCAAATCGCTTAACAGTTTAAGAATTATATCGTTTTTATTCACTGTTCGTAAAACAGAAAACTGCAATTATCGGTCAACTTCTAGGACACATAACCCAGTCTACCGATATCCAAATTGAGCAAACTCAGGTTTTTTGGATATCTACATCGAAATAATCTAAATTTTATTAGTTTTAAGTTTTTACTAAAAACCGACGTAAAATATAGAAAACCGCGTTATAATATTAAGCGATGAATCTAGACAAATTTGTCATGATTCGCACACTGTTTTTAAATTAGACATAACTCAAACTCCCGATATCCGTTCATGACAAATTTTATATGTATAGATGCACAATTGATAGAACTATAATTTTCTGTATACTAGATTACTTAGAAATGCATGAAACAACCCGATATAAGTTTTGGAATATAACATATAGTTGCTGTCCAGAAATATGAATTTCTGTTTTAAACGCTGATGTTAAAACGATCATAACTAGAGTTTCAGAAATCCAAATCATGTGAATCTTGGTGTTTCGGATAAGTACATCGAAAGACCTACAATTTTCTATTAATCTTCATAACCTGAAACCTGATGAAAATTAACTCAAACTGCGTTTTGAAAATGTGTGACGGTGTGGAAAAGATTCTGATTTGTTTTGCGCGACGATACGAAAACATGTAAATCTCCCGGGTAGTCGTATTTAGGCGAGACTAGAACTCACGTGTGCATAAAACTTAAGGCTAAGTTTGTAAGTCCATGCTACCTCTCCCGGTACTTACGGGCATGCGGAATTTGATGAAAAACGATTTTCTAGAGGCGGTAACATGGACTCAAAACGGATCTTTGTTAAACTATCTACCTAACAACCTAACTAGGAGTTGTTAACTACTCGGTTAGGGGGTTATACCTTTCTTTCTTGAACTCCTTCGTCTTTAACTCTCGATGGTGTACGGATCGGCTTCACCCCGTCGTCTCCTTGCGCCGAAAATCGATCCACCCAAAAGCTTCCACCTTTGGCTTCTTCTTCGAACTTTGAAGAAACTAGTTCACTCGGTTTGCTAAACCTTGTGAACTAGAGTGAGTAGAGGAGAGTGTGTTGGGATTTTTCTTTATGGTTCTTGCTTCTCAACACATGAGACAAGTGAACCATAGACTAGAGAGAGGGAGAGCAAGAGGAAGAGGGTGAGAGCTCAAGCCAAGAGAGAGAAAGGAAATGAGAGAATGAGTAAGACTTTTCTATCTTGGCTCTCATAATCCAAAGCCATCATAACCAATAATAGAAATCAAGTATTATGTGATGGTTTAAGTCAAAATAGGCATATCATTTCATGCACTCATTTTGCACAAGATAAACAAGCAAGCAAAAGTCTTTGCCATGAAATGATAGCTATTGTCATGATGATGGTCAACTAGTCCAACCTAGTCAACCGGTCAACAAAGTCAACAAGTCAACAAAGTCAACCCCTCAACAACCATGTCACCATAATACTTAATTAATATTATTGTTAATTATATTTCATATTCTCATTAGGGTTTAGCAAAAAGTCAATAGTCAACAGTCAACAACCCTAATGAGAATCCTCTGCCTCTGTCTCTCCGTCAACTGTGCATACACACCCGCATCCGCGTTCCGAGGAACACGAATACATACGAGATAAAACCAATCCCAAAACGTACACTAGGATCTGGCTTAAACCAAAGCCCGCTAGTGTCAACTGTCCGGACACTAAGCGTACACAAGTGCACGGATGTGACCGAACCCTGTCGCAAAACCATGCAACCTGTCGCAAAACCATGCGACCTCTACTCTTTTGCCTAAAGGCGAATAGCTCTCTGTGTGGGACTCTAAAGACTCGACACTACGCTGGCAGTGGGTTTAACCACAGACCGCAAGCGGCACTAGCTGTGCGTAACGGCCCCCAGGTAGATGCCGACAAGAAGACTGACGAGGTGAAACCCATCTGAACTCCTACTGAGCCTGAATGTGACAGTCTCCGTACAGTCCGGTCTGTTCGTCTGATACATCGCATGGCGGGCCTAGGGGGCGGTAAACGTCAGTCCCCTAATAGCGGTACAAGTCGTGTCGGAGTGAAGCCCAGAACACCCTGAGATAACACTGGAAACCTACCAGTATATCTCGCTTGCCCTGGCCAGGGACTACTCGTGTAATGGCTCTCCTAGACACAGCGCGATGTCAACCCTCAATACCGGGAGAGACGAATCCTGTCTAACCGTCACTGCCTCCAAGTACTTCGGGACTGCACCCAACTACTACCTGTTTGCATGACTCCTTTGAGCCGTGGTAGGGTAGTAATCAAAGTACAGTGGGAACACACTCGAGGCGAAGTGACAGTGTCAAGTCAGCGGACTAAGCTGTACTCATGTCACCTGGGAACTGATAACTGACGATAGGTATAGTACCAACCAACAGTTCCCGACGAGTCCTGTCCAGTGTACTCGTAACCTAACGAGCACCCGCATACTATCTCAAGTACGACGTACTGACGGCTGTGGGACAGACCGTCTCCCACACTGGAATGAGAAGCGCATACGCTAGTCTACTCCGGAGTATCGATGCCCTGTCTCGATAGTCCTGCGACTAGGGACCTGCATAAGGATGTGCTTATAGATTACCCAGCCCCCATGAGTGTGACTGCCATCACAACGCTGGTAATCAAGCAAAGATCCTAAGGGCTCTACTAATATGTATAAGCGATATGCTAAAAGAAACACATGCACATATTAAAGTAGAAACAAACCAAGTAGCATACTACCATTTTGAGCAAGATTGTCAATACAAGGTGAATATCCTAAGCTTCCATTAAGTAATATACATGCTAGTATGATACAGTAATGGCCTCTAGGGTATATACACTAACAATGTTTTCGTTTATATTCTAACTTCAAATAACCTGATTAACTAGTCGTACATATCACATATTTACAACATTATTTTTGGACTTTTCTTGTATACCTATCTCATATCATGTTCTATGATTGCTTATCTATTTTTATCTATATGACTTGTGATTAAACCATTACATATTAGAATTGATTTGATTTTGACTCGACTCAGTCATGAATACCTGAACCCAGTATGTACATTCGAACCAACTTGATTCGAACCGTGAATACAATTGACATGACTTGCACTTGACATGACTACATGAACTCAATCTTGAAAACTTGATATCATACATCACCTTTTGTATTCATGGATTCGATGAAGACTCTTAAAATTTATTATAGACTAATATACACGGAGTGTTGGGTAGTTTGAGTATGAATCCAACAGAATCTCATGAGTCCCATTAATACAAAATCATGTTGCTGTGGTACCGGGCTGAAATGGTACAAATCATGAATTCACGAATAAGGGCCTGTGTTTCCAAGCCCCTGGATGATAGCCTGTTGGGTTTGGAATATTTCAACAACAATTGAAGTCCCACTATTTTAGGCCCGTGATTTCTTGCCCCTGGACGATAGCCTTGGGTTCGAGAATACTCTTGAGATTGGTTAACATTCACACTTGAACTCACGTTAGTTAATTTTACCCTTTTAGAGATCTTTTAGGACACTTACATTCATTTCATGTTCACTATACCTATACTCCACGGCCATATTATAATTGTTTGCCATGCTGATATAGTTGACATACACATTACCATGCATGCTACTATACTTGTTTATATGTTCATGATTTATATTCATGGTATACTTGTTTACTATGCTCATGTTATATTGCCATGCTTACATAGTTGTCATTAATATCACCATATTATACTTGTTCATATTTTATTTCCATTCATACTATATCACATGTCACTTTGCATATTCATTTATATACTTTTACATCCCATCTTTCTTGGGGACTTACCGAGCGCAAGTTCGCTAACGGGCATTCCATCCATTTCTTTGTTTTCTTGGAATGTTCATCAGATGATCTAGAGATTGAGGAGATTGAGCCGATTTAGGAGGATTACTTTTAGTTTAAGGAACAAACCGACTACTAGTTCTTTCTTTTCAGCTTTTACTTCCAGTATGCCACTTGTTTATGCACTTCCTTTAATGTATCTTTGTTTTCAGACATCATGTATTCAGTTTGAAACCTGTGAAAGTTGGGAATGTAAATATATAAAGTTGGATTTTCATTATTATGTCTTTTCTTGTTATTTTATATTGCTTATATACGCTTAGCGTATTTGTTTCGAGAAATGACCTTCTCGGAATAAATACGTCGCAGTCTTGTCACATGTCGTTACCGCTCTTTTGAAAAGCGGGGCATGACAGGTTTTGTTGGTGGCCCATGCAAGTCTGTTCTGCATGAACATCATAAGAAATATAATACAAAAATTATGAAATCCAATTATTACATTCGTCCTTTCTTTTGAATCCATCCACATTTCATGAATTCATCTTGAACTCCACCTTCAGCTTTCTTGAAGACCATCTATCGACTTTTGAATCCTTAACTCTTGTTCACCCTTTTCTAGTTGTCACTACTAAAATAGGGGGTTGCCCCTACGGATATTGAAATCCATAGGGGCAGATTTCTTTTGGCCCTACGGATTAGTCCGTAGGGCTAGACGGTTGCCCCTACGGTCCAAGACGTTTAATTTATAAATATTAAATCTTAATTTGTTGTTTGCCCCTACGGAGCCGCAAACCAAGGACCTACGGACAAATCCGTAGGGGCAACTAAATATGGATTTAATAGAAAAGACAGATAATTTCCCTACGCGCTAATTATCTCTCCTCTCTTTCGCTCGAGCGCGCGAAACTGCAAATCCCCTTTTCTCGTCGCCGCATCGCCGATCTCGTCGATCTCGCCGATCTCGTCGCCGTTCTATCTCTCTCGTTCCCGATCTCGTCGCCGTTCTTCCTCGTCGCCGATTGTCGATTGTCTCCTCCACCGAACAGGTAAGTAATTAAATCTTCAATTAAAGAATTTTTTTATTATTTTAGGGGTTGGGGTTGGGGTTGCGGTTGAGGTTCGGCTAGGGTTGCGGTTGGGGTTGGGTTCGGCTAGGGTGCGGTTGGGGTTGGGGTTGGGGTTGGGGTTAGGGTTAGGGTTGGGGTTCGGCTGTGGGGCTAGGGCTGGGGTTAGGGTTAGGGGTAATGAGATATTGGTGGAGGGAAATGGAGTGGATGAGGGACCAGAGAAATCCATAGAATCAGTGAGTATATAATTCACTGCTCTCATACCATAAAAGGAGGCAATATTATTTCTCTATTTCTTAATTCTTAAAATGACATAGATTACACCTTTTGATACAATTACAAAGGCACCACCCTATATAAAGAAGTTACAACAACTCTATCTTATCTAACTTCATTCATGATCTTACATGAGATAGAATAACTTAGTTATATTTTCAAACAATTATAGCTATATTTTTCAGTTGTAGAATTTTAAACTAGTTAATAAATAGGCAAGATATCATTAAGTAACTTATACGGTTCGAAGTTCAGCCGTAGACTTCGAGACTAGTTGATGTGCAAGTAAAACATTGCAATATTTAAGGGAAGTAAACAGCATGAAAACAATGGATCTTGCTTAAGTGCTAAAAGTTCGTAGGAATTGAAAAACATGGACCTGCCGTAAGCGAGCCTGTGTGGTGTCGTCCTCTCTTCACTGACATGCACACATACATGCGCCCATACACGCAGGGCCTAATACATAAATTTGCACTTTCATTCTCTCTACGGACACATGCACCACACATGCACGCATACACACGACCTAATACATAAATATGCACTGTCCTCTTTACATAGACATGCACACACACATGCATGCATACACACAGAGCCTAAGACAAATATAAAACAAAAAAAACATCATATTTCAATACCTTTTTGCGTATGTATCAAATACTTGCAAAGTTGATTTGCTGTCAATACGGAACATTTTCTATCCGTATATCATTAGATAAATAGAAAGAAAGAAAGTTCGATATGTATGTGCTACTCCATGAGAGTCAATTGAACAATGTCGGTGGTGATAAAAAAAATAACGAAGAATTGAATTTTGATTGCAACATGGTAGGAGAAAACTTTTCTGACACCGTGTACCCAATTTTCTCACACACACCCCTTCACACATGAAGGTTGGCAGAAGATATTTTTCTGGTAACATCTTCAACATCATCGAGACTTAATTGCATTTGAAAGGAGGATATATATTCTTTCAATTTGAATTTATATTATATTCATCTTGTTTATTGATTTCTTTTCTATGTTGAAGGTATGTATCTCAATCTCAAGTCTAATGCATCTTAGTTCTTTAATACTCAATTCTTCATGTTGTGCAGAAACAGGCCACTCAAAATATAGAGAATAGGAAGTCGGCGAAGAGGGGTCGCCCTACTTATACAGGTGGCTCGAGGAATATTACTCGAGCCATGGAGTTATCGGTAAATTACAATAGACCGGCCTTTGTGATATAATGCAATATTAAGAGTTATTTTCTAATATATCTAATATTAAGAGTTATTTTCTAATATTGCAGAGAGCTCAGACCCTAGCGCAAGGTGGTACACCGAGCGTGCTATCCGCATATCTTGCCGTCCACGGCACCTCGACAGATCCCGCCACGGGCGAGCTTCGATACCCCGACGTCGCTACCCAGGAGTATTGCGTAAGTGTTAATATTTATTCAACCCCTATTTGAAATTTTAGTTTTGAAAGGTTCAAATTTAAATGATATACTTATATTTTACTGGTTAATGTGGGTGTAGGAGCGGGTGGTTGAGCAGGCCGAGGCATCGGGGATCGATTTTACCGGACAGAGCGATCCGATGCTGCTGACCCCAGTCCTGGACGCCGCACACGGAGGGCACCACGGAGGTTGGGAGAGAGGCCGGGGACTGGGCCCTAGCAGGGCCCATATGAGGTTGGACTCCACCCCGGCGGTTACTTCCTCCGTCTCCAGTGAGCGACGTTTCCAGCAGGAACTGGAGAGCTTGAAGGCCACCGTTCAGGAGTTGAAGGAGATGCTGGTATGTATACTACTTAATAGTAAAATATTATGTCATATTATAGATAGCAACATATCCAATATTAGTACGTAGCCTGAGCTTATTTGGTTGTAGATTTAGCTTTGATTAATCATACATACATATCTAATTAAAATAAACTACGGTTTTCCAAACTAGATATCCAAACAAGGCTTAAGCCCCTAAGTATACATAGATTGGGGTTTCGAAATAACTTGATAATGATACGAATTCGAATAATACACAGTTCTTACTCGCTTATTACACACGTAGGTCCAGACGCGACAGGGTACATCGGCCGAGCTTCCACTTGCATCTCCTTTGGCTGCGGCTCCGCAAGCCACTACATCGGCTGCGGTTCCGCAGACAGCTCCTATAGCTCCATCGCTCGCTCAGACTCCTGCAGCCGCGGCTCCGCAAGCTACTACTTCGACGGCGGCTGCGCAGACCACATCGCCAGCTCCACAGCCTACTCAGACTCCCGCACGCTCCGCATTGCATGATTTATTGACCGAGGAGCAGGCGCGCCAGATTCTGGCGTTTATCAAAGGTGGAGCTGGACTGAGCTAGGGTAGCTTTTTGATTCTTATATTTTAAACATGTATTTATTTATATGATACATATTGTACTACATTTTGGACGATATTGATATTGGTGGTGTTTGCGTGTTTATATTGATATCATATTCTGCTTGTTGGTTTCTTTTGTATATTTTGCGTGATGTGATTATGAATACTGCGATATATGTTCTGCTTGATGATTAATTTTATATATGATCGATGTATATATTATTGTGCACAGGGCGAGAAAAAAATAGGCAGCCCTTTTTTAAAAAAAAACCCTGATAATATGTACCTACGGATTTAACCGTAGGGCCCACCATTGCCCCTACGGATTAATCCGTAGGGCCCAACTATGTACCTATAGATTTATCCGTAGGGGCAAAATATCAGGATACCTGATATTTTGCCCCTATGATTTCAGTATTAGGGGTTAAGCTTGCCCCTACGGATATATCCGTAGGGGAAACCAAATGCCCCTACACAGGTATCCGTATGGGCAAAATATCAGATATGCTGATATTTTACCCCTACGGATATATACCTACGCACTTATTCTTAGGGGCCACTACTTGGCCCTACGGATAAGTCCGTAGGTACACCTAATCTATTTTATAAAACCGTAAATAAAATAAATTTTTTGTCCCTACGGCTTAATCCGTAGGGAAAACTGGACCTACACATAACTCCGTAGGGGCAATTTTTAGTCCGTAGGGGCAAGTTCAAGGCTTCGACTTGCACCTACGGCGTTTGTCAGGGTATTTTCTTGTCCCTACGGATATATCCGTAGGGGCAGTGGTTTGCTCCTACGGATAAATCCGTATGGGCAACTCTTATTTGTAGTAGTGTGTATCCCGTAGGCCTATTAGCTCAATTGGTTAGAGTATCGATTGACGGAGTTCGAAGATGACGCCATTCTTAACTTTCCAATACCTTGTTGCAATATCCTTCTTGAGTAATTTCGAGGACGAAATTATTTTTAAGGAGGGTAGAATGTAATGACCCCAATATTAATATACCTCCGTATTTTCTTTCTTTAGTAAAATATTATATTTATTTATTTTTAGTATTTTTTGTATATTTTGTTTTTTATAAATATATTATTTTATTATTCCATCTATTTTTCCCAAACAAATTTCTTTAAAACTAAATTTTAACCTTTTTTTCAAATTAAATATAAGACTTAACCCAGCCCATAACTCAAATCCAATTTCATTTTCATTTTCTTTAATAAAACTATGAGCCCAAAAACCCACTTTTTTTAAGCAACATCATATATTTAATTTTTATTAAATATATGTATGAAATACCTTGTAGCTCATTGGTTTAGATCTTGCATTGTTATTTCATAAGTCACATATTCAAATCCCTATTCTTGCAATTATTTTTTTTTATTAATTTTTTGTTCTTCTCATAACTTACAAATGAGACCTTTCATTTCCAAAATAAATGGTGACGTTTCATTTCTCTTTTAATTTCCATGTTGAATGCATATATTATTATAGATAATTCACCATTACACCATCTTTATTTGTTCTCCTCTTTCTTTTTTTTCCTCACATTTTTCTATCTCTCCCTTCTCTCTCTTCACATAGAGTCCTAGAAGAAGAACACAAAGAAGTTTTCAAGAAAATCTCACTAGTAACGTGAGATTATTGGTGGATAGACAAGTCCGGTATCAATACCGGCTTGTGTTTGTAAGTCCCTTCTCTCTTTCCTTCCCTCCATCCCTTTCTTTCTATCTTTCTCTTGTCATATTGCCATGAAAAACTTTTCTTATCATATCATAGTCCCTAAATAATTATTTAAATGAATACATATATAAATAATGAACACACACAAACATACAGACATATATAGCTTGTAAAGTCTTTTTCATTACTCTCAATCCATATGTTAAGATTTCATAGTGACCAATTAGGATTGCATCGTTTGTTGTTGTATTTATAAATTAATTTATTTAAAGTTTAAAAAAAATGAAGTTACGAATAAATACTATGTTTTTCTCATTTCTCACATATGACATATCAATATCTTTACTTTTAAAATAATTTTTAGAAATTAATTTTTATTTCTGGAAATTTCAGGAAATTTACATATGATAGAATATATTATTTTGTACATGCTGTAAAATTTCAGATTGAACCGCTTAACAGTTTAGGAATTATATCGTTTTTATTCACTGTTCATAAAACAGAAAACTACAATTATCGGTCAACTTCTAGGACACATAATTGGTCTACCGATATCCAAATTGAGCAAACTCAGGTTTTTTGGATATCTACATCGAAATAATCTAAATTTTCTTAGTTTTAAGTTTTTACTGAAAACCGACATAAAATATAGAAAACTGCGTTACGATATTAAACGACGAATCTGCACAGAATCTGTCTTGATTCGCACACTATTTAGACATAACTCAAACTCCCGATGTCCGTTCGTGACAAATTTTAGATGTATAGATGCACAATTGATAGAACTATAATTTTCTGCATACTAGATTACTTAGAAATGTATGAAACAACCCGAAATAAGTTTTGGAATATAGCATATAGTTGCTGTCCAGAAATATGAATTTCTGTTTTAAATACTGATATTAAAACGATCATAACTAGAGCTTCAGAAATCCAAATCATGTGAATCTTGGTGTTTCGGATAAGTACATCGAAAGACCTATAATTTTCTATCAATCTTCATAACCTGAAACCTGATGAAAATTAACTCAAACTGCATTTTGAAAATGTGTGACGGTGCGGAACAAATTCTGATCTGTTTTGCGCGACGATACGAAAACATGTAAATCTCCCCGGTAGTCGCATTTAGGCGAGACTGGAACTCACGTGTGCATAAAACTTAAGGCTATGTTTTTGTTTATATTCTAACATCAAATAACTTGATTAACTAGTCGTACATATCACATATTTACAACATTATTTTTGGACGTTTCTTGTATACCTATCTCATATCATGTTCTATAATTGCTTATCTATTTTTATCTATATGACATGTGATTAAACCATTACATACTAGAATTGATTTGATTTTGACACGACTCAATCATGAATATCTGAACCCAGTATGTACATTTGAACCAACTTGATTCGAACCATGAATACAATTGACATGACTTGCACTTAACATGACTACATGAACTCAATCTTGAAAACTTGATATCATACATCACCTTTTGTATTCATGGATTCGATGAAGACTCTTAAAATTTATCATAGACTAATATACACGGGGCGTTAGGGGTAATTTGAGTATGAATCCAACAGAATCTCATGAGTCCCATTAATACAAAATCATGTTGCTGTGATACCGGGATGAAACGATACAAATCATGAATTCACGAATAAGGGCCCGTGTTTCTAAGCCCCTGGATGATAACCTGTTGGGTTTGGAATACTTCAACAACAATTGAAGTCCCACTATTTTGGGCCCGTGATTCCTTGCCCCTGGACGATAGTCTTGGGTTCGAGAATGCTCTTGAGATTGGTTGACATTCACACTTGAACTCACGTTAGTTAATTTTACCCTTTTAGAGATCTTTTAGGACACTTACATTCACTTCATGTTCACTATACCTATACTCCACGACCATATTATACTTGTTTGCCATGCTGATATAGTTGACATACACATTACCATGCATGCTACTATACTTGTTTATATGTTCATGATTTATATTCATGCTATATTTGTTTACTATGCTCATATTATATTGCCATGCTTACATAGTTGTCATTAATATCACCATGTTATACTTCATGTTTTATTTCCATTCATAATATATCATATGTCACCTTGCATATTCATTTATATACTTTCACATCCCACCTTTTTTGGGGACTTAACGAGCGTAAGTTCGCTGACGAGCATTCCACCCATTTCTTTGTTTCCTTGGAATGTTCATCAGATGATCTAGAGATTGACGAGATCGAGCCGAGTTAGGAGGATTACTTTCAGCTTAAGGAACAGATCGACTACTAGTTCTTTTTTTCCAGCTTTTACTTCCAGTATGCCACTTGTTTAGGCACTTCCTTTTATGTATCTTTGTTTTCAGACATCATGTATTCAGTTTGAAACTTGTGAAAGTTGGGAATGTAAATATATAAAGTTGGATTTTCATCATCATGTCTTTTCTTGTTATTTTATATTGCTTATATACGCTTAGCGTATTTGTTTCGAGAAATGACCTTCTCGGAATAAATACGCCTTGGGCTTGTCACATGCCATTACCGCTCTTTTGGAATGCCGGGCGTGACATCCACTATAATATACATTCATGTACAATAATGGCCTCTAAGGCATACACACAACTAACAATCTCCCACTTGCACTAAGGCCAGTTGTTGTAGTATCTCATACCCAACGTCCCATAAAAGTCTCTCTTGGGAAAGGCCTTGGTGAGTGGATCCGCCGTGTTATCCTTTGTCTTAACTCTTCTGACCTCGATCTCCTAGAGATCAACCATCTCCCTGATCAGGTGATACTGCCTCAGAATATGTCTAGATCGCTGATGGGACTGTAGTTCCCTAGGCCAAAGCCACAACTCTATTGTCACCACAATGGTAGGAACCAAGTTCATCTCATGAACAAGAAATATGCAGACAACCTCTTTGGTAGCATCGTTGGGCAGCGATGTATTCAGCCTTTATCGTCTAGTTTGCCACGGTATCTAGCTTGGAACTCTTCCAACATACCGTCCCTCCACTGAGGGTAAAGACAAAGCCGAGACTGACTATCAGTCGACTTTATCACTTTGGAAGCTCGAATCGGAAAAGGACTCCCTGTAAGGTTCTTAGGCACAACCATAAGATTCCACAAGGCATCAAACATGTCGTATTTAAAAATTTAGTGTGCCAAAAAACCTAAGCTAGGATCTAACTAGAGTTTTAGGAGCAAACTAGAAAGTAAACAACTTTACATCTAGTGATAACGGAATACAACCTTTGTAGACCGGTCCTTCACTTCAATAGCTCCTTGTAGTGGTCCCTTCGCTGCGATCATGGAACTCTCGGACTCTTGCATGGCTTCTCAAGGTGAAAGGAACGATCTTGCTTGAAATCTTCGAGGCCGAAGATGATCTACGTCGAGGAGACACTAACTCAAGCTACTATTTCACTAATGAGAGATTAGTGAAGGCTAACACCCTATACTAAAGTGCTAATCTAGTAGAGGATGATGAAGTAGGAAGTGGGCTCACTTTATTTTTATTTTTCTCACAATATTTTCTCACTTTGGAAAAATCTAGCAAGCTTTTTCTCAAAGGATGAAGAAGATGAAGTCAAGAGATGAGAATGAACTAATGAGGTGAGAGAATCAACCATGGGTGAGTTTGTATCATATAGCTAACTCATGTAGAGACCATAACCATGGCTAAATTATAATGGTTAGCTTAATAAATATCTTAAGTAAAACAAAACTAGAGTGACTAAGTCAATGCATCCACAAGCTTCATGCATGTGGCTAATTATCCACTAATTTGGAATTACTTTAAATATTAAAACCCTACATTATAATTAGTATGGTGTAAGTCTTATATACCCATGTAGTGTGTATTAACAACCATGACACAATATAAAACACAATTAATATATATCACATATATATTAAGTGTGCATATGTGAGAAAATAAATGGTTAAGTGAGCTAATATTAGTTAATGTAAATTAGTATATCAAATTACACAATTATACACTAAATTATCAAATCAACACTTGATTTAATAATCCGGCTATATCAGATATAACCGACTAATATAAAATGTACCAACTTATCGAATCAACACTTGATTCGATAACCCGACTATATCACATATAACCGACCGATACAAATATCGCGAGAATAGAATACGGTATCACATACTCGCATTATTTTCGATCCGCACATATCACATATGTGCTCCTACTTCGTTTTTGCCTGAGCCAGTAAAACCTCTATGTAGGACTCTAAAGACTCGTCAATACGCCGGCAGTAGGTGATGATCACATCAATCACCCACAAGCCGGTCAGCGTGGTACTAGCTGGACGTAACGGCTATCCGGGTATTGAACGATCAGAAGAACAGCAAGGCCTGCTCTAACTTCTGCAAAAGCATGTCAGTAACACTACCGTACAGTCCGATTTCCTCGTCTAAGATGTCACATATCAAGTCTAGGGATGGTAAACGTCAGACCCCAATAACTCGATAAGTCATACCGATACGAGGCTCATAACGGGTCGAGAAACTACTGATAACACTAACCAGTAAATCTCTAAATCGGCCCTGGCCAGGGACTTCCCTGTTATGGCCAATCGAGCACAGCGCAACATCAACCCCCAATACCGGGAGAGACGAAACCCCTCCTATTGCTCATTGCCTCCATGTGACTCGGGATTGTACCCAAAAACCACTGTTTTGCACGTCCTCTTGAACGTGGTAAGGTGGAAATCAAAGCACAGTGGGAATCACACAAGACTCTATGACGATCTCGGGTCTACAGACTAACCTGTACCAGTGTCACCAGAGAACTGCTATCTGACATCTGGTATAATACCATCTAGGAGTTATCGGCGAGTCCGTCCAGTGTACCCAGTCTCCACTGAGCACCCGTATACCATCTCTGATGTCAAACACCAATGGATCCCATCATATGGGTCGAGAAGCGTATACGCTAGTCTACTCTGGTATATCGATGCCCCGTCTCGATACACCCACGACTAGGAACATTAAAAGATGAACTTATGGACTACCATGGCCCCACTAGTATGATTTGCACCATAATCCTGGTAGTCAAGTACACATCCTAAAGGCTTTACCAACATGTAACCATAAGACAGTATCAAGAGACAAGTATACATGTTAAGATAAAGGAGCAACCGGATAGTATACTATCATGTCGAGCAAGAAAGTCCTCTCTATATATGTCCAAGCATCCACTATAATATACATCATATGTACAATAATGGCCTCTAGGGCATACATACAACTAACATCCCACTGGAGTTCACCGTTACCAAACACCAAGAAACATCTCTTTAGTGCTTTCCAAGTACTTAAGAATGTCCTTCACAGCTGTCCAGTGATTCTTCCAAGATCCGATTGATTCCTGATCACTACACCTAATGAGTTATCTACATCTGGTCTGGTACATAACATCGCATACATGATAGAGCCTATTGCCGAAGCATAGGGCATCTCTTGCACGCGAGCTCTCTCCAAATCAGTCTTGGGAGATATCATTTTGGAGAGAGTGATTCTTGAGTAAGTGGGCGAACTACTACATTTAGAATCTTCCATACTAAATGTAAGTCAATGCCACGCACCCCGCGGGTTCGTGGGGAGGCAGAATTTTCAAAAAACGATAATTATTTGCTTCGTAACATTGACTATACGCCAAGATCGTTGCTAAACCTTTGCTAAATACAAGAACATGAAGTCTTAACTATAAGTACATAACTTATACCTCATGTTCATAGTCCTTCGGGTTTTCATTCCTCGCTGTCCTCCACCTCGTCATAGCCTCCTTGGATCGTCCGGATCGGGCTTCCTCGTCGGTCCTCTCATGCCGAAGATGATCCACCCGAGAGAATGTGCATCGAGCTCCTACTTCAACCGAAGCAACTAGGACACCATGTTCGCTACACAAGATGTCGTAGACGATGTAGAGTATGAAGATGGATTGGGATGTCTCTTTTCATCCTAGGTTACTCAACACATGAGTGTACTAGGGTTTGAGGAAGAAGATGAACAAAAAGGAAAAGCTAGTGAAAACAAAATGCATGAGAGAGAGAATTGCTTGCTTGTTGTGAACTGAACTCTAGCCATTATCCTTTCAATAAATCAAAAGAATAATTAGAATTAGGGTTCAAGTTACAACCATATGACTCATGGCTTCATAATACACCATGTGTCACTTTTAGCCATGCTCAAATTCATGCATTTTCCACTTCATTTCCACTATGTCATAATGCATTAATCATTTAATCTAAAATGAAAAATACAAATATGAAATATCATCTTCTAGAAGTATCTTTGAACAAATTACAAAAACGCCCCTCGTCCTTATATACATAACCGTATTCGTATTCCGAAAAATACGAATACAAAAGAGACGAAAAACTATCCATCAGTACAATACTAGGATCCGGCTTAAACCAAAGCCCACTAGTATTTGTCCCGTCCGTATCATCATCCGTGTACAAGTACACGTACGTGATCGAACCCTGTCGTAAAACCATACGACATCTACATCTTTTTCCTGATGCAGGGAAACCCTCTGTGTGGGAATCTAAAAACTCGACAATACGCTGGCAGTGGGTTTAACCACAGGCCGCAAGCGGCACTAGCTGTATGTAATGACCCCCCAGGTATATGTCGATGAGAAGGCCGATGAGAAGAACTCATCCGAACTCCTACTGAGCCTATCTGTGACAATCTCCGTACAGTACGGTCTGTTCGTCTAAGAGTATCGCATATCGGGCCTAGAGGGCGGTAATCGTCAGACCCCTAATAGCGCAATAAGTCATAACGGAGCGTAGCCCATTACACCCTGAGAAACCACTGGAGTACCTATCAGTAAATCTCGCTTGCCCTGGCCAGGTACTTTATGTAATGGCTCTCCAAACACAGTGCGAATCAACCTCTAATACCAGGAGAGACGGATCCTATCTAATCGCCACTGCCTCCAAGAGCTTCGGGACTGCACCTAACTATTACCTGTTTGCACAACTCGTTTGAGCGTGGTAGGGTAATAATCAAAGTACAGTGGGAACACACTCGAGGCGAAGCAGCAGTGTCAAGTCGACGGACTAAGCTGTACTCATGTCACCTGGGAACTGCTACCCGACGACAGGTATAATACCCACCAACAGTTCTCGACGAGTCCTATGCGGTGTACTCAACCTAATGAGCACCTGCATACTTTCTCCAGTACGACGTACTAATAAGTGCGGGACAGACCATCTCCCCTGCTGGGATGAGAAGCGTATACACTAGTCTATTTTGGAGTATCGATGCCCCGTCTTGAAAATCCTACGACCAGGGATCTGTATAGGATGTGCTTATAGACTATCCAGCCCCCACTAGTGTGACTACCATCACAATGCTGGTAATCAAGTAAAGATCCTAAGGGCTCCACCAATATGTATAAGTGATATGCTAAGAAATATATGCACATATTGAGGTAGAAACAAACCAGGTAGCATACTACCATTTTGAGCAAGACTGTTACTATATCCGTGTATATCCCAAGCTCCCATTAAGTAATATATAAACCAGTATGATACAATAATGCCTCTAGGGCATATATCACTAACAATCTCACACTTGCACTAAGGTCATGTATTGGCGTATCGCAGACCTACGATCTCGAATAGCCTCTCAAACATGTCAGAGGGATGGCCCTAGTGAGTGGATATGCAGTGTTGTTCTCCGAATCTACTCTCCTCACCTCGATCTCCTGGCGATCAACGATCTGCCTGATCAGGTGGTATCGCCTCAAGATATGTCTGGATCTCTGATGTGACCTGGGTTCCTTCCCTAAATCTACCGTTGTTGTCACAATACTAAAGTATTCGACCAACAATGGAAGGAACTACCTGAAGTTCTGTTAAGAACTTTCTCATCCAAACCATTTCTTTCGCTGTGTCATAAGCAGCGAGATACTCCTTTTCCATCATCTAGTTTGTAATGGTGTTCTGTTTGGAGCTCTTCCAACAGACCGTCCCTCTACTGAGGGTAAAGACATAACCTGACATGGACTTGGAGTCATCCTTGTCACTCTGAAAGCTGGAGTCAGCAAAGGACTTGATCTGGAGGTCCTTTTCTGCCATACACCAAGAATATCTCCTTAGTCCTTTTCAGGCACTTGAGAATGTTCACTACTGCTTCCCAGTTGCTTCTCCCATGGGTTTGACCGATACCGGCTTTACCACACTTAATGCGTAAGCAACATCTGGTCTGGTACACTGTTAGGTCCACGTTACCCACCCCGGTTCTTTCGGGGAGGCGGAATAGGTAAAAATAAAATTTTTCTCACAAGGTAACATAGACAATGCATGAAGGATCTTTGCTAAACAAAAACTAACATACTATCTACAAGTTCTAGCTACTATGTAGAATGGTTATACCTATGTCTTGAACTCCTTCTCTTCTTGTTGTGGTTCTCCTTCTTGCTTGCTCCTTGTAATTGCGTAGACGGCTCCTCCTCGTCGTCTTCTCTTTGCCGAAGATAGATCCACCCGAGGACCTCTACCTTGAGCTCCTACCTCAACCAAGAGGTAACTAGAGTGCTTGGTTTGATAATCAAAGAACTCTAGAAAGAGTAGAGAGATACTTTGATGGTTTAGTCTCAAAAGCTTATGATTTCCAACACATGGAACACTTAAGCTTTGAGAGGAAGAGGGAGAGCTCCAAACATGAGAGAGAAAGAGCAAGAGAGAATGAGCTACTTTTTGCAACCATACTCTCATATGAGAGAATAATGAATTAATAATAATAATTAAAAAGAAAATGTGATGGTTCATTTGGAATGACCATTATCATTTCACATTAAATGAATTTTGCAAGAATCAAGAAGCATCTTCTATATGAAATGATGATGGTCAAATTGTCAACATAAGTCAACCGGTCAACCAAAGTCAACGTGTCAACATAAGTCAAATGGTCAAGCTAACCATGGCACAATTATCTTTAATTATTATCATTAATCATATTTCTCATTTTCATTAGGGTTTGGAAAAAGTCAACGGTCAACAACCCTAATGAGAATCCTCTGCCTCTGCCTCTGTCAACTGTGCATTCACACCCGCATCCGTGTTCCGAGGAACGCGAATACAATGAGACAAAACCAATCCCAAAACAAATACTAGGATCTGGCTTAAACTAAAACCCGCTAGTAATAACTGCCCGGACACCAAACGTGCACAAGTGCGCGGATGTGAACGAACCCCGTCGCAAAACCATGCGACATCTACTCTATTTTGCCCAAAGGCGAATAACCCTCTGTGTGGGACTCTAAAGGCTCGACACTACGCTGGCAGTGGGTTTAACCACATGCCGCAAGCGGTACTAGCTGTACGTAACGGTCCCCAGGTAGATGCCGATAAGAAGACTGATGAGGTGAACCCATTCGAACTCTTACTGAGCCTGAATGTGACAATCTCCATATAGTCCGGTCTGTTCGTCTGAGAGTATCGCATGGCGGGCCTAGAGGGGCGGTAAACGTCAGTCCCTTAATAGCGGTACAAGTCGTGTCGGAGTGTAGCCCAGAACACACTGAGAAACTACTGGTAACACTACCAGCAAATCTCGCTTGCCCTGGCCAGGGACGACTATGTGTAATGGCTCTCATAGACACAGCGCGCTATCAACTCCCAATACCGGGAGAGACGAATCCTATCTAACCGTCTCTGCCTCCAAGTGCTTCGGGACTGCACCCAACTACTACCTGTTTGCACGACTCAATAGAGCCGTGGTAGGGTAGTAATCTAAGAACAGTGGGAACACACTTGAGGTGAAGTGACAGTGTCAAGTCAACGGACTAAGCTGTACTCATGTCACCTGGGAACTGTTAACTGACGATAGGTATAATACCAACCAACAGTTCCCAGACGAGTCCTGTCCAGTGTACTCGTAACCTAACGAGCACCTGCATACTATCTCCAGTACGATGTACTGATGGCTGTGGGACAGACCATCTCCCCTGCTGGGACGAGAAGCATATGCACCAGTCTACTCTGGAGTATCGATGCCCTGTCTCGATAATCCTATGACTAGGGACCAAAATAAGGATGTGCTTATAGACTACCCAGCCCCCACTAGTGTGATCGCCATCATAACGCCGGTAGTCAAGCAAAGATCCTAAGGGCTCCATCAATATGTTTTTAGCGATATGTTAAAAGAAACATATACACATATTAAGATAGATACAAACCAAGTAGCATACTACTATATCGAGCAAGACTGTTGTAAACCCTTGTATATATCCCAAGCTTCCAAAATGTATTATACAAACTAGTACTATACAATAATGGCCTCTAGGGCATACATATGCAACATACACAATATCGCATACATTATAGAGCCTACCGCAGAAGCGTAGGATATAATCGACATGCGATCCCTTTCCAAATCATTCTTTTGAGGACATCTCTTTGGATAGGGTGATTGTAAGTCCATGTTGCTCATCCCGGTTCTTACGGGGAGCTGGAAACGACGAAAAACAATGATTTGGCGTAAGGCAACATGGACTTAAAGCACGGATCTTTGCTAAACTAGTAACTAGTAAACTACTAGAGGCTTTAACTACTATGCTGTAGAAAGTATACCTCACGAAACCGGTCCTTCGGGTCTTCATTCCGCTGTCCCGCTCGTCCATCCAAGCTCCAAGCGTCGATCCGGACCTTGGGCACCTCCGCGGCCTTCTTGAGTCGAAGACGATCCACCCGAGAGATGTACACCGAGCTCCACCTCAAGCCGAGGCAACTAGGGCAAAGAGATTGCTAGTCAAGAAGCCCTAGGATGTGTAGAGGAGATGTATGGATGTGTTTGTCTTAGTGGGATCTTTTTCTCTCAACACATGAGATCAAAAGATAGAATCAAGAGGAGGAAGAAAGATGAGAACTTAGCAACCATGAGAGCTCATTTTCTTTTCTTCTCATGAGAAAGAGCAAGAGAGAGAAATGAGAATGAATTATGAGCTAAAGAAAATGAGCCATGGTTCAATAATGCAAAAACATTATCATTACTAATCCCATCAAGATAAAGTTGATGGCTACATTGAAATGACCATTTTCATAATCAAAAGAAAAAGAAAATCAAAAGAAGAGTGTAGATCTCTCATGAAGGTCAATGGTCAACCCCGGTCAACCGGTCAACAAAGTCAAGAGAGGTCATGGTGTTCAAATGGTCAATGCAATTAGCCATCATATAATTATCACTAATAGGATTAGTAAACAATGTCTTCGACTCATAATGGTTTTGACCGAACAAATTGCCAAAACCCTAATGAGGCACCTCCTCCTTCATCACTCCTCAAAACTATGCATACACACCCGCATCCGCATTCCGTAGAATGCGAATGCACTGAAGACAAAACAAATCCATCCGTGCAATACTAGGATCCGGCTTAAACCAAAGCCCACTAGTATTGCCTGCCCGAACAACATACGCACACAAGTGTACGCAAGTGATCACAGCCCTGCTGTAAAACCATACGGCCTCTACACGTTTCGCTCAGTGCAGGGAAACTCTCTGTGTGGGACTCTAAAGACTCGACACTACGCTGGCAGTGGGTTTAACCACAGACCGCAAGCGGCACTAGCTGTACGTAACGGTCCCCAAGTAGATGTCGATAAGAAGGCCGATGGGGTAAACCCATTCGAACTCCTACTGAGCCTGTATGTGACAATCTCCGTACAGTCCGGTCTGTTCGTCTGATACATCGCATGGCGGGCCTAGGGGGTGGCGAACGTCAGTCCCCTAATAGCGGTACAAGTTGTGTCGGAGTGTAGCCCAAAACACCCTGAGATAACACTGGAAACCTACCAGTATATCTCGCTTGCCCTGGCCAGGGACTACTCGTGTAATGGCTCTCCTAGACACAGCGCGATGTCAACCCCCAATACCGGGAGAGACGAATCCTGCCTAACCGTCACCGTCTCCAAGTGCTTCGGGACTGCACCCAACTACTACCTGTTTGCACGACTCCTTTGAGCCGTGGTAGGGTAGTAATCTAAGTACAGTAGGAACACACTCGAGGCGAAGTGACAGTGTCAAGTCAGCGGACTAAGCTGTACTCATGTCACCTGGGAACTGATAACTGACGATAGGTATAATACCATCCATCAGTTCCCGACGAGTCCTGTCCAGTGTACTCGTAACCTAACGAGCACCCACATACTATCTCCAGTACGACGTACTGATGGCTGTGGGACAGACCACCTCCCGTGCTGGGATGAGAAGCGTATACGCTAGTCTACTCCGGAGTATCGATGCCCTGTCTCGACAGTCCTACGACTAGGGACCTGTATAAGGATATGCTTATAGATTACCCAGCCCCCACAAGTTTGACTGCCATCACAACGCTGGTAATCAAGCAAAGATCCTAAGGGCTCTACTAATATGTATAAGCGATATGCTAAAAGAAACACATGCACATATTGAAGTAGAAACAAACCAAGTAGCATACTACCATTTTGAGCAAGATTGTCTATACAACTGTGAATATCCCAAGCTTCCATTAAGTAATATACAATCTAGTATGATACAGTAATGGCCTCTAAGGCATATACACTAACAATCTCCCTCTTGCACTAAGGCCATGTACTGGCGTATCGAAGACCTATCATCTCGATCAGCCGCTCGAACTGAGTCTGGGGTAGGGCCTTCGTGAGTGGATCTGCAGTGTTGTTCTCCGTATTTACTCTCTTTACTTCGATCTCTCGGCGATCTACGATCTCCCTGATCAGGTGGTACCGCCTCAAAATGTGCCTGGACTTCTGATGGGACCTGGGTTCCTTCGCTAAAGCTATAGCGCCGTTGTTGTCGCAATACAGCGGTATTGGATCAACAATGGTAGGCACCACCTGAAGCTCCGTGAGGAACTTCTTCATCCAGACAGCTTCCTTTGCGGCATCGCAAGCAGCTATGTACTCCGCTTCCATAATTGAGTCTGCAACGGTCTCCTGCTTGGAACTCTTCCAGCAAACCGTCCCTCCATTGAGGGTAAAGACATAACCCGACATAGACTTGGAGTCATCCTTGTCACTCTGGAAGCTGGAGTCAGTAAAGGCCTCGAGCTGGAGGTCTTTTCCGCCATACACCAAGAACATCTCCTTAGTCCTTCTCAGGTACTTGAGAATGTTCTTTACCGCTATCCAGTGTTTCTCCCCTGGGTTCGACTGATACTGGCTTACAACGCTCAATGCGTATGCTACATCTGGTCTGGTACATAATATCGCATACATTATAGAGCCTACCGCAGAAGCGTAAGGTATAATAGACATGCGATCCCTTTCCAAATCAGTCTTGGGAGACATCTCTTTGAAAAGGGTGATCCCGTGACAAGCCGGTAGATTACCGCGCTTGGAATCTTCCATACTGAATCTTTTCAGTATGGTGTCGATGTACCTTGACTGTGAAAGTCCCAACATCCTCTTAGATCTATCACGATAGATCTGGATCCCCAGAATGTAGTTGGCATCGCCCAGGTCCTTCATGGAGAACCTCTGCGACAAGAATCCTTTGACTGACTGTAGCATAGGAATATCATTTCCTATTAGGAGAATGTCATCCACGTACAAGACGAGGAATACCACAGTTCTCCCTACAATCTTACTGTAAATGCATGGTTCATCTGGGTTTTTGATAAAGTCGAATTCTTTGACAGTATCATCGAAGCAGATATTCCAACTCCGCGATGCCTGCTTAAGTCCATAGATGGACTTTAGCAACTTGCACACTTTACCGCTGCTCCCACTCTGAATGAATCCCTCCGGCTGATCCATATAGTCGCACTCTTCCAAATTTCCATTTAGGAAAGCCGTCTTTACGTCCATCTGCCAGATTTCATAATCGTGGAAGGCAGCAATGGCAAGAAGGATCCGAATGGATTTCAGCATAGCCACTGGAGAAAAGGTCTCGTCATAGTCCAAACCAGGTCTTTGACGAAAACCCTTTGCAACAAGTCTAGCTTTATAGGTCTCAACCTGCCCATCTACACCAATCTTCTTTCTGAAGATCTATTTGCATCCTACGGGTTTTACCCCTTCTGGAGCAAAGTCCAAAGTCCAAACTTTGTTGGTGTACATAGACTCCATCTCGGCCCGCATTGCATCCAGCCATTTTACCGAGTCGCCGCTCTGAATGGCTTGCTGGAAGCTAGTAGGCTCACCATAATCCATAGTGCAATCCTCTCTATCCCCGTCTATGAGAAAACCGTAGTATCTCTCGGGCGGATGAGACTGCCTACTACTTCTGCGGAGCGGCGTAGGAATGTCCTGATCTTTCGAACCCTCTGGTTTTACTAAGCTTTCAGTAATAGCTTGTGGTTTTGGAATTTCTTCCAGTTCTATTGCGCTCCCACTTATCTGATTTTCCAAAAACTCAGTTTCCAAAAAGCGGGCATGACGAGAAACAAAAACCTTTTGTTCCTCTGCGTAATAGAAAAGATACCCCTTAGAGTTCTTTGGGTATCCCACAAACTTACACTGTACTGAACGTACCTTGAGCTTGTCCGCATGCTGCTTTTTTACAAAAGCTGGACATCCCCATGTCTTAATGTGATTAAGATAGGGTTTCTTCCCACACCACATCTGATATGGTGTAGTAGGCACAGTCTTAGTTGGAACTCGGTTCAAAAGGTATGCAGCTGTTTCTAGTGCATAACTCCAGAAGGATCGCGGCAACTCAGCCCTACTCATCATGGAATGAACCATATCCAATAGGGTTCGATTCCTCCTTTCCGATACACCGTTGTTTGTGGTGTGTATGGAGGAGTAAGCTGAGAGAGAATTCCATTCTCTTTTAAGAAGCCCAGAAACTCGGCGCTCAAGTATTCACCACCTCGATCAGATCTCAGTGTCTTGATACTTTTGCCTGTTTGTTTTTCAACTTCATTCTTGTATTCCTGAAATTTCTCAAAGGCCTCGGATTTGTGCTTCATCAAGAAGACATATCCATACCTAGAGAAATCGTCTGTGAAAGTAATGAAGTATGAATAACCACTTCGCGCATGTGTAGACATTGGACCACACACGTCACTGTGTATGAGTCCCAAGAGCTCGCTCGCTCTTTCTCCGTGTCCAGTGAACGGAGTCTTTGTCATCTTTCCCATGAGACAAGATTCACAAGTGGCATAAGACTGGTACTCGAACGGATCCAAGTATCCTTCTTTATGTAACTTTGTCAACCGTGTCTCATTAATGTGACCCAGTCTACAATGCCATAAGAAAGCCTGATTTAATTCCGAAGACTTTCTTTTAAGTGTGTTCTGGACACTGAAGACCTGAGCTTGATTCAAAACGTATATACCGTTTTTCAATGTACCTGACCCAATCAGTACTTGATTTAGGTGGATGTTTACTACATCGCTTACAAAAGTAAAATCATATCCTTCCTTAGAAAGTAAGGATACAGATATGATGTTACAAGTCGCACCTGGTACATAAAAACAGTCACGCAGAATCAATATCTGCTCAGTTGTCAGTCCTAGATGATATTCCCCTACGGATTCAGCATACATGCTCATTCCGTTAGCAACCCAGAGAGTCATATCACCTTTCCTGATAACCCTACAGTTTCTCAGAGCCTGTAATGAATTACAGATATGAGATCCTGATCCGGTATCCAATACCCAGGAAGTAGGGTTAACTGATATACAGTTCTCTATTACAAACACATCCGAAGCCGAAGCCACAACATGCTTCGAATTCTGGCTACTGGCTTTGCAAGCCCTGCAATCCTTCTGCCCATGTTCATTCCCGTAACAATAGGAACATCCCTCTCTTACTACATCCATTACCAAAACTTCTGCCCTTCCCTTTCTTTCTACTTCCCTGGTTTCCTTCAGGGTAGTAGGTAGGGACTGTTGAACCAAGTCAGCATCTGACCCGTTCTTCAACGTGGTCTTCAGGTCCGTGAGCTCGAAAGAGCTGGTCTCTGTAAGGACGTTGCCCCCTACAGATGACCCGATAGCCAACCTCGCTGGAAGCAATTCGTTCGAGGTCTCATATCTTGCGATACGAGATTGCTCTCCATATAAATCTTTGTTATGGAGGAAGATAGAAAATAAGTCCATCTTCTCGTGCTGCCTCTGGTATGCACCATCAACTGAGGCTAACACGAGGCACTTGGCTTTCGCATATTCCTTTTTCGATGTCTCGCGGATACGAATATCCGTGACAGGGAAAACTGGACCTGAGACGGCAGGGGTTGGATTAGTCAAGAGGTGTCCCAGCTTGTCATGGGCAATGGACATCTGGATAGACCTTTGCCAGTCATAACAGTCAGATTCAGTCATTTTATTATCTAGATGTATCCTAGGTGCGGTCACTTGGTCGCTGCAATTAAGAGAGAGAGAAGAAAACACTCAGCATGATGCTCTTGCAAGTTTAGATTGGTTTTTAATTTATCTAAACAGGATGGCTCCCACTGTCTTTCGAATCCCTCCTCAAACTATAAAGGAAGAATTAGTCAGGATCAATCTCACCGTACAATACTTACTTAACCGTTCAGCCAGGCCAGTGTCGGTACTTCGAAGGAGGTTTTTCAACGCTTTCGCGAAGTTCCTTAATTAAGTAACCTCTTTTCCCTGTGGGCGTAGCCCTGCTAACATCTTTCTAGACACCTACTTGGTTTATAGCATTGATCGTTAAGTGAGAAAGTTCCCGAGGAGTAGCATATACTCACAGTAGGATCGGGATCCAAATATCATCACGTGACAAAACTGAAGGAATCCTAGCAGAATCATCACACTCCAAATGGTATGCAGCGCTAGCAAGTTTCAGTCCTTTTGAAACTCCCGATGTGGATTTTTGCCCCATGCTCTTATGACATTGACCAACAAATCATAAGTCACATGTCAAGTTCTACCCGTCATTATCCAGGTTAATTTGAACCCACCCGCACATACCCTTGACTTTGGCCAACAAGACAGTACGATTGTCCCAAACCAACGCATCTATCTATGTTACATATGAATACTCAATAGCTACCAAACACTGTGCCTTGACTTTGGCCAACAAACACAGCTTGAATACTATTGACTATCCATACGAAACGACGGAGGGCTACGGATGGTTTTGGCGAAACCGTGAACGTAGTGAACTTGATATAATCGATGGAACGAGATAGCTTTTAAAAGGAGTGGTTCAAGATCCGCGTTTAAAATGCTGGTTTTTTGAAAAGAACCGAGTGGTTTTCAAAGTGTTCCAACGACTTTTACTTGGTTTATTTTCTTGCATTAGTTCTTTTAATGCGTCCCATCATTTAATCCTACCATTGCAGAAAACAACCAAAATATGACGTACGCTTATGCCATTCGCATTAGCCACGGGGCCCCGTCATCACCCGTTAGGTTACTTAACTAACGACAGAGCGGGGGCTGGGCTAGCGCGGCTGAAAAACATAAGCAACGCCTAAATAGATATCATATATAGATATATAGCAATGATAGCCAATCCAGATCACAGATGAACACTTTGGATATACTAGGAATCCGCGATTCGTTCGAGCCTGCAACGAAAAGCGGATTACACGGTCGCGATGAATAGCCAAACCCCGCCCTAGACCCCTACGGGTGCGGCAAACTATCCGCCAAGTACCCGAAGCGAAGCAACCTCCCTCAACCCGTGAGTAGGCCACTCGGCACTTCGAGATACCCGGTAGTTTGTGCACCCCACCTTGGGTCTATCCTAGGAGCAAAAACAGTAAAAAGAATTATACAATGATGGCTACAACCCCGACCCGGTTGTGCGGCCATACAAATAATATTACATCAATTTACAAATTTTACAATGAATGAAAGGAAAAGAAACTCTCATCTCACATCCATTCCCGGCTATTCATCCGCGACAATCCACCGAGTTCATATACACAAACCATCAACATTACAGATCACAGATATGTATAACCCCCACTAATCGACTTATAGCGATTAGTAGACGTTCAATACATATATCACATCACAGATAATATCCATTAGCCAAAGTCTACGGAATATCGATCAAAATATGGATCTTTAACCACCCCAAAAGTCAATTTGCTCTCTGGAAAAACTGGGCATAAAAAACATGTATTAAAAATCCCAAAACAGCCAAACTAAAATACTGCACAAAACCCGATCCACTGCCGAGTCAAATCGGCCGCGGAACCGCGGCAATGAGCATGTTCTTGCCGCGGAATCGCGGTCGTTTGATCGAATCACTGGATCGTTTTTCTGCAGTATTTTTACAAAACCCTGAGATGATTTTTCATATATTTTAAATCACTTTTTGAGCAGTATGAAAATCGACAGAAACTTGAGGTTTTGCGGACGTGTTTTGCGACTTTTTTCCGATCGATATTCTAAACACTTTGCTAACTTACTAGTTTATGTTTAGCTAGGCTCTGATACCACTGTAAGTTCACGTTGCTCATCCCGGTTCTTACGGGGAGGCGGAAACGACGAAAAACAATGATTTGGCGCAAGGCAACATGGACTTAAAGCATGGATCTTTGCTAAACCAGTAACTAGTAAACTACTAGAGGCTTTAACTACTATGCTGTAGAAAGTATACCTCACGAAACCGGTTCTTCGGGTCTTCATTCCGCTGTCCCGCTCGTCCATCCAAGCTCCAAGCGTCGATCCGGACCTTGGGCACCTCCACGGCCTTCTTGAGTCGAAGACGATCCACCCGAGAGATGTACACCGAGCTCCACCTCAAGCCGAGACAACTAGGGCAAAGAGATTGCTAGTCAAGAAGCCCTAGGATGTGTAGAGGAGATGTATGGATGTGTTTGTCTTAGTGGGATCTTTTTCTCTCAACACATGAGATCAAAAGATAGAATCAAGAGGAGGAAGAAGGATGGGAACTTAGCAACCATGAGAGCTCATTTTCTTTTCTTCTCATGAGAAAGAGCAAGAGAGAGAAATGAGAATGAATTATGAGCTAAAGAAAATGAGCCATGGTTCAATAATGCAAAAACATTATCATTACTAATCCCATCAAGATAAAGTTGATAGCTACATTGAAATGACCATTTTCATAATCAAAAGAAAAAGAAAATCAAAAGAAGAGTGTAGATCTCTCATGAAGGTCAATGGTCAATACCGGTCAACCGGTCAACAAAGTCAAGAGAGGTCATGGTGGTCAAATGGTCAATGCAATTAGCCATCATATAATTATCACTAATAGGATTAGTAAACAATGTCTCCGACTCATAATGGTTTTGACCGAACAAATTGCCAAAACCCTAATGAGGCACCTCCTCCTTCATCACTCCTCAAAACTGTGCATACACACCCGCATCCGCATTCCGTAGAATGCGAATGCACTGAAGACAAAACAAATCCATCCGTGCAATACTAGGATCCGGCTTAAACCAAAGCCCACTAGTATTGCCTGCCCGAACAACATACGCACACAAGTGTACGCAAGTGATCGCAGCCCTGCCGTAAAACCATACGGCCTCTACACGTTTCGCTCAGTGCAGGGAAACTCTCTGTGTGGGACTCTAAATACTCGACACTACGCTGGCAGTGGGTTTAACCACAGACCGCAAGTGGCACTAGCTGTACGTAACGGTCCCCAGGTAGATGTCGATAAGAAGGCCGATGAGGTAAACCCATCCGAACTCCTACTGAGCCTGTATGTGACAATCTCCGTACAGTCCGGTCTGTTCGTCTGATACATCGCATGGCGGGCCTAGGGGGTGGCGAACGTCAGTCCCCTAATAGCGGTACAAGTCGTGTCGGAGTGTAGCCCAAAACACCCTGAGATAACACTGGAAACCTACCAGTATATCTCGCTTGCCCTGGCCAGGGACTACTCGTGTAATGGCTCTCCTAGACACAGCGCGATGTAAACCCCCAATACCGGGAGAGACGAATCCTGTCTAACCGTCACCGCCTCCAAGTGCTTCGGGACTGCACCCAACTACTACCTGTTTGCACGACTCCTTTGTGCCGTGGTAGGGTAGTAATCTAAGTACAGTGGGAACACACTCGAGGCGAAATGACAGTGTCAAGTCAGCGGACTAACTTGTACTCATGTCATCTGGGAACTGATAACTGACGATAGGTATAATACCATCCATCAGTTCCCGACGAGTCCTGTCCAGTGTACTCGTAACCTAACGAGCACCCACATACTATCTCCAGTACGACGTACTGATGGCTGTGGGACAGACCACTTCCCGTGCTGGGATGAGAAGCGTATACGCTAGTCTACTCCGGAGTATCGATGCCCTGTCTCGATAGTCCTACGACTAGGGACCTGTATAAGGATGTGCTTATAGATTACCCAGCCCCCACAAGTATGACTGCCATCACAATACTGGTAATCAAGCAAAGATCCTAAGGGCTCTACTAATATGTATAAGCGATATGCTAAAAGAAACACATGCACATATTGAAGTAGAAACAAACCAAGTAGCATACTACCATTTTGAGTAAGATTGTCTATACAACTATGAATATCCCAAGCTTCCATTAAGTAATATACAATCTAGTATGATACAGTAATGGCCTCTAGGGCATATACACTAACAGTGATTCCGTGACAAGCCGGTAGATTACCGCGCTTTGAATATTCCATCTAAATATTTTTAGTATGGTGTTGATGTACCTTGAGTTAAAAATCCCACTATCCTCTTTGATCTATCACGATAGATCTAGATCTCCAGAGTGTAGTTGGTATCACCCGGGTCTTTCTGGATTTTTGATAAAGTCGAATTCTTTGACTGTCTCATTAAAACAGATGTTCCAACTCCGCGATGCCTGCTTTAGTCCATAAATGGACTTAAGCTACTTGCACACTTTCCGCTACTCCCACTCTGATTGAAACCCTCTGGCTGATCCATATAGACGCACTCTTCTAAATCACCATTTAAAAAGCCGTCTTTATGTCCATCTGCTGATCTCATATCTGTGGAAGGCAGCAATGACAAGAAAGATCCGAATGGATTTGAGCATAGCCACTGGAGAAAAGGTTTCATCATAATCCAAACCAGGTTTTTGACGAAATATCCTTTTCAACAAGTCTAGCCTTACAGGTTTTAATCTGCCCATCTATACCAATCTTCATTTTGAAGATACATTTGCAGCCTTCGGGTTTTACCCCTTCTGGAGCAAAGTCCAAAGTTTATACTTTGTTGGTGTATATGGACTCTATCTCGGTTTGCACTGCATCTAGCCATTTTACCGAGTCACCGCTCTAAATGGCTATCTTGAATCTAGCTGGCTCATCATCGTTGATGATGCAATCCTCTCTATCCCCATCTATGAGATAGCCGCAGTATCTCTCGGGCGGATGAGACTGTCTACTAGTTCTGCGGAGTGGCTTAGGGGTATCCTGTTCTTTCGAAACTTCTGGTTCTACCAAACTTTCAGTAATAGTTTGTGGTTCTGGAATTTCTTCCAGTTTCTATTGCGCTCCCACTATTTTCTTCCAAAACAAGATTTTCTTAAAATGTGGGCATGACAAGAAACAAAAAACCCTTTGTTCCTCTGTGTAATAGAAAAGATACCCCTTGGAGTTCTTTGGGTATCCCACAAACTTACACAGTATTGAGTGTGTCTCGAACTTGTCTGTATGCTGCTTTTTGACAAAAGCTGGACATCTCTAGATCTTCAGATAAGATAGGGTTTCTTCCCACTCCACATCTGATATGGTGTGATAGGCACAGTTTTGGTAGAAACCTTATTCAAAAGATATGCAGCTGATTCTAATGCATAACCTCAGAAGGATCGCGGTAACTTAGCCTTACTCATTATGGAACGAACCATATCCAATAGGGTTCGCTTCCGCCTTTCCGATACACCGTTGTGTTGAGGTGTGTATGGAGGAGTAAACTGAGAGAGAATACCATTCTATTTTAATTAATCCAGGAACTCGGCACTTAAGTATTCACCACATCGATCAGATATCAGTGTCTTGATACTTTTGCCGGTTTGTTTTTCCAGTTCATTCTTATATTCTCGGAATTTCTTAAAGGCTTCGGATTATGTTTCAGCAAGAAGACATGTCCTTTCCAAGAGAAATTATCCGTAAAAGAAATGAAATAGGAATAATCACTTCGTGCATCTGTAGAGATTGGACCACACACATTGCTGTGTATGAATCCTAAGAGCTCGCTCGCTCTTACTCCGTGTCCAGTGAACGGAGTTACTGTCATCTTTCCTATGAGACAAGATTGACAAGTTGCATAAGATGATATTCGAACGAATCCAAAATATCCCTCTTTATGTAACTTTGACAACCGTGTTTCAATGATGTGACCCTGTCTACAATGTCATAAGAAAGCCATATATAATTCTGGAGCCTTTCTTATAAGTGTGTTCTGGATGTTTGAAAACCTGAGATTGATTTAATACGTATATACTGTCTTCTAGTGTACCTGACCCAATCATACTTTGATTTAGGTGGATGTGGACCACATCGCTTACATATGTAAAATCATATCCTTCCTTAGAACGTAAGGATACATATATGATATTACAAACAAGACTAGGTACACACAAACAGTTACGTAAAATCAATATCTGCCCACTTGTCAATCCTAGGTGATACCCCCCTACGGATACAACATCCTTACTCATTCCGTTAGAACCCCTGAGAGTCATATCACCTGCCCTGATAACTCTACGATTTCTCAAACCCCGTAAGAAATAAGATCCTGAACTAGTATCTTGTACCCAGGAAGTAGAGTTAATTGACATATTGTTTTCAATTATAAACACACCCGAAGTCGAAACTACAACGTGCTTCGGATCCTGGATTCTGGCTTTCCAAGCCCTGCATCCCTTTTGCCAATGTCTTTGCCCGTGACAATAGGAACAATCCTCTTTCCCTACTGTTAGCCCTGAAACTTTTGCCCTCCCCTTTCTTTCTACCTTAATAACACCGCCTATCGGCTTTTCGGAGGTTTTCTTCTTCTCACCCTTGGCTTATACCTTGGATCCAGAAGAGGAAGATTCTCCAATAAGAAGAACATGTGTTTCCCTGGTTTCCTTCAGGGTGCCCATTACTGGAAGTATAACTTTCTTTCCTGGGCGTAAGTAGAAGGTTGGGACTGTAGAATCAAGTCAGTACTTGACTCGTTCTCCAACGTGGTTTCCAGGTCCGTGAGCTGTTTAATACAGCTAATCATTGTATGGACGTTGTCCCCTTATAAATGACCCGACAGCCAACCTCGCTTGAAGTAATTCCTTTGAGGTCTCATATCTTGTGATATGAGATTGCTCTCCATATAAAACTTTGTTATGGAGGAAGATAGAAGCTAAGTCCATCTTCACGTGTCCCCTCTGGTTTTTACCATCTACTGAGGCTAACACGAGACACTTGGCATTCGCACAGTGTTTTTCCGTTGTCTTACGGATATCATCTGCGACGGTGGAAACTGGACCTGGGACGGCGGGGTGTGAGTAGTATGGAGGTGGTCTAGCTTGTCATAGGCAATGGACATCTGGACAAACCTTTGCCAATAAATATAGTCAGGTTCAGTCAATTTATTATATAGTTGTAACCTATTTCCGGTCACAGGGTCGCTGCAATTAGGAGAGAGAGAAGAAACACTCAACATAACGCTCTTGCAAGTTTAGATTGGTTTTTAGTTTATCTAAACAGGATGGCTCCCACTGTTTCTCGAATCCCTCCTCAAACCATAAAAGAGGAATTAGTCAGGATTAATCTCACCCTACAATACTTGCTTAACCGTTCAGCCAAGCTAGTGTTGGTACTTCGAGGGAAGTTTTCCAAAGCTTTCGCGAAATTCCTTAATTACAGAATCTCTTTTCCCTGGAGGCGTAGCCCTGCTAACACCGTTCTAGACACCTACTTGGTTTATAGCATTGATCGTTTTAGTGAAAAAATCCCCTGAGGAGTAGCATATACTCACAGTACGACCGGGATCCAAATATCATTGTGTTATAAAGCCGAAGGAATCCTACCAAAATTAACACACTCCAAATGGTATGCAGCACTAGCAAGTTTCAGTTTCTTTTGAAACTCCCGATGTGGATTTTTCCCCCATGCTCTTATGACCTTGACGAAGGTCAACAAAATATAAGTCACATGTCAAGTTCTACCCATTATTGTCCAGGTTAATTTGAACCCACCCGTACATACCTTTGACGAAGGTCAACAACGTAATACGACTGTCCCAAACCAACGCATCTATCTATGCTACATATGAACACCCAGCAATTACCAAACACTATGCCTTGACGAAGGTCAACAAACATAACTTGAATACTACTGAACATTCATATGAAATGACGGAGGGCTACGAATGGTTTTGGCAAAACCGTGAACATAGTGAACTTGATATAATCGAAGGAACTGTGATAGCTTTTAAAAGGAGTGGTTTAAGCTCCGAAAAAAGTCTGACGTTTTGAAAAAACCGAGTGGTTTTAAAATTGTTCCAACGATTAAGCTTTGGTTTATTTGCTTTGCATTAATAATGCAGTCCTATTAATTACACCTATCATTACAGAAAAAGACAAAAATACTGTTAGTTATATGTATGCCCTAGAGGCCATTGCTGTACATAGGATGTATATTGTAGTGAATGCTGGGACATATATAGGGAGGACTTTCTTGCTCGACATGATAGTATGCTATCTGGTTGAACTTTACCTTAACATGTATACTGTTTGTCTCTCTGTTACATGTTGGTAAAGCCCTTAGGATGTGTGCTTGACTACCTGGACTATGATGCGGATCATACTAGTGGGGACATGGTAGTCCATGAGTACATCCTTCAAAGTCCCTAGTCGAGGGTGTATCGAGACGGGGCATCGATATACCAGAGTAGACTAGCGTATACCTTCTTGACCCATAAAGATGGGCGATGGATGATCCCATATCCATCGGTGTTTGACATCAGAGATGATATACGTGTGCTCAGTAGAGACTGGGTACACTGGACGGACTCGCCGAGAACTCCCAGATGGTATTATACCTCACGTCAGATGGCAGTTCTCTGGTGACACTGGTACAGAGTAGTCTGTTGACCCGAGATCGTCATAGAGTCTTGTGTGGTTCCCACTGTGCTTTGATTTCCATCTTACCACGTCCAAGAGGGCGTGCAAAACGGTGGTTTTTGGGTACAGTCCCGAGTCACATGGAGGCAATGAGCGATAGGAGGGGATCCGTCTCTCCCGGTATAGGGGGTTGATGTTGCGCTGTGTTCGATTGGCTATAACAGGAAATCCCTGGCCAGGGTTGCTGAGATTTACTGGTAAGTGTTACCAGTAGTTTCTCGAATTGTTAAAGACCTCATATCGACACGACTTATTGAGCTATTGGGGTCTGACGTTTACCACCCCTAGGCGAGATATGCGACATATCAGACGATCAGACCGGACTGTACGGTAGTGTTACTGGTCGGATTCACTGGAGTGTGAGCGGGCTTGCTCGTCGATCTTCAGATCGCTCAATACCCGGGTGGCCGTTACGTTTAGCAGACCGCTTGCGGCTTGTGGGTGTTTGATATGATCATCATCCGCTGCCGGCGTATTGACGAGTCTTTAGAGTCCTACACAGAGGTTTCCTGGCTCAAGCGAAACGAAATAGGAGCGCATATGAGATATGTGCGGGACCGAGAATAATACCAGTATGTGATACTGGATTCGATTCTCGCGATGTGACATTGATCGGTTATATGCGATATAGCCGGGTTATCGGATCAAGTGTTGATTCGATAAGTTGTTACTATAGATACCAGTCGGTTATGTGCGACATGACCGGATCATTGAATCAAGTGTTGATTTAATGATTTAATGTATAATTATATATTTGATATATTACTTTGCATTAACTAGTATCGGTTCACTTTAGACGGATTTTCTCACTTGGTTCGTGCGCATTGCATATGCGATATGTTTTTGTGCACTTGTATGTATCATGTTTGATGATGCATGCTAACTTGAGTTTGTGTAAAGATTAAACCATGGTTATTCAAATGGTTAGGGTTTTGTTTTTCATATCTATCTATTTATTTATTTATTTATTTTCTTTTTGGAAAAAGAAATGAGAAGAATGGTGGCTTTCTTTGTTTGTAGTTGAAGATTCATGAACCTTTGACTTTGTCCACCATTCTTATCTCATGCTTAACCTAACCATTTGATTTAACCCTAGTTCAATCTCTACACTTGACCATGGTTTAGATTATGATAAGTTTTGATTATTCTTTTCTTTTTCTAATTAACTTATCATAACTATTTTCCTTCTTCTTCTTCATTCTTCAAGTGAAGAAAACCAAGCTCCATCAATGGTGATTGTTGGAAAAGAGTGAGAAATCCAAAACTAAAGTCTACCCACTTCCTATTTCTTCATCCTCTACCTCTTGCCAAGTAGTAGAGTGTGTTCTCTTCACAAGTTTTTGGACTTGGTGAAGTCGGAGCTTGATTTAGCGATGCCTCGACGTAGATCATCTTCGGCATGGACATCGACGACCTAGCTTGCCCATTCTCCGACGAAGCCGACGCTAGAGCCCGGATTTGATTTGGACAGCGGAGAGGACTTCGTTGCGGAGCTATGGAGGTGGAGCACCGGATCTACAAAGGTTGTATTTCCGTTAAACTTTTAGTTAAGTGTTAACTAGTTAGTTTTTCGCCTAGACATCTAGCCGACGATCCGTAGTTTAGGGTTTGTAGGCACCGTAAAATTTTAATATGGCATGTTCGATACCTTGTGAGACCTCCTTGGGGTGCCTAGGAACCCTACAGTGGTATCAGAGCCTAGCTAGAGCCTTAGGCGAAGTCTAGACGCGATTTGAAGTCCGATCGACCCGAAACCCAAACCATTACCATGCTCTCTGGACTTTTCTGTAATTTGTGGTTTTTTGTCAATTAAAAATGCCTAAAAAAATCAGAAATAAAATCTAAGAATTACTGTGCAAATCGTTTCCTATGAACAGTGTATTTTAGCGCGGATCCGCGGTATATTCATGAGTTCTGCGGCGGTTCCGCGCATAATTGATGACGTCATCCCCACTTATTTGCACAGTAATACCTGATTTATTATTCTGAGTTTTCTGGGAATTTTAATTTGACTCCAGAGTTAAATTATCTGCAGTTGTTTTGGGGATTCGGTATTTCGATCGGATTATCAAATTTTCTTTTGTGGCTTTCCGGATAATTATTAGAATATGTTAAATAGTTCGACCGGATATAAATACCCAATTTTTCCCCTGTCGGGAAATTTCCAAGTGTTGGATTTTTCCGTGGTTTAACGATGTTCTAAGTAGTGCAAGTAACGCGATGGTCCCTCTAGAAGACAACAAACCTTAACTCGATTATGTGACCGTCTTGAACTGCCCTTTGAACCTTCGGGTTTGGGGCAGTACGGCGTGCCACATATGAGGCGTTGGCTTGACCCTTCTACGGCTGGACCGTCGGTACTGAGGCACGAACTGAATGTTGTTAGACTTGTTTCATGTGTTGATCTGTTTCGGGAAAACTTGGGTGTTCGATTGTTCGATCGGAAAGTTTAACATTTTCTATTTATCTGGAATGGGATACAATAATTGGAATTCGCAAAAGTTATGTGATAACTGAATGAATGTTATAAACATAGCAGTTTAGTCTCACTTGATCGGTTGCCACGGAATTTTGATGTGATCAAAAGTCCGTCGCAATCACGTAGCGTACGCGGATACTCGCCGGGTAAACTTAATAGACAGCCTCACTCCATAGCCCCGACCAAGTGACTGTAGGAGAACCCCGTCGCCGAAAGCATCTGTTCGGGTGCTCGCGGTAGCGGTGTTCCGCCTTAGTGCACTTCATCGACGGTATCGGGGGTGCAGCCGTCTACTGAAGTTTGCGACGAGCATTCGATCAAAATGTCGGGAATCCTGTTGAATTGCCCGACTTGATATTGAAAAGTGTTTTCGATTATGAGACTAAAATGCGGGGTTTATAATTGTTAGGCATGCGATGTCTAAGTAATTCATTTGGTCAGGCATGCGATGTCTGAGGTGGTTGCGGATTCCAACTGTTGTAGTTTTACACTTTCTTTTCTGTGACCGTAAGTGTAATATGTGATATCGCCGGTTTCGTTGCTATATGCCAACGACAATTGGGATGGACATATTTACTTACGTTGATGACATGTGATGTTATGTGTTGCTGGATATGTTATATTGGATCGTCGTGTTTGAATAGCCGGGGTTTTTTTATGTGAGATGAGTGTTTTTTCATTTTCATTCATGTAAAAACTTGTATGTAATATTCTTTTATTGGGGCGCTTCCAGGTTGCGGAAGTAGTCACCGTTTGTATATTATTTACTTTTCCGCACTAGGATAGACCCAAGGAGGAGGGCACAAGTAACCGGGTTCGGGAGTCCAGTGGGAGACCAACTCGAGGAGTCGAGTCCGGGTCTCCTAACTCCAGAATTGGTGGGGTTGCTTGCCGCTCTCGTAGGGGTCTTGGGGTGTGGGTTTGGCTATTCATCACGACCGTGGAATCCGTGTTTTATACTGGCTCGTATTGAAAACACGGACGTCCTAGTATATCCAATATTTCATATGTTTCTTCTGCTGCGATATCTGTGATGTGATCATGTGATGTTCTGTGATAGATACAGTATATAGTATATATGATATATTATATAGACGTTACTTATGTTTTACACCCGCGCTAGCCCTGCCCTGCTCTGCCGTTAGTTACCTAACCTAACGGTGCACGAGGGGACATCGAGGCGAATGCGGATAGCATAAGTGTACGTCGTATTTATCTGTGATGTTTAGGTACTTAAATGATGGGACTTCATTAATGTGATTAATGAAATAAAAGAAACCTAAGATGTTGTAGAATCGAATTTCAAAATAAAACAGGTAGCTACAGTTCTTGCTTTGCACAGCGGTATATGTGATATATCCTGCACCTTATTCGATAAGGAAAGGACCGAGATCCCTTCACCGGGAGTGACTCCTTTAGCAATAACTGGCAGATGCTACACACTCGGTTTGTCTTTTGATTTCTTTTAACTGTTTTTGCTTTGCACAGTGATATATGTGATATATCCCGCACCTCATTCGACGAGGAAAGGACCGACGATCCCTTCACCGGGAGTGACTCCTTTAGCAAAACTAGAAAAGCCTAAAAAACATTCCATTTTTAAAATCATTTGATTCTACAACGATATCAAGTTCATTACGCAATAGGTTTTCAGAAAAACCTGTCGTAGCCCTCCGTCATTTCAGATAAGTAGTAGTTAGTATTCGTGCTGCGTTTGTTGGCCTTTGTCAAGGCGCAGTGTGCGGTAGCTAACTGGTGCTTATCTGCTTATGCATATGATGCAGATTGAGTTAGGGTAGTCGTGCGACCTTGTTGGCCTTTGTCAAGGGCCGTGCGGGTGGGTTTAATTCAATCAGGAAATGACGGGTTGAACTTGACTAGCATCCTATGGTTTGTTGGCCTTTGTCAAGGTCATAGGAGGTTAGGGGCAAAATATTATCGGGAATTTCAAGTGTTGAAATTTGCAATGAGATTGCATACCTTCTATGAGATAGTTGGATCCCGATACCCGCTGCGAGTAAGTGTTACTCCTGGGAGAGTTTTATACATTACAATTAGCCGATCAAGTAGGTGTCTAGAAAAGTGTCAACGGGGTTACACCTCTGGGAAAACGAGGTTTACAGTAATTAGGTTCATGCGAAAGCACGGGGGACCTCCCTCAAAGTACCGACACTGGCCTGGCTGAAAGATTGGCGAACTTGTAGTGTGTAATTAATCCCGGCTAGTCTTTCCTTTTAGGGTTTGAAGGAAGATTTGATAAAAAGCAGTGGGAGCCATCCTGATTAGATAAAATAATAACCAATCTATTCTTGACAGAGCGCACGCTGAGTGTTTTCTTCTCTCTCTCTCCAGGTAGCGACCATATCACGCCTTAATCAAGATAATAATACGGATTATTGACCGAATCCGCTTGTTATACTGAGCTGGGGTACGTTGGTCCCGCTCCAACTTATAAATGTTATAAGACAGAGCAGGAAATTGGGGAATACCAGATTTCCCGTGCCGCCCAAACGAAGAGAGTGCATGCTGATGCATCATCTTCGGGTGTGTTCGTTATACAGAACTGTTTCTCAGTATCCTTTACGTCCTGGGTATGTGATACCAGATCAGGATCCCAGATATGTAATCTGTTACATAGGGCTGCAGATAGGTACAGAACTGAGAACGGGTGATAAGTTTCATGAGGCAGAAAACGGGGCAAGAGTTGCAGCCAAGTCTGTCGGTCACTGTCACCCTGTATTATAATACATTGATTCTGAACGAATGTTATTAGATACCGAACCTGATATACCAAATCATATCACTCTCTTTGTTAGAAAAGAAAGGATATAATTTTGTATTGCTGGATAATGTTTTGAACATTTCCTATATCAAAAGTTGATCGGTTCAGGCACGTTATCTAAAAGCATTGATGTTCTAAATCAAATTACAGTTCTTAGTATATGGAACACACATAAGAGGAAGAGTTCAGAAATGAACGGATCCTTCTTAAGGTATTGTAGACTAGGTCAGATCAATGTGACCCGACTAGTTAGAGTTACACAAAGATGCATATTTAAATTAGTTTGAACTTACATCTTGTGAAACTCGCCAGTCATGTCACAAAGATAAGATGACACTAGCTCTGTTTATTGGAAACAGAGAAAGAGTTAGTGAACTCTTGGGATGATACATGTTGATGTATGTAGGTCCCCAGTCTACACATACCAAGACTGGTTCTTTATACTTCATTACGTTCTCTGATGATCTTTCGAGATTCAGACCTATGTTCCTGTTGAAACACAAGTCCGAACCTTTTGAGATATTCACAGAATATAAGCGAGAAGTAGAGAACCAGAATACGGGTATAAGTATTATGTCCTATGATGAGATCAAGGAGGAGAATACTTGAGCACGGAAATACTGGACTATTCTAAAGGAGAATGAGATTCTCTCTCAGCATTACTCCTCCGTATACACCATAGCACGATGGTATATCGGGGCGGAGCAATCACACCCTATATGATATGGTGTGCTCTATGATGAGTACTACTGAGTTACCTTTTTCCTTTTGGGAGTTATGCACTTGAGAAGTTGCATACCTATTGAATAGGGTTTGAATCAAATCAGTGCCTACCACTTCATATGTGATATGGAAAGGGAAGAGCCCATATCTTAGGATGGTTAAGATTTGGGGTTGTCCGACCTATGTCTAAAAACAAAATTCGGACAAGCTCGAGGCAAGGTCTGTAATGTAGAACTGGAAAGGTTCCAGCTATACAAACTACAGCAGATGATTTGATAAAACCAAAGGATTCGGTAGAGACCAACGAACCTCAGCCTCTCCGCCGATCTAGTAGGGTTTTCTCACCCACCTGAGAGATACATATGTTTCTCTATGACAGTGGGAGCGAGGATTGCATCATGAGATGATGACCTAACTAGTTTCGAGCTGGCCATCAGGAGTAAGACTCTATAAGAATGGCTGGATGCTTAGTGATCTGAGATGGAATCCTTATACACCAACAAAGTATGGACTTTGGTTGCAATATCTGAAGGGTTAAATCCCCATCAGGAGCAAGTATATCTTGAGAAGATTGCTTGGTGTAGATGGAAAAGTTGAGACTTTCAAAGCTAGACTTGTTAAAGGTTTGCATCATTGACCAGATATGGATCATAATGTTAAAACCTTTTCAAGTAGCTATGCTTAAGTCCATCCAGATCCTACTTGCCACAGCTGCATACCATGACTACGATATCTGGTGGTTGGGTGTCATGACTGCTTTTCTAAATGATGTTTTAGAAGAGTGTGTCTATAAGTACACAGCCAGAGGGCTTCGTAAACAGTGGGAGCAGCGGAAACGTGTGCAACATGTTTTATATGATAAAGCAGGCATCGCGGAGTTGGAACATCTGTTTTGATGAATTAGTCAAAGAGTTTGACATCATCAAAATGGTAGATGAACCTTGTATAAACAAGAAGGTAGTAGGGAGTATGGTGACGATCCTCGTAGAGTACGTGGATGACATACTCTTGATAGGGAAGGAGTTTCTTATGCTACGCTCGATCAATCTCCGCTTATCACAATGATTCTCCATATAGGATCAAAGTGATACCTCCTAAATCCTGGATTTTGGATCTATGAGATAGATTTAATTGGATGTTAGGATTCTCACTAGTTGTAGTGAGATGGTATCAAACGATCCTGGGGAGAATCACTGGAAGGGTTCCAGGATGATAAAGACGACTGAATGTCAGTCGCAGGCATTGTCTTAACCCTCAGTAAAGGGACGGTATGTTGGAAGAGTTCCAAGCTAGATACCGTGACATACTAGACGATAAAGGCAGGATACATCGCTACTTAAGATGCTACCAAAGAGGCTGTTTGGGTGTATATTGGTTCATGAGATGAACTACGTTCCTACCATTGTGAGACAATGGAGTTGTGGCTCATGCCGAGGAACGCCGGTCCCATCAGTGATCCAGACATATTCTAAGGCAGTATCACCTGATCATGGAGATGGTTGATCTCCAGGGTGATCGAGGTTTGGAGAGTAGACTCAGAGGACAACACAGCGGATCCACTCACAAAGGCCTGTTCCCAGAGAGAGACTTTTATGGGATGGTTGAGTATGAGATACTGCAACCACTGCTACAGATGGCCCTAGTGCAAGTGGGAGATTGTTAGTTATATGTATGCCCTAGAGGCCATTACTGTACATAGGATGTATATTGTAGTGGATGCTGGGACATATATAGGGAAGACTTTCTTGCTCGACATGATAGTATGCTATCTGGTTGAACTTTACCTTAACGTGTATACTGTTTGTCTCTCTGTTACATGTTGGTAAAGCCCTTAGGATGTGTGCTTGACTACCTGGACTATGATGCGGATCATACTAGTGGGGACATGGTAGTCCATGAGTACATCCTTCAAAGTCCCTAGTCGAGGGTGTATCGAGACGGGGCATCGATATACCAGAGTAGACTAGCGTATACCTTCTTGACCCATAAAGATGGGCGATGGATGATCCCATATCCATCGGTGTTTGACATCAGAGATGATATACGGGTGCTCAGTAGAGACTGGGTACACTGGACGGACTCGCCGAGAACTCCCAGATGGTATTATACCTCACGTCAGATGGCAGTTCTCTGGTGACACTGGTACAGAGTAGTCTGTTGACCCGAGATCGTCATAGAGTCTTGTGTGGTTCCCACTGTGCTTTGATTTCCATCTTACCACATCCAAGAGGGCGTGCAAAACGGTGGTTTTTGGGTACAGTCCCGAGTCACATGGAGGCAATGAGCGATAGGAGGGGATTCGTCTCTCCCGGTATAGGGGGTTGATGTTGCGCTGTGTTCGATTGGCTATAACAGGAAATCCCTGGCCAGGGTTGCTGAGATTTACTGGTAAGTGTTACCAGTAGTTTCTCGAATTGTTATAGACCTCATATCGACACGACTTATTGAGCTATTGGGGTCTGACGTTTACCACCCCTAGGCGAGATATGCGACATATCAGACGATCAGACCGGACTGTACGGTAGTGTTACTGGTCGGATTCACTGGAGTGTGAGCGGGCTTGCTCGTCGATCTTCAGATCGCTCAATACCCGGGTGGCCGTTACGTTTAGCAGACCGCTTGCGGCTTGTGGGTGTTTGATATGATCATCATCCGCTGCCGGCGTATTGACGAGTCTTTAGAGTCCCACACAGAGGTTTCCTGGCTCAAGCGAAACGAAATAGGAGCGCATATGAGATATGTGCGGGACCGAGAATAATACCAGTATGTGATACTGGATTCGATTCTCGCGATGTGACATTGATCGGTTATATGCGATATAGCCGGGTTATCGGATCAAGTGTTGATTCGATAAGTTGTTACTATAGATACCAGTCGGTTATGTGCGACATGACCGGATCATTGAATCAAGTGTTGATTTAATGATTTAATGTATAATTATATATTTGATATATTACTTTGCATTAACTAGTATCGGTTCACTTTAGACGGATTTTCTCACTTGGTTCGTGCGCATTGCATATGCGATATGTTTTTGTGCACTTGTATGTATCATGTTTGATGATGCATGCTAACTTGAGTTTGTGTAAAGATTAAACCATGGTTATTCAAATGGTTAGGGTTTTGTTTTTCATATCTATTTATTTATTTATTTTCTTTTTGGAAAAAGAAATGAGAAGAATGGTGGCTTTCTTTGTTTGTAGTTGAAGATTCATGAACCTTTGACTTTGTCCACCATTCTTATCTCATGCTTAACCTAACCATTTGATTTAACCCTAGTTCAATCTCTACACTTGACCATGGTTTAGATTATGATAAGTTTTGATTATTCTTTTCTTTTTCTAATTAACTTATCATAACTATTTTCCTTCTTCTTCTTCATTCTTCAAGTGAAGAAAACCAAGCTCCATCAATGGTGATTGTTGGAAAAGAGTGAGAAATCCAAAACTAAAGTCTACCCACTTCCTATTTCTTCATCCTCTACCTCTTGCCAAGTAGTAGAGTGTGTTCTCTTCACAATTTTTTGGACTTGGTGAAGTCGGAGCTTGATTTAGCGATGCCTCGACGTAGATCATCTTCGGCATGGACATCGACGACCTAGCTTGCCCATTCTCCGACGAAGCCGACGCTAGAGCCCGGATTTGATTTGGACAGCGGAGAGGACTTCGTTGCGGAGCTATGGAGGTGGAGCACCGGATCTACAAAGGTTGTATTTCCGTTAAACTTTTAGTTAAGTGTTAACTAGTTAGTTTTTCGCCTAGACATCTAGCCGACGATCCGTAGTTTAGGGTTTGTAGGCACCGTAAAATTTTAATATGGCATGTTCGATGCCTTGTGAGACCTCCTTGGGGTGCCTAGGAACCCTACAAATACAACGTCTACTTATGCCATCCGCATTCGCCACTGGGCCCCGTCTAACACCGTTAGGTTACTTAATTAACGCTAGAGCGGGGGCTGGACTAGCGCGGTTGCAAAACATAAGCAACGTCTATTATATAATATATATATAATAAGCATTCGTCAGACGCAATAATAGGCATTCCAGATCACATATGAACATATTGGATACCAATATACTAGGAATTCCGCGTTTCGTTTAAGCCTGTAACGAAAGACGGATTCCACGGTCGTGATGAATAGCCAAACCCCATCCCAAACACTTACGGGTGCGGCAAACTACCCGCCAAATTCCAGAAGTGAAGCAACCCCCCTCAGCAACGTGAGTAGGCCACTCGGCACTTCAAAGAACCCGGTAGTTTGTGCACCCCACCTTGGGTCTATCCTAAGAGCAGAAAACAATAAAAAGAAATAATACAATGGTGGCTACAACCTCAACCCGGATGTGCCCCGCAAAATAATATTACATCAAATTATAATTTACATCGAATGAAAGATAAAAACACCCATCTCACATCCCCGGCTATTCATCCACGACGATCCAATAAAGTCCATATACACAAACCAACAGATATGTGCAACTCCAGACTAATCGATATATAGTAATTAGACGAAGTTTAAAAACACATATAACAATACAGAAGGACCAATTAGCCAAGTACAATAGAAATTCAATCGAAACATATTTTCCGTATCTACCCCAAATGCAAACTAGCACTCAGAAACTCCTGGGTAGAAACAAAATATTCCAGAAAATAAAATACCAAAAATAAGAATTAACAGAAGAAATTTGAGATGAATCGGCCTCGACTCGGCCGCAACTCCGCGGTGGATCGTCCGATCCGCGGCGGTTCTGCGGCCGTCTTGGCGATTCAATTGATCAAATTTCTTCCTCATTCTTAGAAAACCCTGCACATAATTTTCATGGTACTGAAATAATTTTCAGTCAGTTTTAAAATTTGACAGAAAGTAGGGTTTTCGGTATTTCGTTTTCCGTTTTTTCCGACGATCGAAGTTCTAATACTTGCTAACAAGCTAGTAAAGGTTTAGTTGGCTCTGATACAACTGTAAGTCAATGTCACACATCCCGCGGGTTCGCGGGGAGGCGGAATTTTCAAAACGATAATAGTTTGCTTCGTAACTTCGACTATACGCCAAGATCGTTACTAAACCTTTGCTAACTACAAGAACGTGAAGTCTTAACTATAAGTACAGAACTTATACCTCACGTTCAGGTCCTTCGGGTCTTCATTCCTTGCTGTCCTCCACCTCATCATAGCCTCCTTGGATCGTCCGGATCGGGCTTCCTCGTCGGTCCTCTCATGCCGAAGATGATCCACCCGAGAGAATGTGCATCGAGCTCCTACTTCAATCGAAGCAACTAGGACACCATGTTCGCTACACAAGATGTCGTAGACGATGTAGAGTATGAAGATCGATTGGGATGTCTCTTTTCATCCTAGGTTACTCAACACATGAGTGTACTAGGGTTTGAGGAAGAAGATGAACAAAAAGGAAAAGCTAGTGAAAACAAAATGCATGAGAGAGAGAATTGCTTGCTTGTTGTGAACTGAACTCTAGCCATTATCCTTTCAATAAATCAAAAGAATAATTAGAATTAGGGTTCAAGTTACAACCATATGACTCATGGCTTCATAATCCACCATATGTCACTTTTAGCCATACTCAAATTCATGCATTTTCCACTTCATTTCCACCATGTCATAATGCATTAATCATTTAATCTAAAATGAAAAATACAAATATGAAATATCATCTTCTAGAAGTATCTTTGAACAAATTACAAAAATGCCTATCGTCCCTATATACATACCCGTATCCGTATTCCGAAAAATACGAATACAAAAGAGACGAAAACTATCCATCAGTACAATACTAGGATCCGGCTTAAACCAAAGCCCACTAGCATTCTCCGTCTGTATCATCATCTGTGTACAAGTACACGTATGTGACCAAATCCTGTCGTAAAACCATACGACCTCTACATCTTTTGCCTGATGTAGGGAAACCCTCTGCATGGGACTCTAAAGACTCGACAATACGCTGGCAGTGGGTTTAACCACAGGCCGCAAGCGGCACTAGCTGTACATAACGGCCCCCAGGTATTTGTCGATGAGAAGGCCGATGAGAAGAACTCATCCAAACTCCTACTGAGCCTATCTGTGATAATCTCCGTACAGTCCGGTCTATTCGTCTAAGAGTATCGCATATCGTGCCTAGGGGCGGTAATCGTCAGACCCCTAATAGCGCAATAAGTCGTGATGGAGCGTAGCCCATTACACCCTGAGAAACTACTGGAGTACCTACCAGTAAATCTCGCTTGCCCTTGCCAGGGACTTTGTGTAATGGCTCTCCAAACACAGCGCGATATCAACCCCCAATACCGGGAGAGACGGATCCTATCTAACCGCCACTGCCTCCAAGAGCTTTGGGATTGCACCCAACTATTACCTGTTTGCACAACTCCTTTGAGCGTGGTTGGGTAATAATCAAAGTACAGTGGGAACACACTCGAGGCGAAGCAGCAGTGTCAAGTCGACGGACTAAGCTGTATTCATGGCACCTGGGAACTGCTACCCGACGACAGGTATAATACCCACCAACAGTTCCCGACGAGTCTTGTCCGGTGTACTCATAACCTAATGAGCACCTGCATACTATCTCCAGTACGATGTACTAATGGCTGTGGGACAGACCATCTCCCCTGTTGGGATGAGAAGCGTATACACTAGTCTACTCTGGAGTATCGATACCCCGTCTCGATAATTCTATGACTAGGGACCTGTATAGGATGTGCTTATAGACTACCCATCCCCCACTAGTGTGAATGCCATCACAATACTGGTAATCAAGCAAAGATCCTAAGGGCTCTACCAATATGTATAAGTGATATGCTAAGAAACATATGCATATATTGAGGTAGAAACAAACCAGGTAGCATACTACCATTTTGAGCAAGACTGTTACTATATCCGTGTATATCCCTAGCTCCCATTAAGTTATATACAAACTAGTATGATACAATAATGGCCTCTAGGGCATATATCACTAACACTAAAACTCCTTTAGTATGGTGTTAATGTACCTGGATTTGGGACACTCCCAACATTCGCTTAGATCTATCTTTATAGATCTTAATCCCCAAGATGTAGTAGGTATCACCCAGATCTTTCATGGAGAATCCTTGTGATAAGAGGAGCTTGACCGAGTGTAGCATAGGAAACCCATTTCCTATCAAGAGTATGTCATCTACGTACCATACGAGGAAGACAATCTTATTCTCTACCATCTTCTTGTATATACAAGGTTCATCTACCTTTTTGATGAAGTCAAACTCTTTGACTGCTATCAAAATAGATGTTCCAACTCCACGATGCATGCTTCAACTAAGAAGATTGCACACCTTTCTGCTGCTCCTACTATCCACGAAGCCCTCTGGCTGTTATGCATACGCTTACTTCTAAATCACCATTTAGAAAAGCGGTCATGATGTGCAATTGCTAGATTTCGTAGTCATGGTATGCAGCGATGGCAAGTAGGATCCGGATGGACTTATCCATAGGCACTGGAGAAAAGGTTTCATCATAATCCACACCTGGTTTGTATGACAAAAACCTATTGCTTCAAGTCTAGCTTTGAAAGTATCAACTTTTCCATTTACACCAAGTATCTTTCTCAAAGATCTACTTGCTCCCGATGGGGTTTACCCCTTCAGGAGCAACATCGAAAGTCCATACTTTGTTGGTGTACATGGATTCCATCTTAGATCGCATTGCATCCAGCCATTTCACAGAGTCCCCACTCGTAACGGCCTGCCTGAATCTAGTTTGGTTATCATCTTCCATGATGCAATCCTCGCTCCCACCGTCACTGAGAAAACCGTAGTATCTCTCAGGTGGATGAGAAATCTTACCAGATTCACGGAGAGGCTGAGGTTTGTTGGAGAGTATCGAATCTTTTGGTTCCACTAAATCATCATTCGTAGTTTGTATAGCTGGAACCTTTTCAGTTCTACCTCATGACCATAAATTCGTTTTTCAAGAAATTCCTTTTCTAAAAAGGTGGCATGTTGTGAAACAAAAACACCTTTTGTTTCTCGGTTTGGTAGAAGATATTCCTTCACAAATGTTTGGAATATCCAACAAACTTACAGAACTGAGCTTGCCTCGAGTTTGTCCGGATTTTGCTTTTCAACACAGGCCAGAGAACCCCATATCTTAACTCGTTTAAGACACGGTCTCTTCCCATACCATTTCTCATATGGAGTGGTAGGCACTGATTTGGTGGGAACCCTATTTAATAGGTATGCAGCTTCTCAAGTGCGTAACTCCAAAAGGAAACAGGCAACTCAGCAGTACTCATCATAGAGCGCACCATATCTAATAGGGTGCGATTCTTCCACCCCGATACACCGTTGTGCTGTGGTGTATACAGAGGAGTAATATGAGAGAGAATCTCATTCTTTTTTCAATAGTCCAGGAACTCCATACTCAAGTATTCTCCTCCCCGATCAAATCGAAGGATTTAATACTTTTACCCGTCTGGTTCTTAACTTTATGCTCATATTTTTTGAATTTCTCAAAAGCTTCAGACTTGTATTTCAATAGGATCACATGTCCGAACCTTGAAAGATAGTCAGTGAATATAAAATAAAGTATGAGGAACCATCCCTGACATGTGTAGACATGGGATCGCGTACATCACCTTGTATCAGTCCTAAGAGTTCAGTAACTCTTTCTCCGTTTCTAGTAAACGGAGTTTTGATCATTTTACCTTTGAGACATGACTGGCAAATTTCATAAGATGAAAGTTCGAATGGATTCAAATATTCATCCTCATGTGCCTTAGCTAGTTGTGTCACATTAATATGACCTAGTCTACAATGCCACAAGAAGGATTCGTTCATTTCTGAACTTGTCCTCTTGTGTGTGTTCCGTATAATTAGAACTGTTGTTTGATTTAGAATGTATATGCTATTTCATAATGTGCCTGATCCAATCAACTCTTGATTCATGACAAAGTTCTTAACATTATCCTGCAATACAAAATTATATCTATCTTTATCTGATAAAGAGTCTGATATAATGTTATATATCAGATTCGATATGTAATAACATTCATCCAGAATCAATGTATTTGATAATATAAGGTGATATTTGCAACTGATTTGGCTGCAACAATTGCACTATCACCCGATCCCAGTTCTCTACCTCTCTAAGCCCATGTAACAGATTACATGTGTGGGATCCTGGTCCGGTATCAAATATGTTGGAGATAGTGCCCTCAGAGTCAATTATTGGATCACAGGCACGTGATTGCAATGATTGAGGGAGTACCTGTCCCAGTAGGGCAGTCTTACTCAAGATGATAGTATGCTATCTGGTTTATCTTTATCATCGTGTACTGCTTTAGATGACCTTACAGGTCACTATTGCGCGTTGATAAAGCCCCTAGGATTCTTGCTTGACTGCCAGCAGTATGAGGGCGATCATATACGTGGGAGCTGGGGTCTATAAGCACATCCTTAAAAGGTCCCTAGTCGAGGGAGTTTCGAGACAGGGCATCGATACTCCAGAGTAGACTAGTGTATACAGTCGAGACCCCGACGAGGGGCGGTGGCCGGTCTCACAAGCCACTGGTGTCAGTTGGTTCACCTAAGATGTATACAGGTGTTCATTGGGTTATGAGTACACCGGACAGGACTCGCCGGGAACATGCTAGTTGGTCTTATACCTGACGTCAGATAGCAGTTCCCTGGTGACATGTGTACAGGTTAGTTCATCGACCTGAGATCGTCATTTGTCTCATGTGAGTTCCCACTGTACTTTGATTACTACCCTACCACGCTCAAAGGAGACGTGCAAACAGGTTTTAGTTGGGTACAGTCCCGAGCCACATGGAGGCAGTGAGCAGATCTGTAGGGGTTCGTCTCTCCCGGTATTGGGGGTGAGGTCGCGCTGTGTCTAGGAGAGCCATTACACGAAGTCCTTGGCCAAGGCAGGAGATTTACTGGTAGGTATTCCAGTAGTATCTCAGGGTGTTCTGGGCTACACTCCGACACGAGTTGTACCACTTTTGGGGGTCTGACTTTTACCAACCCCCTAGGCCCGCCATGCGATGCTCATAGACGAACGGACCGGACTGTACAGATATTGTCACTGACAGGCTCAGTAGGGTGTCAGGATGAGTTCGCTCATCGACGTCCCTTTTGGTCAATACCTGATAGCCCGTTATGTATGGTTAATACCTCTGATGTGCTAGTAGTTAAATCCACAGCCAAAGTATTGACGTGTCTTTAGAGTCCCCCACAGACCGTTTTCTCAAGTTTCGGGCGAAACGCTGTAGAGGCCGTATGGAGATATGGTAGGGTTCGATTATATACGTGCGGTATTGCACGGATCATGATCGGACGGATAATACTAGCGGGCTTTGGTTTAAGCCGGATCCTAGTATTGTACAGTGTAGATTTTGTCTCATTGCATTTGTATTCGGTCGGAATACAAATGCGGGTATGTATATACAGTCGCGGGGTTTTTCTGTAATTTATTACGGAATCAGTTTTCTGAAGTTGCCAGTTTGTATTCCGTTCCGGCCAGTTTTCCTTTGTTCCTTACGGCCGGATTTTTCTAATGGAGGGGCTAATTTGCACATTTGCAAATTAGCAGTTGTGGAGGGTTTATTAGTGATTTGTGGCTTCATGATAGTTCTAGCACATTTGATTCCATTTTGTGCACATGGTTTGCATTAATGGTGATGGGATTTGATTAGGATATGAAAGGATTTTGAAGTGAGATAATTTCATCATTATCTTCACACATTTGTATATGCCATCTCTCTCTCTCCTCATTCTTGATCAAGGGGCCGGCCACACAAAAGAGAGGATGAGGGGAAATTTCATTTGGGTGTGGTTCTCCTTTTTTGGCTTGCTTAAAATTACATTGCTCATCTCCAAAAGTTCATTCTCTACTCCACATCAAAACATGGCAACTTCATACCCGCTTGAGACAAACCTTACTACACTTCATCTACAGTTTTCTTGGACACGTCGACTCGCCAACTTCGTGCCCGAGTTGCCTCGGTCCAGAGGTGGGAGCCCGTAAAAGAACCCGGCGATGTGGTGCCCTTCCGACGAGGAGATGAAGACCAGAGATTCCGCGGGGAGATCGGGACGACGACGAGAAGACCGAAGGACACGGATCGCTCGGTATATCTCTCTATCCCTTCTCTTGTTAGCTAGGAGTAGGTTAATGGCCCAATCTGGGTTTATAGTGCGCGGTAGTGCCGGTTTTCTAGTTTTCGTAAAAGTTTCGTTTCCGCATTTTGGCCTCGGATTGACAGCCGGGGCGCTGCCGTGCAATTACACTGGTATCAAAGCCACGCCATTAACCTAGTCTAACTTGCTCTAACGTGTTTACAAGTTCGATCGAACGGATTTTCAAAAAACCGCGTTTCCATGTCAAGTTTCTGTCGAATTTTTACAGTGCTTTAAAAATTATTTGGTACATTGTAAAAATACGTGCAGGGTGTTTTATGCATTATGTGAAAATTTGGTAGGCTGAATTTACTGTAGAGCGGCGGATCAGCGGCCAAAACCACATTTTGGCCGCGGATCCGCCGCCGAATTTTGGCTTCACTGCATCAAATTTTTACTGTGGCTCTCTGACATGGAAATAGGGTTTCTGGTATATTCTTTTTGGACCCAGATGTTTTTGAGTGCTACAGTTGTGCTTGGGGCCCGCTTCGGGAAATTTAGTCGATCAAAAATTTTAAATATGTTAGTTCACAGTATTTACATTATATCTGCGACCGTGAATGTCATTTGATCGGTAAATCCTGTCTAACTGCTATAGCCCTTTTAGACGGATTTGCGAACGTGACATTCACGTTGATGTTCTGTGTTATGCTGTGATGTTGCGGATTTGTCGTGGGGATAGCCTGGATGCAATGTTAGTACAGTTTGGTTTATTATGTACATTTGATATTGCGGGGCGAGCGTCCGACATGTGGACTGCCGTTACTGCCTGTTTGTATATTATTCTTTTGGGGCACGACCGGGCTGAGGTCGATGTACCCGTTGTATATTTTACTTTCTGTACTAGGATTACCCCGCGGAGGGGTGCACGGATGGCCGGGTTCTAGAGGGAAACGGGCCCGCATCTCATGGCTTTGAGACGGAAGGGGCTTCACTCTAGAATTGGCGGGCTATTCGCCGCACTCGTAGGGGGTACAGGTTGACCCAAGGAGGGGTGCTCAAGTTACCGGATTCCGTGAAGTGCTGGGTGGTCCATTCACGTTGTTGAAGGGGGCTGCCTCGCTTCAGGTTTTGGCGGGTAACTTGCCGCGCCCGTAGGGGTCTAGGATTTCATTGCACAGGCTATCCACACGACCAGGGGAACGTCGGGTTTCAGTAGCGGCTCTGTGAAACCCGGGGATCCCAGATATCTGTATTGTTCTGTGATGCTTATTACATTTGTGTGATGTTGCATTTTATCGCGCCTTGAGCGAATATTATATATTGATATATATACTAGTAGATGTTGTGTATGTTTTTCATCCGCGCTAGTCCAGTTCCCGCTCTGTCGTTAGTTAAGTAACCTAACGGGTGATGACGGGACCCAGTGGCGAATGCGGATGGCATATACGTACGTCATTATTTTCCTTCTTTATTGGTGTGATCAATTGATGGGACTGCGTTGATTCGGATCAATGCAAGCTAAACAAACCTATTTGATGTTGTTAGAACATTTTTCAAAAAGCTGTTATTGCAAGGGCGTTCTCTTTTGTTTTGCACAGTGATATTCAGTTGGAATATCCTGCACCTCAGTCGACGGGGCAAGGGCCGAGATCCCTTCATCGGGAGTGACCCCTTGGACAGAAGTTTGCGTCAGGGCAATAACTTCACTATAGTCGTTTACTTTTGCTTTGCATCGTGGTATTCAGTTGGAATATCCTGCACCTCATTCTACGGGGAAAGAGCCGAGATCCCTTCACCGGGAGTGACCTCTTTAGCAAAGGTTTTCATCACTATATTTTTATAAAGCTATCCAGTTCCTTCAACGATATCAAGTTCATTACGTTAAAGGTTTTTCGCCAAAAACCATTCATAGCCCTCCGTCATTTCAGAAAGGTAGCACTTAGTATTCATGCTATGTATGTTGGCCTTCGTCAAGGCATAGTGTATGGTAGCTATTTGTTACTTTTCTGCAGCATAGATAGATGCGTTGGTTTGGGACAGTCGTACTACTATTTTGGCCTTCGTCAAGGGTATGTACGGGTGGGTTCAAATTAACCTGGACAATGACGGGTAGAACTTGATATGTGACTTATGATATGTTGGCCTTCGTCAAGGTCATAAGAGCATGGGGTAAAAATCATATCGGGAGTTTCTAAAGAAACTGAAACTTGCCAGATATGCGCATACCTTCTAGAGTGTGATAAGTGAGTGGATTCCATCACGTTATCATACGATGATAGTTGGATCCCGATTCCCACTGATGAGTTGGTTTACTCCTCGGGTGATCCCGACTAATTCTTCTTTCAGGTTTGGAGGAGAATTTGAGGTTACAGTGGGAGGTTTACTGATTAGATAAAGTGATAATCATTCTGATCTAGGTTAGAGTGCACGCTGAGTGTTTCTTTTCTCTCTCTCTTTGGAAGCAACCATGACCCGACCCTAGACTATGACTCAGTGACCAAAATTAACCGAACCTTCTTAAACACTGGCTTTTGGATTGTCAGAGTTGCATACCTCATTGCCACTCCTTCTTTTACCCTTTTCTCCAGGACACCCCGTATTACTACGAACGTCCACTTTCATTAGACAAAACCATCGTATGGTTATATACGAACTCGAAGGAATTTATTCGAGGATGGTTTCCGGTTCTGGAGAAAACGAATAGGACTATTCAGTTGTCTTTTCCTTTTACCTTCTCTCAGGTTGCGAGTACTCCTTGGTTTAGGTGATAGTACACCTATTACGCAAATTGGATAGTCTTCTTCCAAACCTTAGGCTGGTGCCGAACGGTGGGGAATGAAGAAAACCAATTAGCATAACGATGGTGTACAGAATGTATTAAGTAAAGACATATCAAGGGATTAGTAAGAGGGCAAAGTAAATTGCGACTGCTATTCACGACCAAACCAAGTATTTCTTCGCCAATCCTAAATCACCTTTGTATTTCTCCAGGACACTCCATATCACTACGAAGATCCATAGTTTATTGGATACTCCATCGTATGGTTATATACGAACTCGAAAGGAACTTGTTCCAGTTCGGAGATGGATTCTGGTTCAGGAGAAATAGGAATAAGGTTTATTTGGTTGTCTTTTATCTTCACCTTCTCTCGCATTACGAGTGCTCCTAGGATTAGGACAGTACACCCATTATGCTTATTGGATAGTCTTCTTCCAAACCATAGGCTGGTGCCGAAAGGTAGGGAAGGAAGAAAACCATTTAGCCTAAGAGGGATGTACATAAGGTAATGACTAAAGACATATGAAGGGTTTTGGAGAGATGGCAAAGAAATATACGGTTACAGTTGTGAATCTGGATAATGGAAGAGGCATTACTAGGAATACCCGGATACCCCTACGAAACATTTCAATGTTTCAGTTTCACTGTGTACTGTTAAAAGAAAACTGATTTCCCAATTAGCCCTTACTCCAGGGTATGTATTTACCAGGTATGATTCTCACATCTGTATGGTTTTACAGATGATGAGTGGGAGTAAGTTATTGGGAATTAGGTGATTGTCCTCATTATATCGGGATTCGTTGTAATTGGTGATATTTGAGGAAGTCACCTGGGTTGTTTGCCGGACGGCAAATATTTGGTTTTGAATATCCGTTATTATGTACCAATTTCAAATTGATATATCTGTACGTCTATTTTTATAGAGTGAGATATACCTTTTTGAAATTATGTCTATGGCATTTACCTATATCAGTGGATGGTTAGGTAAGGAGTATTGAACAGCGGTGTAATTCTTCTTAACCATAAGTACAGTTTTCAACCTACGACACACAGTGAATGAGTCACTAGACTCAGGGGACTTATACAGAGTATTGTATGTTGTCCAGTGTCCATTAGGACAGAGAGGTGCACTATATTCTGTTTACTTGTGACTTCTCTAGTTCTTAGACATGTGTTTCGTGGAAACACAAGGTCTGAGTTTTGAGAAGTTATAAGTATAAGATTAAAGTAGAGAACCAAGTATTGCAAGTATCGGGATTCTTCAAGGTGATCGAAGATGTAGATACTTGTATAGGGTATTCAGTTGATAGTTATGATTAAGAGAACTTGCTTCTCTTTCAGGTTACTCATAATTGGAAGTACTTCTAAGTTGAGTAATGCTGATCGGTCTCTCTCCATTTAGTTGACATGCACTGGAGACAGCTGCATGATTTGAATCTGGTTCAATTAAATCAGTGCCTCTGGTTCTATATTGGATATAGAACAGTTCATATCTTAAGGATGTTAAGGTACGGGGAGTTGTCCGGCTTATACTTAAAACCAGACTCTGGATAACTCAAGGCACGTTTCTGTAATGGCTGTTTGTGGGTTGACCCAGGCTATGACGAGGGTTGACTTTCTACCATCAGGAAGATCAATAGTGATATTGTTCTTGACTCGCCACAGTTTTAATAAAAATGGATTTTTTCAGAAAACAGTAGTGGGAGTTTGGTAGAACTGGAAGTGATTCCAGAACCGCAAACGATTACTGAAGATTTGATAAGAACCTAAAGATTCAATCTGTTTTGACATTCCATTGGCCACTCTGCAGATATGGTGGGTAACCTCAGGCGCTCGAGAGGTACTTCGGTATGCTTAAGGACGGTGGCAGGGAGGTTCTTGTTTACCCAGACTTTCCATTGCTGTTGTTCCAGACTGTGAGACTCGGCAGGAGGATGAGTATAGCGTCGTTCTAAACTAGTTTTAGAAGTGCACGTGTATACGACTCTGCCAGAGGGTTGTCGTAGTCAGTGGGAGCAGCGGAAGCAAAGTGGACAAGTGGCTTATGTCTATAGACTAAAGCAGATATAGCGGAGATAGATCATCTATTTCTGATGTGACAGTCATAGGTTTACTTCATCAGAATAGGGGATGGATCTGTTAAGAAGGTAGTAGGGTGTGATGTCCTGGTATTTGGATGACATACACAGAGTAGGAAGTGATATTCCTATACTACGGTCGGTTATACTTTGGTTGTCACACAGTGGTTTCTCCACATGGGACTTAGATATAATATCAAGACATTCTGGTTACTGGATCTATGGTTTTAGATCTAGATTTGGGTAGTTTCCCAATCAGGGTACATAGACAACATTCTGAAGGTATTTTAGAATGGACGACTCCAGGCATGGTAGTGTACCTGCAGGTGATGGAGTCACCCTCTCTAAAGGTGTCTTACAGACTAAAATGGAGAGGGATGTGCATGATTGGAAGATCACTTTCTTAGGCAATTGAGTCAATCATGAGATGTCAAGTACTACACCAGATGTTGTTTTTGCATTAGATGCAATAAGTAGATATTGATCTAATCCTGAAGAAACATTCGGAAGCAGTTTTAGAACATAAGTGAATGTTCCAGGGATATGATAACGACAGCCCCATTCGGGAGACAGTTATCATTCCAGGCTTCTAAGGTGACCTGGATGACAGAGTGGCTGTCAGAGTTATAGTTTTCCCTCTAATGAGGGGCAGTATTTTGGACAGGTGGTCCAGGCGGATACTGAGGAAGGCATGGCGCAGGATACTGATTAAGTTCAGTTGACGATATAGTCTAATAAGTTTGGATTTGGAGTTCATTTATGAGCTAGGTCCCATCAGATATCCAGACATATTCTAAGACAGGTATTGCTCATTTCGGGAGATGGCTTTCTCCGCGAACTTGAGATAAAGAGAGACATAGAAAGAAACATCAAGGCGGAACCACTCACTGAGGCTATTCCTCGAACACATTAGTTTCGCAAACTGGTTTTGTGAGACTGATTAGTAGAGGAGTTGGGTGTTCGGTATCACACGGGCTGTGAGTATGTGACATCGCAATAATTAGCCTTGAGTACAAGTGGGAGATTGTTGGAGAAAGTGCCCTCAGAGTCAATTATTGGATCACAGGCACGTGATTGCAATGATTGAGGGAGGACCTATCCCAGTAGGACAGTCTTACTCAAGATGATAGTATGCTCTCTGGTTTATCTTTATCATCGTGTACTGCTTTAGGTGACCTTACAGGTCACTATTGCGCGTTGATAAATCCCCTAGGATTCTTGCTTGACTGCCAGCAGTATGAGGGCGATCATATACGTGGGAGCTGGGGTCTATAAGCACATCCTTAAAAGGTCCCTAGTCGAGAGAGTTTCGAGACAAGGCATCGATACTCCAGAGTAGACTAGTGTATACAGTCGAGACCCCGACGAGGGACGGTGGCCGGTTTCACAAGCCACTGGTGTCAGTTGGTTCACCTAAGATGTATACAGGTGCTCATTGGGTTATGAGTACACCGGACAGGACTCGCCGGGAACATGCTAGTTGGCCTTATACCTGACGTCAGATAGCAGTTCCCTGGTGACATGTGTACAGGTTAGTTCATCGACCTAAGATCGTCATTTGTCTCATGTGAGTTCCCACTGTACTTTGATTACTACCCTACCATGCTCAAAGGAGACGTGCAAACAGGTTTTAGTTGGGTACAGTCCCGAGCCACATGGAGGCAGTGAGCGGATCTGCAGGGGTTCGTCTCTCCCGGTATTAGGGGTGAGGTCGCGCTGTGTCTAGGAGAGCCATTACACGAAATCCTTGGCCAAGGCAGGAGATTTACTGGTAGGTATTCCAGTAGTATCTCAGGGTGTTCTGGGCTACACTCCGACACGACTTGTACCGCTTTGGGGGGTCTGACTTTTACCAACCCTCTAGGCCCGCCATGCGATGCTCATAGACGAACGAACTGGACCATACGGATATTGTCACTGACAGGCTCAGTAGGGTGTCAGGATGAGTTCGCTCATCGACGTCCCTTTTGGTCAATACCTGGTAGCCCGTTACGTATGGCTAATACCTCTGACGTGCTAGTGGTTAAATCCACAGCCAAAGTATTGACGAGTCTTTAAAGTCCCCCACAGACCGTTTTCTCAAGTTTCGGGCGAAACGCTGTAGAGGCTGTATGCAGATATGGCAGGGTTCGGTCATATACGTGCGGTATTGCACGGATCATGATCGGACGGATAATACTAGCGGGCTTTGGTTTAAGCCGGATCCTAGTATTGTACAGTGTAGATTTTGTCTCATTGCATTTGTATTCGGTCGGAATACAAATGCGGGTATGTATATACAGTCGCGGGGTTTTCCTGTAATTTATTACGGGATCAGTTTTCTGAAGTTGCCAGTTTGTATTCCGTTCCGGCCAGTTTTCCTTTGTTCCTTCACGGCCGGATTTTTCTAATGGAGGGGCTAATTTGCACATTTGCAAATTAGCAGTTGTGGAGGGTTTATTAGTGATTTGTGGCTTCATGATAGTTCTAGCACATTTGATTCCATTTTGTGCACATGGTTTGCATTAATGGTGATGGGATTTGATTAGGATATGAAAGGATTTTGAAGTGAGATAATTTCCTCATTATCTTCACACATTTGTATTTGCCATCTCTCTCTCCTCATTCTTGATCAAGGGGCCGGCCACACAAAAGAGAGGATGAGGGAAAATTTCATTTGGGTGCGGTTCTCATTTTTTGGCTTGCTTAAAATTACATTGCTCATCTCCAAAAGTTCATTCTCTACTCCACATCAAAACATGGCAACTTCATACCCGCTTGAGACAAACCTTATATACTTCATCTATAGTTTTCTTGGACACGTCGACTCGCCAACTTCGTGTCCGAGTTGCCTCGGTCCAGAGGTGGGAGCCCGTAAAAGAACCCGGCGATGTGGTGCCTTTCCGACGAGGAGATGAAGACCGGAGATTCCGCGGGGAGATCGGGACGACGACGAGAAGAACGAAGGACACGGATCGCTCGGTATATCTCTCTACCCCTTCTCTTGTTAGCTAGGAGTAGGTTAATGGCCCGATCCGGGATTTTAGTGCGCGGTGGTGCCGGTTTCTAGTTTTTAGAAAAGTTTCGTTTCCACATTCCGGCGTCGGATTGACGGTCGGGGCGCCGCCGTGCACTTACAAAATACCCAGGACGTAAAGTATACTGAGAAACAGTTCTCGGTAACGAACACACCCGAAGAAAGTGCATCAACATACTCCTTTCTTCGATCGGGTGGCATAGGAATCCCGGCATTCCCCTATTTCCTCCTCAGACTTATAACAATTATAAGATAGAGCGGAACCAACGTTCCCCAGCACTATATAATAACCAGGTTCGGTCAATACATCTATATTATTATCTTGATTAAGGCATGTCACGGTCGCTACTTAGAGAGAGAGAGAGAAGAAAACACTCTGCATATGCTCTTGCAAGATTAGATTGGTTATTATCTTATCTAATCAGGATGGCTCCCACTGTTTTTATCAAGTATTCCTTCAAACCCTAAAAGGTAAGACTAGCCGGGATTAATTACACCCTACAAGTTCGCTAACCGTTCAGCCAGGCCAGTGTCGGTACTTTGAGGGAGGTTCTCGTGCTTTCGCACGGACCTAATTAAAGTAAATCTCGTTTTTCCAGAGGTATAACCTCGTTGACACTTTTCTAGACACCTAATGGGTTAGCTAATTGTAAAGTGCAAAACTCTTCCAGGAGTAACACTTACTCATAGTGGGTATCGGGATCCAACTATCTCATAGAAGGTATGTAATCTCATTACAAATTTCAACATTTGAAATTCCCGATAATATTTTGCCCCTAGTAGCTTATGACCTTGGCTATGGTCAACAAATCATAAGTGCTAGCCAAGTTCAACCCGTCATTTCATGATTGAGTTAAACCCACCCGTATGACCCTTAGCTATGATCAACAAAACCGTACGACTACCCTAACTCAATCGCATCACATGCTTGCAGATAGGCACTAAATAGCTACCGCACACCACGCCTTGGCTATGGTCAACAAACGTAGCACGAATACTAAATAGTATTTATCTGAAATGACGGAAGGCTACAACAGGTTTTTTAAGAAAACCTTTTGCGTAAGGAACTTGATATCGTTGCAGAATCGAGTGATTTTTGAAAAGGAATGTTTTTGATGTTTTTACTAGTTTTGCTAAAGAGGTCACTTGCGGTGAAGAGATCTCGGCTCTTTTCTCATCGAATGAGGTGCTGGATATTCTACAAGGAATAACACTATGCAAAGCAAGAACTAGAAAAGCAATCAAAAACAAAACCGAGTGTGTTGTAGCATCTTCTAGTTTCGCTAAAGAGATCACTCCCGGTGAAGGGATCTCGGCTCTTTCCTTATCGAATAAGGTGCTGGATATTCTATAAGGAATACCACTATGAAAAGCAAGAACTAGAGCTACCATTTTTTTGAAAAATTGATTCCATAACATCATTAGGTTTCTTTCTTTTCATTAATCTCATTAATGAAGTCCCATCATTTATACTTCCTAAGCATCACAGATAAGAAACGAAAATAGAACGTACGCTTATGCCATCCGCATTCGCCACAGTGTCTCGTTATGCACCGTTAGGTTACTTAACTAACGGCATAGCGGGGAGGGACTAGCGTGGATGCAAAACATAAGCAGCGTTTATTATATATCATATATATAATAATACCATTCATCTCATCATATAAAGTGATTACAACACAGAATTCCAGTAGCATAAGTCAACATATGAAATATTGGATATATTAGGAGTTCCGTATTTTAAATTAAACCAGTAAAAAACATGGATTCCACGGTCGCTGTAACGTTTTAGAATTCGTTATGCGAATTTTTCCGTTTTAGGGTAAAATAGTCGGTGTTTTCCGTAAAAACCCGAAAGTGATCAAATTTCAGTACAGACTTGACTGCGCCTAGTTTAACTAGAATAGTGCTAGTTTGCGGGCTTTGGGGGTCAGTTGGAAGTTTTGGTTCACATAGAATTTTTTCCTAATTAAAATATTATTTTAAGTTATTAATTTTGCACTTAATTAGTGGTAATTACATTTTTGGCTTGGGTTAATTACTACTAATGTGAATCTATGCTAATTTAATCATAAGTTTAAGTTAAACCCATCCATCCAAATATCTAGATATTTTGTGGTTAAAGGAATTTATTTTTAAAAGAAAAGAATGAGGTGGCTTGGAGATAATTATGCATTAATGAGCATTTATTGCTTTTAGCTAGAATTTTCTTCACAATTTTCACAAAACACCCCCCACTTCCTCTTTGGCCGAGCCTCCTCCAAGTTCTGCCCCCTCATTTGCTTTGCTCAATTTCATCTTCTCCAAGCTCAATAATTCTCCAAAAATCCTTAAATAATCCCACAAAACTCATAAACGAATAATAACCCATTATTCTTCATCACTAATCTTGCTTAGATCTTTAAGAAAAACATCATTTGGAGGCTAAAATGATGGATCTAGTTGCTATTTTGTGTTCTTGAGGAGGTATAATTTCTAACCCTAATCTTTAATTTTTATGTTTAAATCATTAAGTTAGGTATTTAATTGTTTAATATAGCTTAATTTGCATGATTAGTTATTTCATGATAATTTAGTGAAGTTCAAGTTAGGATTTAACTTGATGATATGGTTAATTGTTAATTGAAGACTAGGAAAACTTAACCTAGTGGGAGAATGATAGTTGTTGTTAATTCCTAATTTGTCTAATTGAGGTTTTAGCAAACTAAGATTTAACAAAGCATAATTGGGTGACATTAAAATTATGGAAATGGTTTGGATAACCTAGTTAAGCTACTTTGCGATGTTTGTAATCGCTAGATTTGTGTTAGGTTTAACTTGTGCTAATTTTGCGATAAAATTGCTTACTAGGTTTCGGTATAAGTTGGACGTTGGTTCTAATGAGCATTGCGATGTTATATGTATTATCTTCATCGGGAAGTATTGTGTTGTGTTTGCGCGATCGGTACGATCGGAGTCTAGACTTGGTGGTTGCGTAGTTTAGCAATTCTAGCTAGGGTTTTGCCGATGTCGTGCGCGTTTTGTGCACTAGGTGCGCCGTGTTGGGTTTACCTTGCACCTAGTCTAGGGTTTGGTAGCATCTCTCATGCCATTTTAAAAATTAGAGAGGTGCAAAGCAAACAAACCATGAATCTTTACTAGAATTTTTAGGGTAACAAAGTTTGTATCACATACAAAGAACTATCTATCACATAGAGTTTAGGATTACAACCTTTGTAGTCCGTTTCTTCGCTTCATAAGCTCCGTGTTGAGGTCCCTTCGCTGCGATCATCAAGAACTCAGACTCTAGAGAGGCTCCATGAGGTGAATGAGATATCTTGCTTGTAGTCTTCATGATCTAAGATGATCTACCTTGAAGAATCTCAAACCCAAGCTTACACTTCTCTAATGAAGTAATTAGAGAAGTGAACACCCTAATCTAAGTGGCTAGAATAGATGAGAATGATGAAGTTGGAATATTACTCTCTTTTGTTTTCAATTTCTCACTATTAATCACCACAACACAAAAAGCTAGCAAGCTTTTTTCAAGGAGGAGGAGGAAGAAGAAAACCTTTTGTGTTGAATAATGAATTATTGTTTTTGGTTACAATTGCAACCATGGGTTAAGAATGAGATCCTTAACCCTTGTAGAGAATAAACCATGGGTTGAGGGTTTGGGTTGGGTTAAACAATATCTCCACAAAATATCAAAGAAAAATGACAAAGTCAAAGCTTCATGAAGCTTCCTTAACCCTCATCCAAATAGTTAACCCTAATCCAAACCCTAACTAGGTTTAAACTCAAAATCCATGTTGCATTTGTAACCCTAACATGTTACAATATTATATATCACATATATAATATATAATGTAACAAAAGAAAATAATACAATTAACATATATCGCATATATATCAATGTATTATCAAGTGAGAAAAAGAATCAATAAAGCGAGCTTATATTAGTTAATGTAACGTAATATATCACATATATAATTATACATTAAATTATCGAATCAACACTTGATCCGATAATCCGGCTATATTACATATAACCGACTAATATAACATGTACCAATTCATCGAATCAACACTTGATCCGATGACCCGGCTATATCACATATACTCGGCCGATATCACATATCGTGAGAATAGAATACGGTATCTTATATCGTATTATTCTCGGTCCCGCACATATCACATATGTGCTCCTATTCCGTTTTGCCTGAGCCAGGAAACCTCTGTGTAGGACTCTAAAGAGTCGTCAATACGCCAGCAGTAGGTGATGATCATATCAAACACCCACAAGCTGCAAGCGGTCAGCTAAACGTAACAGCCACCCAGGTATTGAGCGATCAGAAGATCAACAAGCAAGCCTGTAAATTCTCCTGTGAATCCAATCAGTAACACTACCGTACAGTTCGGTCTCTTCGTCTGGTATGTCGCATATCAAGTCTAGGGGTGGTAAACGTCAGACCCCAGTAACCGATAAGTCGTGTCGATGTGAGGCTCATAACAGGTCTAGAAACTACTGATAATTCTTACCAGTAGCACTTCATATCAGCCCTGGTCAGGGATTTCCAGTTATAGCCAATCGAACACAGCACAACATCAACTCCCTATACCGGGAGAGACGAAACCCCTCCTATCGCTCATTGCCTTCATGTGATTCGGGATTGTACCCAAAAGCCACCATTTTGCATGCCCTCTTGGACGTGGTAAGGTGGAAATCAAAGCACAGTGGGAATCACACAAGACTCTATGACGATCTCGGGTCTACAGACTAACCTGTACCAGTGTCACCGGAGAACTGCTATCTGACGATAGGTATAATACCATTTAGGAGTTCTCGGCGAGTCCGTTCAGTGTACCTAGTCTCCACTGAGCACCCGTACACCATCTTTGATGTCAAACATCGATGGATATGGGATCATCCATCGCCCATCATATGGGTCATGATGCGTATACGCTAGTCTACTCTGGAGTATCGATGCCCTGTCTTGATACTCTCTCGACTAGGAACAGTTATAGGATGTACTCGTTGACTACCCTGGCCCCACTAGTATGATCCCATCATAGTCCTAGTAGTCAAGTACATATCCTAATGGCTTTATTAACTTGTGAGAGCAAGACAGTAAACCAATACAAGTCAACATGTTAAGACAAAGTGTAACCAGATAGCATACTATCATATTGAGCAAGAAAGTCCTCTCTCTATATATCCAAGCATCCACTATAATATACATCATATGTACAACAATGGCCTCTAGGGCATATACATAACTAACAATCTCCCACTTGCGCTAAGGCCAGCTGTTGTAGTATCTCATACCCAACATCCCGAATAGTCTCTCAAATTGTATCTGGGGAATCGCCTTCGTGAGTGGATCCCGCAGTGTTGTCCTTCGTGTCAACTCTCCTGACCTCAATCTCACGGCGATCAACTATCTCCCGGATCAGGTGATACCGCCTCAGAATATGTCTGGACTTCTGATGGGACCTGGGTTCCTTGGCCAAAGCCACAGCTCCATTGTTATCACAATACAAAGGTATCAGATGCACAATGGACGGAACCACACCAAGTTCAGTGATGAACTTCTTCATCCAGACAACCTCTTTGGCAGCATCGTTGGCAGCGATGTATTCAGCCTCCATCGTCGAGTCTGCCACGGTTTCTTGCTTGGAAATCTTCCAACAAACCGCCCCTCCATTTAGGGTAAAGACAAATCCCGAGCCCGACTTAGAGTTGTCCTTATCACTTTGGAAGCTCGAATCGGTAAAGGACTCCACTTGGAGTTCTCCGTTACCATACACCAAGAACATCTCCTTAGTCCTTCTCAAGTACTTGAGAATGTTCTTCATAGCTGTCCAGTGACTCTCTCCTGGATCTGCTTAATACCCACTCACTACACTTAGTGAGTATGCTACATCGGGTCTTGTACATAGTATCGCGTACATGATAGAGCCTACTGCCGTAGCATAGGGTATCCCTTGCATGCGAGCTCTCTCCAAATAAGTCTTGGGAGACATCTCTTTGGAGAGAGTGAGTCCAGAGATCGTGGGTTGGTTCCCAAGCTTGGATTCTTCCATACTAAACCTCTTTAGTATGGTATTAATGTACCTGGATTAGGACAATCCCAGTAACCATTTATATCTATCTCTATAGATCTTAATTCCCAAAATGCAGGAGGCATCACCTAAATCTTTCATTGAGAATCTATGTGATAAGAAGAGCTTGACCAAGTGCAGTATATGAACATCATTTTCTATCAAGAGCATGTCATCCACGTACAATACGAGGAAGACGACCTTACTCTCTGCAACTTCTTGTATATACAAGGTTCATCTACATTCTTGATGAAGTCAAACTCTTTGACTACAAAATCAAAACAGATGTTCCAACTCCGCGATGCCTGCTTTAACCCATAGATGGATTTAAGCAGCTTGCACACCTTTCCGCTGCTCCCACTATCTACGAAGCCCTCTGGCTGAGTCATGTACACACACTCCTCTAAATCGCCATTTAGAAATACGGTCTTAACATCCATTTGCCAGATTTCGTAGTCATGGTATGCAGCAATGGCAAGTAGGATCCGGATGGACTTAAGCATAGCCACTGAAGAAAAGGTTTCGTCATAATCCACATCTGGTCGTTGACGAAAACCCTTTGCAACAAGTCTAGCTTTGAAAGTCTCAACTTTTCCATCTACACCAAGTTTCTTCTTAAAGATCCACTTGCTCCCAATGGGTTTTACCCCTTCAGGAGCAACTTCCAAAGTCCATACTTTGTTGGTGTACATGGATTCCATCTCAGATCGCATTGCATCCAGCCATTTCACAGAGTCCCCACTCGTGATGGCCTGCTCGAAGCTAGTCGGGTCATCATCTTCCATGATGCAATCCTCGCTTCCACCGTCAATGAGAAAACCGTAGTATCTCTCAGGTGGATGAGGAACCATACTAGATCGGCGGAGAGGCTGGGGTTCGTTGGGAACTACTGAATCATCTGGTTCCACTAAATCTTCAGTTGTAGTTTGTGGTGCTGGAACTTCTTCCAGCTCTACCGCTTCGCCACTAATTTCTTTTACACGAAATTCCTTTTCTAAAAAGGTGGCATGTCGAGAAACAAACACCTTTTGTTCCTCGCTATGGTAGAAAAGATATCCATGTGAATGTTTAGGATATCCCACAAACTTACAAAGAACTGACTGTGCCTCAAGTTTGTCCGGATTTTGTGTTTTGACATAGGCCGGACAACCCCATATCTTAACACGTTTAAGACATGGTCTGTTCCCACTCCATATCTCATATGGTGTGGTAGGTACAGATTTAGACGGAACTTGATTCAATAGATATGCTGCTGTCTCAAGCGCATGCCCCCAGAAGGAAATAGGTAACTTAGCAGTGCTCATCATAGAACGCACCATATCTAATAGGGTGTGATTCCTCCACTCCGATACACCATTGTGCTGTGGTGTATAGGGAGGAGTAAGCTGAGAGAGAATCCCATTCTCTTTTAGATAATCTAGGAACTCATTGCTCAAGTATTCTCCTCCTTGATCTGATCGAAGGATCTTAATACTTTTTCCCGTTTGGTTCTCTACTTCGTGCTTATATTCTCTGAATTTCTCAAAAGCTTCAGACTTGTGTTTCAACAGAAACACATGTCCGTATCTTGAGAGATTGTCAGTAAATGTAATGAAGTATGAGGAACCATTCCTGGCATGTGTAGACATGAGATCACATACATCACTATGTATCAGTCCCAAGAGTTCTGTAACCCTTTCTCCGTGTCCACTAAACTGAGTTTTGGTCATCTTGCCTTTGAGACATGACTAGCAAGTGTCATAAGATGCAAATTCGAACGGATTCAAATATCCATCCTTATGCAACTTAGCTAGCCGTGTCGCATTGATATGACCTAGTCTACAATGCCACAAGAAGGATTCGTTCATTTCTGAACTCTTCCTCTTGTGTGTGTTTTGTACATTAAGTACTGTAGTTTGGTTGAGAACGTATATGCCATTATTTAACGATCCTGATCCAATCAACTTTTGATTCAGGAATATGTTCATAACATTATCCTGTACTACAAAATTATATCCTTCTTTGCTCAATAAAGAAACTGATATAATATTTCATATCAGGGTCGGAATGTAATAGCATTCGTTCAGAACTAATGTATTACCATTTAGTAACATAAGGTGATATTCACCAACTGCTTTGGCTGCAACATTTGCGCCATTCCCTACTCTTACGGAATGATCACCCTCTCTTAGTTCCCTACCTTTACGTAGCCCATGTAACATATTACATATATGGGATCCAGATCCGGTATCTAATACCCAGGATGTAGAGTGAACTGAGAAACAGTTCTCGATAACAAACACACCCGAAAAAGATGCATCAACATGCTTATTCTTCGTTTGGACGGCGTGAGAATCCAGATATTCTCCTATTCCCTGCTCAGACTTATAACAATTATAAATGGGAGCGGGACCAACGTTCCCCTGCTTAGTATAACAAGCGGGTTCAGTCAATACATCCATATTATTATCTTGATTAAGGCCTGACATGGTCGCTAACTGGAGAGAGATAGAAGAAAACACTTTAGCGTATGCTCTTGCAAGATTAGATTGGTTATTATCTTATCTAATCAGGATGGCTCCCACTGCTTTTTATCAAATCTTCCTTAAAACCCTAAAAGGTAAGACTGGCCGGGATTAATTACACCTTACAAGTTCGCCAATCTTTCAGCCAGGCCAGTGTTGGTACTTTGAGGGAGGTTCCCCGTGCTTTCGCACGGACCTAATTAGAATAAACCTCGTTTTCCCAGAGGCATAACCCGGTAACACCTTTCTAAACACCTACTTGATCGGCTAATTGTCATGTGTAAAACTCTCCCAGGAGTAACTCGTACTCGCAGTGGGTATCAGGATCCATCTATCTCATAGAAGGTATGCAATCTCATTGCAAATTTTAACACTTGAAATTCCCGATAATGCTTTTACCCCTAACCCCCTATGACCTTGACAAAGGCTAACAAACCATAGGAAGCTAGTCAAGTTCACCCCGTCATTTCTTAATTGAAATAAACCCATCCGTACGACCCTTGACAAAGGCCAACAAGGTCGTACGACTACCCTAGTCTAATCGCATCACATGCTTAAGCAGATAAGTACTAGTCAGCTACCACACATTACGCCTTGACAAAGGCCAACAAACGCAGCACGGATACTAAATAGTCTTTATCTGAAATGACGGAGGGCTACACAGGTTTTTCAGAAAACCTATTGCGTAATGAACTTGATATCGTTGTAGAAACAAGTGATTTTGAAAAGGAGTGTTTTTGAGGCTTTTCTAGTTTCACTAAAGAGGTCACTCTCGTGAAGGGATCTCGGCTCTTTCCTTATCGAATAAGGTGCAGGATATTTCACAAATACCGCGGTGCAAAACAAGAACTATACGAGCAATTAAAAACTAAACCATGTGTTTGTAGCATCTGCCAGTCTTGCTAAAGAGGTCACTCCCGGTGAAGGGATCTTGGCTCTTTCCTCATCGAATAAGGTGCAGGGTATATCACATATACCACTATGCAAAGCAAAAACTGTAGCTGCCCTTTTTGAAAATTTGATTCTACAACATCTTTTAGGTTTCTTTTCTTTGATTAATCTCATTAATAAATCCCATCATTTATATTTCCTAAGCATCACAGAAGAAACGAAAATACAACGTACGCTTATGCTATCCGCATTCGCCACAATGTTCCGTTATGCACCGTTAGGTTACTTAACTAACGGCATACCGGGACGGGACTAGCGCGGGTGTAAAACATAAGCAACGTTTATTATATATCATATATACAATAATAAAGCATTCGTCTCACGCATATAATATGATCACATCACAGTATATCAGCAGCAGAAGAAACATATGAAATATTAGATATACTAGGAGGTCCGTGTTTTATTTCGAGCCTGTATAAAACACGGATTCCACGGTCGCGATGAATAGCCAAACCCACATCCCTAGACCCCTATGAGAGTGGCAAGTAACCCTGCCAATTCTAGGGTTAGAAGACCCGGTCTCGACTCTTCGAGATGGCCTCCCACTGGACCCTAGAACCCGGTTACTTGTGCTCCCCTCCTTGGATCTACCTAATGCGGAAAAGTAAATAATATACAATGGTGACATCAACCTCAACTCGGAAGTGCCCCAATAAAAGAATATTACATACAATGAATTTTACATGAATGAAAATAAAAACCCTCATCTCACATAAAAACCCCCGGCTATTCAAAACACGACGATCCAATATAATATATTACAGCAACACATAATATCTCATATCATCAATGTAAGCAAGTATGTGTATCCCGATTATCGTTGAGGTATAGCAACGAAGACGACAATACCCCACATACTACACTTACGGTCGCAGAAAATAAAAATGAAAAACTACAATATTTGGAATCCAAAATCATCTTAGACATCGTAAACCCGAAATATCACATATTGCGGATTTCATGCCTAACTATATGAATTCCATATATTGTATCACAATACCAATAATACAAGACGATGTTTAATGTTTCGATCGAATCAACATACACTCACAAATTACCCCGTGAGCTCAACACTTGAGCAAAGTTATAACACTCAAAAACCGTGCCACAGTGTTTATGGACCAGCCGTAGAAGGAGTTTACTAATGCCTCACCTATGACACCACGGAACAACGGCAAACCCTAGGGTTCGATCGCGGTTCCATGGGCATAGAATTGAGTTAAGGTTAGTATAGTCTTCTAGGGGGTCCATAGGGGTACTTGCACGATTTTACGAATATAATCAACTTCGGAAAATTAAAACACTTGGAAATTTCAGCGGGGTACAAAATGTGGTGTGCAAAGTTCAATCGAACTGCTAAAAATAGTCAAGGTTATCAAAATTGTGTTAAATTATATGACTACGAAGCACTACGAATTAGCCCCAGGTCAAACTAATCATCACATGAAAATTGGGCTAAGAAAACAATGCTAGAAACCCCAAAATGAAGACACCAGAGCACAGGAGGAATACGGGGAGCAGAGGAGGCAGAGGGCCGGCCAGGCCGGAATCCCTAGGTTGGTGCTCGGCCAAAATCCGAGCACCCTCCCCCGTATTTCACCCATGTTCATAAGATGGCCCATATATCATTCTGCACCTGTTTGAAAAAATTTTAAAGGAATTTTTTGAAAATTTACAGAGAGCAAAATGGGGGTTTCATAATACCGTATTTTGGAGTCGATTTCGTTTTCGTATTTGTTTTAACACCGTGTCTAAAATTCTAGCTTGGCTCTGATACCACTGTTGGGTTTCCCTTACACCTAGTCTAGAGTTTGGTAGCATCTCTCATGCTATTTTAAAAATTAGAGAGGTGCAAAGCAAACAAACCATGCATCTTTACTAGAATTTCTAGGGTAACAAAGTTTGTATCATATACAAAGAACTATCTATCACATAGAGTTTAGGATTACAATCTTTGTAGTCCGTTCCTTCGCTTCATAAGCTCCGTGTTAAGGTCTCTTCGCTGCGATCATCAAGAACTCCGACTCTAGAGAGGCTCCATAAGGTGAATGAGGCATCTTGCTTGTAGTCTTCATGATCTAAGATGATCTACCTTGAAGAATCTCAAACCCAAGCTTACACTTCTCTAATGAAATAATTAGAGAAGTGAACACCCTAATCTAAGCGGCTAGAATAGATGAGGATGATGAAGTTGGAATATTACTTTCTTTTGTTTTCAATTTCTCACTATTAATCACCATAACACAAAAAGCTAGCAAGCTTTTTTCAAGGAGGAAGAAGAAGAAGAAAACCTTTTGTGTTGAATAATGAATTATTGTTTTTGGTTACAATTGCAACCATGGGTTAAGAATGAGATCCTTAACCCTTGTAGAGAATAAATCATGGGTTGAGGGTTTGGGTTGGGTTAACAAATATCTCCACAAAATATCAAAGAAAAATGACAAAGTCAAAGCTTCATGAAGCTTCTTTAACCCTCATCCAAATAGTTAACCCTAATCCAAACCCTAACTAGGTTTAAACTCAAAATCCATGTTGCATTTGTAAGCCTAACATGTTACAATATTATATATCACATATATAATATCTAATGTAACTAAAGAAAATAATACAATTAACATATATCGCATATACATCAATGTATTATCAAGTGAGAAAAAGAATCAATAAAGCGAGCTTATATTAGTTAATGTAACGTAATATATCACATATATAATTATACATTAAATTATCGAATCAACACTTGATCCGATAATCCGGCTATATTACATATAACCGACTAATATAACATGTACCAATTCATCGAATCAACACTTGATCCGATGACCCGGCTATATCACATATACCCGGCCGATATCATATATCGCGAGAATAAAATACGGTATCTTATATCGTATTATTCTCGGTCCCGCACATATCACATATGTGCTCCTACTCCGTTTTGCCTGAGCCAGAAAACCTCTGTGTAGAACTCTAAAGAATCGTCAATACGCCGGCAGTAGGTGATGATCATATTGTTGGGGTCAAAATTTGCACCCGGTTGACCAAGTCAAAATCAAGGTCAACCCCAAGCCAGGTGGGCCCAAGCCCAGGTCAAGCGGGCCCATGCCCAAGTCGAGCCCGCGGCCAGCCCCCCATGCCAAAATGAAATCATGTAATAAATAATTTTTATGTAATTTTTTTATATATGAATGGGCATAAAGCCAAATTTTTGTAAATCCCATGGCTTATGTGCAAAAAGAAATGGCACATGAGCCATGAGATGGGCAAAATGCCATTTTGTAAAGCCCAAGGGGCTATATGTAAATATGTAAGCCTATATAAAGCAACACGATGATGAATAAAATATACAATTTTTATTCCCCCAAAAACTAGGGTTCTTTGTGCCTCCTGCTCCTTCATCAAGGTTTTAATCCTTCTTCCCCTTTTTCAATTAAATCAAGAGTTTTACTCTTCATTTTCCAAAACTAAATAGTTTTTCACCACAAAACCCACAAAGGGGAACTTAGATCTTCCATCAGATCTTAAAAATAAGAGATTTTTAAAATCTCATACTTCTTGTTCTTCAAGACCCAGCCAACAGAGGAGGAAGGAGGAGACCTATCTCCAAAAATCCCATCTTGGGAAGATCTAGAGCCAAAGGGAGAAACAAAGCAGCCCCCTTTGATCATTTCTAAACTTTGAGCACAGCTCCCAGTGCAGGGACCAAAGTCCCCTTTTCTATTTGACGCCCAGCGTCCAGCGCCCAGAGCGCTAGCGCCCACATGCCGAGCACGTGGTGCGCCCAGCGCCTAGAGTGCTAGCGCCCATGTGCCGAGCACGTGGTGCGCCCAGCGCCCAGGGCGCTTGCGTCCACGTGCCGAGCACGTGGTGCGCCCAGCGCCCAGAGCGCTTGCGCCCAGAGTGCTTGCGCCCACGTGCCGAGCACGTGGTGCGCCCAGTGTGCTAGCGCCCACGTGCCGAGCACGTGGTGCGCCCAGCGCCCAGAGCGCTTGCTCCCACGTGCCGAGCACGTGGTGCGCCCAGCGCCCAGAGCGCTTGCGCCCAGAGCGCTCGCGCCCAGCACCTAGTGCGCTAGCGCCCAGTGCCTGCGTGCCATGCACGCGAGGCGCTGGCCCCCACACATCCTTTGTATGCCTTTTCCCTTTATATATATATATATGTATATATACATACACACACACACATACTCCACGACACCCGTAAAAACTCTGTAGGGCCCCTGATATATCCAAAACCCCTTCAAAACATAACACTGCATATTGAGTTCGCATGATCAGTTTAACCCATTAATCGGAGGTTCCCTTGCTCCAAAGGCGAGGGGTAATTAACGGCAGCTTAGTCCGCGGCTGCCGGAAATTCGGATCCCCACAATCAATAAACCCCAGCCTACCCTAGGCAGGGGGAATCTGTAATGCGCCTGACAAGCGCGCGCGTATTCCCATCTCAATGGGATGACGAAAAACACCCTACACATATCAAACACCCACAAGTTGCAAGTGGTCAGCTAAACGTAACAGCCACCCAGGTATTGAGCGAACAGAAGATCAACAAGCAAGCCTGTACATTCTCATATGAATCCAATCAGTAACACTACCGTACAGTCCGGTCTCTTTGTCTGGTATGTCGCATATCAAGTTTAGGGGTGGTAAACGTCAGACCCCAGTAACCGATAAGTCATGTCGATGTGAGGCTCATAACAGGTCGAGAAACTACTGATAACTCTTACCAGTAGCACTTCATATCAGCCATGGCCAGGGACTTCCAGTTATAGCCAATCGAACACAGCACATCATCAACTCCCTATACCGGGAGAGACGAAACCCCTCCTATCGCTCATTGCCTCCATGTGATTCGAGACTGTACCCAAAAGCCACCATTTTGCACGCCCTCTTGGACGTGGTAAGGTGGAAATCAAAGCACAGTGGGAATCACACAAGACTCTATGACGATCTCGGATCTACAGACTAACTTGTACCAGTGTCACCGGAGAACTGCTATCCGACGATATGTATAATACCATCTAGGAGTTCTCGGCGAGTCCGTTCAGTGTACCCAGTCTCCACTGAGCACCCGTACACCATCTTTGATGTCAAACACCGATGGATATGGGATCATCCATCGCCTATCATATGGGTCAAGATGCGTATACGCTAGTCTACTCTGGAGTATCGATGCCCTGTCTCGATACTCCCTCGACTAGGAACAGTTATAGGATGTACTCGTTGACTACCCTGGCCCCACTAGTATGATCTCATCATAGTCCTAGTAGTCAAGTACATATCCTAAGGGCTTTATCAACATGTGAGAGCAAGACAGTAAACCAATACAAGTCAACATGTTAAGATAAAGTGTAACCAGATAGCATACTATCATATCGAGCAAGAAATTCCTCTCTATATATATCCAAGCATCCACTATAATATACATCATATGTACAACAATGGCCTCTAGGGCATATATATAACTAACACGCAGTGTAATTTTCTGGGCGTTATCCTTGCGTTTCGTTATCTTTGTGTCGGCGTAGGATATTTAGCTTATGTGATGTGTTTGTGAAATTTTAGGGTCGCAAGAGGGGACTTCGGATGCTGCGAATAAAGGGAAGCAGGTGGTCGGATTTTCATAGTTCGAGATCATCGGTGGGTAGATTTAACATCTACGGGGAAATCTCCCATATGGCGTTATGCATTAGGGCTGGATATGATATGATAGCTGTAATGTTATTCGCATATGAGTTGATTGCGCATGAGCGTCATTGCATATTATTACCTGTTGTACCTTGACTTGTACCTATTGGACACAACACCGTTACTGACGGTTCATGTTGCACGAGCACTAATTTGTATGCTACACCCACACCGTCAGTAATTGCCATGACACGCACAACCCATATACGTACGTGATGTTGTATGGATAGGGATAATTGAGATAATGACTCTTATTCCATTGTGCATATGAGATACGGCTGACACGTTTACATACGTGATATTGTATTGGATAGGGATAATTGAGATAGTGACTCTTATTCCATTGTGCATATGAGATACAGCTGACACATATACATACGTGATATTGTATTAGATAGGGATAATTGAGATAGTAACTCTTATTCCATCTCTCGTATATCTTGCTATAGCTGCATATACCCCTAAGTGGTATTGTATTGACATGTGATATTGAGACGTTGATTATTGTGCTGTTGCGCTTATGAAATGCATCATACATACTTGCTTACATGTAGATACTTATACCTTACTACAGTTACATGTACACCTCATATGATGCTGCACTTGATTTTGGAGGATTTGGGAACCGCATGATATATTTTAAAAGCTGGTTTCATTAAAAAGAGCGGTTTTCCCTTAATATGTGTAGGGTGTTTTTCATCACCCCATTGAGATGGGAATACACGCGCGCTTGTCAGGAGCATTACAGATTCCCCCTGTCTAGGGTAGGCCAGGGTTTAATGATTGTGGGGATCCGAATCTCCGGCAGCCGCAGACTAAGCTACCGTTAATTACCCCTCGCTTTTGGAGCGAGGGCACCTCCGATTGACGGGTTAAACTGGTCATGCGAATTCAATGTGCAGTGTTGTGTTTTGAAGGGGTTTTGGATATATCGGGGTCCCCGCAGAGTTTTTACGGGGGTCTCGCTATCCGGATAGTGGACTGGGGGTCAAGGGGGCTAGCAGCCTCCTTACGGGGTGCGGGGCAGCGCCCCGTTAGAAATTTTTTTCTAACAGGGACAGTGTCGTGGAGTATGTGTGTGTGTACATATGTATACATACATATATATATATATATATATATATGTACATATATAAAAAAAGGGGGAAAAGGCATCCAAAGGATGCGTGGGGCTAGTGCCAGCGCTTTGAGCGCAAGAGCGCTAGCGCACCACGTGTCAGTACGTAGGCACTAGCGCGCCACGTGTCGGCACGTGGGCCCTAGCGCTTTGGGCGCTAGCGCTCTGAGCGCAAAAGTGCTAGCGCACTGAGCAGTAGTGTGCTACGTGTCAGCACGTGGGCGCTCGGGCGCTAGCGCTTTGGGCGCTAGCGCTCTGAGCGCAAGAGCGCTAGCACGCCACGTGTCAACACGTGGGCGCTTGGGCGCTAGCGCTCTGAGCGCAAGAGCGCCATGTGTCAACACGTGGGCGCTCGAGCGCTAGCACTTTGGGCGGTAGTGCTATGAGCGCAAGCGCTTTGGGCGCTAGCGCGCTACATGTCAGCACGTGAGCGCTCGAGCGCTAGCGCTCTGGGCGCAAGAGCGCTAGCGCACCACGTGTCAGCACGTGGGCGCTTGAGCAGCAAAAGGGACTTGGTCCCTGCAATGGGAGTTATACTCCCAGAAAGGAGCACTTATTATTCTGTATATATATATATATATATATATATATATATATATATATATATATATATATATGAAGAGTTAAACTCCTAAGATGTTTTGAAGCTGATGAAGGGCTTCTCCCCTTGAGTCCTAGTTCTTCCCCAAAGTGGGGTTTCTGGAGATGGGTCTTCTTCTTCTTCCTTTGTTGGCCGGATCTTGAAGATCAAGAAATATGAGATTCCAAAAATCTCTCCTTTCTGAGATCTGATGGTAGATCTGAGTTCCCCTTTGTGGGTTTTGTAGTGAAAAACTATTTAGTTTTGGAAAAGGAAGAGTAAAACTCTTGATTTAATTAAAAAAAAGATGAAGGTTTAGAACCTTGAGGAAGGAGAAGATCATAGATCTAGATTTTTCTTTGGAGAGAGAAAAAAGTTGTTTGGATATTTTCATTATCCTTACCTTTATAGGCTATATACTTTACATATAGCCCCTTGGGCTTTACAAAAATGCCATTTTAGCCATCCCATGGCTCATGTGTCATTTCTTTTTGCACATAAGCCATGGGCTTACAAAAATTTGGCTTTATACCCATTTCGCATACATTCATGCATAAAAAAATTACATAAAAAATTATTTATTACATGATCTATATTTTGGCGTGGAGGAGGCTGGCCGCAGGCTCGACTTGGGCATGGGCCCGCTTGATCTGGGCTTGGGCCCACCTGGCTTCGGGGTTGACCTTGACTTTGACTCGGTCAACCAATGTGCAAATTTTTACCCCAACAATATCCTCATATTGCTGTTTTATATTGCATATAGCAGTTTTCATGGATTTACGCATTTAGATATGGATTTCATGTGATTTATGGATTTGAGAACCGTGGGGGTGTTTCAAGAAACTATATATTGTTTGAAAACCCGGTTTCTCTTGATATGATATTTCAGTGCGTCCACCATGAGTTTTCTCAGTTCTGAGACTTGTGTTATATACCCGACGCGAGGAGTGGAGTGGGCCGTGTGCGGGTACATGGTGGGGCCCGGTATGGTTCCTGTTCAGTTGATAAAACTGCACATTTAATATGACATTTTTCCTACTATTTCTATATAATGAAATGTGTTTATTATAATATATGATACATATGAGAGTTTATCTGTAAAAATACTATTTTCATGTGTTTATATATTATAATTAACATTTGGTAGGAAAAAGTAAGCATATATTATCCATGTAACATTTGGCCCAATTAAATATGCTTACTTTATTAAATATCTTTGACCAATTCTTAATGGTTAAGTTAATATCTCAATATAACAAACTCTACTAAATACTATTTGTTGAGATATTGTGCAGAATTTGCAGGGCTGAAATCAAGAAAATCAAAGTTGGCAAAACAAAGCTACCTAATTAAGAAAGTAAACTAAAGAAATCAATTCTGGCAGTGACGTAGAAAAGATTTTCAGTTTCCAGAGATTCAAAAGATCACCACGTGTCACCAGAAGAAGCCACAAGAAATTTAAGGCCAAGATCCCACCATAAGACCGTGGATCCGCGGTCAAACCCATCCAACCGCCGCGGTTCCGCCGCACTTTAAGGGAGTTGGGATTCTGGATTTTTTTTGGTTAGAATCGTAACAACTAGTTTCCAAATTAGGAAGCTAGGGTTCTGGCTCAGGGACTATAAATAAGGACCGAGAGCCTCTTGGAAAAATCATCAAGCCGACGAGATCACGAAGTCCAAGACGGCTCACGCATCCAGGCTGATCATCAACTGTTCGTCTACCTCCTTAGAAGAGATCGAGAAGCAACTAGAAATTGTAATCATTTTCTAAGGATTCAAGTGTAATGAATATTGTTGATTAATAAAGGTAGCTTTCTTTTTCTTATTCTATTTCTTCGTAGTTTAATTATGCATTTTCTCTCCATCTCTTTTTCTCCCAACATGCGTGAGTAATTCTCCGCTTGTTAGGGTTCGTAGGATTAGGGTAGGTTAATGGATGATGAAGATCCCTAAACCCTTTTTACGTCCTATAAAGTTTATAAACTGTATCAAAAGAATCATTAACATCCTAATCGGGCGCGCTAACAATTCTTTGTTAGTCCCGACCGCGATTAGAGATTAGATTAATAATTGTTTTGGTAAAGGCTAGATATGAACGGAGTTCCGTGTCGAGATAAGGGTTAAAAGTGGGATTCCTTTTCCCTCCAGAAACCCTAATCTACACGCATCACCGTCGTTCTAGTTTTAAATCTATTAAAGGATAAAAATGGTAACTTTTAATTAATCATCCATAACTACTAGATCCTAACGAACCTTACAAGCCCTCTTATTATATTAGCTACATCCCTAAAATAATCTAGATCTATATATTTTGTATTCTTGCTTAACGTAGATCTAGAAACCATTCTACAACATTCTTATTTCTTCCTCCTTTCTTAACACATCTAAAGTAAGAGTAAAAGATTCAACGTTTCCCTGAGGATGACCCGTACTCATCTCGGTCTAGCTACACGCGACACCGTTATTGATTGCGGTTATTCTACAAACACACTCTTTTTCGTATCAATTAAATGGATACGTGCGGTTAACTACTACACACTTTTTCACATCAATCAAATGGCACCGTTGCCGGGGATACGTGCGTAATTTTTATTCTTACTATTTGTGTTGAATTCTTATACGATCTATATCATAATTAAAACAAAACTGCAAATTGTATATTTAACGATTATTGTGTGAATTTTGCGAGGAAATCTGGAGTCACAGACTTGAGGAAATAGAGAGACAGAGACATTCATCAAGAACCAGAGGAGTGCAGGAGGCCACATAGCAAAAATCAACACCTGATCCCTCTTCACTGCGGCTGATCCGCGTCCGAAACTGCACATCGGCGGCGGAAGCGCGGTAGGGTAGGTGATCTAAGGCTTCAGTCTTCTCTGGTAAGATTCTAACCTCTTCCTCTCTCCTCTCAAATCCAATAAAATCTATTTTCTGCTGGATTCTTTGCAAAATAGCGCCGCTCAAAAATCTTTTTGCAAAAGTTTTGTGATTGGTTTTGTTTTGCATATTTTAATACGGACTTTAAGGAGCAAAGACCAAATCAAGATTAGGTGGGGATTTCATCACCCTTCCTAAGCCCCACAAATCACAAACCAAGCATCTGGATTAACCTTTCATTAATTTAAAAAATATCTAGACCAGACTTTAAGGACTGTCGCGCTCAATAAGGACAGAGGAAGGTCGTGGGTAATCTATCGTTTATCCGCATTACTTTTGTAGTGCCTAGGCAAGTGTGTCAAAGGCTAGTGGTTATTAATTAGGCCCACTACTATGGTTCCTTCCCACTTACCTGGCACTTACCTGGCTACAAGGGTAGTACAGAGGCGGTAGAGGATTGATCCTGCGGCTTGTCCTTTGGAAGTCTAGGAGCGGTCTAGAGACTGGACCTAGGTGACCTTAGTTCTAGGGTTGCTTGTGCATTTTAGAGTGATTTGTCTTGAGTCCCACTGTTTTCAAAACAAACCAATTTTAAATCACACACACGCTGCCACTTGCACTAAACCCGCTTAGTGCATGCTCGGCTGGATACGGGATCCTAGTACCCGTCTTGTCCGCGTTCCTGCTATCGACGCCGAAGTCGATACTTCTTCATCTTCTTTTCCCCCACCACACACAACGCCGAGATGGACGGCACTCTATCAGAATATAACACCACGCTGCCACCGTCCGTAGGTACGCAGAATCCACCGCGCATCTCTCTCCAAGAGAGATGCTATCCTATCCGAGGTCCTCTTCCCACTTGTCTATCTCTAACACCAGCTAACGGGGATAATTTTGAAATTAAACCCCACTACATCAATCTGCTGCCCAAATTTCACGGGCTTGAGTTGGAAGACGCGTACGTTTTCATCACCAAATTCGAAAACGTATGCGCAATGATGGGTACTTCACAGTTGACTGTCGATACTATGCGCTTGCGTCTTCTCCCATTCACACTGTGCGACTTGGCAGAAAAATGGATTTATAATACTGCTGCACACTCTATCACTAAGTGGGATGAATTCGTCATAGCATTTCTTAAGAAGTTTTACCCAAACCATAAGACTGCCCATATTAGGAGCGAGATCAACCAGTTCACCTAGCTTCCCAATGAACCATTTTGGAAGTGCTTTGAACGTTTCAAGGATCTGCTTGTCCAATGTCCTCATCATGGAATACAAAGATGGGATTTATGTCGAATTATATATGAGGGCATTAATCCAGCGACAGAGCAAATACTTGAAACAATGTGTCAATGCAATTTCATGTCTAAAGATGATGGTGAAGCATGGAAATATCTGGAAGATCTCGCAGAAAACACTTTGCAGTGGGAAAGCGTAAGACCACCTTCAACTAAAGGAGGTATTCACCAGCTCGATGTTTCTATCGCAGTAAAAGTCGAAATGGCAGCGATACAGAAGAAACTCGACGCTATTGAGAACAAATTCTCATCATTCTCCCTAAATCAGGTCACGCTTCCTAAGACCGTCTGTGGTTGCTGTTCGGATCTTTCACACTTAACGGAAAAATGTCCTATGAATGCATCGTTTCAAACTAATGCTGCTTTTCAGCAGCGACCTAGAAACGATCCTTATTCTTCCACGTACAATCAAGGATGGAGGAATTATCCTAACTTTGCTTGGAATCAAAACCAACAAAGCAATTATCAAAGACCTCCTCCACAGCAACCACAACCACAAAATCAGCTCCCCTTTCAGTCATAAAATTTCCAAAATCCGTCCAACACTTCTACACAACAAGTGGCCGGTACTGACAACTCTTCACTTGCACAAACTTTGGATATGTTCATGAAACATTCCATGCAATTGTCGGCTGAGATGGAGTCTTCTATTGATACCATAAAGAAAGACTCCACCTCCCATGGTGAGAGTATTAAATCAATAGAAAACCAACTCGCACAGTTAAATGCCGCAATGAGTGCGAGAGAGAAAGGGAAACTCCCATCTCAACCCCTACCGAATCCTGGCCATTCACAAAATTATAATGTGAATGCCATTATTACGTTGAGATCGGGGAGAGTGCTGAATAACCGAGTGGGTAAGCAATTTGATGTTAGTGACACCAATGATACCCCAGCTTCTTCTTCTACTTCCCCTAATTCGTCTAGTCTCCCACCTACTTCCGAGCCTATTCTCCGTTTTCCCCAAGGCTCGAACCCTTCGCCCATTTCCTCGAATCTACCTAAAACGATCCCCACTCCAATTCTGGGATCCACTCCATCCCCACAATCCTCTCCAATGTTGGACCAAACCCTTATTGATAAAGCACCTTATCCAAACAGGTTAAGGGGCAATAGACCAAGTCCACAAATGGAGAAGATTTTGAAATTTTTTAAGCAAGTTAACACAAACATTCCTCTCCTAGATGCTATTCAACAAGTTCCGTCATATGCGAAAATCCTAAAAGACTTGTGCACTAGGAAGAGAAAAGTTCAAGTACCTAAAAAAGTTTTCCTTGCGAGTAATGTGAGCACTGCTTTTACACAACAACTACCCAAGAAACGAAAGGACCCCGGAAGTCCTACAATTTCTATTTCCATTAGGGGTAAAAATATCAATCGTACTCTACTCGATTTAGGTGCTAGTGTTAACTTGCTTCCGTATTCTGTTATGAGCAATTAGGGATCGAAGAGTTAAAACCTGCGCATTGCACTCTTCAGACGGCTGATCGATCTATCACCCAACCTAGGGGTGAGCTAGAGGATGTGTTAGTCAAAATCGGAGAATTTATATTTCCTGTGGACTTTATCGTTATTGATACACAACCTGTGGCAACCCCACGCAATCAAATCCCTGTGATACCCGGTCGACCCATTTTGGCCACTTCCAATGCTGTAATCAATTGTAGAAACAGCTCTATGACCCTATCCTTTGGAAAGAAGTCAATTGAGCTTAACATTTACAAGTTGTGAAGTGAACCCTCCGAACCCTATGCTCATGTGTATTCTGTCGAATTAATGGATGTCGACAGCAGCGAATTTGATCAACCTCATAATTCTGACTCTTTTTATATGTCGTTGCTTGACAAGGACTCTTCCACCGAGTTGTTCGGGTCAACATCTAACGCTGATGAGGAACTTTTTATAGAGTCTGACGATCACCCCATTTTTTCTGATGACATTATTCTTCGGGGTATCGACGAAAGCTTTGAGGAAATTTTCGCTGATGAACTCGCATTTTTACAAGACACGGGTGTTGAGATGAATCAACTCCAAGACAAAGAAATTGAACCTCCACCCCTTCTTCTGGACAATCATGATAATGTGAGTAATCCATCATCACTATCACTGTGTCGTCTCTCCAAATTGAGACGCAATCCTTTTCCATTACACCTCTTATCACCTCCCCACTTCTTCACGTCGAAAGGTGACATGTTCTTCCACCAACTTTGGTGCTTCATCGATAAATTTTTTGAATGGTTGGTGTTGACCTTCGGTCTTTGCAAAGCTTGGCATTGACCAATAACCTTGACCCCCTCGTGTGATTTTAAAAGATTAACATAGTTTAACTCAAGTTTGAGGGAGGGGATATTTTGGCTCTTGAAAGAAAATGATTTTTACAAAATTGTGAGCCAAAAATAAGTTTGGGGGAGGATTTTCACTTTCATATATTCTTGCCCCCATTAATAATTTCCTCCCAAGTCTACAGGTTTTTGAGCTTAACGGATGACATCAGTGAGGACACTGCTGTAAACAGGTTCGGGGGAGGTTTGTGCTTATTTACACATCAATTTGCATCATACTTTGCATAAGCATAACATTTTCAAAAATTTAAAAAAATTTTTTATAACAAAAGAGTAGAAAGTGAAAAATTACATCCAAAAGATAGGAATAGTTTAAGAAAACCAAGAAAATTAGAAGTTTTCTTAAACGATCTGATAATAAGTAGTTATGAGCTGTTGTCCCAAGGGTTAGTAAGATGAAGGAAGTCACTAATCTGAGGATAAAAATAAGTCTGAAAAATAGTTTCTATTCTGGAAGCCAAACATTTGAATGTTGATACCCTACTATATGCACTTACACATGTCTTGAAACTCGGGATAGTAAAGGATACCTTGAAATGCTCTTGTCTAAAAGCCAAAGTATGAAGAAAATAAAAAAAATGAATAAAATATAAAATGGTGAAGAAAAAAAATGAACACTGGTTTTATTATCGCCAAGGCAGCAATAAAAAAATATAGCGAGGGTGCTTCATCACCTAGTGCCTTAGACCAACTAGTCTGGGAGTCACTGCTAAGCCTTAGGTGGTGCAAGACGAGGAAAATACTATCACCTAATCAGCAAGCACATAAGTAATCGGTCGGTTAGTACCTCAAGAAGTATTAACGGTCGCATGAAAATGTGTGAGCGAATCCATATAAATATTCATCAAATTAAAAAGTACTGAGGTAGATGGACAAGAGTATGATAGCTTGAATTGAATTCTCCGAGTGTAGGGATGTTCTATACACACACGTAGGGGTATATGATCGATGTTTGGATGAAAGGTAGGAACGAAAAATAAAGACGATGTTTTATTGAGAGATGATATGATTTCTAACATTTTTTCATGACTATTAAGATAGGGCTCATGACAACCGAAAAGCTAGTATTAGTTGGAAACTCTAATTTTCAAAGTATTTCTTTTATAGTTCTTATCTTTATATGTAACTTTCACCATCTCTCTTTTATTATAGGATTTTGTGGGTGTAATCCGCTGAAAACCCTCAGGAGACAACACTCTTTCTACTAGGGACACCTAGAAATTTAACGGCTTGTTGCACGCGCTCAGTGCAATCGTGTTGCCTACGAAAGTGTGCTTCGTTTTCTCCTTTCTTTTTCTCTTTCTCTTGAATAAACTAGTTTGCTCGGGACGATCAAAGATAAGTTTGGGGGTATTTGTTCAGTTGATAAAACTGCATATTTAATATGACATTTTTCCTACTATTTCTATATAATGAAAGGTGTTTATTATAATATATGATACATATGAGGGTTTATCTGTAAAAATACTATTTTCATGTGTTTATATATTATAATTAACATTTGGTAGGAAAAAGTAAGCATATATTATCCATGTAACATTTGGCCCAATTAAATATGCTTACTTTATTAAATACCTTTGACCAATTCTTAATGGTTAAGTTAATATCTCAATATAACAAACTCTACTAAATACTATTTGTTGAGATATTGTGCAGAATTTGTAGTGCTGAAATAAAGGAAATCAAAGTTGGCAAAACAAACCTACCTAATTAAGAAAGTAAACTAAAGAAATCAATTATGGCAGTGACGTAGAAAAGATTTTCAGTTTCCAGAGATTCAAAAGATCACCACATGTCACCAGAAGAAGCTACAAGAAATTTAAGGCCAAGATCCCACCATAAGACCGCGGATCCGCGGTCAAACCCATCCAACGGCCGCGGTTCCGCCGCACTTTAAGGGAGTTGGGATTCTGGATTTTTTTGGTTAGAATCGTAACAATTAGTTTCCAAATTAGGAAGCTAGGGTTCTGGCTCAGGGACTATAAATAAGGACCGAGAGCCTCTTGGAAAAATTATCAAGCCGACGAGATCACGAAGTCCAAGACGGCTCACGCATCCAGGCTGATCATCAACTGTTCGTCTGCCTCCTTAGAAAAGATCGAGAAGCAACTAGAAATTGTAATCATTTTCTAAGGATTCAAGTGTAATGAATATTGTTGATTAATAAAGGTAGCTTTCTTTTTCTTGTTCTATTTCTTCGTAGTTTAATTATGCATTTTCTCTCCATCTCTTTTTCTCCCAACATGCGCGAGTAATTCTCCGCTTGTTAGGGTTCGTAGGATTAGGGTAGGTTAATGGATGATGAAGATCCCTAAACCCTTTTTACGTCCTATAAAGTTTATAAACTTTATCAAAAGAATCATTAACATCCTAATCGGGCGCGCTAACAATTCTTTGTTAGTCCCGACCGCGATTAAAGATTAGATTAATAATTGTTTTGGTAAAGGTTAGATATGAACGGAGTTCCGTGTCGAGATAAGGGTTAAGAGTGTGATTCCTTTTCCCTCCAGAAACCCTAATCTACACGCATCACCGTCGTTCTAGTTTTAAATCTATTAAAGGATAAAAAGGGTAACTTTTAATTAATCATCCATAACTACTAGATCCTAACGAACCCTACAAGCCCTCTTATTATATTAGCTATATCCCTAAAATAATCTAGATCTATATATTTTGCATTCTTGCTTAACGTAGATCTAGAAACCATTCTACAACATTCTTATTTATTCCTCCTTTCTCAACACATCTAAAGTAAGAGTAAAAGATTCAATGTTTCCCTGAGGACGACCCGTACTCATCTCGGTCTAGCTACACGCGACACCGTTATTGATTGCGGTTATTCTACAAATACACTCTTTTTCGTATCAATCAGTTCCCCTCGGCAAGATGATCGCAGATGATGGCGATGAGCCTGGAAGGCTGGGCAAGTACCTACCGGTGATTGTATTTGGACTCGGCGGTTATCGTGGGGATACCGACCGGAGTGATGTACGACATGTCATCAGGGCCAGTCGTGGGGACGGCGCCTTAGATATGAGGATTTACGTGTCGATGCTAGACACGGGTTTCATGATTTTTATGTATCGTCGATGGACATACGTGGTTGATATCCTCATATATTTATATGCCTATGTTTTCATGATGTTTTGGGTGTCGATGTTTGACACTCAGGTTCCATGAGACTTACAGGATATGAGGGCTGATCTGAGAATGCGGTGTCTGAGGATTTTGGGATTTGATGTGTCAGTGATGGACACTAGGGTTTTTCCCATGCTGAGGATTTTTGCATGAGGTTTTATTATATCATCCCACACTCAGGATTATTTTGATGCCTTGCTTCATATAGTTGTAGTACCCTGATGATATACCTTTACTTGATTGTTATATATTCATATTGCCATACTTATGCTATCAGATTACATGTGATAGATTTATCGCTGTTCATGCATACTTGCGATTACAGTATGATGTTATTTACTATTCACGAGTTGGCAACTCACCCCCGTTGTGCCACAGTGTTTTGTAGGACTTACTATCAGAATAGTCGAGGCAGGGCGTCTTATCGTCTCTACTTTTGCGGATACCGCTACGGTTGGTTTTGAGGCCTTTGCTTTTAGGTGGGTTCGTGGTTATCCGTTTTGTTCATTGTATATCTTTTGTTGGATCAAGTACTCTCCATCTACCACTTCATGTATTTGACTTAGAGACGAGTTGTGAGGTTTTCGGTGTTTTATATTTTTTTGTGACTTTGGGTGCCGTGCTCGTGGGAGCCGGCCTTGTTATATAGTTTTACCTCCTTATGTTTTTATTTATAAAATTCTTTTCTACGGCGTCGTATTTATGCTTGTGGTGGTTGTCTCCTCCGTAGGGCGTGAGTTGCTCCCGTTTGGGATGCTTTATTTATATTCTATGTTGTACCCGTTTTCGGGGCTAGTTTTTACAAAGGAGGTGCTGCCGAAATTTTCAAGAAAGAAAACTAAAGTTAAAGGTTTTACTTGAGCTTTTTCGAATGTTTTAAATTATGTTTTTCTCCACTTATCCAGTCTTGGGTGGTTTAGATTTCTTGGTTTCGGCTTACTTAAGTTGCGTACGCCTGTTGATGTTACGTAGTTTAAGTGCCGGTTATGGGCCTAAATTTTGGGTCGTGACAGTCGCGATGAATAGCCAAACCCATATCCCTATACCCCTATGAGAGCGACAAGCAACCCTTCCAATTCTAGGGTTAGGAGACCCGGTCTCGACTTTTCGAGATGGTCTCCCACTGGACCCTAGAACCCGGTTACTTTTGCTCCCCTCCTTGGGTCTATCCTAATGAGGAAAAGTAAATAATATACATCAATGGTGACATCATCCTCAGCCCGGAAGTGCCCTAATAAAAGAATATTGCGTACAAGTTTTTGCATGAATGAAAATGAAAAACTCTCATCTCACATAAAACCCCCGGCTATTCAAATACGACGATCCAATATAACATATCACAGCAACACATAATATCACATGTCATCAATGTAAGTAAATATGCGTATCCCAATTGTCTTTGACGTATAGCAACGAAACCGGCGATACCCCATATATTACACTTACGGTCACAGCAAAGAAAGTAAAAACTACAACAATTGGAATCCCCAACACCCTTAGACATCATAAACCCGAAATATCACATACTTCGGATTTCATGCCTAACCAAATGAATTTCTTAGACATCATAAATCCGGAATATCTCATATTCCGAATTTCATACCTAACAATTATAAACCCCGCATTTTAGTCTTGTTATTGAAAACACTTTTCAATAACAAGTCGGGCAATTCAACAAGATTTCCGACATCCTGATCGAATGCTCGTCGGAAACTTTAGTAGACGGCCGCACCCCCGATACTGTCGACGAAGTGCACTTTGGCGGAACACCGCGGCCGCGAGCACCCGAACGGATGCTTTTGGCTACGGGGTTCTCCTATAGTCACTTGGTCGGGGCTATCGAGCGTGGCTATCTAGTAATGTTACCAGGCGAGTATCCGCATACACTACATAATTGCGACGGAGTTTTGATCCGAATCAAAATCCCGTGGCAACCGATCAAATGAGACTAAATTGCTAGATTTATAAAATTCAAACCAGTTTTCACAAAACCGATTATTGTGGATTCCAAATATTGAATCACATTTCACAGATAGCTAGGCGATGTTAAACATTTCGATCGAATCAGCGAATTCCCAAAATTTCCCAGAGAGCTCAACACTTGAGCACAGTCAAAAATATCCAGAATCATACCACAGTACCTACGGACCAACCGTAGAAGGGCCGACCCATGTCTCACATATGGAGCCGCGGAACCGCCACAAATAACCCTATTTGGACACGGTTCCGCGGTCATGTAGTCGAGATTGGGTATCGTTCTTCTAGAGAGTCCATAGAATTACCTGCATGATTTTTTGAATATTTTTAACATGAAAAATTCCAACTTTTGGAAAAATTTCCAGAGAGGGTCAGTTTTTAGGTTTTCGGAGTTCGTTCGAACTTCTGACTTCGCCCAGACAACGCCTAATGCTCTAGCTTGGCTCTGATACCACTGTAGGGTTCCCTAGCATGACTACAAGGTTTCGGGAGGCATCAACCATACCGTTTTCAAAAATTTAGAGTTCTAAGAAACCCTAGACTAAGAATCTTAACTAGAGAATTGGAGTTATCAAGCATGTAAACAACTTTACACTAAGTGAATGAGGAATACAACCTTTTTAGACCGGTCTTTCACTTCTAAAGCTCCGTGTAGTAGTCCCTTCGCTCCAAGTAGTGATCTCCCGGACTCTAGTAAGGGTTCACAAGGCGAAAGGAATAAGCTTTCTTGAAGTCTTCAAGGCCGAAGATGATCTACGTCGAGGAGACTCTAGCTCAAGCTACCTCTTCACTAATTGGGAATTAGTGAAGCAAACAAGCTACGCTAAATGGCTAGTTTAGTATAGATTGATGAAGTAGGATTTTTTTCTCACTTTAGAATAATTTTTTCACAATATTTCTTCACCTCAAGAAATGCTAGAGAGCTTTCTTGATATGAAGAAGAAGATGAAGTGTAGAAAGAATGAGAGAGTCAATGTGAACCATGGGTGAGTAAATATCTCATATAACTCATGTAGAGACTAAATCATGGCTAAAGATAATGGTTAGGTTAATAAATATCTATAGTAACACAAAATCAGTGGACTAAGTCAATGGTTTCTACAAGGTTCCAAAGAATCTTAGTCATGACTAATATCCACCCAATTTTGATTTACTTTAAATAAATAAAACCCTAATTATCTAATGGCATGGTATGAGTCTCATACATCCAATAACAATGTATCATCAAGCATGACACAAAGTAAACATATACAATTAACATAATGACATATATATTAAATGTATACTAGTGAGATAAAAAAATTCTTAAGTGAGCTAATACTAGTTAATGTAAATTAATATATTAAATATATAATAATACATTAAATTATTAAATCAACACTTGATTTAATAATCCGGCTATATTATATATAACCCACTAATATTATTTGTATCAACTTATCGAATCAACACTTGATTCGATAACCCGGCTATATCACATATAACCGACCGATATCACATATCACTAGATTAGAATATGGTATCACATACGCATAATAATCTCGGTCCCACACATATCACATATTTGCTCCTACTTCGTTTCGCCTGAGCTAGGAAACCTCTGTGTAGGACTCTAAAGACTCATCAATGCGCCGGCAGTAGGTGATGATCATATCGGTCACCCACAAGCCGCCAGCGGTACTAGCTGCACGTAACGGCCACCCGGGTATTGAGCAATCAGAAGATCAACAAGCATGCCTGCTCATACTCTTGTGAATCCAATAAGTAACACTACTGTACAGTCCAGTCTCTTCGTCTGATATGTCGCATATCTAGCCTAGGGTGGTAAACGTCAGACCCCAATAGCTTGATAAGTCATGCCGATATGAGGATCATAATAGGTTGAGAAACTACTGATAACACTTACCAGTAAATCTCATAATCGTCCCAGGCCAGAGACTTCCTGTTATAGCCAATCGAGCACAGCGCAACATCAACCCCTAATACCGAGAGAGACGAAATCCCCTCCAATCGCTCATTGCCTTCATGTGACTCAGGACTGTACCTAAAAACCACCGTTTTGCACGTTCTTTTGAATGTGGTAAGGTGGAAATCAAAGTACAGTAGGAATCACATAAGACTCTATGACGATCTCGGGTCCACAGACTAACCTGTACCAGTGTCACCAGAGAACTGCTATCTAACGTGAGGTATAATACCATATAGGAGTTCTCGGCGAGTCTTGTTCAGTGTACCTAGTCTCAACTGAGCACCCGTATACAGTCTTTGATGTCAAACACCAATGGATGTGGGATCATCCATCGCCCATCATATGGGTCAAGAAACGTATACACTAGTTTACTCTGGAATATCGATGCCCCGTCTCGATACTCCCACGACTAGGAACGATTAAAGGATGTACTTACGGACTACTCTGTCCCCACTAGTATGATCTCCATCATAATCCTGGTAGTCAAGTACACATCCTAAGGGCTTTATCAATATGTCACAGAGAGACAGTACAAGTGTACATGTTAAGATAAAGAGTAACCAGATAGCATACTATCATGTCGAGCAAGAAAGTCCTCCCTATATATGTCCCAACATCCACTATAATATACAACCATGTACAATAATGGCCTCTAGGGCATATATACAACTAACACTTTAGCTCCCCTCTACTCTTATCCACTGTTTGATTTCCCTGCAATTAAACAGAAACCGTTCAATTCATTATTTAACATCAATTTTAATTCTTTTAATCCAATGTTTAATTCCCAAACCCTAAATTCTTTATTATAAATAGCACCACATCCCCTAATTCTCCTCCATTCTGAAATTTTTATAAAAAAATTCTTTCAAACTCTCTAAACAACCAAGTGGAGTTAAGCACCCAAGTGGAGTAGCAAATCAAGCTCGACGACCGAAACCTTTCCGAAGAAACTATGATCCTTGAAGGCTTCCCTCACTCCTTTGTTAATAATCTAAATCGGTAAGTCCCTTCATCTCTATCTCTTTTCACTTCAATATAATTTTTAAAATATATTGACAGAAGCGGAGTTAGCATCTAACCTTTGTCTTTAAAATAAAATTTTGTCATTTTGCCATGTTTAAATGTTCATACCAATTCCCTAATATCATTTTAAAGTAATATTCACATCAAATACCTTCTTACGTAACCAAAATTTCATATCCAATAATCATATAGCGAACTTTTTCATAAATATACCATGAACTTTAATGTAACCGTATTTTCGATAACTAGAGTATATACATTTAGATCATTTATAGGGTAATGACCTACTCCACACGCATACTATGGTTTTATAGCACGATATTCTAAGTATAAGGTTAATTCAAAGAATAAGTTTTTCATTAAAATACCACAATTTTTACAAAAAGGGTTTTCTTTTTAATCAACATTCTTAAATTCTTGGCAATTGCGCCTCTACAACCCTCGTCAGGGGACCTGCTAATGGATGTTGCGGATTATCGTATATCCTTGGGATTGTAGAGCAAGATGCAGAACTCCTTACGGAGTATTCAGTCTTGAAAGGAAATAAAAATACGGTTTTTATGAAATATGACTTTTCTAAACATAACAAACTTTGAAAAATTTATATAAAACTACAAATCCTTATTTTCAATAAAAACAACTTGTGAAAATATAAATTTTTAAATGAAGATTAAAATTTTAATAAAATACCACCAAGTTTACAAAAAGTGGTAGTTTTCATTAAAATAGTATAAACTTTTAAAAGTTAGGTTTTATCTCTAAAATACCACTAAAACTAAAATATATCTTCATAAAATCTTTAAATATTATAAATCATGCTCGAGCCTTATTTTTAAACAATATTAACATATTGTCATAAAACCCTATCGAGGCATGCAAACAATATTTTAAGGACTCTAAATTAATATAGGTTTAAGCAGTATCATTTCTCTTGAGCCACGAGGAGCCGGAGAAAATGAGTGCTTGTCTGTTCAGGTTAGACAATTTAATGGAGTTATCAATGTCAATTGTCTTGGAAAAAAACACAAATCCTACCGTCTATGTGCAGCAGTTGCCGATTTCTTCCGAACATAAGATCTTTACCAGTTAAATCAATTCATATGAAAAAGACTACAACCCGAATCTAAACCTGAACTTGAACTCGAATCCAAATTCGAATCTTCTAACCACTCTGTTTTAATGTACAGAATTTTGAAAAAAAAATTAATGTACAGAATAGAGTATTTGTAAGCTTGAGCACAAGTTATAAATTTAAATTGTTTTTGAACTGCAAGAAAACACTTGTAGCTCATTGGTAAAGCCTTGCACTTCTGTGACATAACCCTTGTGTTCAAATCCTTCTAGCCACACATTATTTTTAAATGATTTTTTTAAGACTTTTTTGAAGCCCAAAAGTTTACACGTGAAATACACGTAAAAATGAAAAGTCAAATTAAATAAACATGTGCACTAAGATATATGAACAGATCCCGACACGTGGCAAGAATCCAAGCCACAACACCCGACAAGTGGCCGGCGAGATTGTCAAAAGGGCCGGCGGCGCCGAGCTTAACCGTGGGTAATGCCCCTATTTTAGCTCGCCTGACCCTTGGCCTATCCCCTTAACTCCCATTATTTTTGATTTCTCTGCATTTATCCAGAGAGTGTAATTTCACTCTTTAATTCTATTTTAAATGCATTTTAATTCCTTTCTTCAATCCTCAAACCCTGATTTCTCCTATAAATACCACATCATATCCTAGCCCTCTCCATTCTAAAATCCATTATTAAAACTCTTAAATTTTTTCAAGTCCAAAAAGTATACAAGTGGAGTTAGCCCAAGGTCACCTTCCGGCGACGATTCGGGAAGATTCCGGCGACGCCGCGACTCCACGAAACTTCCATTTTGTTCCTATACCTCCTCTCTCTACTTTAATCCAGTAAGTCCCCTCTCCTCTTCTCTCTTTCTATTATAAAAAGTTCTCTTTTCAAAACTCATCGGAAGTGGAGTTAATCCGACATCCGATTCTAAATTTGTTAAAAACCTAACTTTTCTTAATAACAAATCAACCATTTCTTTATATATTATTTAACAACTATAAACAAACATTGAGAACAAGTTTCAATTCAAAATACTATGCTATACAACTTGTATTACACTATTATAATTAAATACCACAAAGTTTACCTACGACATTCTTTTATCATATTTGCTCATATTACCTTTAGTAAAACGTCACGAGATAATGACCTACCTCTCACAATACACATCATGACATAGCATGATGGTTTGAAAACAATATTTTGGGAAAAATACGAAATTACATTTATATACCATAAATTATCAAAAACCGTATTCTTTAAATTGTTTAATCAAATCCCTTACAATTATGTCTCTACAACCCACTTTTGGGAAACTTGATCGGGATGGTGCAGGTTATCGTATATCCTCGGGACTAGTAGAGCGAGATACAGACCTCCTCACGGAGTATTCGATCTCGATGGAATTTTTAATACAATTTTTAAGAAAAGGCATGGGAGTAGAGAGGCGTTGCTTGGGCTAAGTAAGGACCGAGTGAAGTAAAGACTGGCTACCCAGCAAGAAAACGGCTGCAGACGGATTTTCTATTTAATAAATAAATTCTATTTTTAATAAATATATATATATATATATAATTATTATCCAAACATCTATTTTATATATATAATAAATTCCATTTTTTATAAACCAAAATATAAGAATCACAAGTTTCATGAAAATACTATCAAAATCCATACAATTCCAATTTACACTAAAATACCATGTATTATTCATTCTAGGTTTATATTTACTAGAATATCTCACCTTTAAAAAATTACATCCATGAAAACCCTAAATACGATAAATAAATACTTGAGTTTTATTTTGAAAATATACCAAAACTATATTTTTTCATAAAATCCCCTCAAGTTATATTAATTTACAATATGGACCCTAGTAAATATAGGTTTAAGCGGGACCAATTCTCTCGAGCCTCAGGGAACCGGAGAAAGTGGGTGCTTGCCTATCTAAGATAGACAACTAAAACGGGGTTATCAATACGATAAATTGTCTTGGAAAAAGACACAAATCCTTCCGTCCATGTGCAGCAGTTACCGATAACTTCAAAACTTAATTCAGGAATTCAATTCTGTTTAAGTGTCCGACTCAAGCCGAGTCACAGTCTAATCTGAATACAATCCATACATGAATACAAATCAAATATAACTCCAATACAACATGAATCCATATATACTGGAACTTGAACATGAATACCAGAATTCTATTCAAATATCAAACATGACTTGAATTGACCGAACCATGGATATTTATTGATTTGATCACATGACTTTCCATTTATATCCTTATCCGTTTACATGAACAATTAATATCATGGTTTCGGCAAGTCTTACATCTATAAAACAAAACAATACAATCAATACAAAATACATTATGGGTTTTTAAAGGGGTAGACTGGTACAGAATGTGTTAAAAGTGGCACGAGACGGTCACTTTAATACACCTAACCTGCATATCCGCTGCCGTTGTCCCGTGGGTTTTGACGGGGCCTTGTACTCCTTATACCTTAGTCCACGGAGTAAGTTGGACTCCTTTCGTATACACTGGTATATTCTGTACCAAGGTACAAATAACTGCTTTAACATAACAAACTTACAATATGTTGGTAGATATTGCACACCACCACAACTCTTGTGGTGAGGCGGAAGTGGCAAACGAAAAATTTCTTGCATGCAACACCCACTTGAAAACCTAGGATCTTATACTAAATCACAACTAGAACCCTATCTAGGAATCTTAACTACTATGATAGGGATTTTACCTCAAGAGTCGGTCCTTTGGGTCTTCTTTTGGATGGAATCCTTGGCGTCTTGGATGCTTGGAACGTTTTCGATCTCCGGTTACCTCTACACCATAGATGATCCACGCGAGAGCTTTGGATCAAGCTCCAAACTCTTCATAAGAGTTAACCAAGAAGTCAAGTGTGTTAGAAATGACTACTTAGATGATGTAGAGATTAGATATAGAATTATTTTGATCTCTAAACCTTTTTATTCACAACTCATGTGAAGGTTTAGTTGTGAGGAAAATGAAGGAGAAAAATTGGAAAGAGAAGGTCAACGTGAGAATGATAAGCTTGTGTGAAGGAATGAGGTATTACCCACCTTGAAGCATGGTTTCAATTTTACAATAAAATAAGTAACCATACCTAAATAGTGAAACCAAATGAATACAATATTCATTTGTCCATCCTTCACCCATGCTTGTTGTGTTTCCAATTTCTAACTCACTAATTGAATTTTCATATTATATATATATATATATATATATATATATATATATATATATATATATATGAGGTGTCTCCAGTCATCCTTATACAATTACAAGAATACCCCTCACCGTATACTGTATAAGTATACCCGCATTCGTATTCCGAAAAATACGAACACTATGCGATACCAATAATCCAATAACATAATACCGGTATGTGGCTTAAACCAAAGCCACCCAGTATCATCCTTCTGATCATCATTTGTGTAGCCAGTACACAAACATGATCGAAACCCTGTTGTAACAACTTACGAGCTCTACATCTTTTGCCTGAGCCAGGAAACCCTCAGTGTGGGACTGTAAGGACTCGTCTGTACACTGGCAGTGGGTTTAACCTCAAGCACGTCAGCGGCACTGGCTGTGCATAACGGCTACCCAGGTACAGAACGAAAAAGGTGGTCGACGAGCGAACTCATCCTAACCCCTATGAGCCTGTAAGCAACATTTACCATACAGTCCGGTCTTTTCATTTGATACGTCTCATATGAAGTCTAGGGGTAGTAAACGTCAGACCCCAATAACTTTATAAGTCATGCTGATGTATGGCTCATAACGCTTCGAGAAACCACTGATAACTCCTATCAATAAATATCCACAACCCTGGCCAGGGATTTTGCCGTTATAGCCGATCAAGCATAGTGCGACATCAACTCCCTATACCGGGAGAGATGAAACCCCTCCTATCGCTCATTACCTCCATGTGACTCGGGACTGTACCCAAAATCCACCTGTTTGTACGACTCTGTTGAGCCATGGTAGGGAGGAAATCAAAGCATAGTGGGAATCACACAAGACTCTATGACAATTTCGGGTCTACAGACTAACCTGTACAAGTGTCACCAGAGAACTGCTATCTGACGATAGGTATATATCACAACTAGGAGTTCTCGGTGAGTCCTGTTCGGTGTACCCATTCTCCAATGAGCATCTGTGTACAATCTTTGATGTCACACACCAATGGTTGTGAGATCAACCATTGCCCTCTAAGGGACAAGAAACGTACACACTAGTCTACTCTGGAATATCGATCCCCTGTCTCGATATTCCCTCGACTATGAGCTATTAAAGGATGTGCTTGGAGACTACACAAGCCCCATTAGTATGATCTACATCATAATCTTGGTAGTCAAGTTAACATCCTAAGGGCTTCACCAACATCATATGTTAAGATGAAGATAAACCAGATAGCATACTATCATTTCGAGCAAAGATTGTTTCTGTACATATACATGCCTAGCATCCTATACAATACATGCCTCTAGGGCATACATATCCAACAATTTCCCACTTGCACTAAGGCATGTAGTTGGTGCAATAAGTACCCACTGTCTACACTAGAACCAGTTTCCGGCGTACCGCATGCCCAACATCTCGAATAGTCTCTCAAACTGGAATTGATAGATGGCCTTAGTGAATGGATCTGCTGTGTTGTCTTTCGTGTCTACTCTCTGTACCTCGATCTCTCGGCGATCCACTATCTCCCTGATCAGGTGATACCGCCTCAAGATATGTCTGGATTTCTGATGGGACCGCGGTTCCCTTGCCAAAGCCATGGCTCCATTGTTATCGCAATACAAAGGTATTGGGTTAGCAATGGATGGAGCCATCTGAAGTTCAGAAATGAACTTTCTCATCCGGACTGCCTCTTTTGCGGCATCATTAGCAGCAATATACTCAGCTTCCATCGTGGAGTCAGCGGCGGTATCCTGTTTGGAACTCTTCCAACATACCGCCCCTCCATTTAGGGTAAATACAAACCCCGAGATGGATTTACTGTTATCCTTATCTCTCTGGAAGCTGGAATCGATAAAGGCCTCCATTTGAAGATCTTCGTTACCATATACCAAGAACATTTATTTAGTCCTTCGCAAGTACCTAAGAATGTTCTTCACAGTAGTCCAGTGTTTCTCCCTAGGATTGGATTGACACCTTCTTACTACACTCAATGCGTAAGCAACATCTGGGTGAGTACATAATATCGCATACATTATAGATCCTACCGCCGAAGCGTAGGGTATAATGCTCATGCGAGCCTTCTCCTCATCAGTCTTTGGAGACATTTTTTGGAGAGGGTGATCCCGTGACAAGCGGGTAATTTACCTCGCTTGGAATCTTCCATACTAAACCTCTTTAGTATGGTGTCTATGTACCCCACTTGGGACAATTCCAATAATCTCTTAGATCTAACTTTATAGATCCTAATGCCCAGAATGCATGAGGCATCACCCAGGTCATTCATGGAGAACCTTTGTGATAAGAACAATTTGACCGATTGTAGCATAGGAACGTCGTTTCCTATCAGGAAAATTTCATCCACGTACAATACGAGGAATGTGATTGTACTCTCTACAATCTTCTTATAAATACAAGGTTCATCTACATTTTTGATAAAACCAAACTCTTTGATTGTATCATCAAAGCAGATGTTCCAGCTCCGTAATGCCTGCTTTAATCCATAAATGAATTTAAGCAACCTGCATGCCTTTCCGCTGCTCCCACTGTCAATGAAGCCCTTTGGCTGATCCATAAAAACGCATTCATCTAAATCACCATTTAGAAATGCCATTTTATCGTCCATCTGCCAGATTTCATAGTCGTAGTGAGCAGCAATAGCAAGGAGGATCCGAATGGATTTAAGTATTGCAACTGGTAAAAAGGTTTCATCATAGTCCAGTCCTGGTCTTTGACGAAATCCTTTCGCTACCAATCTAGCTTTATAGGTCTCCACCTGTCCATCCACACCAATCTTTCTCTTAAAGATCCACTTGCACCCTGTGGGTTTTACCCCAGAAGGTGCAACCTCCAAAGTCCATACTTTGTTGGTGTGCATGGACTCCATTTCGGATCTCATAGTATCCAGCCACTTCACTGAGTCACTACTTATGATAGCTTGCTGAAAACTAGTAGGGTCATCATCATCCATGATGCAATCTTCTCTATCACCAACAATTAGAAAACCGTAGTATCTATTAGGTGGGCGAGAAGTCCTACTAGATTTACGGAGTGGCTGAGACTCGTCGAGTTCTATTGAAGTTTTCGGTTCAACCAAATCTTCAGTAGTTATTTGTGTTTCTGAAACTTCTTCCAGTTCTACCGCATTGCCAATAGTATCATTTATGTAAAACCCATTTTCCAAAAATGTGGCATACTGAGAGACAAACACTCTTTGTTCCTTCTTGTGGTAGAAAAGATATCCATATGAATGTTTTGGATATCCCATAAATTTACATAAAACCGACCGTGTCTCGAGTTTGTCTGGATTCTGCTTTTTAACAAAAGCCGGACAACCCTATATCCTAACTCGTTTAAGATATGGTCTCTTCCCATACCATATCTCATATGGAGTGGTAGACACAGATTTTGTCAAAACCCTGTTCAATATATATATTGCAGTCTCCAATGCATGCCCCCAGAGCGATAGTGGTAACTCGGCATCACTCATCATAGAGCGTACCATATCTAATAGGGTACGATTTCTCCGTTCTGACACACTGTTGTGCTGTGGTGTGTACGGAGGAGTGAGCTGAGAGAGAATCCCATTCTCTTTTAGGAAATCTAGAAACTCTGTGCTTAAGTATTCTCCTCCTCGATCTGATCGAAATATCTTGATACTCAAACTATTTTGTTTTTCTACTTCAGATTTATACTCCTTGAATTTCTCGAAAACTTCAGACTTGTGTTTCAACAAGAACACGTGTCCAAACCTAGAGAAATCATCTGTAAATGTTATGAAATAGGAATGACCGTTTCTAGCATGTGTAGACATTGGTCCACATACATCACTATGTATGAAGCCTAAGAGTTTAGTAGCTCTCTCTCCGTGCTGACACTCCAATAGGCTCTTAATAGCCTCAAGAAGTATCGTTTGCTCATTGATAGGAGCTGCAATGGTAGGTGGTGGTGGTGGTGTAGGCGGTGGGGTATTGTCATTGACGTTTGTGCCGGTATTGTTCAGAGAGTCCATCATCTTGATATAAAAGATAGGTCAGGATAGATTCAAGCAATTTGAAATGTAAGGAATGTAAATATTTGTTGAATTCATTAATTCTTGTGGTATATTGTTTACGAATTCATGCAGAACTGACCTGTATGGGCCACTAATAAAACCTGTCACGCTCCGCTTCCCAGTAGACGAAAACGATGACGTGGCAAGCCCGCGGCATATTTATCTAGAGAAGATCATTTCCTAAATAAATATACTAAGCGTATTGAAACAATAATACATATTGTAAGAATAAATGGAGACTGTAAAATTTTCAACAAATATCTTTATTTACATTCAACTTCAAATATTTACAAGTACATGAGTTTCAACTGGAAAATAAATACAGTAAAAGAAAATGCCTAAACATGTGGCATACATAAGCTGGAAGAAAAAAATGAAGCTAAGCTAATCTTGAGTAGCAATCTGGTTGTAGTCCTCCTCTGTGGCCTCCACTTCCTCCGTCTCGACCGTATTTGATGAACATTCCAAGAAAACAAAAGTGGGTGGAATACCCGTCAGCGAACTAGAGCTAGGTAAGTCCCAAGAATGTAGCAAGAGTAAAAATGACAAGTGTAGAATATATATTGTAGGGTGTTTTTCGTCACCCTATTGAAATGGGAATACGCGCGCGCTTGTCAGGCGCATTACAGATTCCCCTTGCCTAGGGTAGGCTGGGGTTTATTGATTGTGGGGATCCGAATCTTCGGCAGCCGCGGACTAAGCTGCCATTAATTACCCCTCGCCTTTGGAGCGAGGGAACCTCCGATTAACGGGTTAAACTGGTCATGCGAACTCAATGTGCAGTGTTGTGTTTTGAAGGGGGGTTTTCGATATATCGGGGGCCCCGCAGAGTTTTTACGAGGGTGTATATATATATATATATATATATATGAAAAAGGGAAAGGGCATCCAAAGGATGCGTGGCGGCCAGCTCCTCGCGTGCATGGCACGCAGGCGCTGGGTGCTGGGCGCACCACGTGCTCGGCACGCGGGCGCCAGTGCTCTGGGCACTGCGCGCACCATGTGCTCGGCACGCGGGCGCGGGCGCTCTGGGCGCTGCGCGCACCACGTGCTCGGCACGTGGACGCTGGACGCTTGGCGTCAAACAGAAAGGGGACTTTGGTCCCTGCACTGGGAGCTATGCTCCCGATTTGTGGAGTTAAACTCCTAGAAAGTTTAGAAATGATCTAAGGGGGCTGCTTTGTTTCTCCCTTTGGCTCTGAATCTTCCCAAGATGGGATTTTTTAGGAGATGGGTCTCCTTCTTTCTCCTCTTTCGGCTGGATCTTGAAGAACAAGAAGTATGAGATTTTAAAAATCCGTTCTTTTTGAGATCTGATGGGCGATCTAAGCTCCCCTTTGTGGGTTTTGTGGTGAAAGCCTATTTAATTTTTGGAAAGAAAGAGTAAAACTCTTGATTTAATTCAAGAGAAAGAAGAAGGTTTGGAACCTTCAGAAAGGGGAAAGAGGCACAAAACCCTAGACTTTTTTAGGGGGATGAAAAGTATCCTCTTTATTCATCATCATGTTGCCTTATATAGGCTTACATTTTTTAGATATAGCCCCTTGGGCTTTACAAAATGGCATTTTGCCCATCCCATGTTTCATGTGCTATTTCTTTTTGCACATAAACCATGGGCTTACAAAAATTTGGCTTTATGCCCCTTCATGCATAAAAAATAACATTAAAATTATTTATTACATGATTTTTGTTTTGGCATGGAGGAGGGCCGCCCGGTTCATGTTCGGACTCGACCTGGGCATGGGCCCACTTGATCTGGGCTTGGGCCCACTTGGCTTGGGGTTGACCTTGACTTTGACTTGGTCAACCGGGATGCAATTTTCGACCCCAAGAAAGTGCCCCCCATCAAGAAATGCACACCACATGTGGGTTGTGTGCATGAAATTGATGGATCTTCTTTCGCGTGGAGGTGACTTGCTTCGGTTCCCACTTTTTGGGATGCATTGCCCTTTTTACGACATGGACGGTCGACATTTGCTTCTCCGAGGCGGAGTGTCCGTGGTTGACGTTTCCCTGGCCCGGAGCGATTTGGTTCCTTCTTTATAGGAAGCCTGCACTGCCCTTTTTGCGACATGGACGGTCGACGCTTTGATCCGGAGAGATTTGGTTCTCGATTTGTGGGAAGCCTGCACTGCCCTTTTTGCGACATGGACGGTCGACGCTCTGATCCGGAGCGATTTGGTTCTTTCTTTGTAGGAAGCCTGCACTGCCCTTTTTGCGACATGGACGGTCGACGCTCTGATCCGGAGCGATTTGGTTCCCGATTTGTGGGAAGCCTGCACTGCCCTTTTTGCGACATGGACGGTCGACGCTCTGATCTGGAGCGATTTGGTTCCCGATTTGTGGGAAGCCTGCACTGCCCTTTTTGCGACATGGACGGTCGACGCTCTGATCCGGAGCGATTTGGTTCTTGCTTTGTAGGAAGCCTGCACTGCCTTTTTTACGACATGGACGGTCGACGCTTTGATCCGGAGCGATTTGGTTCCCGATTTGTGGGAAGCCCGCACTGCCCTTTTTGCGACATGGACGGTCGACGCTCTGATCCGGAGCGATTTGATTCCTGCTTTGTAGGAAGCCTGCACTGCCTTTTTTGCGATATGGACGGTCGACGCTCTGATCCGGAGCGATTTGGTTCCCGATTTGTGGGAAGCCTGTACTGCCCTTTTTACGACATGGACGGTCGACGCTCGATTCGGAGAGATTTGGTTCCCAATTTGTGGGAAGCCTGCACTGCCCTTTTTGCGACATGGACGGTCGACGCTCTGATCCGGAGCGATTTAGTTCCTGCTTTGTAGGAAGCCTGCATTGCCTTTTTTGCGACATGGACGGTCGACGCTCTGATCCGGAGCGATTTGGTTCCCGATTTGTGGGAAGCCTGCACTTCCTTTTTTGCGACATGGATGGTCGACGCTCTGATCCGGAGTGATTTGATTCCCGAGTTGTGGGAAGCCTGCACTGCCTTTTTTGCGACATGGACTGTCGACGCTATGATCCGGAGCGATTTGGTTCCCGATTTGTGGGAAGCCTGCACTGCCCTTTTTGCGACATGGACGGTCGACGCTCTGATCCGGAGCGATTTGGTTCCCGATTTGTAGGAAGCCTGCACTGCCCGTTTTGCGACATGGACGGTCGACGCTTGACGTGTCTCCGAGACGGAGTGTCCGTGGTAGACGTTTCCCTGGCCCGGAGTGATCTGGTTTCAGCTTTGTAGGAAGCCTGCACTGCCCTTTTTGCGACATGGACGGTCGACGCTCTGATCCGGAGCGATTTGGTTCCCAATTTGTGGGAAGCCTGCACTGCCCTTTTTGGAACATGGACGATCGACGTTTGCTTCTCCGAGGCGGAGTGTCCATGGTTGACGTTTCCCTGGCCCGGAGCAATTTGGTTCCCGCTTTATAGGAAGCCTGCACTGCCCATTTTGCGACATGGATGGTCGACGTTCTAATCCGGAGCGATTTGGTTCCCGATTTGTGGGAAGCCTGCACTGCCCTTTTTGCGACATGGACGGTCGACCCTCTGATCCGGAGCGATTTGGTTCCTGCTTTGTAGGAAGCCTGCACTACCCTTTTTGCGACATGGACGGTCGACGCTCTGATCCAGAGCGATTTGGTTCCCGATTTGTGGGAAGTCTGCACTGCCTTTTTTGTGACATGGACGGTCGACGCTCTGATCCGGAGCGATTTGGTTCCCGATTTGTGGGAAGCCTGCACTGCCCGTTTTGCTACATGGACGGTCGACGCTCTGATCCGGAGCGATTTGGTTCCCGATTTGTGGGAAGCCTGCACTGCCCTTTTTGCGACATGGACGGTCGACGTTTGCTTCTCCGAGGCGGAGTGTCCGTGGTTGAAGTTTCCCTGGACCGGAGCGATTTAGTTCCCGCTTTATAGGAAGCCTGCACTGCCCTTTTTGCGACATGGACGATCGACGCTCTGATCCGGAGCGATTTGGTTCCTGATTTGTGGGAAGCCTGCACTGCCCTTTTTGCGACATGGACGGTCGACGCTCTGATCCAGAGCGATTTAGTTCCTGCTTTGTAGGAAGCCTGCACTGCCCTTTTTGCGACATGGACGGTCGACGCTCTGATCCGGAGCGATTTGTTTCCCGATTTGTGGGAAGCCTACACTGCTCTTTTTGCGACATGGACGGTCGATACTCTGATCCGGAGCGATTTGGTTCCCGATTTATGGGAAGCCTGCATTGCCCGTTTTACGACATGGATGGTCGACGCTTGACGCGTCTCCGAGACGGAGTGTCTGTGGTAGACGTTTCCCTGGCCCGGAGTGATATGGTTTTTGCTTTGTAGGAAGCCCGCACTACCCTTTTTGCGACATGGACGGTCGACACTATGATCTGGAGCGATTTGGTTCCCGATTTGTGGGAAGCCTACACTGCCCTTTTTGCGACATGGACGGTCGATGCTTTGATCTGGAGCGATTTGGTTCCTGCTTTGTAGGAAGCCTGCACTGCCCTTTTTGCGACATGGACGGTCGATGCTCTATTTGACTTGCTCTGCTTCCTGCAGTGTCAGGGGTGAACTTGACTTGCTCCGCTTCTTGCGGTGTCGAGATTGGATTCTGACTTGCTCTGCTTTCTGCAGTGTCGGAGTTGAAGTTGACTTGTTGATTGGAGATTTGGGTTGACATCGGCATCGCTATACTGGAATATGGTACCAGGAGCGAATCATCATCTGTCATGAGAGGATTTGGAGATTTTGGTTTGGCATCTGCATTGCTGCACTGGAATAATACCAGGAGCAACTCATCATTTGCCCCGGGAGGATTTGGGAATTGGTTCTTGTTTGGCATCAGTATCGCTACACTGGAATATGGTGCCAGGAGCGAATCATCATTTGCGCTTGCTTATTAGGAAGAGATGGCTTAGGAGACAGGTTTTAGGTCCCTATCACCTAAGACTTTTCAATTTTGTGAGCCGTAAGGGTCTTACAAAGCATTTTCTCCCTACGGGTCGTAAGGATCCCGTAGGTGTATTTTCTCCTTAGGAGTCGCGGGGACTCCTAAGTGTGTTGCTCCTTTGTGAGTCGTAAGGATCTCACGCAGGAATTTTCTCCTCACAAAGTCAAGAGGACTTTATGAGTGCCTTTCATCTCTTTTTCACGAGTTTGCGCCCTTTCGGGTTTTCACAAACTCGCCGGCAGTCCTGCTGTTTTTACTCACGGAGCCCTTTCGGGTTTTCACAAACTCGCCGGCAGTCCTGCTGTTTTTACTCACGGAGCCCTTTCGGGTTTTCATCCGAGCCTATTTTGCTTGTGGACATACCTTTTTTTTTACTCTTCACCGCCGGTGGGACTTAGAATGCGGTCTCACCGGCAGGACTTGGGAGGGATTAAGATTGTTTTACGCCCATGGATTATATACGGTTTTGCAGGATGTATGATCCAGACCGTAGGGCCGGAAAAATTTCGGGACTTTGTTGGCGTCTGCATCGCTGCAATGGAATATGGTACCAGGAGCGACTCATCATTCGCCGTTGGGGTATGGGATTTGGAATTTGGTTGGCGTCTGCATCGCTGCACTGGAATGTGGTACCAGGAGCGACTCATCATTCACCATTTGGGGATTGGGGAGCGATGGCTTAGGAGACAGGTTTAGATCCCTATCACTTAAGGCTTTTCAATTTTATGAGCCGTAAGGGTCCCATAAAAGCATTTTCTCCCTACGAGTCGAAAGGATCTCGTAGGTGTATTTTCTCCTTAGGAGCCGTGAGGACTCCCAAGTGTGTCTTTCCTTTGTGAGTCGTAAGGATCACACGAAGGTTTGTTCTCCTCATGCATCGTGAGGACACATGAGTGGGTCTTCCCAATGGAGCATAATTTCAAGGGCGGAGACCAACCGCGTAACTGGTGATTACGGTGGGGCATGGGTATGATGAGAATTATTTGAGCCCGTGGATTGTTTACGGTAGTCAATTTGGGAACTGGCCGTAGGGCTGGGAGAATTTTGGAAAATTGGATTTTGGTTGGCGTCTGCATCGCTGCACTGGAATATGGTACCGGGAGCGACTCATCATTCGCCGTTGTTTTGTTTTTTTATGTTTGTTTTTTTGTTTTTTTTATTTTACCGCGATTGCTCTATCATTTCAGGTTTTCTTATCGTGAAGGTCGCGATTGCCCTATCATTTCGGCTATTTATTCGCGGTTGCCTTATCATTTCGGCTTTATTTTTCATCTTTATTTTACTCGCTGATTTTTTTTATTGCGAGTCGCCCCATCATTTCGGCTTTTCTTTTTATTTATTTATTTATTTATACATTCTTTTTTTTTTATTTACACATTTTTTTTACATTCCCAGTTTAACGACTTAGAGGTCGATTATTCCCAGTTTAATGACGTGGTGGTCGGCTGTTTCCAGTTTAACGACGTGGTGGTCACCTTTGCTTATCCCAGCTCCTTGGATTTTGATCTTGGCGGAGCTGTGTTGATGACCGTAGCTCTGTGGCTTGCCGATACATCCGAGGACTGTGAGGTTTTTCCAAGCCTGTATTGGTCCTCTGCCCAATCTTTAAAAACACAGCAGTCTTCAATGGCATGACTCACTACCCTATGGTATGGGCAGTATACAGGATTTCCGGTCATATTCATTTCATGTGGCCTCTTCAGAACAGGCAATTGCAGACCGTTGTTCAAGGCTTCCTTGAATATATTGCGGACCTCATCCCTCCTGAAGGAGTACACCTTCTTCTTTCTCTCCATTAGAATAGGTGCCTTATTGATGCTGGTCCTTGAGGCCGATCAGTCTTTAGTTCGCCCTTTTCAGATAATGGCACATGTCTGGGAGGATTAGGTTCCCGAAAGGCTTCGGTCTCCATTTGTATGAAATCGGCGGTCGTAGCTTGACTGTTTGCTAGCACGCCTTTAGACAGTTCTATCTCTCCCGTCTTGTATTGCCATTCGACCCAATCTTTGAAGACGAAGCTGCCTCTGTAGCCATCAGAATAATGCTTGTTCTGTAGTACCGGATATGACAACCGGGTCATCCTTATTGCCTGAGCACAATTCCGCAGGAACCGCGGGCTCTTTTGGCTTATCGGCCTGAGCGAGCACTTCATCATTTAGATCGAGCCGATGCTGGGTAGCGTCAATCATATCATCACCATGGCTGTGAAGAAGAGGAGGGTTCGTTTCTTCATGTCCGACCATGTAGACAGTGTGGACCACATACCCAGCCATCTCTTTATCTTTGGCAGCTGATTTCGCGGAGCGGTCCGGGCTTTGGAAATTCATAAATTTTAACATGGCCAGAGCCCTAGCCCTTTTGTTGGCTCTGTAGCTGAGCCGCTTCTGCCTCAGCTTCTCTGCCTTGAGCGCTTGGCAGGCTTCTGCCCTTCGGAAAGCCGCCATAGGCTGAGTGATGGGGAGCTTAGAGAAGATACCCAATTGAGCAGTTGTCAGGGGCATCGTCGGAGCTTGCTCGAGACGCCTTGTTGCTTTGTTGGTGTTGATGGCCTTGTCCCCAGCTGGGGCCATGGAGAGCCGTTCAAACACCGACTTGCGTTTGAGTTGGGGCGCCTTCGAGACCATCACATTTGGCCTCTTGCCTTTTGAGGCCGGTTTGTCTGCCGCCGGGGCTTGAGGAGCTGGGATGGCATTAGCTGACACGAACAGGATAGAGCCGAATGGTAGCGGCGGCTCTTCCCATTGTCGCCCGAGACTGGCCGGAAGGACCGTCCTGGCGTCCATCTTCATCGTGTAGGAGATGGAAGCTGTGTCGAGAGCTGAGCTTTGTTAGTGTATATGCCCTAGGGGCCATTATTGTATCATACTAGCATGTATATTACTTGATGGAAGCTTGGGATATTCACAGTTGTATATACAGTCTTGCTAAACATGGTAATATACTACTTGGTTTGAGTCTACTTTGATATGTGCATATGTTTCTTGTAACATATCACTTATACATATTAGTAGAGCCCATAGGATCTTTGCTTGATTACCAGCGTCGTGATGGCAGTCACACCAGTGGGGGCCGGGTAGTCTGTAAGCAACATCCTATACAGGTCCCTGGTCGTTGGATTATCGAGATAGGGCATCGATATTCTGGAGTAGACTAAGTGTATATGCTTCTCATCCCAGTTGGGGAGATGGTCTGTCCCACAGCCATTAGTACGTCGTACTAGAGATAGTATATAGATGCTCGTTAGGTTACGGGTACACCGGACAGGACTCGCCGGGGAATTGATTGGTTGGTATTATACCCATCGTCAGTTAATAGTTCACAGGTGACATGAGTACAGCATAGTCCGCAAACTTGACACTGCTACTTCGCCTCGAGTGTGTCCCACTGTTCTTAGATTGCTACCCTACCACGGCTCAAAGGAGTCGTGCAAACAGATAGCAGTTGGGTGCAGTCCCGAGCACTTGGAGGCAGTGGCGGTTAGATAGGATTCGTCTCTCCCGGTATTGGGAGATGATATCGCGCTGTGTCAGAGAGCCATTACGCAAAGTCCCTGGCCAGGGCAAGCGAGATATACTGGTAGGTTCTAGTAGCTTCTCAGGGTGTAATGGGCTTCGCTCCGACACGACTTATACAGCTATTAGGGGACTGACGCTTGCCGCCCCCTAGGCTTGATATGCGATAGTCTTAGTCGAACAGACCGGACTGTACGGAGATTGTCACATCAGGCTCAGTAGGTGTTCGGATGGTTTTCCTCATCGGCCTTCTTATCGACATCTACCTGGGGACCGTTACGTACAGCTAGTGCCGCTTGCGGTCTGTGGTTAAACCCACTGCCAGCGTAGTGTCGAGTCTTTAGAGTCCCACACAGAGAGTTTCCCTGCTCCAGGCGAAACGATATAGAGGTCGTATGGTTTTACGACAAGGGTTCGGATGCGTACGTGTGTTTACGTACGTACGACTTTTCGGACAGTTTTTACTAGTCGGCTTTGGTTTAAGCCAGATTCTAGTATTGGGTTACTGGATTTATACAGTTTAAAGTTTTTCCGTGTTTTCATGGATTGGAGGGGCGTTCTCGTAATTTGTCGGGAAGCTTCTAGAAGAGTGGTGACTAAGGGGTTAAGGTGGCATTGCATTAAATGAGATTAGTGACTCATTTATGTGATTCATCCAAGTCATTAATGCATCATAAATGCTTAATGACTCATGGAGATGAATCACTCATAGATATTTGTGAAGCATGGTTGTTAATTTTATTATTTGATTTTTGGATAAATAATAATGTTTCATATATATCATGATAAGTTCATTATCTCATTTCATTATTATTCTCACCTTCTCTCTCCTCAAGCTCACTCTCTTCAAACCCTAACCCCAACCTCTCACGAGTTGAGATCAAGGGTTAGCTAGACTAATACATCCATAACCTCACTCTATATCTCCTAAGTAGCTTAGATTAGCACTTTAAGCAACCTAGTTAACTCAAGTTTGAGATTAAGCTTGGCGTAAGAGCTTTCGGGTGGATCGTCTTTGATTCGAGGAAGCCGTTGAGGTGCCGATGTTCCAAAGAGCCTACGAGGAGTGGAGGACCGCGATGAAGACCCGAAGGACAAGTAACGTGAGGTATAATTTCATATCCGAGTAGTTAAACCTCTAGCTTTTTGTTAGTAATGGTTTAGATAACGATTCATGCGCTAAAGTCCGTGTTACGAAGCTTTGATAATCGTTTTTCATATATTCCGCCTCCCCGCAAGTTCGTGGGGTGCATGACATGGACTTACAGTGGTATCAGAGCCAACTAAACCATTACTAGCTTGTTAGCAACTGATTAGAAGTTCGATCGACGAAAAATACGAAAAACGAAAAACCAAAACCCTAAGTTTCTGTTAATTTTAAAATTGTCAGAAAAAATATTTAACATACCTTAAAATTCACAGCAGGGATTTTAATGAAAACTGAGAAAATACGAACCCTAACTCGGCAACTCGGCCGCGGAACCGCGGCACAAAGGTGCTTTTGGCCGCGGATCCGCCGCCGAGTCAACTCCGAGTTGACTCGGATTTCCTCTGTAATTCATATTATGTGAGTATGTTCTGTTGTGTACCCAGGTTTCTTCAGTACAGGTTTGCTTTTGGGGTAGACACGGAATTTGGTATTCGATCGATATTCTAAGAATTTGCTAATTGGGTCTTTATCTGTAATGTTTAATGTGTTCGTAAACCTCCCCTAACTGCTAGTATGTCGGTTGGTAGGGGGTTGCACATTTCTGAAATGTTTACTGTTTGTATATATGAACTGTGTTGGACTGTTGTGATGATTAGCCGGGGTTTGAGATGGGTTTAATATTCATTCGTTCGATGTAAATGTAATTTGATGTAATATTCTTTTGCGGGGCACATCCAGGTTGCGGTTGTAGCCACCGTTGTATTATTTCTTTTTACTGTTTTTGCTCCCAGGATAGACCCAAGGTGGGGTACACAAACTACCGGGTACTTTGAAGTGTTTAGTGGCCTACTCACTTTGTTGAGGGAGACCGCTTCATTTCGGGTACTTGGCGGGTAGTTTGCCGTACCCGTAGGGGTCTAGGGTGGGGTAATGGCTATTCATCACAACTGTGTAATCCGTCTTTTATTGCAGGCTCAAAGCAAATGCGGATTGCTAATAAATCCAATAAAGTTCATCTGTGATATGGAATGCTTATTATTGCGTCTGACGAATGTACAATATCTATATATGATAGCTATTAGACGTCACTTAATTAAGTAACCTAACGGGTAATGACGGGACCCCGTGGCGAATGCGGATGGCATAAGAGGACGTGGTATTTTCGTTGTTTTCTGCAATGATAGGATAAATGATGGGACGCATTATTATAATGCAAAGAAAATAAACCAAAGTTAAGTCGTTGGAACAAATTTAAAAAGAAACCACTCGGTTATTTTAAAAAGATCAGAATTTTTTAGTTCCGGAGCTTTAACCACTCCTTTTAAAAAAAGTATCAGGTTCCTTCGATTGTATCAAGTTCACTACGTTCACGATTTTTCCAAAACCATTCGTAGCCCTCCGTCATTTCTTATGGATGGTCAGTAGTATTCAAGCTATGTTTGTTGGCCCTTAGTCAAGGCATAGTGTTTGGTAGCTGCTGGGGTATTCATTTGTTGCATAGATAGATGCGTTGGTTTGGGACAGTCGTATTACTTTGTTGGCCCTTAGTCAAGAGTATGTACGGGTGGGTTCAAATTAACCTGGACAATGACGGGTAGAACTTGACATGTGACTTATGATTTGTTGGCCCTTAGTCAAGGTCATAAGAGCATGGGGCAAAAATCCACATCGGGAATTTCTGAAGAAACTGAAATTTGCAGAGAGATGCATGCCATTTTGGAGTTTGATGAATGTTGGTAGGATTCCTTCAACATTATCATACGATGATATTTTGGATCCCGATCCTACTGTGAGTACAAGCTACTTATCAGGAGATTCGTCACTTAACGATCAATGCTATAAACCAAGTAGGTGTCTAGAAAGGTGTCAGCGGGGTTACGCCCCCAGAGAAAAGAGGTTATTTAATTAAGGAACTTCGCGAAAGCGTTGGAAAACCTCCCTCGAAGTATCGACACTGACCTGGCTGAACGGTTAAGTAAGAATTGTACGGTGAGAATAGTCCTGGCTAATTCTTCTTTTATGGTTTGAAGAGGGATTCGAGAAACAGTGGGAGCCATCCTGTTTAGATAAATTAAAACCACTCTAAACTTGCAACAGCATCATACTAAAGTGTTTTCTTCTCTCTCTCTTAATTGCAGCGACCTTGTGACCACACATAGGTTACATCTAGATAATAATTTGACTGAATCTGACTTATATGACTGGCAAAAGTCTGTCCAGATGTCCATTGCCTATGACAAGCTGGACCACCCTATTGAGGGACATTCCTATTGTAATGGGATCGGGCATTGGCAGAATGATTGCAGGGCTTTAGAAGCCAGTAGCCAGGATACGAAGCATGTTGTGGCTTCAACTTCGGGTGTGTTTATGACAGAGAACTGTATGTTAGTTAACCCTACTTCCTGGGTATTGGATACCGGATCAGGAACTCATATCTGTAATTCATTACAGGCTCTGAGAAATCGTAGGGTTATCGGGATAGGTGATATGACCTTCACAGTTGCTAACGGAATGAGCATGAATGCTGAATCCGTAGGGGAATATCATCTTGGACTGACAACTGGGCAAATATTGATTCTACGTAACTGTTTTTATGTACCAGGTACGACCTGTAATATCATATCTGTACCCTTACTTTCTAAAGAAGGATAAGATTTTACTTTTACTAGAGATGTGGTTCACATCCACCTAAATCAAGATTTGATTGGGTCAGGTACATTAGAAAACGGAATATACGTATTAAATCAAGTTCAAATTTTCAGTGTCCAGGACACACTTAAAAGAAAATCTCCGGAAACAAATCAGGCTTTCTTATGGCACTGTAGACTAGGTCACATCAATGAGAGAAGGTTGACTGAGTTACATAGAGAAGGATATTTGAATCCGTTCGAATATCAATCTTATGCTACTTGTGAATCTTGTCTCATGGGAAAGATGACAAAGACTCCGTTCACTGGACACGGAGTAAGAGCAAGCGAGCTCTTGGGAATCGTACACAGTGACGTGTGCGGTCCTATGTCTACGCATGCGCGAGGTGGTTATTCCTACTTCATTACTTTTACAGATGATTTCTCTAGGTATGGATATGTCTTCTTAATGAAGCATAAATCCGAGGCTTTTGAGTGTTAGTGTATATGCCCTAGAGGCCATTACTGTATCATACTAGTTTGTATATTACTTAATGGAAGCTTGGGATATTCACAGTTGTATATACAATCTTGCTCGAAATGGTAGTATGCTACTTGGTTTGTCTCTGCTTTAATATGTGCATGTGTTTCTTTTAGCATATTGCTGGTATACATATTAGTAGAGCCCTTAGGATCTTTGCTTGATTACCAGCGTTGTGATGGCGCTCGCACTCGTGGGAGCTGGGTAATCTATAAGCACATCCTTATACAGGTCCCTGGTCGTTGGACTATCGAGACAGGGCATCGATACTCCGGAGTAGACTAGCGTATGCGCTTCTCATCCCAGTATGGGAGACGGTCTGTCCCACAGCCGTTAGTACGTCGTACTTGGGATAGTATGCGGGTGCTCGTTAGGTTACGAGTACACTGGACAGGACTCGTAGGGAACTGTTGGTTGGTAATATACCTATCGTCAGTTATCAGTTCCCAGGTGACATGAGTACAGCTTAGTCCGCTGACTTGACACTGTCACTTCGTCTCGAGTGTGTTCCCACTGCACTTTGATTACTACCCTACCACGGCTCAAAGGAGTCGTGCAAACAGGTAGTTTTTGGGTGCAGTCCCGAAGCACTTGGAGGCAGTGACGGTTAGACAGGATTCGTCTCTCCCGGTATTGGGGGTTGACATCGTGCTGTGTCCAGGAGAGCCATTACACGAGTAGTCCCTGGCCAGGGCAAGCGAGATATACTGGTAGGTTTCCAGTGTTATCTCAGGGTGTTCTGGGCTACACTCCGACACGACTTGTACCGCTATTAGGGGACTGACGTTCACCGCCCCCCTAGGCCCGCCATGCGATGTATCAAACGAACAGACCGGACTGTACGGAGACTGTCATATACAGGCTCAGTAGGAGTGCAGATGGGGTTCACCTCGTCAGTCTTCTTATCGACATCTACCTGGGGACCGTTACGTACAGCTAGTGCCGCTTGCGGTCTGTGGTTAAACCCACTGCCAGCGTAGTGTCGAGTCTTTAGAGTCCCACACAGAGAGCTATTCGCCTTTAGGCAAAATGAGTAGAGGTCGCATGGTTTTGCGACAGGGTTCGTTCGCATCCGTGCACTTGTGCACGTTTGCTGTCCGGACAGTTTATACTAGCGGGCTTTGGTTTAAGCCGGATCCTGGTATATGATTTGAGATTGGTTTTTCTCAGAGTATTCGTGTTCCTCGGATCACGAATGCGGGTGCGTATGCACAATTGCTTGAGATTGAGGGAGAGGACCTTGTTTAGGGTTAATGGCTATTGCCATTTTATTAACCCTTTTGATTTTGTGTGTATTATAGTTAATTGGTAATTAGCTTAATAATTGTGCATGGTGTTGTTGACAATTTGACTTCATTGACTTGTTGACCTAGGTTGACACTTTGACCATCATCATTTGTTTTGGAAGATGCTCTTTGATCTTTGCAAAATTGAAATGATAATGGTCATGTCATGATTTACCATGACAATTTTCAAGCTAATTATTCAATTAAAATTATTCACACATATTAGTGAGAATGGCTCACTAATAATTCATTCTCTCATATCATTTCTCTCTCTTGCTCATCCTCTCCCTCAAGCTCTCTCCCTCTCATGTGTTGAGAAACAAAAAGCTTGAGAAAAACCCTCACTTGATCTTCTCTACTCTCTTCTAGGGTTCAAGTCTTAGCATTTCTTGCACTCTAGTTACTCCTAGCTTGGAGTTGAAGCTAAAGGTCGAGGCTTTCGGGTGGATCCTTCTTTGACGGAAGAAGACAAGCAAGGTGACCTCTTTCTACCATTCCAAGGAGCAAGAAGAGAAGGACTTTGAGCTCAAGGTATAACCTTTCCATCACTTAGCTACTTTGTAGTTAGCTTTAGCAAGTTTATGTTTAGCAAAGATCCTTAAAGCTTGGTCCATGTTGCCTATAGTCGATAAAAATCCAATTTTTATTATGTTTTCCGCCTCCCCGTAAGCACCGGGGTGGGCAACGTGGACTTACAGTGGTATCAGAGCCTAACTAAACCTAAACTAGCTAAGTAGTTAAGTGTAACGAAGTTTCGAAACCGGAAAATCGAAAAACCAAACTCGCAAAACCCTAAGTTTCTGTTAATTTTTTTTCTGGTCAAAATAAAATTTGTTATACACCAAAAATTATCTCAGGGTTTTGTGTAAAAAACCACCAAAGACGAACCAGAGAGGCGACTAAAGGACCGCGGATCCGCGGCAATAGGAAGCTCTTGCCGCGGAAGCGCGGCCGTCTTGTCCCCTCTCTGCATCGTTTTAGGTGCAGTATGTTTCTGTGTTGGTTTTGGGATTTTTAGGATATGTTATATGTGCCCAGATTTTCCAGAACTAAAATTTACTTTTGGGGCCTATAAATCCGTATTTTTCGGAACTTCACTACACTTTAACTATATCGGTTATATCTGTGATGCTTGTATGTATTGAACGTCGGCTAATCGCTATAAGTCGATTAGTCGGGGTTATACATCTCTGTGATCTGTGATTGTTATTGGTTTGTGGATATGAATGGATTGGATTGTCGCGGGTGAATAGCCGGGGTGGATGTGAGATGAGCGTTATTTTTCTTTCATTCATTTGTAACATGTAAATTGATGTAATAATATTATTTGTATGGCCGCACAACCGGGTCGGGGTTGTAGCCGTCATTGTATAATTCTTTTTACTGTTTTTGCTCCTAGGATAGACCCATGGAGGGGGTGCACAAACTACCGGGTATCTCGAAGTGCCGAGTGGCCTACTCACGGTGGTGAGGGAGGTTGCTTCGCTTCGGGTGCTTGGCGGGTAGTTTGCCGCACCCGTAGGGGTCTTGGGTGGGGTATTGGCTATTCACCGCGACCGTGTAATCCGCTTTACGTTGCAGGCTCGAACGCATTGCGGATTCCTAGTATATCCAATGTATTCATCTGTGATCTGTAATGTCTATCATTGCTATATATTTATATATAATAACTATTTAGGCGTTGCTTATGTTTTACAGCCGCACTAGCCCAGCCCCCGCTCTGTCGTTAGTTAAGTAACCTAAAGGGTGATGACGGGGCCCCGTGGCGAATGCGAATGGCATAAGCGTACGTCATATTTTGGTTGTTTTCTGCAATGGTAGGATTAAATGATGGGACGCATTAAAAGAACTAATGCAAGAAATAAACCAAGTAAAAGTCGATTGGAACACTTTGAAAACCACTCGGTTCTTTTCAAAACTAAACTTTTAAACGCGGAGCTTGAACCACTCCTTTTTAAAAAGCTATCTTGTTCCATCGATTATATCAAGTTCACTATGTTCACGGTTTCGCCAAAACCATTCGTAGCCCTCCGTCATTCCACATGAATGGTCAAAAGTATTCAAGCTATGTATTTTGGCCAAAGTCAAGGCATAGTGATTGGTAGCGTTTGGGTATTCATGTGCAGCATAGATAGATGCGTTGATTTGGGACAGTCGTGCTGCCATTTTGGCCAAAGTCAAGGGTAGGTACGGGTGGGTCCAAATTAACCAGGAGAATGACGGGTAGAACTTGACATGT